>CM044552.2:3885267-4485267 GCA_024416835.2 Perccottus glenii | reverse complement strand
TATGTTAACAGGAGAACTTTGAAATCTGCTCTAACATGAATAGGAAGCCAATGTAATGAAGCCAGGACCGGAGTAATGTGATCAAACTTCCTGGTCTTTGTTAAAAGTCTGGCAGCTGTTTGGACCATTTGTAGTCTGTGAGTACTTTTCCTCGGCAGTCCAGAGAATAACACATTGCAATAGTCCAGCCTGGATGTGACAAACACATGAATGAGAATTTCAGCATCAGCTAAAGAGAGGCAGAAGCAAATTTTTGAGATATTCCTCAAGTGTAAAAAGCCCAGTTTAGTGACCTCACTAATGTGCTGCTGCAGAGATAGTGTGGAGTCAAAAATGACACCAAGGTTCTTCACAGTGTTGCCGTGCTCCAACACACAATTGTTGATCGAGACAGTAAGATTGTTGAACTTGTGCCAATGACTGGCAGAACCAATTAACAAGAGCTCTGTTTTATCCGAGTTCAAATGGAGGAAGTTTTGAGACATCCATGTTTTAATTGAAATGAGGCAGGCCTCTAGACGCTTGATGTCAGTAGTATTATTCGCTTTTATTGGTAGATACAGCTGTGTATCATCGGCATACCAGTGGAAGTTTACTCCATAACTTCTGATGATTTGTCCCAATGGTGTAACATATAGTGAAAAAAGTATGGGACCAAGCACAGACCCTTGTGGCACACCGAATTTCACTGGTTCCGTGGAGGAGAAGGATTTATTAAAAGAGACAAAATGAGACCTATCACACAGATAGGATTCTAACCAAGCAAGAGCAGAGCCAGAGATGCCAAACACATTCTTTAGTCTGTTGATTAGCACTGCATGATCAATCGTATCAAATGCAGCGCTGAGATCTAGCAATAACAGTAGAGCTGATGAGTCCTCGTCAATCTGAAGGAGGAGATCGTTTACTTTAACTAAAGCTGTTTCAGAGGAATAAGAGGCCCTAAATGCAGACTGAAACGGCACGAGGAGGTCATTTTCCAATAGATATAGAGTAAGTTGTTTTAACACAACTTTTTTGAGGACTTTAGATAGAAAAGGTAAATTGGAGACAGGATGGAAATTATTTAGGCATCCAGGATCCAGAGTAGGTTTTTTGAGTAGGGGTTTGACCACAGCCTGTTTGAAGAGGGAAGGAACGGTGCCAGTAGACAGGGACAAGTTTATAATGTTTAACATAATTTGCCCATAGGGCCACAGTTCTTTAAGCTGTTTTGCTGGCAGGATATCCAGAAGGCACGTAGTTGCTTTACATGAAGAAAACCACCTTTGTCAGCTCATCGAGGGATACAGGATCTAGAACTGAGAGACGAGAGGTCAGTGGATCCAAGTGAATGGGACACACAGTTATGACAAGGACAACAAGACAAAACGTTTCTGTCAAAAAGGAAAAACAAAAACAACATGAAAATGTGCTTCTGTTTCATCCAGAGATGTATGGGTCCTGTTGCTGTAGGTGTAACCTTTGTGATTTTAAACCAAAGCATATTACTGTTAGACAAGACACAAGTGTGTTACCCATACAAAACTCATTTTCCTTAGGCTTCTGAATAATCTATATACAGTTGTGCTCATAAGTTTTACCCTGGCAGAATTTGGGATTTGGGGATTTTTCAGAGAATATGAATGATAACTTTTCTTTCACTTATAGTTAGTGGTTGGATGAAGACATTAATTGTCAAACAATTGTGTTTGTGCTTTTTAAATCATAATGACAACAGAAACTACTCAAATGACCCTGATCAAAAGTTTACATACCCTGGTGATTTTTGCCTGAGAACATGCACACAAGACGACACAAGTATTCTGAGTCATGGGGAAAGCAAAATAATTGTCTAAGGATCTGCAGGAAAAGGTTAAACTGTATAAAATAGGAACTGGAGGCTTCTTACCAAAAAGAATGTGCAGCTTTACTGTCTTAGAAAATAAAGAGCCTCATTACCTCAAAAGACTTTAAGCTGTCATTAATTTTAAAGTGAAAAGTTTTTGTGTTATCATTAATATTCTCTAAAAAATAAAATAAAATCACAATTTCTTCCAGGGTATGTAAACTTATAAACTGTCATTCACCTATTTTATTTTATTTTTTTAAATAGGTGATTTTATGATTTTGTGGCTGTAAATGTTACTGTTGTGCATCTTGGGAACACCAGATGGTAAAATGCAGGGTTGCCATATTTTCAAAAAGTGGCCAAAGGCTTTATTGCAACGCTGCGTTCCTTGTGCTGCTGCAGCTCTGCACTTGTCACACTCGCTTAGTTCAATGAAGTAATGAATCTGCTGCTGTCCATTTTTCATGAAGGGAGGTGGGAGTAAAAAAATCAGCTATCTATAATGCATTTAATATGAACATTTTTTCACACAAGCCCCCGCAAAGCAGACCAGTGGCAATTGTGATGCAGCATGGGCACCGTGTTTAATGTTAACATTGCCCAGGGGAGAGTCAGCATAATGCAATGTCACTGTCGGAGAGGAATCTGCTGCTTATACGACAGAAGCAGCTGTAGATCACACTGTGAGGAATCTTTTAGGGAGAAGACGAGGCCAAACAGAGAAGAACTGGTGGAAAACTCCTTGCTATAAGTATTTTGCAAAACAAAAAGTCACTACTTCTATTTGTGTTGACTGACTTTGAGACCACTTGATCACATAAATCTTAATTTCATACCTCTCATATGCTCCTTCCTGTGATAGCCATGGTAATTTCTCCAAACAGTATACCGTGTTGGTCATTGGGGAGTCATTTATGCTTCATTTGGCATTCTTGCATTTGTAAATAAGCTAACCATCTTCTAGTGTGACATAGCATGTGCACGCCACAAAACTCCCATTTATACTGCCTCTGTCTCAACCCATCTCACCTCTGCAGCACCTCTGTTCCAACTCCCTAAAGCATAAAAAGGGTCTCAGGTCCCACTGTCAGGACCTACTGTCAGGAACACGCAAAAGGACTCGCGATGAAGATCCCACAAAAGGCAGATTTTCAAAAAGTTTATTTCCAAGGCGAAAGTACAAAATCACAATCCAAAAGACGAGGTCAAAACAAGGCTAAGGTCAGAACACACTAAAAGTCCAATACACTAAACACGAGGAATACACTAGAAGTTCAATACACATAAACACAAGGAAACCTGCCCAGCGACCTTACATGAGGGGTGAAGACAATCTGGTCCTTAACAGTGGAAAACACACAGAATATAAAGGAAACACAACGAGGGACAGGTGGAACACATTAGGGCGGAGCAGGTAATCACAGAGGAGGGAAAGACACAAGGACAGGAAGTCAATCTGAAAGACAGACAGGGGTATGACACTTCACAATAAGACACAGGAAATGAGATACAATACATAAACAGACTGACTAACACAGAACACGAGGGTGGAACATGACTTCACAGATGGGATTCAGAATTTCTTTATTTTAGAAAATAATGTATAACTTTCAGCATCCAATAGCCACTTGCTTGTTTATTTTTGTTATTTTTTTCACTTAGGCAACAGTGATTATTTTATAAAAAGACATTTCTTTCCCTCAGGTTAAAAAATATTTCTATCCACATAAGAATATTTGGCAAGTTGCCAATCCACGCTTCACCATTAACCCCTACAAACACTCAAACGTTTACTCCAGACAGAAAAAAAAGTGTATTGCTTGTTTGTTGTGTTTCAGTGGTTCTCCCTGAGGTTTCTCTTTTTCCCCCATGGTTGTTTTTTTTTTTTTCTTACCCTGAAGAAGACTATAATGGGGGTGTCTTCTTGTTTGGATATTGACTTATCCAAAAATAAATAACATGTCTGTATAACGCAAAAGGGAAATAACGTAAAGCATGCCCAATTCAAATTTAGTGCAGTTCAAGAAGACAACACTCTATTGTTAGTTCTAACCATGGATGTGCACACGCTCAACATCAATGCATTTGTTTTGTCCTGTCTACATAAAACAACACATTCATTTAGCTTAATCAATGGCTGCATCATGAACAAAGGAGCTAAGTGTTTGTCTTATTTACACAGAGAAACACCCTCCGACTCCCCAGCTGCAGTGTCAGATTATTTCATTTTGTAGAGAGAGGTTCAAATGTGAGCTCAGATGTCTATAGGCGGCGTACAGGGGAAGCCCACCTATGATTTTCAATTACAAATAAGACGATGCATTAGGGAAAGACGCAGCGAGGGTAATGGACTTTCTCTGTTACTTTTCTAAAATGGACTTGTCCCAGGAGACCAGCGTTTTCCATTATTAAACTCCGAACACACATCGCCCACCTCGGCTGTTTTCAATCCGCTCAAAGCAGAGTGAAATTACCTGCTTCTGAAACCTAAATACAGAGAAGAAGCCTTACAGAGTGGTCGGCAAAGCTCTGAACTCCCATTTCCTGCCTGCCGCGTTTCAGGCTTTTCCTGTAAGAGAAAAACAACAGGTCTGTGCACGCTTCTGTAATGGACAAAAATGGAAAGTATTCACAAACTTTCTACCTATTGCTTACATTAAAACTAAAGTTTAAAGTAGTTATTTTCTTAGCAATCTACAAACCCGGTTCCAAAAAAGTGGAATCTATAGAATATAGATAACATATCAAATGTTGAAAGGTACAGTTTGCCCTATGTTTTAAAACATGTACAATAGGTCCACTAAGGGGCTAGGACTCCAATGGAAAAGACATTTGCAATCTCTGTGGGACTTTCCTGATTTAATAAAAGGTCAAGAAAGTTTTTGAGCGTTTAAAGGCAGAAGGAGGAACGCAAAAAGAACAGAGGCCAAATTTCAAAGTGAAATGTCTTATAAGTGTTTTGTGCAGGTTAATGTCAAGTTTAAAAGAAAAATGAACTAAACCAGTTCATTCAGTGCCATTTTGGTTAACATCATGGTCAAATTAAACCCTCATCCACACACTGATCACTGACAGACGTCTAGTGTGTCCCTCAGGAAGACTTTTTTGTCATTTGATCTACTGCTGAAAATACCACTGTGAACAAAAAGCAGACCAGGACTTTTTTTTATGAATAAACCAAACAAGATGAGTCCTTTTCTGTTTTGGTTCAAAGTCAGAAAATGTGGAAACCAGCAGGCATTAGCATGTAATTATGTCCTTATGGTTTGAGGGAAAATTGAGCTGCATGTCAAGAGCATTCACTGACCATTATGAGAAGGTATCAAGACCTGAGTGATGAATTAGGACTGGAGTATTAATAAAAGCAAGCAAACCCAAAGATGGATGTTGTGTAGGAAAACAAACACTTGGTATGCTGTGGGGGCCGAGACAAAAGCTGCTTCCTTTATGATAACCTAACAATCCGCGGTACAATCTTCAGCCTGACAGCAACTTATGCAGATGCGGCCGAGTAGAAAAGTGCTGCGCTGAATTGAACCTCAGCAGGTCACATTGTTATTGGCCGCTTGTTGTTGAGGATGAGATGCTGAAAAACGCTTTCCTCCAACACACTCCAGGCCTTCTCACTCACCTGACTGGCCCCTAACGCCCTGTGATTGATTGATAAGGCCAGATTAAAGACACAACAGTTCATCCAAGTCGTGTCATTTAGAGAAAATAAAGGGTTAGCTTTTTCAAGGGCTCACATTACTTCTTATTGAAAAGTAATACAAAGGAATGCAGCGGTTCAAGTGTTTGTCTTTCTTTTTGATGGGATCATGCCACTTCTTAAAAAAAAAAAAAAATGGAATGAAATTGGAAAGTACCAAACTATTTTTCATTTTCAAACATGGTTGACATGACAATTGTCGACTTGGGAAACATTTAATACCAAGAAAACAATGTGAAGAAGGTGAGAAGGTTTATACACAGGAGAGGAGAGATAATTAGACACAGGTGAAACACATCAGGGTGGAGCAGGTGATCACACAGACCAGGAAGTGAAGTGACCTGAAACGAGACACAAGCTGAGTACCAAAATAAAACAGGAAATGACTAAAAGTGGAAAAACATGCCTTAAAGGCTGGACATGACAGTAAGAGGCTTGCCATTTGATTGTGCTGGTCCCGGGGAGTTTAAAACATATTTAATGTGGACTTGGATATGTTGCCAAAGGGAGAGAGTAAATTCTGGTGTGCAGTGATGTGAGAGACTGGAGGTACAGTATACGTATACAGTCTATTATTATCTGGACTGAAGCAGGAAGCATTGAATGGGAGGCATATTCTACCGGTCCACTCTACAGCTTGTGTATTTGATCCAATGATAGTTTTGAAGAGCCTCAACTCAATGAATGTTTGTGGAGGTTCTCAGTCATCCAGGACCTCTTGAAGAAAGGTTAAAACCGAGACATCTGCAAACCTACGTCCAGATGCCTTTGTTTTAACCTTTTCTTAACTCAAAGACTAAAATCATGAGAAGGGAAGTTTTTGGAACTTCCAGCAGACTTTACCCCAGTAATGGCTCTTTATGCACTTGTCAGAAGTGGATAATGACATTGGGTTTTGTTTTGGTCGGAACATCCATCACTGGTGCCAACAGGAAGGAGGAGATGACAGCTGAAGGATATGAATATTTAATGTCACATTTGCTGCATTTATTGCCATTTCTGTCAGAGCACAGAGCTTTTAACTGGGATCACTTTAAATAAAAGAAGCCTTGTTATCTGCCGTCTCTCAGCTTAATATGGGCCCGTTATCAGCAGCGTGGTTCATTAGCAGATTTCCAATTCCACTTTCATTGAGCTCTGGCCTCCGAGTCGCACTGTGAGAATACAGAGCAGTGAAATCCCTCCGTCTGCTTCATCAGTGGAGCCGGTATTGCTCTAAAATCCACTGTTCCCAACATTAATTTCAGTAGACAGCTGCTAAACGCTGGTAAAAAGCTTTGAGGATTCTATTTGCACCTTTTGAAATCTTTTCGAGGCACATCAGCGCAAATCCATTAAAGCTGCCCTTAAATCTCCCGACAGTTCCTCCGAGCCACATGTAACGTTCTCATGTGCTTTCGACGGCCCTTGATCAAACTGAGCCAATCACTTCATGACCCAGACTCTCACTAAGCCTCAGATTGTCCTTTTATAGATTTTGGTATTTTATCTGGAGCCCTCTTCGTCTGCCATTACACAGACATTTCACATTTTCAATCTCACCTCAGTGACTCGACTCGCCTCCAGATGAAGGTGACACTGTGTCCAATTGTCTCTCCAAACGTGTCGAGGAATACCAGCCAAAGATATGCTTTTATGAACTCGAAGAGGGCTTTAAAGTGAAGTATTGAATGTCTTAATTATAAGTTAAGAGGAAGTTTATGGATCTCAGAGAAGGGAATCTTCTTGACGGCCAAGTAGTTAATTAAAAACAATGGTATCTCAGAAATTAATGCTGGTATTCCCAAAGTTTTCTAAACCATTTTAGTAATGCTTTAAAAGAAGGTCTGTTAATAAACTATTTACACAGCAGCAAATAATTAATAATACATATATATGCTTTTACTAAATATTTAAATGCATTGGAAGATTACTTGCAAAATAAATTAATCCTCAACAACTTCATCCCTTGATAACATCAACAGTAAAAACTATAGAAAAAAGAGTCAAGTGTTTCTGGAAGAAGGCAATATGAGAAAAAACGTGCATTTCTTCGACACATGTTGCGTGCAGGGCTGCAGAGGTTAACGAGACTCGTGCAAGAGCAGCAGTGTGAATGGAAACGCTGTAGTGATGGGTCTACCGCGCCGATGCTTCGAAACGTGTGTCGACGAGAAATCCCAGAAATGTTTAGTGACGTATGGATGCTGGTTCAGAAACCTGCTGCAGAAGCCCATGCACTGCCCCTGACGTTGTTAAAACACCGCAACAACAATTGTTTCCCTGTCATTATGAGTTAATCAAACATAAATAAAACAAAAATAATTTAGTGATAAACATTTGACAAGTAATTTTGTCATGTCCCCACAATACACTAAACACACTTAAAAATGTCACACTTAAAATATTAATTTAATTTATCTGAAAGTAATTTATCTTAATTTATCTGAAGCTATTCTATGACGGAAAGGTTAGTTCAGTTTGAGAGAAAAAGGATTCAATCTCCCGGGGAGCAACACCAAAGGAAACTAAACACATTCACTTTATTTAAGTAATAAATGAACAATACATGAAATGCCCTTTTTAAGATGAATTCATTTCTTTCACTTGGCAGTCATCTCTGTGGCTGCACTGTTGTAGGACAGTCTTGACTGTGTAACATATTGATAAAATGATCTCTGTTTAAGAGTCTTTGACCAGCAGGGGGTTTATGTGCACAAGAAGCCTCGAGAAATGAACCTTTTTGTGAACCATTTAGGTGGAAGGCTGTCCATCACTAATGGTCTCAGCAGCCCACCATGAGCCCATGTTACCTCCTCTGTACCTGGCTGCTCTTTTAGCCCCTCCCACAGGGCTTTCATATTTCATAAATAAAATCTATTTTTTTAAATGTGATAAAAATTTAACATTGTTCAATCAACTATGCATCTACCATAAATGGTATTTACAAAAATAGACAATGGTTAATCTACAAACCCGATTCCAAAAAAGTTGTGACACTGTACAAATTATGAATAAAAACAGAATGCAATGACGTGGAAGTTTCAAATTTCAAATTACAAAGAAGACCTAAGAAAGTTGAGCAACATGAAGCCTGTATTAGACAAGAATGGTACAATATTCCTAAACTTGAGCCACTTGCCTCCTCAGTCCCAGACGTTTGCAGAGTGTTATAAAAGAAGGTGGGGGAGGCAAAGGAGGGGAGGCCACACAGAGGTAAACATGGCAGTGTCACAACTTTTGTGTTGATGCAATGAAAATTTAAAATCAACCTATTTTTTCCTTAAAATGATACATTTTCTCAGTTTAAACATTTGATATGTCATCTATGTTGTATTCTGAATAAAATATTGAAATTTGAAACTTCCACATCATTGCATTTTGTTTTTATTCACAATTTGTACAGTGTCCCAACTTTTCTAGAATCAGGTTTGTACAAGGAGATTGTAGGCGACTTGAAAAGCTATTAGAGAGGGCTGCTTTAACTATAGGTGTTAGTTTAGAGACTCTGGTTGAAGCCATGGAGCAACAGACACACAAAAGGATGGATGCTATACTGAACAACATGGACCGTCCCAGAGAGGCCAGTGGACGTCTGAGATCAGTGAGCTGCAGGACAATACAACAAAAGACTGTACAAGTCTGTGGCAGATGGAGACTTTTGACTAAACTAAATCAACTCCTTTGAAAAGACCTAAACTGAATTTCCCTTTAGTGATTAATAAAGCAATTCTGAATTTGAATTTGGTAAGGTAAACTTTATTATTCCTTGCATGGTGAAATTAGTCTTGGGCTTTTCACCGTTAAATACATATAAAAATCAGACATTAATAAGAATAAGATAAATAAATAATAAATACAATATATATATTTGAATTAAGATGGGTTCACATACAGCCTCATATCCAGGGTTTACTTTTATGTGTCTGACTAAACCTGCATTTTTTAAAGTTTAGACCAAACATGGCTATAAAGAAAACTAACCCATCAATAAAATGCTACAAAATATTCAGTATTGCTTCTGTTCACACATTTTGTTTTACCGCAGAGCATGAGGATTTAATCAGAGCAAGAGAAGAGCCCTAACACTGTTTCAAATGCTCAATAAAACTTTAGGAACTTTTAGAAACTTTATTCGTGGCTATGCATCACTTTTGAGGCTTGTGAATATTCAGTCTGTTCTGTGGCATGTGTAAAGCAATAACAGAGAAGTTAAAAAGGGAAGATCATGGTTATATATGATGAACATGAACACTTTTCAGGTCACGTTTTCCAAAGTGACATTTTCAACAGAAGAATGTTCTGTTGAGATGCTGTTTTAAAGTCTGCTTTCTTTCTGAAGGCAGAAATAGAAAGTGTATGACAGGCAGCAAATAGCCCCAGACAGGAATCGAACACGTCAGCCGTAACAAAAATACTCAGCTCCAGATCGAGTTCACGATCAGAAGAAGACTCTTACAGGCCACACCACATTATTACATATTTAGTTATGTCATGATATGTTCATATGCTGCATGTTTAAGTGCCATGATCCAATGTCTAGCAACTTGTCTGAAACACATTGCTGCTAGTTCAACTTATATAGGTTAAATTTCTAAATATAAACTCAAAAAAGAAGAAGAGAAAAACAGTCTGAACTCAAGGGATCGTTTCTGTTGAGCAAACTTCAATCTATTTATTGATCATTCCCTTCCTGTCTGAACTCTTCTTTGTTTTCTTGAACTCCATGTTTAGTGACGCTTGTTTTCATCTGAGGAAGAAGAGTTAATGAATGTGTCAAATGCTCAAATCATGAGCTCTTTGGATGGTCACACTCACTATAATCGGTCTAAGGGAAAGTCATAATTGGCATTAAACACCTTTTTTAAGATTTAAAATGATCTAATTTTTCAGTGTTGACATCAAATTGATCTTGCTTCAGCGTGTCTGAAGAGTCAAACACAAAACTAACAACTTTTTTGGGGAAAAAGGGGTTTTATTACCATTTTGTAAATTTTAATTTTATTTATATATAATTGAATGCAACAAAGTAAACAATAGGAGCCAGGATTGAACCACCAACCTACCCTTTCTTTCACAATTGTTCTACCTTCTCAGCCACAGTTGCTCAAACCCTACCCCCTTTCAGCCACCGTCACTAACATCTACAGCCGAACAATCTTAAATGTAGAGGGATCTGTCTTTAAAGACAATCATCTCCAGGAGTCACACATGTTTTATTCTTCTTTGGAAGTTTTGTAATTATGGACAGGATCAGCAAAGACACCAGAGTCAATGAACTTTTCATGTCTCATTAATAAAACTGTTTCTCATAGATAAGCTGACAATGTTGTGACAGGGCAGGCTGTCATTAGCAAAACGTTGAATAATTAAGTAATACAACTAATAATTGCACAGTACAGGGGTGTGTTTAAACCTCAGTTTAAGATAGAGTTGGCATTGGATGGCTGTAGTTTGAATAAAACATTGCATTTGCTGTCAACATTGCAAACATTAAATAATGAGTTCTTTTCTGAATATCAAGTTCAGAAAGGTTGGAATAAACAGGACACATTCTTTGTTTTCACCACAGATTCTTGCAGCTGTATGCTCCAGCCTCTGACACTGTAACAATGCAATGAAATTTCAATTTCAATATAATATTCAAGCAGTCAGTATCTTGTCAAATGATCTCTAAAAGTGGAGCCTTAAAACCTCTAAACCTCTGGATTTTTACACCGAACAGAAATGTAAAATGTCACTACAGTAATTAGGAGAAGCAGACTTGAGCCACACGGGGTTTCTTTTTTCAAACATTACCTGTCGAACATATTCATTAAAGACGTCCAAACTCCTGCAGATGAACCTCTGAGGCTTGGAGCTGTCGGAGCAGCGTGTGGTTTTATCAAAAAACTTTCCAGCGTTCATTTTCCGATGACAGAGAAGCCTGATTGCTATAAATGTATAATGAGTTTCATCACCTACTGTAATATGCACCATCTCATCTCGCTGCATTGTCCAGAACCGGGCAGAGGCCTAATTACTTAGTTACCACTTTGGGGAGACTGGACTAATCTCGTAAGGCTTCCTTCAACAGATGTGGCCAATTAATGTCCTGTCTTTGAAGGAAGACCAGTTTAGATGCGTGTTATTCTGGGAATTTCATCTCAAAGTAAAAGAGGCTTGTGTCTGATGAAGCTGGTTAATCACGCCTTTCTTCTCCGGGAAAAGCTTTTCCCTGAGTTGCCAGTTCTACGGTTGATTGTGAATGTTAACGACCAGGATGGAGCAGATACGGGTGAAGGATAATGTCTCTGGTTGGAGTCATTAGCTCAGTGACACCCACAGCAGGTGCACAGTATTAGGAAGTGGGATTATAGATGAAAGAATATACAGCAAAGGATAGATGTGACTGTGACTTATCGACATATTAGATCAAGGGAACATCAAGATGAGCTCTTCATTTTACAAACAAAGGCTCTGAGAATTTTCATTAATATTTCGTGTTTCCAGTAATCCCCAAAAGGATTTCTCTAATAGGCCTACTCATATCTGGTGATTTTATGAGCATTTTCTCATTAGAAAGATGATAGTGAGGTTTGTGGATATTTTAGATGATGAAGGCCTTGAACAGGAAAAAAAAAGTTGCTCCAAATGCTTTCTTTTGCAAGTTATTGCAAAAGAAAGCTCGACACTAGGCACAATAACTAGGTAGTGGAAGCTTTTTTACATTCTGGGTTTGCAGTTGATTTTACATTTTCTGTGTCAGGACATAGTTGTACCACATTTGCCGTGACAGACAACAACGTAAAACTGCAAAGCAATAAAACAAGTCAAAATGTACTTTTATTTAATTGTGTCGACTGATGTAACAACAAAGCATGTCCTTCCAACAGAACTGCACCGTGGAATAAAAGCTGGATCATTGGGAACTTTAATGCACAAACACAATGAATGAATGAGTAGTGTCTGAGAGGAGCCTTCTTATCATCGACACAGAGGAGTTAAAGCTTTCCGGAGTCTAATAGATCTGTGGCACGACTCCCCGCTGCTCTGTGAAAAACCTGTCACGTAGCATGTACATGAGTTTAAACCTATTTACCTCGATCCCGCCGGCCGCCTGACAGGCACGCCTCGCTGCTGGAGATGCTGCGCTGTTGTCTGGCAACCCTCTCAGATCAAAGACTTTTCTATTTTTTCTTCTTTTCCTGCAGTGTGTCCGGTGAATTGTGAAGGGTGACACAGAAATAGAAAAAGAGACGAGGGGCTAATGTAAAAGTTAAAAGTGAAAATACAGCGAGTCCAGGATGTTTTGTTTCTTATTCATTAATTCATTTACTACAGCTTTTTCTGTACAGGTTTTGTAATTAGCATTTCAAGTGTGTGTTTCAAAATACAATGGTGACATACCACATCTTTATTTATTATGATTAATAAACCTTTTCTAAACACAGGTTTAGAAACAGGTCTATCCACAGTTTGTGTTCGAGACAGAGATGACGATAATTCATGGTGTAGTAGGGCTTGCATTTTTAATTTATCATTATTAATTATTATAAATCCTTTTCTAGATATGATTTTGGGAAATTACACAAGAAATATTTTCATATAATACAACATTACAATGTTTTTTTTCTCATGAAACATCACAAAATATATAAAATTATGGTAAAATGTTATTCTAAAACAATTGTAGTTTATTTATCTTTTCAAAAAAAGTATTTGGGAAAGTGGAATTGGGGAAATCAGGAACAAAAACATCGGTGTCTGTTTTAGCCGAGCTGACCTTCAGTGATTATAACCTGCGTTTGAATTATTAATGTTGATTTCTAAAGCGCTGGTCTCAGGGCCCTGTGGCTCAGACCAACGTTCATTAAACTCAAAGCACAATCAAAGATGAAAAACACAATCCACGTCAAACCTGGTTAATTTAGAGTTTAAATATTAAAAGCTAATTAAGATCAGTGGAGTGTTGACCAAAATCAAACCGAGCCAATATTTCCTGCATTAACTGTAATGCACTCAAAACTTCAAAACAGCTTTTACTAATGCTGTGACCATGTAATGATTTATACATTTGTCTTTACCAAGTCAATGTGGTGTCAACGTGCTAACAATACCTCATCTAAGCTTGTATAAATACTATATATTATAGCTGGTCACGTTGAGAAACAGATCCACTAAACATAACACAAATTCCAAGAATTGATTTGTGTTCAACCAGAGTTGCCAGAGGTTATAATAGACACTTGAACGGTTTGTAGGCAACATGAACGTGTACATTTTGGCAGTGGAAGTGGGTCTCATATTCATTTTGATGACATAAAACAAAAATACCAAACCTTCTTTTAAATAGGAGCTTTGCAGGATTTTTATTAACACAACAGCTTTGGAGTCATTGTGATGGATTATTGTCTTATTTCATGGTGGATGGGGTCTGTCCTAACCCCCCCATCGTCTCTTAGCGGAAACACTAGCCATAGCCATGCAAGAATCATCCGGAGACCAGCCGACGTCCTTTGAGTCGAGAAGTCTCACGGGAGTCTCGAGTCTGTTGCTTAATAACACTACATACTGTACATAAACACTCGCCCCAGTCAGTCTCAGACATTTGTCATGAAAAGAAGCAAAAGCAGAGAAAACCATCGCTTATGGTCAAACGGGAGGGAGAGGAGGGCAGGGAGACGCTTGAAGCCATTGAGTTTTTACGACGGAGGTTGTAAGGAGAGCTCTGTTAAACAAAAACAAACTACCAGACCTGCACAGTGTCACTTTAAAGCCTGCCTGAAACTCCAAACATACACTACCAGTCAAAGGTCATTAGTGTGTCCAAACCTTTGACTGGTAGTGTACTGGTATGTGACTGTGAGTTTTGTCACACGCAACTGTTCTCGGGATCACATCTGCCCAAAATGTTACATCAAGGAAAATACACATATCAACTGGATTTTTAAGAAAACCCGTGATAAAGTCCCATGATAAATTTGCAGCAGCATTCCTTTAGTGCTGTGGTTCCCAAACACTGGGTTGGGACCCAAAGGTGGGTCTCGGTGGATTTTCATGGAATATAAAAAATATTTGTAAGTTAATGGTCATTGTGGATAAAGAATATATATTATTTATATTTGAACAGGTTTTAGTTGGATTTGAACAGGTTTTAGATGGATTTATGAATTGGTTATAGTCTAAAATAATACTATGCAAAGAATAAATTAAAAGTTGATTGTCAAAAACAGATAAACATAATTAAAGATGTCAGTGTCCAGCTGTTCAAGAGTGAGTCCAGAATAGTCACCTATAGTTTCAGATACAGCTCCTGTTAGAACCAAGACCAAGTTAAAATATGTGCCTACATCAATAATCCCTAATATCAGATGGAGTATAATACAAGTGTGGCTTACTTTCCTTGTATTTGAGCGATCACAGAGACACTGAGCGAAAATCCACCTGACAACCTATTAAATATTTAGAGTATGGCATAAGCAGTTCTTATTGTGAAACTTCAAAAAGAAAAATGCTTACATTAAAGAAGTGCTACTGTTCAAGTTTGGCACATTCATGGGTTCTGTGTAATAGGAAGTGTCAAATAATTTAGTCCAAAGTAAGAAAAATTGGTTGGGCATGCTACGGCAGCATTATCAACTTTAGAAAATGCAAAAACACACAAAACAGATAAATGCTCTCTTCAGCAAGACACAGAAAGTTGAAAGCACCGTTTACAGAGCACATCTGGTCATTTATTTAAAACATAATCACACGAGAGAAATACAAAAAAAAACACTTGAAATCAAAACACGTTTGAACATCCAAAAGAGATGAAATGAGGAAACAGTCACATTGTCTTTTTACTGACTTCTGTTGTGTCTGAGGCTGTATTAAAGCGTCCTGCACAGCTTTACATTGGTGTAAAATGGAGTCCAGGCTGCACTTTGGTGGATTGACTGGTGTTGAAGGAGGCTCTTTAACCTTTTCCACCGAGGTAGTACAGAGCTGGGCCAGGGCTGTTGCTCATGCTGCGTTAATGTGGTCTTCGGAAATTCAATAAGGTTTATGAATGGCTGCTTGATTCAGAAACTCAAATTCAAAAATCGCTGCATTTGCATCAACATGAAATAAAGTTGTTTTGTTTTATTTATACCCCAGATAGCAACTCTTGTCCCGTCAACACAGAAGTGTGTTCTTAGCAAAAAAGTGTTTGCTAAGTTCTTTGAAGTGTTTGTAATTCTTACGCTCATTGTCTTTTTGTCTGTTTACAGTTTACAGCATATGCCTCTATGTCTGTCCACACAAATAAGTAAATATGTGTGTTTGAGATGAACACGCCTCGCCTGGATTGTAGACGATTGTAGACGATTGTAGACGATTGTAGACGATTGTAGACGAGAGCAGCAGTGTGGGCGGGGAAAAACGAGACCAGCGTGATTTGGTTCAAATCATGCTGCTTCTCGTCCAAAATACAGATTTTACGTTTGTTGAGTGTATTTGCTCAACAAAACTAAATTTTGCTTCAAAACACATCATTGACTGAAATTATTTATGACACAGCTTAATGTTCTATTTGAATTGTTGAGTCGGCTTTGAAAGCAAGTTTAAAAAGACAAATCCATCTGATTAAGTTGATTTTAATAATGTGTTCTCCATATTTGATAAAAGCCTAAACAATTTTCAGTCAGTTTGTTGTTGGCTATTTGTCTAGAAAAGATTAAAATGAATAAAGGTGTGGGTTTGGAGGAATGGGGGCAGTGAAGTCTGACAGGACATCATTTCCCATCATGCACTCATAGTCCATGCAGATGAGCGCTGTTGGTAAAAAGCAACTGCTGCACAGGTTACTTCAGAGTAAGATCAGCGGCTCATCTAGAACACATCTATTGAATCAACTCATAATGTTATCTGATATTGACATATTTTTATCATCCCCTAGTGGCCTGGAGGACTTGTGACAGTGTTTGCACTCGTGTTGTGTTGCTGTTGTGAATACACATGTGCAAGTCCACAGCTCATCAAATGGGAATAATCCTCAACCACAAAAGAGTGACATGGATTTGTTTGAGAAGCAAATTATCATTGTTAATGAAATAGCTTCTCAAATATAGCAAAAACTAATAAAGATGTACTCTTGTTAAATGTGAACTAATGAAAAGCACATGAACACAACAAATACAATGACTTCCAACTTGGACCATCTGAGGAGCACAAGAACACAGCTCTCTTATAAAGTTATTTTCTCTCAACAACAGAAGTGATTGTCAACAGAAACGGTGGTCGTTACTGGACTGAGACTGACAACACTTATGCCACGGGGCTGAACAAATCTGTAAACTGAATAAATAAATCAATAAATGTGATTATTCTGTCACACTTCAGTGGCTCTCTGGTCTGTGACAAAAAAACAGGTTGAAAGTTGAACCAAATACAGAGCAGCTCTAGCACCAGCCCAGCACTAGACCTCGGTTCTTGGTGGAAAAGGTAGTGTCTGACCTCCAAAGACAGCTGTGTGTTTTCTTTACATTCTGTTGTTTTATTGACCTCTGGACACGTTTTCACAAAAGTGTCTTAGACCGATCTTTCATCATCATTAAGATGATGTCATATGCTCCATGTCATTATTATTAGAGTTTGAGCTGATGATTCTATTTAAATCAAGCAAAAACAAAGGATACATATTCTTCTGCTGTTCATTTCAAAGGTCTTTACGACAATATTTCAGGTTGCATTAGTGTTTTTTGCGTCAGTCTCCTTAAACTCTGATCTTATTCTTTATTACTTTCTACTGTTAATGAGAAAAAAACTAAGAGCAACCCAACATAGACCGGTCTAAAACCCTTTTGCAACACCGGCCCAGGTCCAGTACATTGTTTATTAAAATACAGAGGCTAAAAAAAATATCCTCTCACTAGTTCAGCATAAATGACTGCTTTATTTGTGTGTGTTTTATTATATTAAATAATTTAATACATAGATAAATAGATATTCTGTAGAGGATTATAAATCTTCATAAAAGCCTTTTCTCTGGGACACTAGACGGACTAGAAAAGCTGAAATGCTGCAGGGTCGTTGTTCGGCCCTGGCGTCCAGTGAAAGGCCGAGAGTTTCAGGGTTCCCACCGTTTCCTGGAGATGATTTTCAAGTCCTTTTTCAGGAGAGAAACAGTCATCTACAGTTCTTGCTATGACAGCTGTAAAAAGGTACAAAACACTGCTTTAGAAAAAAACTGACAGAAATTTAAAAATGTCTCATTTTAAAGTGCAGTTATTGAAATTTCACGAGCTAATGGAGCAGAGGAAATATATAAAGCCCATTGTTGTCTGTATTTAAAAAGTAATCCCACATAGACACTGGACTATGGTCTAATCAGTGTTTGCTGTAAAGTCAAGTGGATTTGATCTAAAAGTGTGGTTTAAACCTGTATAAATAATATGAAATCATAGTACTTAATGTATCGCAGTTTTTCATCTAGTGACCTGTTGTATTGTTTTTAAACTGTTCAGTGATAAACAGCTCAATTCTCTCTTGTGTATGTCACTAATGGTCCAGTTATATTGAGTAACTGAACAGGAAGCGTAGCTCGACTAAGCTCTTCGTGTAAACGTAGTGAATGTTTCAAAGGTACCAATCATGTTGAAGGTGCATTGTGATTTTATAATTTAATTTATAATCACATTTAAAACTCCACTCTTTTATGAACTAAATAGATTATGTTTCTGAATTGATCTGACATAATTCGACTTGATTTGTTGATTGACAACTGCATTTTCCTTTAGGGCTACCGTAGGTGCTTGTATACTGTATAAAGGAGGGGCACGAGGTGTGGCGTTACTATTTGCTGTTCTGCCACTAGATGCTGACAAAAACTAGACCCTGCACCTTTAAAATGAGACAAAACAATTTCATAATGAACTAAGCATTGCTAAATAAAAGAAGCTAAATTATACCAAAAAAGAACAAAACCTCACTGTCTACCAAATTGAACCCTTACAAAAACAGTTAGTTGTACTTTCCCTCTCATTTTCCATAACTGTTTCACGTCTGAGAGGCTTTCAGTCGGTTTTCCAGGATGCGTGGGAACCCTGTAGAGTACATGCGTCTTGGCTGGTTGTGCCGGTGCCAAGTCCCAGTCTCTAGCTGCGCTGGCACTCGTTTTTGCTGCAGGTGGCCTGGCGCTCGATCTGCCATGTGCCCTCCTCGTATGTGCAGTAGCAGATCGTACAGTCATCTATCTTCACCTCGCGGCCGGCTGGGATCACTGCTGTGTCCGCGTAACAGTTCGGCCCTGGAAGGTGAACAGAGAAAGTCAGACAAAGAGCTGTGAAAGTGAACAGTCCACAGCTGCGGTCGGGTTTGAATGGATTACAAAGGAACTGCAATTAAAATTAACACTGGATTGAAGCCTTCACTTTTTATTAAACAAGGCTAATTAATCTGTGAGGCATTTGATTAGTAACAATTACACTGAAACTCACAGTCAGTTCTTGCATTGATGATTGCATTTGTCATTAACCAAGGCTGTACTGGAGAGCAGTGGATCCTTTACTTCAATCAAATCTCCAATAAAATCCATATTGATAGTCAGTTATATCAGACTATATATAACTGTTTATATATAACAGACTTTGTGGGTGTTAAAAATGGGACTCATATACAGTACTCTCAACATTTGCTAGTTTTTCTCCTACATCCACAATAACTCTGAACTGTAAAACTCCTACAGGTCATGACAGAGTCTCAAGAGTGAACTCTGCCTGAGTCTCCAGTAAAAACTGAAAAATAAAGTACAGCTCTATTTAGTTATATTTAACCCTTATTCATTCACGTTCTTCTGCTCTTCTGTTGCAGGTGACTGGAGCCTATCCCAGCAGGTTTGGGCCTTATTCACCCTGGACAGTGGCCAGTTAGTCGCAGGGCTGATGTGTACAATACACATGTAATAGATGTTTTATTGTGTTTGGGATTTAAAGAGGGACTAAACCAAGACTTTTGTTTCAGTTCAGTTACTGTCGAATAAACTGACTGCAGTGAAAGACATCTTCTTATTTGAGGAGATCCTTGTACTTTTCAAGCGTGGCATCTTGTCTTGGAATGAAACACAGCTTAATGACAATATGTTATGTTTTAATTGTAATTTCTACCACACCACTCAAGACATTGATTTTAGGCTTAAATAGATTTCAAGTAATCATAAAAAAGATTATAAAATGCCTGTGAAATTGTCATGTGCTTTGGGAAAATTATTGTAATTACTGTAAATGAAAATGATTTGCTGAAGTTTTCCAAGGCATCAGACACTTGTGTGATTGACATAAACAAACAGTAAACAGAGCTAAAGGGAGACAAAAGTGCAGTAATGTTAAGGTCACTGTACTAGCTTTCTCTTTTTATGTGTAACATCTACAACACGCTGTTCAATGTTCAAAGGATGCACCTCTGTTTGAGATTTCCAGGAAAAATAAGAGAAGAATGGACACAGGTGAACTTAGCTACAAAACAAGGCTTTTTGAAAAAACAGAAAATTAAAAAATAACCCTAACTCCAGTGGCTTTAACATAATTGTGAATCAATGCAGTTTGCTGTGTTTATTAACATGAGTAGTTGGTATATGTGCAAATACTTCCCCCAAAACCCAAATGACATTTTTTTAACTTTTGAAACATTCACATTATTCTATTGTTGCTTTCAGTTAAAACTTGGCTCAAAAAGTATGGTAAAAGCTAAAGGGAAAACTTTTTTTTTTTCTCTTTTGAGTTGTAACGTTAAAATTAAGAACACATTAGCAGTGCATAATTTGAAATTTGGACCAGTACAGGTCCAGGTTATTTTGGGACCGGTACATTCTTTTCCTCTGTAATCTTTGAGCACAGTAGAAATGTTGGGGCTCGAGTGCTGTTGATTAGCAGCACCACTGTGACCTCCTGACCCTGTATCGTCCTACATTACATTATTGTGGAGAAGGTAGAATATTGTAAGTTCTATTGTCAGTCCTGTTTTTGTCCATGGTTTAAATCTGGTTTGATCTTAGTAATAATTAAGTTCCTGGTTTAATCTTAAAGTGGTCAATGGTTTAATATTGGACTTAGTTTTGCTTAAATCTTGAGTCCAAACAGAAAAGCAATGGTACTTAAACTTATATACAATACAGAAATAGCCAGTTTATACTTTATAATAATGCAAATTTATACTTTGATCTGAATAAAGGTCTTTAGAGGTCTATATCTGGCATGTAGTCCTGAAAGTACTGCCTTCAGCTTTAAAACAATCCCTAAACCCTTTTCATTTTCCATTAATCACGAAACTACACTCCTAACATTTCCATTACGCTCCTACAACAGACTCTAAATACAAGCCCTGAAGCGTTCACAGACTCTTTCTGTTTGTCTTTGAAAACACATTATGTTTATAATAATTATTCCGTCGTAGGAAGTGAAGCTGCTGGTAGACAGTGGGAGGCCATACCATAAATAAGTAAAGCTTTTGAATAATTAATGTTGTATTTATACTTGCAATCATCATAAACTATGAATGATGTAATATTTACACTTTTCTTAACTGTGAGATGTTGGCTGGGTTCGGTCTCAAACACTGGACGCTGGAGCAGATAAACGTCCTTTTGTGATTCACTCTCACATTTTTAATGTAAGGTTTAGTATTCACATGGTGCAGTTCATTTCTTGCATCTGTTTTTTTTTTTGTATGGAAATGTGGATGAATGGATTATGATTTTATCTTGCCATAAGCTGACATTTAAAATTCAAATGTTTTTTGAAAAAGTCTATACGAAGAGATATGTGTTATGTCTCGATTAGACTTCATTGAGTTGCAGCACGTACAGTAGCTGTATGAGAATAGATGAATTAAAAATTAAGAGGTTATGGTGGAGCATAATATTGTGAAACTAAAGCTGACTAAATCAAACAAAAACTAAATCTTGGCTGAAGCCATAAGTAATCCAGAATCAAATCTAAAACTGAACTGAACCTAAACCAGGATGAAGCTGGAAAACCAGACCCAAATGAATTGGTGTCTAAACCAGGTCACACCTGAGGACTTAACCCACACAGAATGGAATTATAGGAAAACAAAGAAAACAGTACTAATGCTAAAACTATCCCAGGCCTAAATGTGTTCAAACCAAAACTTAACTGAGGAATAAGCCCAAAATAGAAATCAGGTGTACATAAAAACAGACAGTGTTATAAAGGTTTACTATGGAAATAACTTTATGACCCACAATATTCAAATGTCCCCTTTGGCAGAGTAAAGGCTGAATCCAACATATAAGACATTTATTTTTGTATATCCAATATTACAGCAACAGTTACCTTCAAGACTGAACTTGACAACACCCCCTGTCCATAGACCGTCCACCAGGGCGGCGATAAACTAATAAAACAAACCCAGGACGCACCGGCTGTGCAATAGTGTCCAGGACAGTTGGAAACAACACACAAATAAATACAATATATGCAACATATACAATTACAATATTATACTGGCCGAGTCTATTGAGGGCAGAGTTCAGGAAAGTGTGGCTTCCAGTGTCCACTCTTATATTCTGTCATATAAAATGAACTTGCATTACAGTTCAAAAAGTTATTTGCAACTATACTATACATATACTATACCACTGTCATTACAACAAGTGCCTAAAAACACGTACTTACCAATACCTTAGTACAGATATAGGCACTGAATATTCATGAAACAGATTTCAACAGATTCTTATGTTGATTGATGTTTTTTCAGTGACGTGTCATGAAATGTTGCGCCTCAACTCGAGAGCATAATTTGCTCTGGAGCTCGTTGCTCTTTATTACGTTTCTATACAACTCTGATTCTTCTGAAAATTGTGGTTCAAAATGGATAAAGCCTTTAAGTGCCTAAACCACTGAATTTACAGTATGTGGTCTGAATATTTAGTTAGACCGGAGACTAAAGTGATGAAAGAAAACTGAGAAAACACAATGAGAAAATTGGGCCAAAGTGACTCAGACTACTTTTTAAAATAGGGCAGAACTAGTGATGCTCCGATTGATCGGCCACCGATCATGATCGGCCGATATTGACTAAAAATAGCTTGATCGGCGAACCCCAAAAGCGCCGATCAAAAAAGCCGATCGCGTGACGTAAATCATGCAACTTTTTCACACGTGCATGCACGGCGCGCGGCACAGGTACACAACAGCAGAGCGGAGCTTGTCAGCTGCAACATGAGCTCTCCCGTCTGGAAGTTTTTCAAAGAAGACATCCCAAGTCTTGCGCAACTTCCGGGAGACTCCCGCAACTTCCGGGAGACTCCGGCATATTGATAGCGGCTCCCTGATGCCCGCAAATTATTTAAAATCTCCCGGAATCTAGAGCGAGCAAGAGCGCGCATGCGAGAGTGTTTCAAATCATGTAGCATGCGCACGTCAGAGAGGGAGAGGGAGCGAGAGACCTTGCGTGTGTGTGCTAGTGTGTGTGTGTGCGAAGCACTTGTAAGACAGAGAGCATCCTGATTGGCCTGTTTCTGCAAATCAACCAATCAATTGTCAGTGTGGGCGGGCTTTTATCTCTTCTCCCAAACTAAATTAATCAGTCTATCTAAATGATTGCAAAAGGCATGTTGAGGTGAGTTGATAAGTTTCATTTTCATGTGCATATTATTCAGGCTAGCAAAAAACTGCTTAGACCTGTTTAAAGTTGCAACAGAAAATCAATAAAAGCAGTTTAGCAGTTTACATAAATAGTATAAGCAGCTTATATAAATAGTAAAAGTAATCTACATATTTAAACATAATTAACAAATAATTGCATAGGCCTATAGCTTATAGAAATAATATTTTATGCTTTTATATCTTTTAGGGACCACAACATGTTAAGGAGGGAAGCGGATGAGCTGCACAATATATCTTAGTTCTTCCATTCAGATAGAGCTGAGATGTATTTCACATCTTTTATTGTGGACCATAACCTGGCATTCCATGTGTGTAGGCACACAGGAAAGTTATTTAGAAATAACTGTTCTGTTATATTCAGCTGTATTTCGGTATACAAGTAAAGTCATGTTCTGTGGTGAAATGTCATATACAGTTAATACAGTTAATTTAGAGTTAGTTTCATTTATACAAATGGTGCAAACTCTGCATGATTATAGATAAAGGATTCCCATTCCCCTGCCATTCTGTGATCGGCAGTGATCGGCAATCGGCAGATCATGATTTTGGTGATCGGTAATCGGTGATCGGCCCCAAAAATGCTGATCGGAGCATCTCTAGGCAGAACTACTACTTTTATCCTCCATAATCCATGTCTTATAGTTTTTCTGTTCCATTGACCACATTTCCATACAGACTTGAGAGCCTTTTCATCTGATCTGGCTGCGTCCCACTGAACTTGAATGCAGTCAGTGAAATCACAGAAGCAACACTAGAGAGTGAACGCGCTGCCCTTCATCCCATTTCTCTCGACGGAAAATGGGCTCTCACGTCTGATTGTTTCCCGAAATAGTCCTCTGCTTTGGGAATGTGAGAGACAAGACATAAAAATAATAAAGATACAAGTGTTGAGATTTGAAAACATGCCTCTGCTGATGCTGGCGGCCATCTTTGACAGAGACATTTACGAGAGATCGTTAAAATGAACATAATGAATCTGTAGTTTCTGCCTTTGGGAATAAAAAAGGTAGAATTATCTATTTCACAAAACAAAACAAGGCCTTAAACTGAGACTGAACCAGAAGTAGACCTACAAACAAACCAAGCCTAGACAAAACCAGGACCCTAACACAAAGCTAAGACCAGGGACTGACCCAGTACTAAACCAAGACTACATAAACCAACACTCCCTAAAAACCCTTAAACCAGGAGTACACTACAACAAGGCCAGCCTGAAACCACGTGTAAGAACAGGGCTACATCTGGGAAAAAAACAGAAAAAAAACAGATCCAAAACCCAGAGCTAAACCAAGAATAAAACCGAGACTAACTTACTGCAGCTTCTAAAAAAACACTCAAACAGGACAAAACCCAGAGCTAAACCAGAACAAAGACATGTCTAAACTTTTTCATTTGGTAAGTGTTTATGAAGTTGGCTCGTCCATTGGCCATTAGCACTCTGCTCTTGAGCCACTGTGAGACTAGTACTTATGGTTCATGTAGAGGCTAATTTTCACAAAGATTGTGCTCCCATTACAGCAGTGCATCATGGGATAACAGCATCAACATTATTAGACTTTTCTATTTATGGCATTGTTGTATTTGTTCAGCTCAAAAAGGTTGTAAATAAATTTCTCACCATAGTTCAGCAAATAGCTAAATATTTTCCTTGTATACAATATATTAGTTTGGCTAAATTCATTTCATTCAATTTCTAGCTGAATTTGTGTAGATTAGAGGAAAGTTGACGCTCGTGTAACTCTAAAATACTTTGTTAATCATCTCCTAAAACCAACCATTTACCATGAATTATTCCAGAAATCTCACATATGGATTTGGTAACAATAATGATAACGCTAATCAGTAATATTGTTTGGTCTTTTAACCATTTCTCTTTGGGATGAAACAAACTGTCAGGTGTGAACAGATGAGTGAAGCATGGTTTGGATAAAACAGCTGGTCTTTGGCTCAAGAGAAAGCAGTGTTCTCAGTTTGGGACCAGATTCAAAAAGCTACAAAGAAGAAGTAGAAGAAATAAAACCACCATCAGACATTAGCAATATGGTTTTAAAATACTACCATTAGTGCTATAGTTTTTTAAACATTTAAAAAACTCATGTCTATGATGTTACAGCTATATGAATAAAATAAAGTATGTACTGACAAATCAGTTCCTATATTTAACTGTAAAAAGGAGCCTTTGCCAAGTCAACTCCAGTGAAACCAACAAAACTGTAACAATGCTACAATTTATTACAACTTGAATTCAAACTTTAATGGAGTCAATCTGAAACAAAGATGGAACAAGGCAAAAGTTTCTGTTTCTGTCTTTCTCCAGCCAAAGTCCAATTTATAGAACAGAGCATAAAAGCCCAATTAAACACTGGTGCGTTGTGCTTTAATAATAAAGTTTGAAATAAGTTTGCTCCCTGAGAGATCTAAGCCTTTTTTATGATTTTGGTAGAAACTAGCTCTTCTTAATGGAAATTCTCATATTAGGGCTTTGACAGTGCCCCTGAGACACGGCAGAAATGAACTACAGTCACTGCCCGGCTCCTGTTAGCATTACCTCCACTCTCTCCCGGACAATAAAACCCAACATAAATATGGCCTTATTTGCGTTTGATTTAATGAGTCTTTTTTTATCTTTACGGTTTGCAGTAAAATTATGAAAGATACATTTTATTTGTGAGACAGGATTGGCTGAGAGACAATAGTGACTTTGTAAGCAGCAATTTTAGCTTCTGCCTTTGGTTTAGTTCTGGGATAGTCACGGTTTAGAGCTGGTCAAGTCAAAGTTTAATTTAGTTCAAAACTTAGGTTTGCCTTGTTTAATCAAGATAAGCACGGGATTTTAGTTCTTTATTTATTTATTTCAGGGACAGTGCATATTGATAGACAGAAAACTGTAAATATGCCAGAGTTAGCCAACAGGCTTTTTCGTCTGTAGTCCCATGACAGATGTTAAAAGTCAGGCTAAAACATAAAGAATAAAAATGTTTAGTTACAAAACATTACAAAGAAATAGCACACAATCTATAAAAGTATTACACAATATATACAACAGAAGCGCGACAGACAAAACAATCAGTCATCACAGACAAACACATCATACACAACAATCAAACATCAGAGACGGGACGTAACACGGGGCAAGAGGCCAGCAGCAGCAGAGAGAGGTAGAGTCAGTGCTCACAGCTCTGGTTATCAATGAGCCATTTCTTCAGCTGTATCTTAAATGTGTGGTAGGTGTTTAGATTCCATTCAGTAGCTGCAGAGACCGAGAAGGTAGGATTGACCAAATGTACTTTTCCTAAAGGGTATGACACAGTCTCCTCTCGCTGCTCCTCTGGTTCTGCTGTGTTCGGCTGTATTCACGTGAATGAACTGGAGTGGAGGGGATGATAGAACATGAATTATCTTGTGTATTAGGCATAGTTTTGAGTATTCAACCATGTTTTACATTTAGCTGACGCTTTCATTCAAAGCGACTTACATTAAGTTTCCATTCACCAGTGTTACAGAACACCACTGGAGGCAAGGGTTAAGTGTCTTGCCCAAGGACACACCAACAGTATGAACTGACCGCCTACCTTCCGGTTGAAGGACGACCGCTCGACCACTGAGCCACTGCGCCCCTACTACTTTTCCCTGCTAAGTTTATATTTTTGCAGTATTGGACAATGTTGGTAAAAGTTTGGTTTTCTGTCTAAGATTTTTATTGTTTGTTTGTATAATGACTGCAGGGGTTTTGTGATGTAGAACTGGTGTGTGACCAGACAGGTAAGCAGTATGAAAATGGGACAGGATCATTGAATGCATAAACATTTTAGCTACCTGAGTGGAAATTTGAGAACGAGTGTATCTGAAATTGCTAATGCTGAATTTTATTTAATTACTGACCTTAGTGATTTGTGATTTGAATGACAGTTTGGAATCAATTAACCCACCGAGTTATTTGTATTCAGATACAACCTGCTGCCGTTTTTGTGTGACGAGGATAATTCCTCGCTTTAGTCCTGGATTAGTCTTGTGTTTGGATTAGTCTTGTGTTTGGATTAGTCTTGTGTTTGGATTAGTCTTGTGTTTGGTCTTGGTTTATATCTTAGTTTTGTCTTTGTATTATCCTGGTTTGGAAAGGTTTAGGCCTGTTTAAATGGTATTTTAGTTTTTTTAATTTTGTCCTTGTCCTGGATTAGCTTTGGTTTATTCCTGGCTTCAACAGGTGTAGGCCTGTTGCAGTCCAAATTTTAGTGAGCTTCATGTATAAGCTTGTGTCTAATACAACTCTGCTGTGAACATGCTCAGGCTACAGCCGACACACCACAGCTGAGCCTTCCCTAGTTCCTACTTTAGTCACTATACCTCTACACATTTTTATCTGTGACTAAAATATTGTATGTTTCACAAACGAGGTCTCGAGCCACTCCAGTCACCTTAGCTAGTCCTGACAGACGGATCTGGGTCTGCAGACTTTTTTCCCCTCTACACTGTCACCATTGTGCTTGTTGAGGGGATATTGTTGGATTTTCTTGTCAAAGTTCTTCGAGATAACCTTTTGTTGTAACTGGCACTATATAAAAACGCCTTGTCCTGGTAACTCCTTGGTTTTGGCCTTTTGCTTGTCTATACCAACACACCACGGCTCAACCTCACCTTGGATCACACCTGCATTAGACACATGCTTCTATACATACATTTCTATAAAACGTAAAATATAATATGTGAAGTCAATTTTGTCACGAAAATGAGTTGTCCTTTGGTGGTCAAACTTCTGAAACCTTGCCCTTTTTCAAACTAAGTCTAGCTTTGTGTATAAAAACCCAATTAACCTTTGGTATACAGTGCTTAGTTCTTGCTAATGGAAATTCCTTTGTAGTCGTTACTGCTGCTGACGAGCCCCTGAGACACGGCAGAAATGAACTACAGTCGCAGCCTGGCTCATGTTGGCATTACCACTCTGCAAACATTGTGTTCATTGAGACCTACTGTACCTCCCAGACAATAAAACCCAACATAAATAATATAGTCTTTGTATCACCCACAGTGTTAGCGTCTTTGCATTAGATGAGAATGCTTTTGTATCCTGGAGGAGCCTCTGTCCTCAACCAGCGACTAGAAAAAAGCTCTCATAAATCATCTATTATCTCTCAAACCGCAGCGAAATATAAACACTGCGGGAATTGCTTCTTCAACATCAGGTGTGGCATAACAATGGCTATTTCCCTTACACTAACAAGGTCTTGAGCCACTCCGTTGTATAATTAAGATGCTGATAAATGGGGAGTCTTTCCGCTACGAGCCAGTGAGTTTCATTGGAGCGCGTTGGCCAGGAGCCGCTGTGAAACAACATCAATCAATATGAACAGTTTGCCAAGGCCTGTCAAAATGTCACCCCGAACAAATTTATAAGTCTTCAGATAAGCACGCACACACACTATCGGAATAACAACTCATCCTGTGGCCCCTGTGTTGCTGTCACTACTGATTCATCATCATTAGCAGCATTTAGCACGGCGCGTCTGGAATAAAAGGCACATATGTCTAAGAGAGAAAAACGGGGAAAAAATATAATCATAGAGTTTGCAGAATAAATGAGAAAACGCTTCCTCTCCTTAAACCGCAGCCTGTCAGTGGGTTATTCACAGTTGCATGACACCCATTTGTGTTAATTAATGCACAGATTGAGTGACTGCTTACTCACTGCTGTCAGGCTCATCTTCTGCCTTTCACATCACTCCCACCTTTTTATCGCTACTTCATTAATACAATATGTCCTCATTTCTCCCTCTCTCTCAGCCTGTCTCTGGATCGTTTGTATTTATTGTCTATATGTCCACAGTGTTGAATGTATCTCTGTTTTTTAAGCTCTTGGTGCAGGACAAATTCGCCTCGGGACAATAAAGGTGTCATAAATATGTTGACATGCAGGGCTTTGTGGGACTCATACCGACTGGACCTCTGACTAAACATAATGAGTCCACTCCGTAACTATCAATTCATTTGTGAATATCAGTTGAGACATTACAAGATACAGCTCCCTGGTATTTCTGGTCTTGTTTTAGACTCACTCCAAAAAAGTCTTGGTCATGTCTTAATCTGATCTTGTTAGTTGTGGGACTAATGTTATCAGACAGGACAGTATTTCCTGTTGTTGCTTGAAAAAGACCCTTTAATTTGTTTAAATGGTATTTTAGAAATTGTATTAGTGTATGTTCCTTTATTATTTTTTTAGTTAATACACAAAGGAAAAGGAATTTGCTTGTGTATAATTGCTGAAGTAGCTACAAGTCAGGAGTTACATAAATATGGGCAACTAAGGTGGCCTTCTAGGTCCCGATGCAAAAGTGAGCCTGGACCTTAGAACAGTGTGTGGTCAGATGTGCCTCTTGTATTACAGACACACAGATATAAAACAGCAGAAATATTAAGTCTGCAGTCTTTTAATCCGACCACAAGGGCTAAATAGTGAGCTTGACGACAACAGAAACATTTCACTCACACTAGTCTGAAACATTGTTCAGATCAGATTTGTTCATACCTAGTTTTTCAGATCTTTCATCTTTTATGTGATCGGACTCGTACGGCTTTATAAGACTTCTGTCACTGTGGATTAGTGTTATCACTTTTCTCAATCAAACACCAAGATGCAGGGAATAATAGGATTATTTGAGACAAGGAAAATTAAATTAACCTGGTGGAAATCAGATAAAACAAAGCTAAATACAAGAAGCTTAAATGGACAACTACATTTGGCTTTTATGTGATAGTGAATACAAATACAATAAATGAGCCATAGCACAAGGTTTGTTTCCCTGAATAACCCTTATTTCTGTATTACTACTGTATCATTGGGTATTATGTATGTATTAATTACAAAGATACTGAACGGATTATAACAAAGTGAGATGATTTATTATTGGGTTTACAGTAAATTCCTGTTCAAGAAGCTGAAGAACTTGAATCTTGAAGAAGTCTTTAACACATTTATGGAGGTATTTGCAAGGTTTTATTTAACAATGTTTTATATATATATATATATATATATATATATATATATATATATATATATATATATATGTGTGTTAAAGTCCCTTTTACACTAAATACTGTAATACTGGTTGTAAGCAAATCAGGACAGAAACCAGTTTTTCTGCATTTAGGCCTTTTGTGAAAATTAACAAAAGGTAGATTGTTAAAAAAGATTGCAAAGGTGTGTAGAGAAATAAAACAGAGCATTTAATGATGTCTAAGCTCATGGTAACAACATACATACGTAAACTAATGATGGCTGTGGAACAGGATTTAAGATGAAATATGAGTTTGTGAGCTCAAAAAACTTTACTTTTCCATCACTTTGTAGCATAAGATCAAGCTAAACCAAATACTTTTCTCATCGTCTGTCCACACGATTTCTAAACCTGATAAATCATGTTCTGTTACTGCAGTTTTATTTATCAACAGGAGCCTGGAGGACTTGCTTTGAGCGTTTGTAATGGTGCTGTGTGACAGAAATATTCAGTGAAATACTCTTGGGAAGATATTTTATGAAAATCTCAGTGTACATGTTGCTAATAGGCCTTAATAAAAGTAAAGCCTAATCACAGATGAAATGACTCAGTCCAGGCTGAACGGCTGCAGCAGGCTTTATGACAGCTTTTCAACAACAGCCGAATGAAGAGACAGAGACAAATGGACTGTGCGTGCGTGAGAACATTTGGACCCAATCGGTGGCTCTACAGCTTGTTGGAAGTTGGCATGGGAGGGTTGTGAAAGAGACGGCCATTAGCACCTGCAGTGCTTGGCTCCTTGGCAACAGACGCATAATGGGCCGGAAAACGAGGACACATCCCGATTATCACGCCCTTGTCCAAAAAAAAACTCCACAATGCCATTATCAGGTAATGGAAAGTGGAGAAAAGGCAGGAATCACTCACAATAATGCATTTCTTGAGTACATTTGCATTATAAATCTCAGGTAAAAATGACCCTCACTTTGTAAAAATGGAAAGTGAGAGATGATGTTTTAACAGCAATATGAATAATTACTTTCCAAAGCTGCCGCATCAGAAACATTCAGGCTTTTATTTTAGGTTTCAAAAGGGCGGCAGTAGCTCAGTGGGTAGAGCGGCCATCCTTCAATCGGAAGGTAGTAGGATCGATTCCCGCTCGCCCCACAGTTCATACTGTCGTTGTGTCCTTGGGCAAGACACTTAACCCACCTTGCCTCCAGTGACTGTAACACTGGTAATGTAATGTAATGTAAGTCGCTTTGGATAAAAGCGTCTGCTAAATGAATAAATGTAAATGTAAATGTAAATGTAAAAGCACAGATGCAACGTTTTGTGGAAATGTCACGTCTTGGGAGCCGTTGCTTACACGTGTTGTCTCCAGATCGGCGACAGACTGATAATCCTGAACAATGCAGCTGCTCATAAGTGGCATGAATGTCAGAAACAGTGTCCTTCACAGACACAGAGCTGCTCTCATCACAGCAGTGACCAGATGACTGCCTATTTACACAGCATCATTATTTAGTTAACCCCCTAAGGATATGCTAACACTGTTTACTTAACCATTTCTAGCCCAGACTAATGCATTTTAATTCTAATTTGCATAACATTTAGTGGGTTTTTACAGAGACACACACAGTAGATGCAGGTTTGTCCACCATCATTTAAGTTGACCTTGAGGTTAAATGGGACACATTAGTCAACCCTAGGCTTTCAACACTCCGCATTTGTCTGTCTTGGAAAAATAGACATTTAAAGACAAACACCAAAGAACCCGATGGAAAGCACCATTAGTTCTTGAGTTCCTCGAGCGGCAAACTGAGCTTGGCTGTTGAAGAGTCACACATTTCTCTTGTAGCCCATCTTCGTGGGTAAAAAATGAAGACATTTATGAAATGGTGGTGTAATCATTGGGCAGACAGAGGCAATCCTGCAGCTACTGTTTGAGCTACATTGTGTTAAATGTGAAACTAAAAACTACTGAGTCTAGTGCTTACATCACAGAAGGTGAGTCATCCTCCATCTTTGTGTCATCCTCCATATTTGATGTTTATATTTAGGTTTATTCAAATTAGCTGCAACTCATTTGTGTGTTTATGTGCTATGTATTAAACATTGTATTAGTGAAGAAACAACCAATGTCTCTTCATTAACAAGACTGGTATCATGACCAAGAGCGTCAAATAGAGCGTCTGTTGCTGCAAATAAACTAACTTTGAGCGATATGTTAATCTCTTCGCTCATGGAGACGAGTAGAAGCAAAAGATGAGACAGTGCATGTTTTCTGTGGAATTGTAGAGTTTACCACAAATTATGCAATCTTCTAGCCTTGCTCTGGTCAGTATTTTTTTTAATTTCTAGCTTTATTTTCGAGAGATTTTCTCTATGGGAACTTTCCAACTGTGCTGTTCTTGTTAACATCAAAGGAAACCGTCTCCTCAAACTCATAACTTTATGGATACAGCGCTCCCTCAGAACAGAGTCTGCACTTAGCTTCTCCTAAAACAGTAGAGACTCATCGGACAGACACAGGGCGAGGTCAATGCAACAGACTGTAACATACAAACAGCATTTAACCATCAAAAAATGTAATGTTCTATTATAATCTAGTTTTGGTTCATTTTGAGACTATGGCAGGGAAAATTAGACTGAGATCTCTTTAATGTGTGGTAAATACTGACCTATTTCCACTGGATTTGATTTGATTAGTCATACAACCAATAAGATACACAAATACAATTGGAGATGAGATTTTTACCGAGTGAAAATGGCTGTGAAAGAAAGATATGTTCGACAAAAAAATGTATTATTACGGCTATGACACTAAAAAGTACAGATCTGACAGCTCTTTCTCATTTCTGTGCGAGGTAATAATCAGTCATGGAGCAATTGAACTTCTTTAATTCAGCTCTATTTCTGAATTACATAAGACACATTATCGTTGATTCAACATGAAGCTTTGGAAAATAACACATAACGAGCCGAGTAAAGGACTCTGTGACCCAGCGCTGCTCTAATTGTTCAGGCATAATTTGACTAACGATTACATTTCATTGGAGTGACCTTTCTCTGCTATATTCATAATTCAGACGATGGAGGATGGCCTTTAGATAATAAGATATAACACTCTCATTACAGAAAAGCCCGAAAAGACAGAGAATAGTCAGAGAAATTAAGTCTATTTTGTGTTTTTTTCTTTGTGACATTACATTATGAGCAGCAATGTTGGTCTTATAGATAATCATCAGACGGATTATATGAAGGGCTGAGGTTTAGTCAGAGACAGACTACAGCTGCAATAATGAGGAAAGACTTTATGGCAATTAGTCTCGGAACGTGTCAACATAACGGTGCAGAAAGAGTGTTGGTTCCTCTTTTTGAGAATTTTGGTTTAGTCTAGTGGCATTTGCCAAGTTGTACAGGATTTGGCTCCTGATCCGAGAGACTTGAAGAACAATGGTTTTACAGGCTCTGACAAGTGTCTCTCGGGCTTTTCTTTAGGTGCCAACCCCACTCCCCACAACCCAATACACGCATAGCCATCTTTCCTGAGCTTTCTTATTAATTAAAAAAGGTAAAGATGGATCAATTCACCACCGCAAAAATATATTTCATCAAATCTTTAGAGCTTTAAATTTTGACTTCTGGATGTCATCCTGGAATTACCTCTGCCTCAAGAAAAAGCATTGCCAATATTAATCTATATTTCCTGTTGCTTCTCTTTATTTATGGTTTCTTTTTTGTGCTGCTGAGCGTAAGCAGCACTATCTCTGTTTTATCGATAGACATTAATTTAATGTTAATACCTGTCTATGTGAGCAAAGCTTCTGGTATGTACTAAACTTTCATCAAAATCCTATTTCTTTTTATTTTTTACTATTACAGATAAACCTGTACAACCGGTTAAACATTTGTTGTTGTGAAAAAGGTAATAAAAGGAAAAGGTAAGCAGTTGTTGGAAGTTATTTGTTGTTAAGTTTGGAAATAGTCGATGTAGTAATAGTCAAAAAATAATCTTGTGCCAGTGTTTAAGGGTAAACCATTGCATGCATTTTCATTTGTTCCTAAAGAAAATGAACAACTTTAATAAAGTGGCAAAAAGATTGACACATTTTAATTATAAAGCTTTACTCAGAGTAGTTCTTTTTTGACTTCCGTAAAAAAGCGCATACTTCCTGTTTAACACTCACTTTTTACACATTGTAACTCATGCCCAAGGAATACAGTAGCTTTTCTGATTATGACTGCTCAATCCAAGTATCTGTGCAGTTCTTCTGTCCGGGAGCTAGTGCTTTTGTCCAAAAAAGAAAAGAACTAGTTTGAATAGAAACCAACCCAACTCTGCTTCAGGGAAAGAGCACAAGAGTTAATGCACAGTGTTCAATCTGAATCCACACGAACCAAACTCCTGCAAACTTAATGAAAGAGCATTGATTGTGCACATTTCCAGAGTTAAATTTAAGCTAGTTTCACACATTTTGAAGGTCTATATTTGAGCATTTCTACCACTTAACCTGAGGAAAATCACATATTCAAACAACAGCATAAATAATCAAAACAGTCCTCATTTACTTTTCATATGAAGTTCCCAGCTCATTCTTCTTATTCTGATTTTAAATTCTTAGCTGTTATTTATTTTAATTACATACATTTAATCATTTGAAAACCTTGAAAACAAACAAAACAAAACAAAAAAAACTGCTTAATTTTAGAAATGTGAAGTACACAGTGGAAACATTACTTCCCTTTTTCAATCTTGCAGCATAAAGAACAAATCTCCAAACCATTTTTCTGAATTGTAACTGATGGAAAGTGCAAATAGAAGATGCAAAACTGTCTGAAAAGACACTGGAACTGCTCGCAACATCACGCTGTCCAGTTGTAGTCTCAAAGATACAGGCCAATTGTATAAAAAGTCTTAATTTTAAATAAAATAAAATGTATTTATTTAGACTTTTGAATGACTGGAATTCCTCAACCTTTTATATTTTTAACAATGCAATAAAAATAAAAAAAAACAAAAAAGACAAACTTTGATAGAATACAAAAACATATTTTTTGAGTGCAGAACTTTATTACCGTGTATCTACCAGGAGTTCCAATGTAGTTCAGTTTATGTAGAGCTATAGATTTTAGTTTATTACCATAAATAACATGTTTTATGTTGGTTAACCTTTTCCAGGTTAGGATAGGACCATAAATTGCTGAGCCTTGCTGAGCGTCTTTTGGTTTCAGTTAACACAACTCTGCTTTAAACCAGTTTCAAATGCCTTAGATAATGCATGAACACTGCTGGTTCCTTTATAACTACCACGTCTTTTGTGTATATTTTAGATAATTTAACTTTACAGTAATGCATGTGCTGTACTTTGATTTGTAACAAACTTGTAAATAAGTATTATTTATTATTTAGTCTTTTACTTTTTAATTCGTTTTGACCTTGTTTATTCTTTTTAGTGTCTGTTTAAAACAAAGTTGTTGCATAATGACAGAAGACGTTTGAAACTTTTGTCTTAAACTTCGTGACCTTCCAGCTATTTTAAGGGAAATAACAATGGCGGCCATCTTGAAGTCTGACAGTCTCTCGCACCAGTACGTCCAGAGAGAGGGTCTTACTTTATTCCAACTTCGTCTCAGTCTGTGACAGAGCGAACACTGTCGTCTGTTGTAAACTTTGCGCCAGCAGCAAAACGCTTTCAACCGCGAAAAAATACAACATCTAATTTATAGAAGCTTCTGATACGGTGGCACATTGGCAGTGGTGGAAATGCAGAGGGAAAAAAAAATAAATGAAGCCGCAGCAGACAGAGAGCTCAGCTGCCAGTGATGCATGCACTCAGACTAAACAACACAAACCGATTTCAGAGAAGGACACAGGGAAGTTCTGTTCAATAAATCATTAAACATCCCCAGCTGCTTTTGGAATATGCAGAAAACAGTGTCTACATCTTCAGAGCATTAGAGCAGTGTTTGTGCAACTTTGTTGACTGATGTTGACTTGCCTTCGAGGATATTGTTACAAATAGGTTAATGAAAGGACTGTCAAAACAAGTTGTTGTACATGATTAGCCCGAACTTTATCAGGACTGACAGCTGCAATAGTTAGATGAATTATTACCGAGTGACTGCCTTATTAACATGAGACAAAGACATAGGGAGGACGTTACTATTATAAACCTCAGCTGATTCATCTGAAGCAAGAAACATGGGAAACAAAAAGATTAAAACTAATTTAAGAGGGGCCACATTGTGATGGAGAGACTAATTTTAGCTTTTCCCATACAACATTTACATTTATTCATTTAGCTGTCGCTTTTATCCAAAGTGACGTACATTAAGGTTCCATTCACCAGTGTCACAGCTAGAACACCACTGGAGGCAAGGTGGGTTAAGTGTCTTGCTCAAGGACACAATGACAGTATAAACTGTGGGGAGACCGGGAATCGAACCGCCTACCTTCCGGTAGAAGGTCGACCGCTGCGGTCGTCCACTGCGCCCCTGTACAAGGTATTATTGTGTTGCGTTGCATTATTTGACAGAATGACAATATGAAGTAGCCTTAGAGTTAAAAAAAAACTGCTGATGAAAAAAACAGGTCAATGTTGTGCCTTTTATTTTGATCTATCAAAAAAGATAAAGTGTGGAAGACTATTCGGGGAGAGTAATGAATTATTGTAAGTGTAATTAATAATATGTCAAAGAATCTCCAACCTTGTTTTATGACCAAAGACTGGTTCAAGGTACTACAGCACCAGCGGCTCTGAAGAAGTGGTGGTAAAATGTCCTCTCATCTTTTCCTCCTTTACATCCCCAAGAGGTCTTGATTAACTTTGTTTGATTTTAAGAGAATCTGGTACAAAACCTGATGATTTTAAGGCGGTATGCTTTCCAAATTGTTCAAAGCAAATAAACCTCTTTACTGTTGCTCTGTGGGGATCCATAGATGCACTATAACCACAGACACAATCCTACACCAACACCCAACAACATATTGATTTTAAAGTTAAATGAATTAATGCTTTTTTTTTTTTTTCGTAATTGTGTAATTTATTTCAGCGCTGTCTTTCGAGCAGCTCTATCGGTTTCTTTCCTGTCAGCTCTGTCGGGTACAGTTTGTGCCTTTCTCAAAAGGACAAATCACGATATTTCAAAGCCGTATAAACAACTTGCTTTTCACTGATGTCTGTTTTCATGTCGTCACTTCAAATAAAAAATAAACTAAAACCTGCCACATCTTAAAAGGCTATGAATCATTGCTCTCTTAATTCAAATGAGTCTGTATCGCTCTGGGCAACCAGGCGAACCCAGTCTTGTGTTGCTCTGTTTGAAGTGATTCTGGCCCCGGTTCAGACTGTTTATCACATCCCTCCCCAGATTAGTGTTGACCCTAATGTCTGAGGCTTGAAGAGCACCACTTGTTTCCTTCGTGCGTTGCCAAGGCGATACCCTACGAGAGCAAAGGACACGGAGGAAGGGAGGCTGCGTCGAAGGCTGCTCCTGAATTGATTTTTTTCTTCCACAGTCTTCAAAAGCAGGTGCGAGAAGAAAGAGGGAATTTACAACAAATATTTTGGGTTTTCATTATTTTCTGGGGATTAGTGAGTGAAGCTTTTCAAGGACATTAGCAGTGTTGAACTACGAGCTTTGACAACTCTACGTATATATGACTAAATCACGGATAAACTACTCAGTAAAATTGTACAAAACAGCAGCAGATGTGACCAAAATGGGGAAATATTGGAACAAACCCGGGCTATAAAGGTGTTGTGCAAAAAAAGAAAATGAACAAATGGCACTTAAAGGAAAAAATCAATAAAACAAGACCAAAGTTTAACCGCAGCCCTCACCTCATCAACTAAATGTAATCCTTTTTAACTGCATTGTGTTGAAATCCCTTTTATAAAGAGACATGTTCTCACTCATCAGACTCTGGTACTAAAGAATCTGAAAAGAGACTGTAGTATAGGATTAACTTATGATAGGTGCCATAGTCGCCAGTTCTCATTTACAAACGAATAAAGAGGATTCATGAATAAAACTATGACATCAGCACAGATATGAAAAGCTCTGCTAACACATGCTAACATGTTTCAGTATAGAGAGTTTTCAAAAAGTTAGAAAAAGAAACAAAATGTTGTTATGGATGAGCCTATGTGCAGAAAAAGTGAGCATTAATACAATATTTGTGTAGCTGGGACAATAAAAAAGTCCCTTTTAAGCTCTTTCTCGTGATAATGGTGAGAATTTCTCCCAAAAATTACGTGTACTATTTATTCTCCAACTGTGATACAACAGAAAGGTGTTACTGTCCCCTTTTTATGCCGTGTCTGGTGTTAAAATAACACTCATAGGGATAGTATTATGAAGAGGCTGGACATAATCTTAAAACGACTGAGCAGAGGTATTAAATGCTGGGATAAATGTAAATTAAAAAACAAGAAGCACATGGCTAATTTGCATGAGAATTGTTGCCTTAAACAAAATAATTATTTTTGCGTGAACTGATATGCATAATATCATTGCTTCTCCACTGCACTTTGTATAATGAAGCGAGACATAATAAAAACAGCACTATCTTTCAACAAAGTGTGAGCATAAAAGAGGCTTTAGAAACTGTAACATTTCACTTTCCAAGAAAAGAGAATAAAATCGTCAACATAAAAATATTGGCAGACAAAAAACATTTCCTCTTTGATTAATTGATTGATGTCCTTTTCATGAAACAATAGGGTTTGATTAAAGTTTTGTGTGACTGACAAACTTTCGAGGCTGTGAAAGCATTTAATTGTAATGTGTTCCGCTGCTTTGAGATAATGAGTGAAAACTGAGAGCCCTGCCTGCATCCACAGCTGGTCTTTGATATTCATGAACAACTGTCTGTGGTGGATGTTCACGATACCTCGCCACTTTCATCTCTTCCCCTGGCTCTTCCATCCGGGGCTGAAAAACACGTCTGACACGGAGACCGTTGATTAAAAAAGACAATGATAATGACAGTGCATAATTGATGAATTCTATCAAAACATTTAAATACTTGGTTGTGATTTATATCAGTGGACAGCAGGGAGGACCTGATGAAGACCTTTTTGTGTTTTGTTATTGGAAAAAATTTAGCGTTCAGAAATAATAGTTGAGGGTTTGTTAAAGTGTCAGGAGAAATGCTTCCTGTTGTACCTCTTTGTCCCACTAGGTGGAGTCATGAGCTCTCAGTCCAGCTCAAATACGAGGTTACTTTATGACTGGGCATTAGTGTGAAACAGGTCTTGACCGAGAAACAGACATCAGAGAATTTAAAATGATCACATTATTGTCAAACTATGGTACGCCTTCAATGAAGGTAGCAAATGTTAAGAGCTCTTCAAATTCTCTCAATTTTGGTCATTTTTGTTGTATTGGTTGGGGATTTTAATGGACAAGAGAACACAAGAGGAAAATCTGCTGCATCTAAAAGGAAGGTGTGTCTACGGTGAGATACAGAGGCTGCAGATCTGGGAAGTAGGAACAGGAAGTGGAGGTACAAGCTGTTTTTGACGAGGATTCTCATGGAAAATGTAAACTCCAAGACAAATAATTGAATGAGAGGATCTTCTAAAAAACAACAAATCCTATCATGTGTGCAGCCATTAACTTTTCACTTAAACAACAACATTCTGGACTCATCTGTGATCTTAAATGGATTGGATTGATCAGAGCAGATAGAGATGCCTTAAGTGGGAGGAGCCAGGGAGGAGGGGGCGGCCTCGTGTGTGAGCAACTGATGGTGCCTCCTGGGTATGTATCAGGATGTGCAGCTGTGGCAGTGGGACTGAGACCTGTTGTGTACCAAGAGAGTCACAATTAAGTCGTGGTTACAGTGTATCTTCAACCAAGAGCTGTACCAGACACTGCCTGTGACATCATCAAGGGAACTGTGTCCAGGAACTGACCCAACACCTGATGCTCTCTCCATCACATCAGTGTTTGAACAACATGGACCATCCCCTGCATTGGGCTTTTGAACTGAGATCTATGAGCTGCAGGAACGAACAACACAAGATCTCCTTCTTCCCGACTAAAATAAGGCTCTACAATCAATCAGTCAGTAGAAGAAGACAACTGGCACCAGTTTATTCTGTTTAAGTAACTTTAAATTCAGAAAACTGCAACATTTCCTACATTTTTGGGAAACACTATTTAATGTCACACTTTCTCCTTGTGTTCAGTCGAGTGTAGACAATAAAGGCCATATTCTTAATTCACAACAAACCGACTTATTACAAAAACTGTTGATAATTGATTTAACATTTCCATCTTTTTTCTTCTTCTTGCAATATGAAAAAAACATGATTCATCTCAGAAAACTTGTTTCTTTTTTCCTTTGCTTCTTATTTCTCCCAGTGTCAGGATTATCTATTGTCCAATCCACAGACACACCTTTTGGAAAGTGCACCACTCTGATGGAACCAAAAGGTGAGATGTTTCCAAAGTAGTGCAGTGTTGTTTGCACTTTTATGACTTTTTGTACCCATTCCAGCAGTCAAAACTGACCTGTACTGACTTGACCTGATACTGTAATGCTCCTGTCAAAATGAGGCTTAGCACACCTCCATAATGTGGTACTTAGTGGAGCTGCTTGATGTATACTGAATAGTGGGAAACAAGGAGTAATCAGCCTCTGCCCTGCTGACAGAACAGAACAGAAGCAAATGGCAAATGGATGCATTTATGTAGCAATTTTCTTCTCTCACCCATTCGCATTCATCCACCAGTGTCGCATAAAATGGAGATAAGGTAGGTGTCTTGCCCAAGGAAACTTTGATATTGGGGATTTAACCCACTCTACCCACCTGCTGAGCCAGAGCCACTGTTTTACATGCCTCTGTAAATAACAAAATGACACTTCAGGCTAACTACTTTTTGTTGTTGTTTTGTCTGTCTGAAAACATGATTAAAAAAAAAAAAAGAGGCGGTTCAGTCCATGAGAGTAAGGCAGTTGACTGAGTAGTTTGACGTAGCCCTCTAAATGGAGAAGACAGTAGCCTAGTAAAACTGAGCTGAGTGTAGCAAAATAATGGGACACCATTATCAATAAATAGTCCTCCTTACTATTAACAGATAAATGTCTAAAGCATCAACTCGACAACAGAAATACAACTGAGACGGACATCTATGGTGTGTCCGACAAAACATGCTCCAAGACTCTTTCAAAACCAGTCTTTGTAAATATTTTTTACATAACATTTAGAATTCCCAAGAGCAAAAAATTTTAATACAATATCAAATAAAGGAGCACTTAATAGATATAAATAAATACCAGCAGCGCCAACTAGTGGTTTTTTGAGAAAGCCCTTTTATTGTTGTTGTTTGGTGCAGTTTAAAAATGTAGTCCTTTTGCAGCAGACCGAACTAAATGGGTCTTTTTTTTTGTTGTTTTGGTGTGAACTAAATAAAGTGGGGAAAGTGTGAACACATTCATAAACATTTTTAATTCTGTTGGCAATAAATGTTAGTCACCAACCAACCAGCCTTGTAAACTAGCTAACAGTAACAGTCTGGGCAGCATGGATAATGGTTATGACATGTACCGAACACATGAAACATTAATTCACACCTAATAATTCACACCCAAGATCTGACATTAACCAACAAAGACATAGCCTGATCCATACAAAGTGAGAAGTTGAAGATCGTTTCTATATTCCAGAGAGAAAACCCACTGAACATACACAACAGTGTGCCAACATGGTTCAGCAGAGATTGAGTAATTTTCTGGCGACACAACAAACTTTTTAATTCATTTGAAACAGCACCAGATGAATGTAAATATAGCGGCTGCAAACACAGACCCACATTGCATTCAAATAGACTTATGGGCTTTTAACATTCAGCCAAAGATATTCAAATAGCAACTGAAAGAAGCAGCTCACACTACTGTCAGGAAATTGTGTCACGCAGGACAATAATCCAAAGCACAGAAAAGGGAAATAACCAAGGTTTGTAATAGTCTAGTCAAAATCTGGATCTCAGACATATTGAACAGCTGTAGTCAGACCCTAATAGAGCTCAGTGCAAATGAATGCCAAAAAACTGAATGAACATGAGGCAGTGTTGTTAAGTAGAAAAGGACAAAATCCCCCAAACATCATGAGAGACAGATGAAGTGTGTGTTGTTAAAGTAACTAGCAACATTAATATTTATCCTGGAGCTGAGATTATTCCTTTGGGCTGAACAATCACCATTGATTGCAGGGTTAAGTCCCCTTTAGACACGCAGCATTCCACAGCAAAGTTCCAGCCATCTGTCATTTCAACATCAACCTTTCATTCTTATAGTATTTCATGAAGTGTTGCAGGATTATGTTGCACTGTTGGACAGCGAGTGCTTGTTGAAAAAATAGAGAAACATGGGTTTCATAGTAAATACTAAACATTGTAATTTGTTTTATTTGATTGTTGTTTTTAATTTACATTCTCTGATAAAGAGAGCATATCTAATGTAGGTACAGTAGTTTATTTGTTTATTTCATATTGCTTTAATTAGGCATAAATCAATAAATGACATAAAAACAAAGAAAGAGGGGTTTATATTTTTTCACACTACACATATATTATATATATTATATATATATATATATATATATATATATATATATATATATATATATATATATATATATATATTACATCTTAATATACAATATGGATTGTTATATGTTAAAGTCTATAATACGTAACTTTTATCCACTAGATGGCGCTGATCCCTCTACTACTCTCTGTTTTGAGAGGAAACTATTCAAAACCTGCAAGTGTAGAAGAAAAAACATGTCTTCATTTTAGTGCATTTTGTACAAATACAGCTCCACTAGAATCCAGTGTATCGACCTATTTCTGCTCCCTCTGTAATAATTATAAGGAAATCATTTATGTCACCTTCTATCAAGCTGAGGGTACTGTGTCAGTGAAATACAAATGATTCTACCATTCTACGTGTGTCTAAGAACCATTAAATCAATACAAGTATGTATATTTTTGGACTTAAAAATTACGTGATGCTATAAGCCAAAGTTACACAGTGCACCTTTAAAAACAAAGTCTTGTGAAAATGCATCTTACGGTATTTTTTTTCATGAATAAATGTGTTGAATAATTGCACTTTTCTTGTTATATATCACTGCCTTTGACTCATTGCATCATAATCCTTCAATAAATCACATTGTAATTATATATTCATTATTGAACACTCATATTATTTCAGATATATTTGCAGGTAATGAATGTTCATGACTGGTTATCAATCAGAGGTGGTCTCTTTGAAATTAAGAGTCGGTCTCAGTAGCTCCGAGATAACAAGTCAAAAACATTGGCAGTCATGCAGCGTTACTACTCTATTAATATTTGCCTTCTGCAATCTCACAAACACACACACACAAGAATCTGTGTTCAGGTTATGTTTTTTTTTTTTTGCAGTTCACCTACGTTTTATTCATGTACATATTGAGCATGGTGAAAAGGCTTTGTGGAGAGTTAAGGGAGGTGCTCCTGTTTGAACAATGGGACGCCTCATCCGTCCAGTCGATAGATGTTTTTATGGTTTAATGTCATTAGTTTTAGTCCTTCACAGGGAAAAAATATATATATATAAAGGAAAATGTTCCAGCAGCATTTGTCTAATACAGAAAATAGCCAACAGACTTAATGTTAAATGATAAAATTACCAAAACATTGACTTCTTTTTCTGTTTCTGCAGCGAACTTGGGCAATATCTGAAGCATTATAAACCCACTAACATCCTCAAAGACATTGTGGTAACTTTTTAGAGGAGGGGGCACATTTTAGGTCAGGGTTAGGATGAAAATATGATAAAAACATGATCATTCCTGGTCATTCATTAGACTTTAATGCATGGGTCCTGCATGAACTAATGCATGAATTCATAATAAAATGTGCCCTCTCCTCTAAAGTGTTACAAACATTGTTGTTTATAAAGTCCATGAGCAGAAGTTAGTGTGCACTCCCAAAGTCGCGGCCGACTGAAGGTTTTCTTTCTGAAAATGTCCCTAAATCCTTGGACTCGTTCAGCCGATGAGGATTTCCGTTTTAAGAAGCTGTCAGCCCTTATTACCATAACATTACCAAGTCTGACTGTGTTTCAAGATGACAACTGAGAAATATCTGGATCACAGTTTGGTCACAAAAATGGCTATAAATAAAAAGACTGACAAACTATTACCAAAGCAACATGATGCAACCCATTTCAGAGTTTTCTCAGCTTGTCGTTGCTGATCTCACAAAAGTTTTTAAATAATGACTCCATGCAAGGATAATAAGTACACAAAAAAATAAATAAGATAAAACCGTCTTTGGTCTTGTGCTTAAAGTTTGAGAAACACTGTTATCCACACTTTCTCTCGTTTCTAAAGATTTAATTATGATTACAATTATGACGTGTGTGTCATTGTGCCTTTCCTTATCAATGTATAGTTATACTTCTTTAAACGTTGAGTTAGACATAGCAAAGTCTCATAAATGCAGCGCCATAAGAGCCTCTACAGCAGCAGTATGCAAATACTACTGCCATTATAACCTACATATGGCCTCAGGTTGTGTGGCAGCAGCAGTCCTTGGTGTGGAAAAAGGGCTGTGGGGAGTGATTAATTGATTAATTGTCAATTAGACCCTGTGATAAACGATCATGGATTTTAATTCAAATGCCCAGCCTCGTCGATTAGTCCAAAGAGGTTTATTAGAGTTAGCAATCTGGACCGTGCTGTAAGATGAATTAACACCTAGAGCTATGCTATATTACCATAATCTATTTGATATTTCTCACTCTCCTTATTTGAAGTCATGCAGAAAATACAGAATATAGTGTCTATAATATAAAAAAATAACTCTTTTGCTTTACAGGCGTATTCAGATGCATATGTACAGTTCTGTCTGTAACAGCTGCTTGTTTTCATGTTCACATAACCGCTCATGATGCACGGCTAATGGCTTATTTCAGTATCTTTAAACCTGAGTCATCTCGTATAAAAAAAAAATATATAACAGAAGCATAGTCAGGTCTATACTGTCGTACTTGAGTGTTCACATAAAGAAGGAAAACAAAGGAACTGCAACACAACACAAATTCAGGAAACACAACCAAATGTCCCTAACACAAACAAATGAGCAAAAACACAAAACAAACATAAGTAAAAACGCAGCAATACAGCGGAAATACAATAAGTCCAAAACAAAAGAAAAGGTACCCACATGTACCTGATGTTTTAGGTGTGTTCGAGATGAACTGCGCCTCGCCTGCATGGACAAGGTCTGAGTGCATGATGGGAAATGTCAGTGTGAGCAGTGTTGGCTGAGCGGTGTCACTTCGATCCCCTTTCCCCCACACCTCATTTTTATCTATTAACCAGTGAAAACTGTTTAGGTTTTTATCAAATATGGAGAACACATTATCAAAATCAACTTTATGATTTATCTTATTTCAAACTTAATGCTTTCATGGTTGACTCAGCAATTAAAATATCTCATCTGTGTAAAACAGATTCAGTCAGTTCATAAACTGTAGTTTAAATGAGCAAGTACACTTAACACCCGTGAGTACTTTGGACGAGAGGCTGCGTGATCTGAGCCAAACCACGTGCTCTGCTCATGAACTGTCCAAACTCAAACTCAGTCATTTTCTCCGTCACTGCTGTGGCCGCCTGCTCTTGAGGCACAGTTCATCTCAAACACACCTAAAACTTCTGTTGTGGGTATCTTTTATTTAGTTTTGGGCTTATTGTATTATTTTTTGTAGCTTATGTAGTGTTTTTACAGTAATTGTTTTTGTTTGTTTTGTAAACCTTCGATTGTGTTTTATGAATTTTGTGCCGTGTTGTGGTTAATTTGTTTTTATTTTATTGTTGTTGTGAGCCAACAGGGCCACTGTACAATAACCAGAAGCAAGATACAAGACAGACTGTGTAGGTGCAGGAAGTGGGAAACAGAGGTGAGGCAAAGATATGCTTTATTACAACACAGATCAGTTATGTAACAAACCAGTAATGCCTTGACTGAGAAATGGTGTAGCATCTGCACAGTTACTTAGCCATGTGCTTCTCACTCTCAGATTAATGCTGGTGCCTTGCTAGTGATGACAGTTTTAACCAAAACAAAATCTACATTTAAAGTCTGATTTACTTAGAACAGCATCCCAGATGTGATACAGTTACACCCTCTTGTCCCGGTTCACTGTCCTATGGGCTTATTTTGTCTCCAATGGTCGCTGGAGATTCCAAAACAAGCCCATGTCTGCTTGTTGTTGTTGAAACAGTTGTGTTGTGTTCTATAGCTTTACCAATGCTGTAAGAAAGTAAGACCAGAGGCATTACAGTAGGCTATGCAAGACAGACAACTGCCTAGAGCCTCAAGCCCCGAGATGAGCTTAAGAAGGGTTATCACTACACCCTACCTAGTACTACCAAATATTGAGACCAATCAGACAAAAATCCAATATGACCCATTTTACCCTTTACGCCAAGACTGTTTTAACTCGCCTTTCTGTCACACACCCTTATGGCCCTTCTGCAGCATGTGTCAGCTCCATCTCAGTCTGTGAAATAGTAATCTCCAGAAGCCCTGCCGTATTTACACACATGCAGAAATAGCCCATGGCAGTATTCACACCTGTCTCTTTAAAGCAGCACCAGCTGAGATGTTGTGCAAAAACTAAAATATATTCTCAGATTTGTGCCAACACCTCGTCTGTGTTTTCTGTTACACATCTTTCGAGTCACTGTGAGTTTCACAGTTAATTAACAAGATTCGTTTGTGTCTAAGCACCTCTCGGATATTTCTAGCTCTGATTGGACACACTCGAACGGTGCAGACGGCTGCCGAGTAATAACACAGGTGCAAGTTTATGAGATTATCAGATGAAGCTTTAACCTCTGCTCGCAGACTCATTCTGCAGGAAATCCGGGTCTCGATGAGGGAACAATCAATCACGACATGTTGCTCTGAACACTTAATTGTTACAGCCGTGTAGGATTGCATTTGCATTTCATTTCACGCTAGGCTTGACTCCATGACGCTAATAAACAACAGGTTAAAAATTACCCACAGAGGAGACACCTTATTAAATAATTGGATGATATATTAACCCAGCAGCAGTGATTGAGGCAGGCCTCTGATTTTCTTTTAGCATATCAATATGAATTAATATATTCCAAGAGTTTTTTTTATTATTACACTGACAAAAACTTGACTGGTTGATATCAATAAATCTCTGTTATCCAAAAATGCATGATCAGATGTTTATCTTAAAACATGGGCCATTCTTTTGTGGATGATTAGGTCAATGTATGGCTCATTTCTCCCACCCCGGGAGTGATTAGCTGTTTAATCTTATTACATAGGCTCTTCTCTCTCTGTGGTAATATTATGTGTGGTCAATGTATATGACTTGGAATGATATGGAAGCAAGAGTCCAAGCCCCCGTCCGGGAGTGATTATAGACCTATCAAGAGACCTCTATGTAATATGATTATGGTTTCCTGGGACAAAGACCCCTCTCTACAATAGGAGAGACATGGCACTAATGTAAGTCAGATGTTCTTTGCCAGGAGGTAATTAAGGACTGTGCTTCTTATACTCTTGGTCAGTCTCGGCTTGTGTGTGGCTGAACTCAGATATCTGAATAAACCTGAATGAACCGAATCTATCTGCCTGGCTGGATTATTTAGGACTTGACAACACTGGTAGCTCCTTTGACTGTGGCATTATCAATACGCTCATTGTATCATAGAGTGTTTATTAGTGCTGGAAGTCCCCAATAAATGTTACCAATGTTTTTGTTTTGTGTTTTGACAAAATAAATTAATACATCTTCTACCAAAACACATTTCTTTTGTTTATGTTCAAGTTGACTTCTGAAGTTTTGAACCTTAGTCTAACCGACTTTCCCTTTAATTGAGGATTAATAAAGTTATTCTGAATTTTAAATTAAATTATATGTCATGCATGTCCTCCCCGTGTTACTGTGGGATCTCTCCGGGTACTCCGGCTTCCTCCACAAACACACACATGTATAAGTCAACTGGCAAATCTAAAGTGTCCCTAGTGAATGAATCTGAGAGTGAATGGTTGTTTGTCTCTAAGTGTTAGCCCTGCGACTAACTGGCCACTGTCCAGGCCCAAAGCTGCTGGGATAGGCTCCAGTCACCTGCGACCTCTAACAGGACAAGGCGGAAGAAAAATGAATGAACTATGCACTATTGATTTTTTTTATCATTTTTTAATTTTTTTATTATTTATTGTTTTTATTTTTTTATAGAAAATGCTGGTTGTCTTATCACAGATGGCAGTAAAAGTTTGTAAAAGTAAAGTAAAATGACATTCACTAAACTACAGCTACACTGTGCTTCATCAAACAAACACAATGATAACGTAAGAGAACAATGCTCTCTTTCACACAAGCACACACAACTTTCTAAATTACAGGCTCATTATGTTGGACACATTCTAAACATGCTACACATAAAGAGAGTAATACTTGTGCAAAGGTAGGTTAACATTTGGGAAAGCAATACCAATTTATGAACAATTACCACAGAAGGAACACGAGCCTGTCGTCTATAGGACTCATAAATCTTAGCAGCCCCCTTAATGTACTGAACTCTGGGTATGAGCTACTGCCGTCTGGCAAGAGATATAGGATTCCATTTTGTAAAAATAAAAAATACCAACTCATTTGTCCCTCAGTCAATTAAACGTATTGAAAAAAGAAATAAAGTGTCATGGTTTTTAATGTATTGTAACACTGGTGTATCATTTGTAGTTAGAAGGGTGTATTATCTGCAGTTGGTTGTCCATATTTTAGTCTCAATGTTTGCATTTATGTATGCAAACATTGCTCTTAGTGAGACAAATTAATAAAGAAACCTGTACCTGATGATATATTGGTCTTCTGAGCATCGTTCACTCCTGTTGGGGAATTATTTTCTACACATAATGTCCTTAACCCAGTTTAAGATCTGTACATTAATCTGGGACTAATCTCTGTTAGAAGTCTGTGTTCTGGTCTGAGGTATCAGAGACTGTATAATTTCACCGATGAGACAGCTTTATTGTCAGGTCCCGTCAGGTCGGCGCTTGGTCTGAGCTTGGTGATGAAACACACATGATGTAAAGTGCGGTTAGCGGAGGTCGGCGCCGTGTTGACTCTCTGCTGCTGCTGCTACTGTGTTTGTTTGTGTCTTGTGCAGATGTTGTTTGATGCGCGCACAGATGTTAAGACCTCCCAGGAACTGAGTGTCACATCAAAGCACCGTCTTGATCCTCATTAGGATGAAAAAGAATATATCCACGTCCAGATGTGAGGCCCCGCGACAAGGACGGAAAGTGTCACTGAGTTTGTGTAAAAAACAGTGACAAACTCTGAACTGAAAGAAAACTTGAGGCAAACTACATAATTTTTAATGTTTCAATTTGAAAACATAAGTGATTTTCAATTTGAAAACATAAGTGATGACCCACGTAAGGATGGTTTGTAAGATTTGACTAAAAAAAAAAAATAAAGGAGCAATAATAAGAAAAATAAGATGTAAAGTTTTTTCTATTAAGGGTTTAGTAGTCTGTCTTTAAGTTTTATGTTTTTAATTAAGTTATTCTCCCATTCCTTCCAGAGTAGATGACCCAGAGATGATCTGTTCCATTTCTTTTTATCTGTTCAATCACTTTTTTGCACTTATCAATAGTAAGACTTTTTCAGTAGCAGGTTTTTAGTTACTAGCTTAAGAGCACTTGCCCTTCATATTATATTATTTTCTATTAATTAAGACAAAGTATCAATGAAGTGAGGTATTTTTTTTTTACAGAGTTTAAGTTGCAATGCAGGACACATAAGGACAACTCAAGCAACTCTTCCATAATCTATAGGGATCAAATAATACATTGGGATACACTGATATAGCAAGGAAAATGTTTGCTAAATGCACTGTATATTTATCTTAGACATTCAGTTTCCTTAATCAGTGTCTGTATAATTGTATCATGATAAAACAATGGACAAGGAGACCACACACAGAAACTGCACTCTGTATCTTCTCTCCTTCTCCGGCCTATAAGCACGTACGGGAGCCCTGTAGGGACATACTGCTGTCCGTGAACAAACCCAGTGGAGATACGACAGATGTTAAGATCTCTTCATTTAATTTGAGCTGCTTATCCCAACAGAAGATGGGAGCCATTGTCCAGGTGCCTCCTAGACATTGACCTGTCAATCACGGAGATCTACGCTGACGGGAAACCAGTCACGCTCACACTGATGGTCACTTTAGATTCACTAATTCACCTTTACATGCAGGTGTTTGGACAATGGAAGGAGAGAAAACCCACAAATCACACTCACAAGCTTTGTACTGTGAAGCTAACCACTCTTCTGCCACTGTTCTCCTCTCACTTTAAAAATGTATAAAGAGGTTGGGCAGTTGTGGGAAAAGGATGTAATGGAAGTAATGGCTCCTTCCACTGCAGTTTACTGTGGTTACCTTTTCATGTGTGCTGTGAAAAAGTCTTGGGACATATTTTGGTATCAAATCCAAACCCATGTTCACGAATAAGACACATTTTCCAAAGCAAATTGACAATAGTTTTGGTCAATATCACTGATACCGCTGACAAAAAGGGAGTCCCAAACCTTTTCAAAGTTTTCTTGTCCTTTAAGTCTGCTTGGACCTCTCCTAACTATTTAAATATTGTCCCTGTACATCTTCACTACATCTGAAGTGAATATCTATTTGACATATGGTATTATTATCTACATTTTTAAGGACTTGATAACACAATATCTTTCACCATTCAAGCACCCATGTGGACATTGTCTTTATTTGTTTTACGTAAATTGCCTGTGCATGTTAATATCAAAGCACTACTGAGATCACCACCAGCCAGTATATACACAAGAGTAGCTTGATCATAAACTGTTTTATCTCTGCTTTATAGAAATTAAATGGCAACTCCCAGAAAAAGAGAATGTGAAAAGATGATTGTCTTTTTTGTCTGAACCATGGACAGACTCCCAATCCAAGATTTGATTACAGGAGTAACTTCTGTGTTTTTGTGAAGCAACAGCACCATAGCACTGTGATAAATGTGCTGTTTTAGAGGAGTGCCTCCTTGGGTCAACACATTATTTCTGTCTCTACACCCCTCTCCAGGGATGTTTCAGGTACTTCTTAAGTAGATTGGCTATGTTCAGACTAAATCTTCTACACAAGAACAAGAACATGGCCGTACACAGGATTTGAAAAAGACTGAGGTGCATAAACAGAGCTTATTGAGGGTTTAAAGATGAGAGAAAAAATATATTTTGGTGAGAAAAAGGCTTTGTGTAGGGCCTGTTTTAGTTTGAAGAAGAAAATAATATATATATACCAAATGTTTTCTAAAAAAACCTCTCAAGAAAATCATGCTCCTCACAAAGATAGCTTTATGGAACAATACTTGTATGAGGTCTATCAAATCTACTTTATCAGTTTAGTAAGTGATACAAATAGCCTGTTTTATTCTAATGTCATGGAAAAACATTGGCTGTCTCACAAAATCTGAAAAAATATGTCCAAGTTCTTAGGGACCCCAATTCTGCTTATGGCCTGGCAAAAGAGCCAGGGCAGATAATGGCTCCTGAGCGGTTTACAAAAGGACAAATGGGTCCAATTATCCTGTAGAGTGAGTTGAATACCTGTGATATCAATCAGACTCAAATGATTACATGGATCTTAAAAGTCAAATTAAGTAATTCAAATTTCTGTTATTCCCACAGTACATAAAGATGCTGCAGTACAAAGGGGTAAAATGCCAAAAGAAAAGAGTAGAAAGTCTAGTCCCTGATTGTATGTGTTTCGAGGCATCTTAAAAGTTGCTGTGTACTGAGTAGGATTAAAACTCTTGAGAGAGATTTTATTGAAATAAATCCAGAAATAACAGCAGCAGGGAATGACTTTTGTGATTAATGGCATCTCAGATAAATGTGTAATTAAACTAGAGTCAATTATTTCAAATATGTTACAGAGAGGGACTACAAACACCACAGTGCACCACGCTTTACTGCTGTTAGTAAAAAGACTGGCACTGAAAACTCCTGCTGTGATGCCTTTGAGCAAAACACTAGACATGTGTCTGTTTATGAATCTCTTAATGTGAAAACACAGGTTTGCTTAAAGGCTATGGTGCTAATGCATTTATTAGCTTTTCAAATGTTCTCTTAAATTTCTCAATTCATCCAAAGCAGCCAAACGCTAATCTATTTGAAGTTTTTGTGAGTAACTTGAACAAACTTAATTTAGACGTGAAATGAACTGCAGTGGGAGGAAGCAGGTCATCAATTGTTTGTTCATTATTTAGTTTGTTAGTTCATTAAAACTGGGAAGCACTCAGCAGCAAATAGAAATCCATCTACAGGCTGTGAGAGACTAATACGAGTCTGGGTATGTCTACACTAAACTGTTTTCTTGCTAAGGGGTTAGATTTTTGTTCTTTGACGACACTAGGTCTGCTTTTAGGTTCTAAAGCTAAAACAGAGACATTCAAAGAGCATATAGAGTGCATTCAGCTGTATTTGGACCACTTTAATCAAACCTTTGTCTGTTTCTCTGGTGCAAAAAAACAAACAATCAAACTCTATTCACAAACTTTGATTTACTTTCAAGTGAACTTTGGTGCAGTTTGTGGTGAAAAATAGACCAAGTTACAAATCAAAGGTAGTTCATTGAGTGCAAAAGCAGGCAAAACAGATATTGTGCTAAAACAGAAACTTCTCAATCGCCCAGTTTGGTGCCCTTTAATTGAATCCAAGCACATTAACTCAGCTGAGGTTTACACAAAGTGGTTGTTTCAGTTTGTTTCAGGTAAAAAGAAAAACCATCAAAGTCACAAATTTAAGGCAGGAAGCAAAGCGAAGTATTTAATAAGGCTATAAAGAAGGTCAAACTACTGTATCTTTGGCTAAATTATTTTTGATTGGCCGACAAATATGCAACAAAAATGCTATATGCACCTGTTGTTCCAATACGTCTTAGAAACTATGAAACTACTTTATGAAATTGTATTGTCCCCTTTGAAACTTAAAACTATGGCTGTCTGTGAAGGTTCTCAGTCATCCAGGACATCTTGACAAAAAGGTTTAAGTAAAAACATCTGGAATAAGTTGTCAAGGTGAAGACGTATTGAAACGTATTGATGTATTAAAACTATGGCTGTATAAATGTTCAAGAAAATCTCATAAGAAGCTGTATAAGCGCTTAATGGTTTAGCACCAGAATATATCTCTGACATGCTAGTTGTCCTCAGACTCTGAGAACTTCTGGGACAGGCCTTCTGCTCGTGTCCAGAGTTAGAACTAAACAGGGTGAAGCAGCGTTTAAGTTTCAGCAAAAACCTGCAACAACTTCCTCTTTAGCTCCGCCTACAACTTAAAGTGTTTTTTATTTTAAAATGTTTACATTTTTCTTGTGTTTCTTAATATAAATCTTGTAAATTGTCTTTTATTCCTTTAAAGCACTTTGAGTTGCCCAGTGTATGAATTGTGCTATAGAAATAAAATTGCCTTGTCTACAATACATACAGATGCAGCAGACAAATAGAAAGTGCACTCCAGCCCCTTTTCCAATCATAAGGCTTAAGGGGTTGTTAACAAAATGAAAAAATCTTGTCTGGAATATAAAATAACCCTCTTACTTTTTGCAACAATAGTCAAAAATAAAATTCCAAATTAAACTGGGTCTGCTGGCCCAGACAGATTATGGTTGTATTTACTAAACATATACAGCTACAAAAACATACAGAGTAACGTACATTTGATCTTGGTGACATACGTATATGGAAGTTACAGTTTACTCAGCACAGTTACATCAAAAATAAAATAAAATCAATAAACCTCGTCTGAGAGTGACAGTATTATACTGTACAATTGGGATCAATAAATAGTTTGCAGCTTCCCATTGACCTATAATCATAATTTAGCTTAATTTGAAACACATTGGGTTCTCCTGGAAGGGGTCTGACTAAACCTCTGTTGTTTTTAGGTTGTTATAATGTTAGATATGAACAAACTCAGGGAATTCTTATAAAGCAGCAGGTGTCTTCACTAATTCATTCTCTAATTATTACATTTAGTGAGGAAAAAGACAAATAAAGTTTGAAAAATTACAAGTTAACAGACAATCCCTGAAACACTTAAAGAACGTTGTCATTTCCAAATGTCATTTTAAATTAAGTGTCTTCAGTCTTTGAAAATACAGGCAGTTGTTTCCAACACTGACATTTCCTGTTGCTTGTATGACTTTATAAAACTCTAAACTAAATGTCACATCCTGGAGACTTAATAAAAAAATCCACTGTGAACAACAAAAGCCTAAACTCATTGCGGGGGTTAGACACAGGCGATTAAAAAGCGATTAGACTAATGTGAGTCCACGTACCGGTTTTGCAGATGGGGCAGCACTGATCCGGCTCGTACTCGGGGTCCACACACTCGGTCTGAGGGCAGGCTGCCACCGAACACAGGACCTCCCCGCTCGGCTCGCAGCGGCACTTCTCACACGGAGACACCTGTGCCGCACAAGACAAAACCATGATTAACAGCTTCACAAACCGCTCAGAGCACACTCAGAAACATAAACTTATCTAAAATTATGAGCATTATGAAACAGCAATATGAAAAGCTACTTTTATCCAAAAAATGTGTGTAATGCTGAGGTCACATAGACACAAACACGCTAGATGTTTCCATTAATAATACATTGTGCAGCCGTATCAAAACTATTTGGTTTGTGTACCTTCCACTTTATAAATTAATTATACGCTTGGCTGATAAAAATGTATTAACATTGTCTATAATATGTTATTTTATATTTTCTCCTCTGATCCCAGTGGGCATGCCAAGGACCAGGATGTTATTCGCACAATAAACATATAGAATTATTTTGGCCAAAGGGTATTGCCACATCTGCCTCACAACCGTGCATTTTAGATTCTCTCTCATCAATCTTCTTAAGTCTTATATATGCTCTTTGAAATTGTTTAACTCTGTACAATTTTGTCCCTCACACTTTTAGATATTTTGGTGTGTTTTTGTAGGATTTTGCTGGATCCCATTGTGAAGCAGTAACAGGAACGCCAATGTGTGACAAGCTTTTCAGAATAAAGAACTGAGCCAAAGCGAATATGAAAAACTGCACTAATATACAGTACTTCATCATGTATGTTCTACCACCATTTTCCACTTTACTGGTTTGTGAGCTGCTTTAACATGTTCATTTCCCTGCTGTGGGATTAATGTGCTTATCTTTTCTTATTTCTACATCACATCACTTCCTGCATGTCTCCAGGTCTAAAATATTACACAATGTATACGCAGCTTTACCGTGCTGTGCTGTCGTAAAAGATGGTTTATATAAAAGTAATGTTTCTTCTATGTGTATATCTGATTTATATGTGTCACAGGCAATGTGTGAAACTTTTGCCTAAAGTTTGTAATAAAAAATATGAAATGGTTCTAATTTTACACATGTTCGAGCGAAAAGGCCAGCCGACACAGTACAGACTACTCCCCTACTCATGCTGGGGTGGTTAGGATTAAAGTTAGGAATAAGGATTTGTGAGGTGTAAGTGCTCAATGCCACGTCTGATGAAGTATTTCTGGTAAAACATCCATTACTTTTTGTTTTATAACTCATTTTCAAAAACATGTTCAATGCCAATAAAGGCATGTGTTGATACGATGATATGATCTAAATATATTTAAATAATAATAATAATTAAAATAAAAATATCTGTTTTTTCTTCTGTTTTGTGAATCATTGTTTTGTGTTTTTTATTGTCTTGTGTTTGAAATGTCAAAGAGACCCTTTCGGTCAATGTGAACTTGAATCTTTTTATTGTTTGAAAAAAAAGTATTATTTTATTCCTTTATTGACTGAAATAAACTAAATAGGCATTGTACCTGCTTTTCACACACATATACAAGTCAGCCATGTGCAGTTAAGATTACTTTTCTCTAAATGCTTTTGTGTTTTCAGTTCCTTATCTTTATTCATTAAGTTATAAGGAAGTGTTAGTGAGTGTTTAGTAAAAGTTTTTAAAGGTTAAAAAACTGCCTTTTATCAATACTTTTTATGAGGATTTTTTTCTTTTGACAATTGTATAGAGTATAGAATGGAGGTAAAGATCAAAGATCTGATTTTATCTAAGACCAAACAAACAACTTGGCCGCCATTAAACAATGATAGTCAAGATCCTTGTTTAAAAGCTCTCATTGGATCACTTTTCTGAAGACAGAGTACATACAGAGGACATTTTGGGTCAAATTTCTTCAAATGTCTGTGTAATAATTTGACACCAGACTCAAACTCTCACAGATAAAAAGTCTTAATTAATTTCTCGTATCTTTTCCTTTTGTTTGTCTGAGTTTTTCTGCTGTTTTTTTTTTCACACAAACGTCTCTCGACTTCTGTGCATCGAGAGCCGTCTACAGAAAAGTCCCATTCTTCGGTTTCATTATCAATGAATGTCTCACTCTAAGCCGGCGCAGCAGAGCCAATCAGGCTTATAGAGAAATCAATAGAGATGGGAAATTAAAGAAAGATGCCTGCTATTTTCTCAGAGTGTGAACAGAGATTAAAGTGGCTCAAAAATCAACGATTTCCGCCGTATTTTGAAATAGAACAAATGTGGGACAGACGTTAAAGCTAAAATAATACATCCTGCTCAGACTCTTGCTTTGAAGACTGGTATTTTCACTTGAAACTTTAACTTCAATTTTATTATTTAGCAGCTTCCTCAGTACAGGCATTTGAAGTTGAATAAAAGTGAGACTTGACTTTAGTTTTCTGCTCTGTGTTGTAAAGTGGATAGAAAACACAGAGACTTGGGTTTATATTGTCAAAAGAGTTTCCATAGGTCTTGCTCATGCACGTTGTCAGCTTGTCTTGTTCTTTAAAAACAGTCATATGTCAAAAAAGAAACCTAAATGTTTACCAAATGCTAGCATTTATTAGCAACAGCAATTTCCGATTCAAGACAGAGTTGCTCAGTTATTTACAATTTACAATTATTCAAGTGGGCATCATTGTTTATCAGGTATTGGGCACTGCTCTTGACTTTGTCTCAGTTTTTTTAAATTCTTGGTAAAGCTAACAATGGTCAATTGTCAGAAGCCAGTTTAGATTTACAGATAAAGCAGGCCAGTGTAAACCAATCTAACTTGGACTCCAAGGACACAAGTAAACACCAGGTGTGAACACAGGGAGTGGAACCAGCACATGTGTCCAGAAGGAAAACTCACATTAAAAAAAGCAAGGTCTATAAATGCCCCTCTGTGTTTTAATGTTAATCTGAAAACACTCTGATGACAACAATGTAAAGGTAGTTGGTCTCGTTCTCTCTGTAGCTATTTGTCCTTTATTTTTCTTAAATGTTTCTAAATCTTGTAAATTGTCTTTTATTCCTGAAAAGCACTTTGAGTTACCCAGTGTATGAAATGTGCTATATAAATAAAAGTGCCACTGCACAACTTTTAGCTTGTAGCATCAAGTAACATTAAAGTCCAAAAATATACTTTCTCGTATCATTTAACTGGTTCTTAGACACGCGTTTGGTAGAATCAAAACTATTTCACTGACACAGTCCCCTCAGCTGGACAGAAAGCTCTGACATAAATGATTTATAATTCCTGTCACCGGGACAAGCAGACCTCTCCTGAGAGACACGCTCAGCAGCTCAAACACAGGGAGCAGAAACAGGCCGATACTCTGGACCCTAGCAGAGCTGTATTTGTACAAAATGCACTAAAATGACCCTACAGTTTTTTTTTTCTTCTTTTGAAAAGTTTCTTCTTGAAAACAAACAACAGACAGTCTGTAGAGGGATCTTAAGTTTCTAAATTGCTTATGTGTGAATAAACTGTAGTTTCAATATTCCCACAATAATTTCCATCAAGGTGTTAGGTGTCCGTGTTAGCTCGGTCAAACTAAAGCGCCATCCCCTCCTCTTCCCTTTTTCCATTCCAGCTGAAATGTGAAAAGCTCTTTATTTCTCTGTATATCCTCTTGACAAAGACCAAGACAGGACCAAGTTGACATGTGTTCAAGATAATTAAAAAGAGGTTGTATGGTTTTTAATACAGTACTTCCATTTAGACAGCCATCGGGAGAGATGTGACACATTACACAGAAAGCTTCATTGTTACTCAGTCTTTGGTATTGACATTATCTCTAAACCATGTGTGTAAGTGTAGGTCAATTTCAATCTACAAAGAAAAAAACACATTAGTACACACACATTAGCATCCGTATCGGTAAAAGTTGCTCAGCTAGCTTTACCGAGAGCGCAAAGGTTAATTCTAGCAGCACCACTAAAGTTTGCCAAGAGCCCCGCCTCTGCACGACACTTCTCTGTGAAAAATGGAAAGCGGCTGCACTTAGCACAATGCCCCAGAACTTAGCAATCAAGCCTAAAACCTGCCTGTTGCTTGGTTTCAAAGCTGCTTGGCACAAAAGGTGACGCACGCCGCTGTGTGAAAAGTGGAGCTCTCGTTAGATTCTCTCCCAGCTGAGACCTGACTTTGAGCTGTCAGTAAAACGAAGAGTTAGAGCAAGAAAATCCCACATTAGCTTTACCCTCCTGCTGAGAAAGGCTCTGACATAAAAGGAAGTATTAGGCGGCGGTAAATGTAGGAGCTCATGAGAGACATAATTCGCAGATTGTGAGTGGAAACCTTTTCAGAAGATGAGATGAAATGTTTGAAATGGAGCCGGTGGAGCCGTGTGAGTTCATCCAAACGCTCACCTGATGGTTCTGTGCCATGTAGTATCACTAGAGCTAACATTTAGGCCAATATCATGGCGCTGTGCCTTATTATACTAGGATTTAGAGATAAGAGTCCACCATAAAAGTAAAGATATTATTTTCTGGTTTATTCAAATTGATTATTCAGTTTAGTCATTTAATTTACAAGAAACACTGGTTTATTTGTAATCCTTTATTATAATTATTATTATTAGTAGTAGTTGTAGATGTAGTAGTAGTAGTAGTAGTAGTACGCAGAGTCCATATGTAAAAAAATTTGTGACAAAGGTTTTCTATGTTGAACTACAGAAACCTCAGAGGGTCAAAGCTCAAATTCCCACTGGTTTTAGAAGGACGTGTGTTACATTACTGATCTAAGAAACGTTAAGATTTAAACAGAAACTCATTACACATGAAGGGCTCAAAACAATAAATATACAATTACAAAAGGACATACTAATATATTATTCTAGGGCATTTGAATCTCTTTCTTGGCCATGTTCTTGCCTGAAAATCTGCTCTCTTTAATTTCATTGTTTGCAGGTTTTCTTGGACATGTGTGGTTAGTTAGTTTTTATTTTGATATTAAGTGTAACTTTGGTGAAAAAGTTTTTTACATTTTTTTTTAAACTTATTCCTATTATTTTCTATTGCTCATTTTTTCTGTTGCTCTTTCGAAGTCAAGTTGATTTGTGCTGATCCTTCCTGTGTAAGTTTAATCTGAGCCTAAAATGCACTTGGCTCAAATTGTTTGACATGTAAATATTATATAAATATCTTTCAAGGGCCTTAGATATTGGCACAAATTCAAAAAATACTTAATTAATCCCCAAGGGGAAGTTTGCTTGTTAAAACTATACACTTACCCAGCTCAAAATATACACTTTTTTTCTGTTTTAGCAGCAGTAAAAAATAAAAATACTTCCATATTCACAAGCGGTGTCGACCAATGGGAGCTCCTTTTTTCTTAAAGGGGAATTCTCATTTATTAAAATCCTTGATAATAAAGCCTAGATGATGTCTTAAAGTCTGTTTTTTTTTCACATATCCCTTTTACAATATAGTAGTGAGTACATGTTTAAAAACCCATACTTCCCATTTAAACTGGTGCTAAATATTAATACTGATAAACGTGATTAAAAAAGTGTGTTGCTCAGCTCTATTTGAACAAAGTGAGTGTGAAACTGTGACTCCTCGTTGCTGAACCCAGTCTGTGGTAATAACCAGGTTTTGTGTGAGCTGTGCTGACCTTTGCCATTATAAATTTGCCTACTCACTCGCACGCACCGCGCTGCCAGAGAAGGTAACTAGGGCCTGTGATAAACTCCAGCGTGGACTCTGTTCTGTCAGCACTTCTCTTTTCAAAGTGTAAGCATGTCAAAAATGAGTGAATGTGGTTAATGGGCTCACAAGGGATGGAGGTTTGTGCATTTTACTAAACTTAAGTCTAGAACCTTGATGAAATGTTGAATATTATCACATTTATGCGACATTCATCCTTTACAAAAATGCCTTTTAAAACTAGATCTCTATTCATTTGTATAAAATATGATATATTTGTCAGAAAACTGCATTTAATGTCATTTAATGATACTGTCACCGCGTGTTACTGATCTAGTGTCATGATTTGCTGTAGTTTATCAGAATGATGCCTACAACTCCCATAAGTGCCGTGTGGGGTATTTGTGACTCTAAATGCTAATGCTAGTGACCTTATCTCCATCTGAAGTTAGACCAAAGACCAGACAAATAGGGCAGAGAGACAAATAACTGGAAGAAACTATGGTAGAGGTGACTATGGTATGGTCTAGGGTTTAGACAAGATGCTGAATCACAAAGAAACACAATTGAGTTTTGCATCTGACTGTTTTCTGTTTCTCTTAAAAAAGATTTGATGAGGATCTTCGTGAGGAAAAACACAATACTCAATCTAAATCTCAGTCCACTTTAAATGAACGTGTAAATCAACCTTCAACCCTCCAATCACTTTCTGTAGGTCAACTAAAAATGTTGTGACCACATAATTTGTGCTTCTGATTAATTTCAAGACAGTTGTGTTTGCTATTTTTTTAAGATGCATTGTGGGAAACAGTGCACTATGTTTGAGTTACTACAATGATTGCCATTGCCTCTTCGTGTGTACTGCAGTGCAGCAGGTTCACAGCATCTCTTCTGGCCTGCAGACATACATTGTGTTCTCAACAGCTCAGATAAGGTAAATACTTCATTGTCCAACATCAGTAAATTTGTCTTTGGCACATATAAAGCTGCATCACTTCAGTCACAATAACACTACAACCAACACAAAATCTCAACAGATTTTAAAGGACATCTATTAAGAACACATACCAATGTATGGATGGAGCCTAAAGTTGTTACATTTTAATTCAGCATCCTATTGAACATAATAAAAGAGTTCTTGTATCATTCAGTTTGAATTTGGGCAGCCTAAACCCTGGCCTAAACCCTGGCCTGAGAGAAGCTTCTCAAACTCTGCGGTCATGTGAATGGGGAATTTTGGGTAAAAACAAAATAGGCAGCATTTTTCATTGGGCTTCTCTAGGCAATGAAGGCATTAAACTAATCACACTTTTGCACTCACAAATACACCCACATTAAAACACCAGCATCAAAAAGACTGGAGGCAATGTAGGGGTCAAAGTCTCTCTTATAATGTGTTTTGCAAAATGCTCTTGGTATCAGTTTTAACAAACCCAGTGTACAAGTGGACAGAGCCTTAATAAACTAATACATTAAATACATTTTTAGGAACAAAACACCAACTCAAAATGTATTATTATTACCCCCCCCAGGTCTCACCCTGAACTCTTCGAGTGACGAGTAGATTTTCCCTCGAAACTCGCAGTAGTTCTTCTTTTCTTTACACAGCGGACAGCACTGACTAGTGTCCACTCTGATGCAGCGAGGGTGGACTTTGGGACATTCAGGTTGGCTGCACATGGGACCCTCATCTGTACAGAGACAGGGGCAGGTGGAGGGGCCCGGCGTGAACTCCTCCCCGATGGCAAACACAAACCCATTCTCATCCATGCAGCCTTTGCCGCGGTAGTCCGGGTAGGCGTACTCGTCTATGGCCTCTGAGGAGACAGTGACATCACTTGTGGGACCTTCGTCGATTTGGTTGAGGCTGTCTTGCTCACGCCACAGCTCCTGGGACTTCCCGCCCTTTGCCCTAGCACGGTTCCCCACAGTCCTATTGGAGCTTTGGGCACTCTGCTGCTGACCGTTCAACCCCAGCGGCGGCTCTGAAGCCTGCTTGTTCTCCTGGCCTTGTTTGTCGTCCCGGGCTTGAGTCAGAGCCTTCTCCAGACGCTCTCGACTCGCCGGTAAGGTCGCCACAGGATTACACTGCGCGCCGCTCATCAGGAAACCAAGAACAAAGAGAACCTGCGCTGTCATGGCAACGGGGCGCTGCATATCTCCCCACCAGCGCGAGGTGGGCAAACACTTTGGCTTTACATAACAGTCTTCAGATCTCAGGTGTGAGCCAGTCCATCTGCAAAGAGAAAATGAAACTGGGGTTACGTGCTCTGTATTTGTCACTGTTCATCCCGAGTGTCTCATTTGTATAATTCAGTTCACAAGAGGCCATTTGTAAGTTTGAATTTCAAACAGCGCTGGGTAATACAGCCCCAAATCAAAATTACAATCAAATATACCTTGATTGCAATTAGTGGACAAGCGTTTTGTTTTTTTGACCTTTGTGTTTCATTTCTAAAGCTTAGATATTTGTCCAACAAATGTTATTCTAGTGATTTAAGTTTTCATAAACTATTTCAGTTTTGTTTGTGAATGTTTTAGTTGAATGTTCAGCTGTTTCTGTTTTTGGAGACTGGAATAAGAAAACACATATTTGCAGATGTCCGTGTCAAGTGTCTCATTTGTATAATTCAGTTCAAAAGGGGCTATTCGAAATTGTGAGTTTTTAAACAGTGCTTGGGGCCGGATTTAGCTTCGAAAAAATTACCATCAATGATTACAATTACTTTGCCCTTTATGTGCCACTTCTGAAGCCGGGATATTTGTCCAGTGAACGAGTCCAAATCTTATTCTAGTGATTGTAAAACACAAGATAGAAACAGGTTACTGCGAACTCATTCAATGAAAATACAATTCTTTTTAGAAACATGTGTTTGCACTTGCTTGAGGTGAGTTTCGTCTTTCTTTAAGACATTGTTAATGTGTGTGTGACGGTCAAGTTGGTCAGTGGTTTAGTACATTTGAAAATACAAACTTGTGAATGAAAGCAATGACTGCTGCCGCCAGTGAAAACAGCAAATAAACTTTTGTGTTGTGCCGTTAAAGAAGACAGACACAAGTCAAAAGAAAAAAGAAAGTTTTCCACACACTAATATTCCTTAGGTCTCTTATTTATTACTTCTTGATTGTTTGCATTTTTCTTTTTGCAAGTCTTTATAAGTGGATATACACTGATCTAATGTAGTTTATCATGTATATTTTAACACATAACATAATATTACACTATGGTCTTATGATACAGCCATGGGTATAGTTTATCATCGTACAGCATTTGTAAAGTATTTGACTGTTTGACTTGACTGTTAGTCACAGACGTAAGACACTGAAAGATGTTACTACGACCACAAAAAACAAAAAGACTGTTGGTTTATGTTATCAATGGTAAAACAGATTAATAAAAAGTTAAATCTTACTGCAAATATGAGACTGTGACCTGTCGATGTGATACTAACGTTACCAAACAGACATTTTTACAAAACTTTCCAATGAGAAAACAGATTAGAGCATAAACGAGTTCAAGACTAAAGGAACATAAAACAAGTCTTTTGTCATTTTAAATTTGTAATTTTTGCCTAAATTAGTTTCAACTTGAACCTTTCTCGCGGCCGCAGTGCTAGTGAACACATTGAATTATCGGAAATTATCTTACCCCTTTATTTCAAGTGTGGTGTCCGGAAATAGAGGGGTGTACAGCTCTTCATCTTACCCCTTGAACAATGAGTATTGGAACACCACTTCGTCTCTAGAGAACCCACAACACAAGGCTAAGGGCTAAAGGGGTAGAATTAGGATTGAGCCTCAACAAAACCACAATATACTGCAGCCCTTTATATTGACTCAGGGGTATGGGACCAGGAATTGGGTTTAGATTTAGCTTTTTTTTACAATTTTGTTGCAAACTGTTTGGGCAGATCTTGGGCTGTCTTCTGATTGGCCGATGAGCTGACGCTTACTTCCAGCTGTCACACTGGAAAGTAAAAGGATCCACTGAAACCCAGATTCGGATGATATTTTATGATATTTCAACATATTACATAGAGCACTTTAAGCAGAGTCTGGGAGAGTTGTGGAGCCTGAAATCCCACTGAGGCAGCCCCAGCAGGATCACCAGAGCGGATCATCAGGACAGGCAGCTTTCACACGGCCGCGTTTCAAAATCAATACGGCTCTGTACTGTAACACTTCCTGGCATCAATCGGCCCCAACAGTGACAGAGCGAGAGGAAAAACGCCCCTCCTTCCCAAAAAAAGAGTCTTCCTTTTTACAGCTCCTGCTTCTCAGCGCAACAAAGAACTGGGATCAATGTCTGCGTTTTCAAATGAATCACAGCCTGGAGTGCAAAAAGCGGGAATTGATTTGAAAATAGAGCATAATACTAGTCGAAGAAAAAGATAGCCTTCACCCGAGCTGACAGACACCACCGTATCAATTACAAAATAAGCCCAGATACACTTTATCTTTTGTTAAGGGCTTTAGGGACTTTAAACTTTTACTGAGCTGAGGGTTTTCTCACTGGAGATGTGTGAGGAATGACTTAAAAATCGGGCTGGTGAATTAGTAGATGAAAATTACAGATATACAGTATAAGAAATGATATGACAATCCTGTTATATCACTGGTGTTGTGAGCTACTGCACACTTTAATAGTCACCCACAGGAGACAAGATTTGTTTGAGTCACTGTAAATGAGGCAAACAAACAAACTGAGGAATTGATACTGAAAAAAAAAGTGCATACGAACAGTGGACGAAGGAGACAACTGTGATCTGGACTTCCACCCAAAGGTCAGGAAACTGGGACATGGCGTACAGGCTAAATTACACCTGGCATCCTGTTCTGAAGAAGTCCCACAACAGGTGCAACTTTTATCTCACTGATCCAGATAGATGCAACCAAACCAGCGTGAAACCAGTTTATAAAATATGACTTAGGAGGTTAGCCTTGCAACATGTCAAGGTGTGATACACTAGCCTTTCACTTTGCTTTCTTAGTGACATCAAGTGACCATAGCTTTCATCAAGTTCAACACAACCTGACCATTTATTTAACACAGGGTGGGCTTTAAGTGTCTTAAAAACACAAGGTGTGCTCAACAAAGATTGGTGCAAGTCTCTTTCTCATAGACTTGTGGTTGAAAATATGTGACTCACATGAAATAAATGCAGCAAGTGTCTGTTGAAGCATGGCCGCCCATCCCAATTTCCTTTTCAGTTCTATTCACAGAATTAGTGTGGTCACTGTTGATTCTAGTTGGTTTAACAGAGAGAAGAACAAATGGATGAAATTGGATGGACACTGAACCAAGCAGAGAGCAGTGCCAACAGATCCAGAGTAAACTGTCTCTGGACCAACACAATTTGAAAATAGATACAACCAATCAGAGAAATAACACTGCATAAACTCCCTATTTTAAATAAATGGTTATGATTGGTCAGGTTGTTTTGAGCTCTGAGGATTTAATGAGAATGGTCCCTGGTTGATACGATATAGAAGCGATTTTCCTGCAGCCTCTGGAAGTTCAGAACCTGCTGTGATGATGCTCGTCTGCTTCTGTGGCCTACTTTCATTCATTTCCTTTTCGCAGCAGTCTGTGTGTTTGTCGCCGCGCCTTAGCTTCATTTGACCGTTGACATTTCTGTGTTATTCTTTGAAAACAGGTGAGATTAGCTCCTATCGACTGACTCTATAATTAACCGCTGACTCCTGTCTGCACTCTTTTCATAGTTCACAGTATTGATTCATTTGTCAGCCTCGTTGAACTCAGCTGATTTCAAGAGAGTGGATCAGATGTGGAGCTAACCCTGGCATTAGGTAAGCTGTAAATGTACAATAGGGTGTTGCAGAGAAAGGGCTGGACATTAGTTCTGTAATTATTCTTCATAACGCCAGGATTGAACAAGCTGCTCCTGTATTTATGTGTTCTTTGTGCCAGGTTTATTTGAGTAAGCTGAGGCTATGTTTACACAAAGAGAAGAGGCCCAGAACATTTATTTTTAATGTTAGTGTTTCATTATATTATTTTACTGTTAAAACAAAAATCTTTTACCAGATTACTTTTTAAAATAAAATTTATATTTTTTTATTTAGTCAAACACATACAGTAGGACATATAGCAAGACATTTTGACAAAAGCTATACTCTAAAAAATAGACAACAACAAAAAAAAAAACATTATAATAACGTTTAAATTATTTTTCACAAAACAAAAAAGGAAAAAAAATATTACAATTTGAAATGATACTTTTCTTTTTCCTACATAAAGGAGAGTCAGATTTAGGAACCGTTTATATTGTGCAAAAATGTTTCCCATTTCCTCTGATATTTGTCCTTCCTGCTGATCTGCACGAAGGATGTTCCAGATATTTGGATATGGATTTACCAGAATATACGTACATTAAAACAATTCAAATTATAAAATTTGGACTGCACAAAATTAGGTTTGAAGTAAAGGCAATGAAAACCCAAAATCTCATCCACACGTGAACTTATTTGTGGAGACTCTAAGTCCTTCAGATCATCAACAAATCTAAAGACAGCATTGGGACATATTTTTGCAAACCTTTGCAAAATGGCAGTGACCTAATGTAAGAGGTCAGGAGGAGTTCAGTAAGACATCCTTGAGCTGATGTTATACAAATTAGTGAATGTCTCCTGTTACTCTCAACAACAGTTAGCTTTCAAGCACTATTCCTTTTAGATAATAGAGCCTCCTGTGGTGCATCGCCTCAGTTCAGCCGAAAAACAGTGTTTATGCAGCCGACACCGATGACACACGTTTTTTTCATAATGGACCACAGTCACATCCCATGAACCATATGACTTATGAACCAGAGACTATCCACAAACATTCACAGTGAGGTTTATTTAGTAAAGACCGAGGGTTCGGTGCTGCACACAGCCACAGTTCATTAGAGCTGCTTTTCATCCGGGTGGTCAGTGAAGAACAAAGATACAATTCCTGCTCAGAGCTGGGGCTGCTGTGTGTTCACTGTCAGTAAAGCCGCCTGTTTGAACTCCACGACCGTGATCTCATCCATTTATTACTCAACCAAATACTCCGTCCTAATAAATGGTGATATTTTTGTAGACAATTGTGATAGTAGGTCTACCTGCTCAGTAGAACCAAGAGTCTCATTAAAGACAGTAAACAGTAACTGATGCCTGCCACATTTGCACACATTGATGTAATAGTGAAGCCTGAAACAAATGAACAAAGCTGCGTTTGCTGCAGAAGCTTATGTAGTGTCTGTCTGATGCAGCAGCCCTCAGCCTTGCTCTGTCTATAAGAGAACACTGTCTGTATTTGTCTAGACGAGACTCCCTGCTGTTAGACCCTGTAGACTGCTACATCCACCTTAGACTAGACTGAGCAACAGATTATCCATTCTGATCCTTCTATACTCGATAGTACTCTTACTGAAACTGTGATTCAGTTCAAGAGTCTCACCTAAAAGACTAACACATGATCTCTTCTGAGTAGATCTCCCCCCTCTAGCCCCAACTATCAGTTAAAGTCAGCTGTACATAAATTAATAGTAGCAGTCAGAAAGCCGCAGAGATGATGTCAGAACTCAAAAGTCTGCATAAATCTTGTGACTCCTCAATGAACCGAAAGTCTTCCCACATGCTTTATGTCGCTCATGTTGATATTCATGAATTCTGAGACATTCTGGTGAAAAGCAGAAATTGACTGCCGGCACACCACTGGTATTTGAGCGATGTTTTAGCTGAATTGCTGCGTTCGAGGCAGAATCCTTGGAGCCGGGAGAAGGCAGAATGAGGTGCATACCGATAATGCACCACTGAAGAACACAGACACAGGGCACAGAGACGAGCGCCAGCCTCATTAGCTCAGGCAGTTCATTTGGCTTTTTCTTCCCCTCTCCTCTCTACCTTCACAGCTGTTAGAAGCTGTCACAACCCCACCGCTCGGGGACGGTGAGCTGGGTGGGCCCTAAGGCTGCACAGAGTCCCACTAAAAACCCATATGTTCCTCCAGAAATCACAGGCAAAGCAGATCCTATTAAAAAGCAGCTATAACGAGACTGGAGCAAAGTCTGGAGCTAATTCCACTGTGTGCCGCAAACATTCATCATAAAAGACTATGTAACATTAACACCTTATGGAGACACAATTAATACTGTAAGTGACATATTCGGATGTGAGTTTTATTGACATGACAATCAAGGTTAACCTCTTTAATATCAAACTGAAACATGTCAAATTGTAATGATTCCACAAAGGGAAACCTCCTGATGAAGTCCTACAAAAGCCAATGAAAAGATCTCTGTCTTTGGTCAAACACAAATCCAAAATGATAGAAAGATGAACCACCCTGCAGTTTGATCAGGCCTGTACGGTTAAAGCTGTTTTACTTTCTATCGAGAAAGATTTCAATGGAAATTTACACCAAACAGCTAAGAGCAGACAAAGTTCCTGATAAGAAGATAAAAACACAGCCCAAAGGCCAACCATCCACAACAAACAAGCCGTCAAAGTTAAACAAAACAGACTGCACGGCGATTAAAAATGGTGTCCACTCAAGCTTCACAGCTGATTGCAGAGAAAGAGAACTTTCTCACATACAGTATGTCACCTTTCTATTAAAACATTTTATACTTTCCAGCAGAGATTTAAATATGTTTTTGATAAAGTTCTGCCAAGATACAACTCTTCTCAGATGGTTGCAGGTCTTGTACCATAGAGTGACCAGGAAGTAACCTGTAGCAACCGAAAATGTAATAACAGCCAATAACGTAATAAGATTTTTGAGCTGATAACTTTTTTCCAATAAAGTAATAAATTATTATGTTATTGACCTAGCATCAAAAAAGCCATTGACTGTGTAATAATTGCAGTCAAAACACAATTACTTATTACATTATTAGAAAATGGTTATTACCATATATTGGTTGTTATTACATTATCGGTTGTTACATAACTGTAAAATGAATGTGAGGCTATTGTATTTTCAGACTACAGACATGGAGGTTAACAGTTACATATTGAGATGCTTTAAATGTTTGTGTAAAAGCAAGTGGCTTTGTAAAGTGATGTGTCAGATGTCACTTTGATTGTTTGCTGTCAGATCCACTCCGTGTCTCTCAGGGATCCACTCCACTTTCCTTCTCTCTCCTTCATCTCATCACTGCCACCTGTCCCAAGCACCTGTAGCCTATTACCATCAGTGAGGTATTTAAACCTCTCCTGTCCACCTCTTCCCTGCCAGATCGTTCAGCATACTTTGTGTGAATGTTTCCAGCGCCTGAAGATCCACTGAGGAACAGCCTCTGAGAGAACATGTGAACAGCAGACTCTACTCTTCTGAAGATCCACTGAGGAACAGCCTCTGAGAGAACATGTGAACAGCAGACTCTACTCTTCTGAAGATCCACTGAGGAACAGCCTCTGAGAGAACATGTGAACAGCAGACTCTACTCTTCTGAAGATCCACTGAGGAACAGCCTCTGAGAGAACATGTGAACAGCAGACTCTACTCTTCTGAAGATCCACTGAGGAACAGCCTCTGAGAGAACATGTGAACAGCAGACTCTACTCTTCTGAAGATCCACTGAGGAACAGCCTCTGAGAGAACATGTGAACAGCAGACTCTACTCTTCTGACTGGTTATTTGTCTTGGTCTGGATGTGATGTTTATTCAGTCTGTGGTGATGTTCATCTTGCATTAATTAGTCTTTATCATTTGCATCATGTGACGTGAATCATGTGACCCTGTTGGGCTCCATTAGGACCAACCTGATGCTATTTTAAAACTGTGGCCTGGACTAATTGAGTCAAATTGTATTAATCACAACTTCTGTTCTAAGAGAACTGTATTTCTGCTCCGTCTGTAACTCTCTCATTGGTGCCTCTTTCATTGGTGATAATCTGCTGCACATCCTCGTATCAGTCTGTGTTGTGACATGATTTTCCAATTAACACAGTTCCATCTCTCCATAAAGCATAAAGAAAAACTTGGCGGAAGGAAATATTCAAGCATGCATTATAATTATCTTAAATATTGGAAAGATGAATGTTGCTTTTGTCTCACTTCAACAAATTAAAACCCTTATTACTTATTACTGAGCTCAGCCAAATCCAAAATGAGTCTGTTCCTTTGTGCCATGGATGTGTTATTGAGGGTTACAGAAATTAAAAGTACATTAGTGAGACGCACTGGAGAGTTACTTTGACTCTAGCCTGTATAGATCATGTTGGAAATTTGGAAGCAAAACCTAACTAAGCATACAATAACAAACTATTGCTGGAGTGTTATTTTAGCTTGTCCCTTACAGCCTTAGGGCTCTCTCTTTGCCAGAGTGTCCTGATGAAGAACTGAAAGATTAAGGCTGGTTTTAATAAATGTTAAGTTGGATGTTTTTACTTTGACAAATTACATAAAGCAACTATGGACTATTCTGTGTCTGCATCATTGATATACACTGAAGAAAAGTTTTACACGAAGGCATCTGGGAATAGGTTTGAAGGTGAAACATTGAATAACATTGAATGTGTCTTAAATGAGAACTTCCACAGCTGTTGAGCCACTGTGATGGCACTAGATTTCAGTCAATGACATTCTATACAATATATCAACAAGACCAAAAAGTATAACTCTGAACTAATCCTGACATTGGCTTTCTTCTCAACCATTTCTTTTACAGTCTACAATAGCTCTGCGGTAGGGCTGGGCCGATAAACGATATCACATCGAATCGCGATAAAATTTAAATCGATAACGATGATAAGCTCCGGACATTTTCACTCGATATGGATTGATCCAAGAACCAATCACACAGCAGAAATATGCGACAGCAGCGTGCACGTCAGCAGTGTTGCCAACTTAGCGACTTTCTCGCTATATTTAGCGAGTTTTCAGACCCCTCTAGCGACAAATTTTCAAAAAAGCGACTAGCGACAAATCTGGAGACTTTTGGAGACTTTCTGAAGTGAAAGCACACATCGTTCTTACTCTAATCAATGAGCAGCGGGTGCTGCCGCGGGCCCCATCCCAAGCACTCATAGTCGGCCCAGTCCTCGCGCAGCAGCCCCTCCCAGCTGCAGTCAGAGCAGGAGTTGTTCACCCCTAGTGATGAGTCGTTCATGAACGATTCGTTCTTTTTGAACGAGTCTTTAATATGACTCGGGAACAACTAGTCATCTCAGAGAGCGAGTCGTTCATTTTTGTATAGACCCCGCATCGCATTCCGCCACATCTCATACAGGAAACAGAAAGGAGATGCAGACAGCAAGACCAACCCCCTGGAATGGTGGAAGATCAATTCAGCAATATACCCCAGAGTGAGCCTCCTGGCAAAACGTTACCTGTGTATTCCTGCCACCAGCTCACCCTCAGAGCGTGCTTTTAGCACAGGTGGTAATATAGTGTCCTGCCACAGGGCAGCTTTAAAGCCAGACACTGTGGACAGACTAGTGTTTCTGGCAAAAAACCTGTAAAAGTTTACAAATTGTGTGCACTAGCTAGTTGAATATTTTTGTTTACATTTTGCAGATTTAATCTACCTCTTAAAACCAGACACAGTGGACAGACTAGTGTTTCTGGCAAAAAACCTGTAAAAGTTTTACAAATTGTGTGCACTAGCTAGTTGTTGTATATTTTTCATGTTTTTTGCACATTTAAAATACCTCTTAAATCCAGACACTTTTACAGACCAATCTTCCTGGCAAAAAGAATAAAAAATACAACTGAAAGTTTTACAAATTGTGTGCACTTGCTAGAAGTTGTATATTTTTATGTTTATATTTTGCACATTTAATGTACCTCTTAACGCCAGACACTGTAATGTTTACAAATTATGTTTACAATAGTATTATGTTTACATTTTGGAAATGTGTAATTTTTTTTTTTAATAAACTATACTTTTAAAGTGTAATTTAATGAACCCTCTCATTTTTGTGGCTTTAGTCATTCAGGCATACTATTTTTAAGCTGGAAGCATTAACAACTTGTATCGAATATCGAAAATCGTTATCGTTCAATATGGATATTTTATTTCGAGATCACATTTTTGCCATATCGCCAGCCCTACTCTGCGGTCTCTTCTTTCATCAAGTTTCAACAAAAAGACTTTCCAATGCATCTCTAACCCATTGATATTTTGTCATCTGGTTCTTCTTCAGTGTCAGCTCTTCACATTTGTATTGATTTACAGAGTACTGTCAAAAGCCTGGCTATAATATGACTCTAGTTAGAAACAGCTGTGTCTTGCCGACAGTCCGAATGAGTGTCTGTGTAAACATTAGAAGAGTTCAACAGTAATCCTTCTGCAGAGCATCACAGATAAATGTGTTCATATTTAAAGGCCTCATTACTGTCCACATTGTGATATAGCTTTATAGACACTTTAACACCTCTCATACAGGCATTAATACATTTCATTAGGAAACATTTTGTCTGAGAGACAGATTTTTCACACATTTTGGTTTCAGATATTTGTCTTGGCGAGTGAAAAGATGAGGTTCATTAAACAGACCACATTAGCTTCTCGCACTAAAACACATTTGTATCTATCACTTTCACATCTTAGACTAAAGATAGATTAAACCCAGGTCTGAACCAAGACTACCACCGGACTGAGCCCAGCCTAATCTGGACATATCTGGGATTACAATGGAATGAAACCAAGACTAAAAACTGGGATTACACCAGGATTAAACCATAAATAAAACAAGACTGACTCAAGGATTAACCCAGACAAAATCCAGTCTACACAAGAACTAAACCAGGAATATCACAATACACAATTATCAAAGGAGTATAGAAAGGACTTAACTAGGACTGACCTAAGGCCAGGTAAAAAGAATGACAAATCCAGTCTATACACAAACTAACTAAGCTCTAAACCTATCTAAAGCTAGTCTGGAGCAGGACTAATCTAATATCTCAAACTAATCCAGGACTAAATTAAAACTAATCCCAGAAAAACATCTAGGAATTTACACAAGGCTGTACAATTAATTTAATTTTCAATTTCGGCTGCACCACATGGCATTAGTTTTCCACAAAGAAGGGCACTACACTTGAATATATTATTTATTTGAAAGAGAATTCATTGATTTATTTAATAAATCAGACATATTTCAATGAGTCAATAAGTAATCGTGTAAAATAATTGTAAAATAATTGTAAAATAATTGTGAATATGATCAAGCAGCCCTAAATGAACAATTACTAAAGTAGATCTAAACTAAAACGGTAATAAGTCAAGACTAAACCAAGGATTAACTGTAGATTAAACCTGAACAAAATCCAAGACTTAACCAGGACTTAACCAGGACTTAACCAGGACTTAACCAGCATGAATCACTGAAACACAGTGACTATGACTCACCTCCCTTCCTTCAGCTCTGCCACCACACGACACATCCGCCAAATGTTCTAAAGTTTTCAGACAGATACAGAGAAGGAAAACGGGAACATTTGGCCAAGTTTCTTTCACTTACACTGTTCCATATACAACCATTTGGCTAAAGGTCATGGGTTTATCTGTGCCCTACCGCTCACAGGGTTCATTATTTACTTTGTGGGAAGGCTTTTGTGTCATTTATGGTTTAACAATCGGTAATGCAGGCAAACATCCAGGTCCCTAGTATTTAGGTGTTTCAGATTGCACTAAAGTGAATCTAAAGTGGCCAGCCTTAATGGAAGAGCCTAAAACAGGACCAAACCAAAGACTTAATCAGATCTAAGACTAAAACAGAAATAAAAACCACAACTGAATATGGACCAAACCTGGAATAAACCAAGATTAAGCCCATTATTCCCTTCCTGTCCTGTTCCACAGACTGACTGAGGAAAGTGTTCATCAGGCAATCAGCTTTACAACTGACTCTCATGTCGTTGTACTTTTATTGACAGTTTCTAATGTACAGATCCAAACTGGCTTCATACTCCTAACAGTCCATGTAAGACTTTTGAACTCATATACTTTGTGTTTTACTGCACTTTACATTTGGACCTCATGCATGCAGTGTGTCTCTTTGAAACACTGCTGCAGCTGTAAACTGAAATTTCCCTTGAGATCAATGAAGTATCTCTCTAATCCATCTAACTGTCTAATTAAACTAGGACTAACTGGATTGAGGAACGCTCTTATTTTCACGTTGTGTGTTGAGTTTTTTTATGCACTGTTGATGACCGGGCTGTGATTCTGACTGAAGCTAGTGATGAATGCTAAGAGGAAACTACCTGCACAGCATTAGGTTTAGCAAAAAAGGATAAGACTGATGCTTGGGCGATTACTGACAAACGTGAGGAGTTAAAGGTGCTTTACTCTCTTTATTGTCTTGAGGACTCATAAGAAACATATGGATAGACTTGGAATAAAGCAGGAGGAGTCAGAACATGGTTGTGGGATGTATTAGGCTAAAAAAATAGATAAGAAAAGATAATATTTAGCTGTTATTAATAAGTAAGTATTTATTTATAAGTTAACATATTATGTAACTATTTAAAATGAGGTATAAATCAGAAATAGCAGGGTGTTTGGGCAGTTGTGTACGTCTGATTTACAAATTAAACACTGCTCTGCTCAGTGTCACATGCATCAAGATGTAACCTAGTCATTCTTATTTGACTGACAGAGCCTTTAAAAGACCCTAAACAGTGAACAAGTTTGAAGTAGTACAAGAAAACTACCTCACACACCTGGGTTTTATATATATATATATATATATATATATATATATATATATATATATATATATATATATAGCAGTATAATTACCGCTTTAAGTGTTATTTGTGAGAAAGAAACCACAGTTGACATCAGTCAGGAGGTCATTTCAGACACAAATGAACTACTTGTAACACAAACAAGAGCTTTAGGAAAAAAACTAAACTCTGCAATCAACACTTTCCAGTTTTGAATAATTATCTCACACAAACAAACACTTATATAAAGTTAACACTGGGAACTCAGCAGTGGATATAGACTTGAAGAACATTTAGTTGAAATAAATAAATAAGACGCAGTATTTGTCGACAGGGCTCAGCGTGGTTTCTAAGGTTGTTCAGGTAATTACCGAGAGAAACATGCAACAAGAGAGATCTGACTTTGAAGCAGTTGAATAGGATAATGTAAATATGGTAATGGTCTGGATTAAAACTGTTTGTGGAGCCAAACAAGAAGCCCCCTGAAGGTTGAACACTCAAGAAAGAAAGGCTTTTTAGAGTTGTCTGCTCATTAATCAGGACCGAGACCAGAGGGCTGTTGTAAGTTTTAATGTGTCCACTTCATTGTTTTTGTGCAGAGTGTATTAAAGTATGCTTTTCTCACATGTGATTGGTCCAGTTTTGTTTTGCAATCTCGAAAACCAAAATAAAAACAGTCAGGTAGAGTCAGTTACCATGGCGATGAAACCCACTCAAGCCAAACCACCTTCTGGAGCCACAAAACTCAGGAGTTTACTCAAACTAAACCCAAACGTACTGAGGCTAAAACCCAGACCGAATGAAGACCAACAACTAACGCTGGATAAAAGCCAGACAGAAACTGGACCATGTAGGGTTTTATCAATTCAGGAGACAGACAAAGACATTTATGTGTAATTTGTGTTTTTTCATATATATCTATATACAGCAAACTTGAAGCATCTGTTCAGTCAAGTTAAAGATAAGGTGAAATATAAATGAATGAATGCAGAGTCCATTACACTGGCCTTTTCTTGCAGCTGCAAGACTAAACTATCAAAACTGGACAAAACTAAAGAGACTAAACAAAAGATTTAGAACTACGTAAATGAGGATTAAAGAAAAACAAAGAGTAATAAAAGACTAGAACCTGGACTAAACCAAAACTTAAGTGACACTAAAAGAATGACTAAAAGAAGATTAAATTTAGGACTAAAGGAATAACCTCAGCAGAGAAGAATGCACTGTAAATTAGATTTAAAACCGGATGGTGTAATATGATTTGAAACTAGAGAGCACACCCCTGGAGTAAAAATCATTTTATCTCTACACTTGTGTCATCAAAGTTTAATGTTGAAGCTGTAGCACAGTTTAAATGAAGTTCATTTTCTAATTGGTGCAGCTCAGAGGCCGTCTGAGGTCAGAGAAGTGTGGGTTTTGTGCTGAGACCTGACAGAACGAACAGCGGGAGGAGCCCGCTGCAGAAAAGTAGAAAACTCTGAGTCAGAAACACAGTGAACAAAGAATATTCTAATATATATTACTTGTACTGTGAGGTCTGTCATAAGGTCGGATAGGGCTCACAATATTGTTACAGTCTGTATTAGTGAGAAAATGTCAAAGTAATTTCAGAGAAAAACCCATTTTAATAATAATAATATTAATTAAATATCCGTTCTTGACAAATTAGCCGACATACAGTATAATTGCACTGAAGTAACTATTTAATTAATGAGAAGTTTCTTGATTAAAAGTTCGAGGCTCATTTATCTTGGTAAGAACACAGCATGGCATGAAAGAAAGATTTAATGAAACACAGAAAAGGGAATAAACTTAGACCTGTCATCATCTGAAAACAATGAAAAGGTAAAGACTGTGACAAAAAAAACAAACTAAAAGTCAAATCTGTAAAATGAATCTAAAAGGATCTCCTTCAGACTCTGTCCCAACGTGCTTACACTCAGACACACAGACAAATAACAAAGGTTAGCAATGACATTATTGAACACACCAAGTACATCATTGTATTTTCTTTCGGCTGCTCCCTTCAGGGGTCGTCACAGTGAACCTTCTCATGTTGAGTTTGGCAAAGGTTTTTACACCAGACGCCTTTAGTATCTCAATTTATTCAAAAGATATTCACTATATATTCAGAAGACTATAAAAGTGGTCTGTTATACCACTTTGCACCACTAGATGGAGTGGGGAGCTTCTTGTAGCCGACCTGGTGTTGTAAAAGTCTGACTTGATCAGGACTAACTAAAAAAGTGAGGACAAAAGCAACACTTAATCTTAGTCTAAACCTAGAATAAAACTGGACTTCAGGATTGCACACAATCACAATATTAGAATATCACAATAATCCATCAATCAATCAATCAATCAATCAATCAATCAATCAATCAATCAATATTCACAATATTCAACATAATTATTGCATGTTCTTACAGTACAAATTAAAAGTCTCTCATAAATAAGTAAACTATGTATTTTAATCTCTATCTTTAACTGTTCACCACCAAGCCTTTAACCAGAACATTTAAATAAACTATTTTAAAAAACTGTTCAAAAATGTGACCTAAAAGTCCTGGATCTGGGTTTAACCTCCTCAGTGTGGGCCGTCTGTGTGTTTTATTTCCAGCGCACACTAAAATACTATAATAACACACTGGAGATAGGTTCATGGTTTAGAAGCCACACAGCTGTGCTAATAATAATTATCATTTGTTTGGCCTAATTCCACTGTAATAAAGGGGCTTTCACAGAAGATGTTTAGAGCAGGCTTCCTACAAATCAACAGGAAATTATTATAATAGTTACTCACTTTATCCATAAACCATGAGCTTTTGTAATGAGTAACAGTTCTATTGTTGCGCTGCCCTTTTCTTCCCGAAGGTTGTGGTGTTGTTGTAAAACCACACAAACCAAAGTCAAGTCCAAGTCCAGTCTTAGATGAAGTCTAAATATCGGTTTGGGTTTGGTGTTAGAGAGGTTTCTATTTTAAATTTAAGATAAAGTAATAGATGTTTTCCATCCAATCACAAGAACAGCATAGACCACCTGCAGTCTTGAAAAAGGGCAGCAAAATGTGATCGCATTGTCAGTACAGTAAAGAAATGCAAGTATTAAGGAAAATACTCACACTTTGCAAGTCAAAGGGACTGTGTCACAAATAAGTATTTGTCCCCAGTTCAAGATGAAAGCCTAGAAATCTTATATCTTAGATTGAGATTCAACTTTTAATTAAATAGCTCAAGTTGTTTTGTTATCTAAATTTTTATCAATATTGCATGTTATCCTGATTTTGTGCAGCACATCTCAGATGGTCCTTGTTTCAAATTAATGTCCTAAATGTCTGAGGCTTTGTATTTTGTGTGGCCTAAAAGAAACAGTGCTGAGACCAAGAACATATTTAAATAACAATACTAGAAAGTTAAAGCTTCAAAGTAAATGTAACTCTTTATCAATAATTATAATGGATTAGGTTGATATAATTAACACGACCAATCAAAACCATCTCAGAGTTTTTCCTCAGCACTTAGCACTTTTAAAGCAGTCCGGCCTGCTGAACATCTTCTGTTGTGTCTTTGTGTATCTGTGTATCACGACAGCGTACATGTAGGTTTTTATCTATAGAATGCTCATATGAACTGTGAACTGTGTCTTTGTGTGAGTATAAAATTGATATTTTTGCAAGACAAAGACAAATGTCTGCCTTTTAATAACGACAGGAGACAATAAAGTTTATTCTGTTCTATTTTTTTTTAAAGGCACTCAAAGCACTTCACAATAATGACTAACTGAGGAGTAAAAATAGGAGTAAAACCAAAAAAACATTAACTGACTGTATAAAGCAGTACTGTCTGTACCACATCAAACCATGATGGCTAGTCCAGGAATAATTCCACTCCAACACTCCAGGCTTCACTGAACAGACTATTACAAAACATAACTGTATCTAAAATATCCTCACATATTCAGTATTTATGTTCTTTTTATTGTTGAACTGTGCCATGCCTTTCGGAGAAACACACCTTCTTATCCACTAATTGCTGCACATATGGACAGACAATCAGCAGGGTTTATAATTATCATCTGTATACATCTAATTTCTCCATAACAACTCTGCTCTTTGTCTACGGCTTCATTATCATTGCAAATCCGAACGCTGACAGTCCCGGTTGTATTTCTCTTGAGGACGAGCGGTGTTTCCACTGACATTTAAACTGACAGTGGCTTCGTGCCTGAGGAACAAAGCGCTTGATATTTGGGCAGCAGGAGGTTGTTCACTCATTACTTCCACTGTCCGTATAAACCGCTCAGTCACAGGCTTCAGAAACACAGTCTCTGAAAAAACAGCCTTTGCTTGATATGACTTTGGACCCAGACTGCGCCGACATCATAGACACACCTCCTCCTGTTGTCCTGTTATGTGACACTATTGGACATACTGAGGAAGAAGGATTCTGATGACACAAGTAAATCAGAAGGAGGCAGCAAGTAAACAGGAGCTATAGAAGGGAGCAGAGAAGGTTGGGTTCAGAGGCTTGACAGTCCGTTTATTCCTTTCTTTGAACAGTAATAAGCCGTGGATGTGACAGTTAGTTTGTCTATAATGTCTCTGCAGCTGTTTAAACTTTACTTTAAACTGTTTGGTTAAAGTCCTTACATGTTCCAAGCTAATTAAGCGTTATTCCCGCTCTTCTCTCCCGCAGCTTCTCAAGACAGTCACTATTCATGAGATGTATGATTATTAACAACATGGTCGTTTTGTGGATTTTATCTGCATGTGCGAATAACGACATGCAGATCGTGGTCAGATGAAATAACCCTGATTACTGCAAGTGGGTTAACTAATGAAGACATTCAGAGGGTATAAAAAGTCCTTTGGTGCTTTTGTTAAAAAGAGTGCCGTTTGAAAAACCAACCCACACTAAACCAAACAAAAGGAGCAACTTTGGTGCAGATCTTGGTTTGTATTTCTGGAGCACTGTCTTTCTTTTGAGTTAAAAAACATTATTTCCTCTCTCACCCTTTGGTCTGTCTGCTTCATTAAAATAATGTTTTTTTTTTTTTATCCCACCCACAACTAAAAACAGCATAGTTAGCAAAGTTAAGTGACTTTCTCAGAGTTTTTGATTAATGCATCTGTTTATGCTATCTGAAAACTATTGTTTTACTTCGCAGTAAAAGCCGAAAAGCCCGGATGTAACTGCCATTTTATTGCCCTGAGGTAAGGATAATATCGGTGAATAGTCAACCTTTGGTGGAAGTTGTCCATATTAATACAGTCATTGTGTCAAACCCATTTGATCCTGCAATTATCTCCCGCTCTTTAAACGTCTCGTTATGGCATTGTTTTTCCCGCGTTTCACTTTACTTCCCATTTCTCTATTTGTGCACTGTTTCTCTGTGTAAGCTTTTATCGGCAGCTATACTTCCTTCTTGACCCCAGTGTAGGCCAATGGGAGCACCTCTTATTCAAAAGCAAGCATGTGATTGGCCAAAGCTTCTAGATAGACTCAAAATAAAACAGACAATGAATACATTAATCATGTTTAATGGAGATAAGACTTTGGCGCTTAGACCCCGGCAGGACAGACGTTGTGTGATGAATGAAAGGAGAAGTAGAATGGATATTTTGGGAAGTCTTTTCCCCTGGAGCTTAGACACTGGTGGTGGAGGATCTGAGGTGAGAAGAGCTGCTGGTGCTGATGAGGAGGAGAAATGCTCACAGCTGAGGTGGTGATGAAGAGGAGGAGGGTTGCAGCTGAGAGGCAGAGCAGAGAGGGCACTTTTAAATATATACAGCTTAACGATGATTGACTGAGACGGTCAGGTGAAGAAGCAGCATCGAGTGATGAGGAAAGTCTTCCAGGCTGCATTTCTTCATTCAGCTTCATTACAATATGCTGTACAAGTTAAACCGTTCGCCCTAAATGTAAGAGAAAACATTTAAGTAATGCCTTAACAAACAATTGGTGACACTAAGTTCCTCAGAGTGAATGAATGTGAGAGTGAATGGTTGTCAGTTGTTATTTTGTTTTGTTTTTTCAATTTGAAAGTGGTCCATCAAAATCTGGTGTGGACTCATAAACTGAACCAAGTCCAACTGACTCACGCCCAAAGGAGCTGGGATAGATCCATCCTTACGAGTCGTAACAGGACGATGAATAAATGAATAACCATCTGAGGCCTTTCATAATTAAGAAATCTTATTAATATAACAAATAGCTTAAATATGCCTGTAACCATTACGTAACTGTGCTCATTTAAGAGACACAGGGTTGAGACAAAGCTGTGTTTTCATTTGCAGTGTATCCCATCCCAACACCGAGGTGCAGCCACGATGATTAATCATATCGGGATCTAACCTGGCTGTTTGTTCACGCTTCAACGCGGCTCGCCATCTCATTGATTCATGACTCATAAATTATTGTCGTTTTCATTACCCAGCAGGGCGAACGAGGCGCATAAGTCTTGACACAACAACTGGAGCTCGGGCTAAAATTTGACTCCTAAGACACTATTATTCATAGGAATTGAACTGGCAAGGGTTCAATAAACCGTACGGCGCTAAGGCACAGTTAGGTCAAGGGCGGGGCTTGGGTTTTTTAGATTAGGGGAACATAAAGTGGTCCAGAGGGACTCGCATGTAGAGGCTGAGGCTTTTGTATTTATGCTGACTCTCAACCACGATTTTATATCGTCCAGGCTTTTTTATCCAATATATTACCAGTAATGATGACTTCACACTTTTAAAAATGCTAATGCACCTTTCCTTCAAGCCACTTTCTCTGATGCTCTTTACAGACACCTTTGTTTGAGTTTACTGCATTTATCAACAAACTGTTTTCTTTAAGACTGAAATATTTCTCACTGAATAAATACTAGATCTGATTTTTTCCATAAATGAATGCACTGAACATCTGTTGCCTTTAAAAAGATGTGGCTGTAATGTCAAAGCCTATTGTTTGAGATTGGGTTAGAAAGACAGACTTGTGCCGAGGCAAAGATGTGTGAAATGTTATATTCATTCTTTTTTTCTAGGGTTGTCCTGTTACAGATACAGTACCTGCCTGTAGTAAAGCCTCTTCTACTCTTTTGACCAGCTTTATTTAAGTACTTTATTCACTGCAGTTTGAGTTTCTGTTTCCCTTTTTAGCGCTGTTTGGAAAAAAAAAGTCAAGAGGCTTAACAAACAGTTTTCTTTAAGACAAGTCACTGATAAAAGATCTGAAAACAACATGTATATGATGTTTCCCTGTACAGTGCACTCCACTAGATAACTCTAAGTAATGCCACATACTGCAAAGGTGTAGCAACCATTAGATGTGAGTGTCCCACCCCCTTCTAGAAATGTCTGTATCTGTATGTGTCCCAGGCTCAATTCTATTGCACTTGATTGATTGAATACCCAAAACGAGTTTATAGAAATGCATCTCTAAAAGTGGAAGTGCCTGAGTTCACAGCAGGTTATGATAAAGTTAGCCGGTTCGTTTTTTCACACATGAGCAGAATTTCCAAACTAAAACATGGCCAAACAGAGTCTGACTCTAAAACTGTGGTGCAGTCTGAATGCTACTTGAAAACATAGCAAAGTGTGTGTTTTATAGCAACAATGTACTCGGCATACATTTAAATGTATTCTAGGTTTCTAATATGACTCTATAATCTAGGTACCTTTACAACCATTAATGAAATAAGACCTAAAAAAACAAACACCTCATTTACAAATCAGTTTCTCTATATGACATTTCTGCGCTATTAATCAAAAAAAAATGGTGAATTCAACTTGAAATGAGGGAGAAGTCTAGATAGAGGCTGGATTCTAATTGTCTCACACAAGGTCCTTTTCTCAAAAGACTTGATGTGACCAAATGAAACCAGTTTACACCAGTACACCCTTCTCACCTGGAAACACCTGGAAAGCATTTATTTATGTATTATTTATCCTCAAGGTCATCCTACCATCAGAATCTCACACTAACCCTCGTGTAGATGCCTTCTTAAACCTTTTAAACAACACGCAAGCAACAGTGCCATGCATGTATTTAACCAACACGGGAACTAATGACGAAACACAATAAAAATAGTCCATCCCAGACCCTCTCCCTGTTAGACTGAGAGTCATATGTCACCTTTACAGATCTCCACAAGGATGTGACCTTTACGCAGAGCTGCTTCCCGAGTGCATTAATGTCTCTCCTCGGCTCCAAACCAACAAATTGTGCTAAAATAGTTTCTGAAAGCCTAACAAAACAGTAGCCGCTAGCTCCCAGTACAACCACATCATTGTAAAACAGTGCTCAGTTAATGACAATCGTATCTTAATAAACACAGACGTCCCCTCGGCTCACATTGTGTCTTGTGGCTCAGGTAAAGGTTGACCTGCCTCTTCAATTTAAGCCATCTGTATCTGATAGAAACAACAAAATAAGGCAACAAGTTGGGGCCAAATATTTAGTGACAGGGCTTTTGTCTCAAGGAATTTTTCACAGAGGCTATTTGCTGAAGACAGATTGGTTTTATTTGATCCATTTGTTCCTTCTAAGCTACAGTAGATATACATGTTAATACATAAATTTTCAAAATAAGATCTGACCTTTGCCTTGCTTTATTCCGAGTGCTGTAGCGTCTCTTTTCTCCTCCACAGTAATAAATTGTTGCCGTGTGATAGCTTGAAGTGCCAGTGTATGAGGCTGTATAGGGCACTTATAGGAAGATAGTCTATTACTGCTGTTAGCGCGAGAGCGGGAAGGAAGACGTGTGAGAGCATTGGGTTATTGCTGTGTGGGCCTTTGTAGAAACATTGAGTGTATCCTCACAAAAAACTGCAACATTCTGTCACATTTCTCCCGCCATAAAGAAGTCATTGTTCTGTTAACTGTACACTCCATTGTTATGTCCAAGAGTCACCTTTAAAAGCACCTGAAAACAATGCTTACTAAACTAAAATACTAAATTTGTAGTGTAGTCATGTAGAGTGGTTGTAGGTCAGGTTGTAGAGAGGAGCACAGCAGCTGCCTCCACTTCCACCACATCACGGTCAAAGTCTGCAACGCCACCTTTCCTTATGGCTCTGTACTGACACAATTCAAGGCTTTATAACCTTTTCCCAACAGAAGAAGACCTGAATGTTCATTACAGTGTTCTGCTGTCTCTCGTTCCTGGTTTGATGGTAAATAAACTTCTACTGCAGGAGACACCCATAATCTTCCCCGCCATTGGATTGAAAAAACATGATTCAAAGGGGTCTCTTAGGTATACAGTACATCTTAAGTATCTTCACTTTACAAACGTTTTCTGTGGAAACCGTCTGGCCAGTCAGGTTACTTTAATGCTTGTTTTAGTTTTTTAGGAAAGAAACCAGAGATCACAGAGAACAGATGTTGGAAACAGAAGCAGGGCTTTTGTAGTGATCTCAGGATATTACACCAGGACTTAGTCCAGAACGTTTTATGAACATATTTCTAAGGCCGTCTTTAGCGATTTAAAAAAAGCAGTTGGGGCTTGTTTATTACCTGTTCCAAGAGAGTCATTATTTAAGTCGGACTCTTGATATTTTCAGTAAAATGCAGCTTTCTTTTTGTTGACAGTCCTCTCTTCTGCCGCTTCATCGTTGGGTCTTGTCATACACCATTAAAACTCATTTTAGCTCAGTTTACTGTGTGGCCGTAATAATGGGAAACAAACAAGATAAGTCATTGTGATATTGTAGAAAAATACAAGCTTGTTACTTTTTAAAACTTTTCTCTCAGTGTCACTCAGTGGCGTCTGTATAGTTCCAAAGTCTTTAGGGCAGTCTTACTTCACTTTCAAAGAACCCAGCCTGTGGAACTGACCTAAAACTGCAGACGAACATTAACATCTTTATTAGAGGCTGAAAGCAATGGCTTAAGTCTGGGCAGAGTTGTTCACCAGAACGTGAATATGTTCAAATATACAATTCCTATGTGTCCATTGTACTGCTTACACACATATTGTGTTCTTTTCTTAAAAAAGCCTCCCATGGACAGATGTTGAATATTAGCATATGTGCTATAAAACTCAGCAAAGCAATGCATCTGCTTTGGCCCAATGTATTTGTGTTGTCCATATAAAATAAAAAGGAAATAGGAAAGAGAATGCAGCAGAAGTACTCCTTTTCAAAATAAAACGTAAAGATGTAAAGAAGTGATCTATAAAAGTGTTTTTATTTGATAAAATATTTACTTTTTATTCTTACCGTTGGGGACCAGTAGCATGTGAGCCACAGCCCGGGACTGGTCTGCAGCCCAGTGTTTGGGGACAACTCTTATCAGATTAGACTAGTTACAATATTAACATGAGCAAAATCCATCTGATTTCATCTTTTGGTTGATAAAAGAAACTTGGACCATTTAGATGATGGAGGTATTTTATTTAAACTCAACACCTTTTCACTTCCAATGAGTGAATTCATGGAGCCCTTACAATATTGGACACTACATGTTTCCTAATGTTGAGCAGCAAAAATAATGGCAAAGTAAATTCTCTCAGAGATTTTGTGAGTGTCTGTGTCTGCAGTATAGTTCGAATGAAGCTTTGAAGCTGTTTCTGAGTTGCTCCACAAACACTGACCATCATCTGATAAAAGTAAAACGCTCCCCCTCACTTCAGAAAGCTTCAAGAAAAACAACCGAATCTGAAAAACACACCACGAGAACAGCATGTTACAAGGCCTTTCTCTCGGCTCCATGGTGTCTTTAGGTTAAATGAAGTTTGAACTGTCTCTATTATTTAAACCACTGAGTAAGAGAAGAGCTGTCACAGAGTAATGCTACAACATATTTAGTGTCAGGGCTTTCATCTCCAAGTTTTCTGAACAATATTTATCTATCTTGATGTAGAAACATTTATTTAAAGTAATAGGCAGGATTGCACTCACACAGCTTTGGACTATTGGCTTTTTGGGATGATTTTTTTTGAGAATAAAATGACTGCGTCCTTGAGGAACATCTCAGGGGATGCCATTGAGATGAGAAAAAAAATCTCCCAACTTGAATTAATGTATTGTTTTTCCCAAAAGGTATGAAAATTCCAGTAAAGAAGCCATGTTTTTGTTAAAGCTCCTGAGGGCTGTTGCTTAAGGCCGGTTGAACAAACTCAGAGTTTCAGAGTAAGTTCTGAGTTGATAAAACCAAACAAATCTAAACTGAGAAAGTTTGCCTCGACATATTTCATAATTTTTCACACAAAGTGTCAAATGTTTTGACATTGAAACATGTAAAACCATAGAAACAATTTACACATTTTGTAATAAAGCTTAGGTGTGACCCAAATTTAAATACAGAAAAAACTTTCAAAGTGTAACTGATGTCCTTTGTTTTGTGCAGAGTTTAATAAAGTAGCCTATATTCTCTGACCTTGTGCTGCAGCGTGAGATTTGGATGGTTCTGTGGAACAGACTGTTCTGTGAGCAGTTCTGTCTGGCAGAGTCATGTAATATATTCTCTGCACCAAAAGAAAAAAAGGCCAAGAACAAAAGGTCTGGTGTTGATGTGTGACTTTGCTCACATCTGATTGGTCATCTTTGGTTTGGTGGACTCCAAATCTAAACCTGCTCCAGAGCAGGGTAGTTACCATGGCGATAGAACCCGCTCAAAACCAAACCACTTTCTGGAGACAAAAAACTCTCCACCTGAACCTGAACTTAACTGGATCTAAACCTAAACTGGCTTCTAGCAACAGGCCTCTGGTGGATGGCATAAAAGCTCACAATGATTTAACAACATACACAAAGCAAAGGGCCGCTCTCCACGTGCCAAATATTCACAATTAACATGTGACCAATCAAAGAGCAAACCCAAAAACCCAATAACACCGTTCATATTTTGTCTGAAAATATGAATGGCGAACTGAATAAAAGCAATATTTTTCCCAAGAACAGTTACAGAAAGTACAAACAAGAACCCCATACACTGAATGCCATATAACTAACTAACTATTGTTTCTGAGTTTTAAAGGAAAAAAGTGACTAAAACAATTCAGGTGCATTGTGGAAAATGCTGTGGCACAAAGTCAAACAAGTCAAAAGAGTTTATAATTGCACCAAAAGAACGCTTGCATTGCTCTGTCTTTAAATATCCTTCAAAAGCTCTAGTGGAAGATCTTACTGTAGCCCCTTATTTCCTGTTTCTATAGTTTCTAAGCCCACAAACTGAGCATTCGTGTTCAACACATTCATTTTAAGTGAAACCAGCATCAGACCTATTTCCACTGGGTTTATTTTAATGGACAACAGCATGTTTCTTGGATTTCTTTACACACTGCATCTAATGTGCACTGCAGTTGTATCCATTCAAACACACAGGATGTGGTGGAGAGTGATCATTTAAATGTTTGTCAGACCTTTATTCATCTGTAGAAGAGCAACTCGGGGGTGTATTACTTGACTATGAATAGGAAGAGGCAAAACTCAAAATACAGAGTGCTTTAAAGGACAGAATCTGAAAAAGAGAGTTTATGTGGAGTTTATGTGATGTGTGGACCAGGTTTTAGTCAGACTAGAGTTTTTGATTGACTTTGGTTGATTACAGATCTTGTATGTTGTATATTTATCAATGTAATGCATGATTTCAGTCTGGGCATGTTGATTATATGCATCCTAGGACTTAGTCTAAGCATAAAATGGTGATAACATCTGGGACGTTAGAGGAAAACCAGCTCCTCGGGTCAAAAATCAACAGAGACCGAGTACATGCCCTCATCGGTCCATTACATTACACATGACAGGCTTAAATACTTACAACACACTATCGACAACACACAAGGGAGCGCTACAATTTACTCTGACTCATATTTATGACAAAGTGCATCACGGGAGACGAGATGTGAAACGTTCAGACACCGGTGGCTAGTGGGCTAAGCCTCTGACGGGGTTTAGACGGTATTGAATTAATGACGCCCGTTTTACGCTCGTCTTTCTGCACATAAACAGTGTGAAATGACGAAATCCAATTAGAGCAGTAAGAGACAGTATACGGCTGGATCTGGGAGTATTAAGCCATCTGCCGCGTGAGTAGAGAGCGCTGCGGGGCTGTCTAATTGAATTTTATCCACTGACTCCGGATCTTTCTAGTGACCCAAATCAAAGTTTGCCCAAATCGAGCATCACTGGCAAAACTGTCACACGCTTTTAAGATTCTGTGGAAGAGAACAAGGTGGGGATAAGAACACAGCACGGAGGGAAAACGCAGTAAAAGAAAAATGAATGTAAAAAGTTAAAGGGCAAAGGGACATGTTTCTTATTTGTCATGGAAATTTAAGTACATACAGTATATGTAAACACACATTTTTAAAGGTCTTGTCTTAGTCCCATGGCAGATCATATAATGTTAAATCAAGACTAGGGCAAAGCCAACATAATAATATTAAAGTATTATTATGGTTGGATGAAAACCAATCTTCAAAAGCAACCGAGAACATAGCATTTTCAAGTCTGAATGAGCAATGTTCAAGGTTGTGTGGCTGTCCTGATTAAACTTTTTGCATAAAACAAACAAATGTAGTATTTACGGACAGATATGAGTTCCTAATATTTATAAACAATGCATAGATTTTTGTATGATAATAAAAATGGCCAGAAAAATGCTTTCTGAATGTAATGTTCAGAAAGCTGTGAATAAAGCAGAAACAGTCGAATGTTCACTGCAACAGTTTACTGTGAGCCTCCAGCCTCTCACATCGCTACACGCCAGGATTTACTCTTTTCTTTGTATTTACTAATGGCAACGCTGCCAGGTTTTGGAAGTTCACTTCAAATATGATTGACACCTCACCTTTTGTGTGGCCAGAGAGATACTTGTGGTCAAGCCATGAGCAGGGGTCTGCGACACAGAAGTACTGCTTAACGGTTGGTACTGTCACTCATCAACGGTTACAGGTTTGTTTAGTGACTCTCACTGTCCAAGTCCACATTATGCAGAGGCGTGTAATGGCTGACTTTCTATGTACGTCTTTCTTTGAGTCTTTCACTCGTGACTGTGATCTGATGTTGTGATGCTTGCTCACATACAAACACAATCCTGTCGACGAAATACATATTACGGCTAACGCACTATTGCTAAGATACGTACAGAGACGTCATGCACTAAAAGAGAAAGTATAATGATCTCAGGTCCTACTGTTTCCATAGCAGACACCACTCTCCTGGACCCAGCACAAAGTTAACCCAAACCGTGCCGTACTGACCCAAACTGTGCCGTACTGACCAAAGACTGTGCCGTACTGACCCAGACTGTGCCGTACTGACCCAAACTGTGCCGTACTGGCCCAAACTGTGCCGTACTGACCCAGACTGTGCCATTTAGCTGACCAAGACTGTTTATCCGTACTGACCCAAACTGTGCCTAATGTACTGACCCAGACTGTGCCGTACTGACCAAGACTGTGCCGTACTGACCCAGACTGTGCCGTACTGACCCAAACTGTGCCGTACTGACCAAGACTGTGCCGTACTGACCCAGACTGTGCCGTACTGACCAAGACTGTGCCGTACTGACCCAAACTGTGCCGTACTGAAAGGAGGCTTGGGTAACATATCCTCATAGACACAGCCCCCCAGCCTCACCATATTCCTCACTGTGTAGCTCCGACAGATGAGAAAACACAGCAGCTCAGCACAACTCTCCGTGGTCCCATGTGAGTAGAGCGAGTAGAGTAGAGCAGCAGCAAAGCTATACATCCCACAGGCTTATGGAGTGTTGCCTGAATGTAGATTTCAAACTTTTACTATAACCAAATCCTGTAATCATCACAATATTTAACAAAGCCTGCATAACTTCCATTTGTCTTGTTACTTCACCGTCAAACCTTTGTACAGACAAAATAATATATACAGTATAAATGTGATTAAAAGGAGCAATGTTTGTGAGTTGATCAACTGGTTGCTGGTTCTGATTAAATGTGTACAACCTGAAGGTCATTTTTCATTTCCATTTTACATTTCTACACCCTAGTCTTGGTTTTACCTTGGTCCCAGTCCTTGAAAGTCTTATACACTCTGGTCCTGCTCTATTATCAAGCAAGTCTTAGCTCTTTCCAATCAAAGCCCTTCCTCTGGATTTATTAAACTGTGAATAAACTGTGGAACATAGATGCAGCAAAGTTTTTATGCTGCCTCTAAATTCTCACTGATGTCTCGCTCCTATTTAAATCAAACGCCCTAAATACCCCCGCCACCTGTGTAAAGCCTAAAGGTGCCGCTCTGTCTTTATTACCTGTTGCCTTCGTGCATCTATTGCCAGCATCACAGCCTCAGTCTTGAAACAAATAGAGCCATAACCTCCTTTTATAAAGCCGAAAGACAGAAAGTCATCAAGAGTCTCTTTTATAGATATTATGAGCTTTATAGCTGTCCACTCAGAATACTATTTCCATATAACAGCTTCTACAAATCACCAATATCTTACAACCAGATGCTAGACATAAAATGGCCAATCAAATCATAAGCCTTATTCTCATTTTGACTGATGTCTTCATTGAAAATCACTCCTCGCTGGAGCATAACCTCATCTGTGCAGTGATAATTTAACAAACTATATTGGAAGGTTGTCTGAAGCTTCTCGTTTAAAAGCAATAAACCTTGCAGTAAAGATGTTATCTTAATGTTTACTGAAAGTATCTTACTAAAATAATTGGCTGTTTTAGCTGAAAAATAAGATGGAGTCCAAGCTTTCTTTGCCAATCTATTGGTTGTGTCACAATGAAATAAAAATATGCTTTTCTTTTAGCTTAATTTAGGCTGGTGCATACTTCTAAGTGTTGTGCAGTTTCTATCAAACTGACTTATTAAAGTGATATCTCTTAATACTTATGTTGAATCTAATTGTTGGTTTGTATGTGTGTGTTTTTATAATGTAAACAAAAACAAATTTCCACATTTGTTGACAATAAAGTATTTGTATTCGTAATAGTAACTTTTTAATTACACTAGTATAGCAGTATAGCAGGATACAGTTACAATATAACAGCTAAAGCACTTCTAATATTGTCAGTGGATGTGTATTGAAAGCAGAGAGACCTGGTAAAGGTAAAATAACTAAACAATCCTTGCCTAAAAATACAACAATATCGAAAAATGGAATTAAAAATGATATTAGGAAGCTCTGTATTGCATTGGTTGAAATGTAAACCTGTATATTCAGAACATAATCATACTCAACACATGCATTAGGCTTTTGATGAAGCAGCTCATATACGTGCATTTCAATTTAGTTTCACCCTGCGCAGCATATTGGAAAATCAAAAGCACCGTCACTTTGGAACCAACATCAACATCTAACAACCTGAGCTGAGAGACAGGAGGGACAAACAAACCCTTACCAGACTATCCTAAAAGAAAATTATAATGTTGTCCACTTTAATATCTGTGGCTTTTTTATGTCCCATTATATTGTTTGAAATCAGTAAAACATAGGTACTGTATGAAGCACTGTACTGCATTAGGACACACTCTAATATCACACTACTGCACTTTGACACATGCCTTTGCCTTTTAGTAAAGGCATGTGTCAAAGTTATTTTACTAAAATACATATAGATGTTGAAAAAACAATTGCACTGTCCATATTTTAATCCATCAACATCTTACAACCTGATGACAGTGATAGCCAATCAAATTAATAATTATCATTAATAAACACTAATAATTTATTGAATACACTGGTAAACATGTAACCCTATAAAGGAGATATAATCGACTGGCATAGATTAGTTAGTCTTCTCCTAAAAGCATCACTGAGAGCCTGATATTTCGCAATAAAAGCATCTCCTTCTTTTCATGAGTCTAACGCGTTCTTATAATCTTAATAACACATGATAGCACTACAATGACATGTCATATTGTCTAGTTTTTGTATGTTAATACTTCAAAGGCCTGCGTTATATGGTAAATTTATGGTAGGGATGAATAGTTTATGTTATAAATTGGAAAAGGTAGTATTTTGTTTGCTTATTTATACAGATGCATTTGTTGGCACTGGTCATTGGCATGCAGACTGAGGCTTTGGGTAAAAAACGAAACAGAGAGTAATTCAAACAGTTTCCTATGAGTTAAGTTAAAGAAATAAGCAAAGAGGACTAATGCGGAAAAGAACAAGTGGAAGAATCACCTGTGGTTCTGGAAGTGTGTCCGTATGCGTCGTCCAGCGGCTCAGCTTTGAAACCCACAAGCTCTTCGGACTGCGAAAAAGAAGCAGCAGAGCCAAGCCAAGCCAGCAACAAATGATGTGTGGCTGAAGAGATGAGAACTGACGCTCGTTAAACCCAGTCAAACGCACACTTTCTCCCGGGGGAAGCTCGCAGGGCATGAGCTCCAACTTTAAACGCGCTCCAAACCCGAGTCTTGTACGTCTCTCTCTGCGTCCCTCTTCCTCTGGCGCCGTCTCCGCTGTTCACAAGAGCAGAGCAGCAGCTACTGAAGCCCCTCGCTCCACACACTGCCACTTTACTCCTCTGTGACTAGGAATATTTTGGGGGAAAAAACACGTTCCGCCGCTAGAGGGAGCTCCACAAATGAGAGCGTGAGAGCCAATTAGCGCCTCGCGGGTCGGTTCAGAAGGTGCACGCACCGCTGTGATTAACGACTCAACCTCATTATCTCGAATTAAGGAAGTGTTTGCCTTGCCTCGACTCGGTCTAAGGGTTCGTTTAATGCAAAGAGGAGACAGATTATACCACAGTACATTATAGAGAGAAGGAATTGTCTCAAGTCAAATAAGAAATGTAGCTTCATGTCACGCTCCAGGAGCCTCACAGACGAAGGCAAATACCCGTATTGATTTTATGTTTCCACTAAATATGGAGGCCCTGCACCCTGCTCTGTTTGATGGATGTAAATGGTCAAATAAACACAGAGAGAGATAATTAAATGGGAATTAAATTGATTTTATTCTTTGGCTTTCAAATGTGAGTCTTATAAGTATAATTGTGTCTTGTTAAGTAACAGGGTTGAATGAAATGCTTTTACTGTTGTGTTCTCTGTGTTTGGAAAGTGTTGGCAGAGGAGTTTCCAGAGACAGAGCTAGAGGGGACTTTGTGGCCCCCAACACACTTTGAACTTGAGGCAGTGTAGATGTTTAGTTACATTTTTTATTTCTTTATTTTTATTATTTCTATTATTGCTGTGGGAAAATTTACTGTTGGCAGCCGCAACAAGGGGGCGCTTTGCATGTTTCTGATGTTGGTGGGGGAACCATGAAATGAAGAAACAATAAACCACTGTAACACAAAGTTTTTGCAAAGGAAATCTGCGAAAAAAAAGGAACGTTAATTAACACTAAATTGTTAAATGAAACAAGGACGTCGACCGATGAAAAGAGTGTCTATTTATTTAGAATATGTCAAAGCCAGTAGGAATAGAGCTCAAACATCTTTTCCTTCCAGAAAATCCTTTAGTGCCACATTTTTTAGCGTTAGCGAAAGACGTTAGCATCAGTGCTAGCGTCTTTCAGCGTAGCCATGTTTATAACAAAGAGAAGAAGAGGACGCTTGTTGTTTGTCAAATTAAAAACCCTTTCTGTTTGTTCTGCCACATGATTGGTCACAAGAGGCCGATGAGTCTATGGTTCGACTCAAGCGGATTGAACACATTATTGAAAAACATGACAGCCACACTTTTAACTGAAAGGACTGGTTTGCTTCAAGCCTTTTTTTAAATTAATTTACTTGTTTTGAATTTGTTCCTACAGCACCTGCAACTTTTTTTTTTAAAGCGAAAATGCAGTGAAGAAATGCCACAGCTTAAAAAAAACTGTCTGCAGCCTCCTTTTGCAGCTCATTGCTCTCCGATCGTAGACTTTGAAGATAAATGGCACAAACAACACCACTTCCTGTTTCAGAGCCAAAATGAAGCCAGAATGCAACTGACAGTTTGGACAATGATTGGTCACCCAGCGATCCATTTTCAACACTTGTTTATGCTTCACAGAGCTGAGCTAACTTCCAGAGGCGAGGGGGGTGCATTTAGTTTAGACAGAATTTAACCAAAGTAAGAAAGGTGGCTGTATTTGTGCACAAAATGTTTTTAATGTTTATAATAATCTTTTTCTAATTACAACAAGCAAAAATAATAATCAGTAGATTATGTAGTATTTATAACAGTTTATGTAACATCACTGACCTGCCACTGTTTAAAGCTAAATAATTATTTATTCAGACTGGTAAAAGCAAAGCAGATTGCAATTTCACTCCTTTTTAGAGCAGGTGCAGGTATGGCAGCCCTGCAGGGACATAGAAATCAATTTAGTTCATAAATGTCCTAAACCCTCTACAAGCTCAAAAGAAACAAAGTGTGCTTCTCCTCCAGCAGTTTGTCCTCTCTGGACAAATGTGGAAACAGGAAGTAATGAAATGGCTATGATTGCTTATAGAGGGAGAAAATCAGACCCCATTCAAAAACAGTATAAACGACAGAAAACACACTGAACTAAAAGAGAATCGCCACCAAGCTAAACGTTATACTACTAGTACTACCTAATATTACTAATGATGACAGTTTAGTTTGGGTTAATCTGCTAATTCAAGCTGCATTTGTGAATTTGTTGCTGTGTTACTTGTGTGCATGTGTGTTCCAGTGTTTACACAATGTACATTCTTTAAATTTTATTACATGTTTCTGTTAACTCAACTTTTTACAGTATATTTATTATCTTCACTTTATTAAATGTACGCAATATAACAGAAGCACAATGTTCTGACATGGACTACTGGTTCAGGACATTGTCTTCGGGATGCTATTGGACTTAAAGACACAGATCCCCAAACGGATACATTTAAATAGCCTAAAGTCATGTTATTCTCATATATAATCTCTGATGACAGGCTTTAGTCAAAGTTGCAGCAGCTGATACTCAGAGTCCTGTGTGAAGACTCATCGGTGCAGTGCTCATGTATCAGGTCTTCACGGCAGAGCGGCCAGATGGAAGCCATTCGTCAATAAGCGGCACATGACAGGCAGCTGGGGGTTCGCCAAAAAGGCACTGGAACATCTCTCAGATAAGAAGTGAATCTCCAGTCCGCTGAAACGAAGACTGATATTTGGCCACAATTCCCAACAGCGTGAACAGCACAACCTGGCAGCCAGAATCACCTTTTTAATAGCGTTCCTCAGTCTTTCTGAGAATGGGGGATGAGTCTGGCCAGAGGGGATCAGAGATAGAAAGCATAAACCAGAAAATATATTCAGAGGTTATCAGAAGCTCGGGCTATAGGGGAAATTTTACATTCCAGTAAGCCAACGCTAACCTTAAGCTTTGTAACACCAGGAAAATACAGCAGAGGTTTAAAGTTGGGAGCTAAAGCAAATAGAGCATTTCTGAAAAGGCTGTACACTGTCGGCCTCTCTCTTCTCTGACTGAGCCTGAGCGATTCTGGCAATGAGAATAGGATGCACTTCAGAAAGAAAGGTGCTCCAAGTTTGTAGGATCACTTCCAGAAAGACTCTCAGTGCTGCCAGAGGGGCTTTAAGAGAGTATTAAGTGTCTTTAGTTTTTAATACAATAGCAATTATCTTTAAAACCATACACTTGTTTTCTAACGACAGAGCATTCTGTGTGAAATTAAATTGGATCTACTTCGGTTCGACATGACCACGCACATAATTAATACTAACAGCATCAGAGCCTAAAAAGTACTTATATAAATTGAGCGCCTTTTTTTCTCCTTTAATGGAAAGCTGCACATTTTGGCATACACAAAAAAATGCTAGTTTGTAGTTTTGTTTTGTGCTCTGAGCACCTCCTCCCAGTGGGACGTGCCCGGAACACCTCCACTGCTCTTCTCAATGTGGAGGAGCAGTGGCTCTACTCCGAGCTCCTCCCCCTGTCTCTAAGGAAGCACCTCGCCACTCTGCAGAGGAAAGGAAACTCATTTTGCCGCCTCTATCCAGGAGCTTGTTCTTTCGGTCATGACCCACAGCTCATGACGAAAGGTGAGAGTAGGAACGTAACTCGACAGGTAACTTGAGAGCTTCACCTTACAGTTCAGCTCCTTCTTTACCAAAACAGACCGGTACATCGACTGTCTTGATCCATCTGTCCACCTCCTGTTCACCAGGACACAGAGATAACTGAACTCCTCCACTTACTCTATTGTTGTCCTTGAACAAACCTCATGGAAAAGGCTTTGTGTTGATTACACTTCCTAGAGAATGTGTGCTTAAATGTAAACATGAGTGTGCTTCTCCTCCAGCCGTGCTCAGTCTGTTTTTCATGAGCAGTTGTTGGAACAAGAAGAAACTAAAATGGCTTCACTTATTTATTTTTTTCTGCATCTTTCACACTGAACCCTAGTTTAACATATTTTTCCCGCTAACCCTGAAATATCTGCTTGTATTTGACTTTAGTTCTTCTTCCTGGGAACAGGTGTTGTAACCTTTGCCAGGCCAAGTCTCTGGCAGGGTTTGGGACATTCAGGCTGCTATTGTCTTCAGGGAACAATAGATCCAAAGATATAGGTCTGTGAAGGTTCTCAGTCATCCAGGTCATCTTGTCCAAAGATGTAGAATAATACCTTATACTAAATTTTGTGAGAGTGAACTGTGTTTCAGTGTGCTAGTCCTGAATTTCTCTTCCATTGCTTTTAAACATATTCAAGTAGCTTTCCCAAATCCTCTGCATAAGAAGTGTTTTTAACATGTTTCCCTCCTGACCCTGGTCTCCATCTACTGCTGTGAGCAGGGATATTAAAACACACTGTCAAAGAACATGACAGCTTCCCTCAAAACACAAGTCTATAGATATTACAGCAGTGTTCGAAAACATGAATAATTCTTCGATTAAGTCATCCTAATAAAACACTAACTAATTTGCATAATGGAGGGAAAACATATCTCAGTAAAAAGGTATTAACCTCATAACAGAAGATTTTCTCCTAATGAGGCGCTGTACGACTGTAGGAGGAGTGAAGCAGACAAAGTGAGAAAAACAATTAGGCAGCGCAGACATGTATTCGTTCCTAGAAGACTATTTTTAGTGCGTTGCAGTGATTTTTCATCACAGTCTGAGTGGCACCCTGGCCTACCAATTTGCGACAAACCTGGGAGTGCTTACACGCAACTCAAATATTTTATTTATTTACTATTTACTTCCAAATTGCTTTTTCAAAACTGCGTGATGGCTCCTAGAAGCGGGCCTTCGTTCGCTCTCCGCCTGTGTCAGGTTGGAAAAAGGGAAATCATTAATATAGCATTAGAAGCTGGCCGTGAACTCATAACTGCCCTGGGCACACATCAGCAAACATGCAGCAGTGCTCGTGGCCGCTACACCTTCCCCGAGGTTGAAATGTCATCCCTCAATGTCGTTAAGTTTTTGCCCCCATTAACTATTGATTATCTCCACTTCAGCGTTCCAGACCGAGCTGTGGAAATGGCCCACATGGCTCTCTCTGGTTTTATTCCACGGATCTGATCCACAGGTTTTTAGGCTGAATCTGAATCAGAGAGAGATGGGGGCAAAGAGGGACACAGCTGTGAATGTGATTGAGATACATGTCTATTATAGTCTATAGATGATTAATACAGGGCTATACTGATGTCTCTTCAATGCAGCAAGTTGAGGCTGAAGTCTGGAAAGAATAAAATACCAGAATTAAATGCTCGGTTTGTTTGTCTCATGGCTACTAGGGAAAGGATGGATGTAATGTTTGGTTGTCGGCAGCTCTGTATATGTCTAATGTCATTTATATGTCTCTAGATTCTAGTTGCTCTTGTGTGAAATTTTTGGCACTGGACCAGAAAACAAAGCTATTGTTGAGGGACAAACTGGTGAGAGGAGGGGGTGTGGAAAAGGGCTCAGTCTGAGTGAAATGTGAAAGAACCAAAACATTGATGGCAACAAAGTTTAATGCACCTGTTGTATTGTTTTTACCTGTAAACGCCACATGTGCCTTCACCTAGCAAGACCTTCATCCTCCTAAATGCTCATTTAGTATTTTGTCCCGGATCAAGTTACATGATTCTTAGCTTGGTGTTTGTGTGACAGAACTTCAATTTATCCAAGTGAACCTCACTAACACTTTGGTGGCCATTTTGTTTGAAATTCAACTGGCTTTTGATAAACATCTTCAAACCCTGTTGGAGTTTATAGTGTATTGTTTAAAGCTACACATTATAAATTAAAAATTGTGAAATAAAACTTGGTCTGGGGTAAACTATACAACCATTAATGAGAAGATGCTGTCCTATTGTCATGCAAAAGTCCCGGTAAATGGAAAATCATCCGCTCATGTCCATTTGGGGATAAATTCTGACGACAATAACCAGTCATATGTGTAATTACAGATAACAAAGATATTATGAGATTAATAGTAATGGGTAAATAGAGGCTTGGACACAGATGTTTTCCCATTTCTGCCCACATTAACTATTGATTACCTTCACTTGGGCCGCGTTGTGGAAATGGCTTGCTACCCTTATTCCACAGATCAGGCAGAAGTGGCCCCCTCCTGGTTTTTATGGAGCCTGATTCGCAGCGGGACGGGGGTAATAGAGGACACGGCAGCGGGGACACACTTCGACGAGAGCAGATTTCGCTGACTGTAGCCTGTACCTGCCCATTAGCTGCATGCTTGAGCGGGCAACTGGAGGTTAACTTGTACCTTTTCGGGACCCGTGAGATTTTATTCCACAGCGTGTGTTGAATATTTACTGGAAGGTTAGGCCAGGTTTGGTCTTGTTTTTTCAGTTGAGTGCAGGTGGAAAAGTTTGTTTGGGCAGAAGGTGTGTGCCCTCTGCCATCAACAAACTGTCTCAGTAATACCTCAGACTTCTGCAGAGCTACTGTGGACCTGCTAAAACCACTGTTGTCTGCAGCGGCTAATGGTCCACAGACAGTGTTGTAGTTTATATTTCAGCAGTTGCTTAAAGTGAACATGGACAGACTGTGAATGCACCGTCTCTGTCTCTGCTTTTGTTTAACATTATAGTTTTTATTCATCAGACCTTTTATTTGTCTCCAGCCCTGGATCATGCTTCTGTCATCTACACATTTATTCTTTATTATAGATGAACTGTTTAGGTTTTATTCAAAGTTATTATAGGCATTGAAATGACTGAGATTCTCTCAGTTTTATGGGAAATTATTGTCATTGTGCTGCTTTATTTTTATTTTTATTAAATGCTCCTTTTCCTTGGACTAACTTTTCTTCTTGACATTGTTTTGGGAGTTTTCTTTCCCTCTGAGTTTTTAAAGTGTGATTTTACATTGAAACAAGTTCAGAGAGTTCTCTCCAGGATTTCCAGGCCGTGGCTGGTTAAAAGATCTGGTTGTTCTGTGTATTTGCTTAGATCTGGTGTTTGCCTCAATATACGCCATTGTTTTCTTACAATCTTTGCATATTATTTGTGTCTTGTCTATCACTAACAGAGCATTTAAAAGTGGTGGGGAATCTTAAACTCTGACAGCTTTTCACCTGTGAAATCTTTGAACACGATCTTGTCACAACCCTATGCATTAGGCAATTTATCCACAATATGTTTTACTTCAGGAAACACTGGAATTAATAAATAGATTGAGCGTTGGTTGATGGCACTATGCATTAATTGATGGTATTGCATATTCATCGTAAGGTTATAATATTCCAACATTTATCTGATGCCTAAGATACTCTTTGATACGTTTGATTTGTTATATTTTTTCTTACTTTCTTGCACTGTACTATGGACATTAAAAACACACACAGATCAAAAGCTCCTGACTGCAGCTACAAACTATATTTCCCTTTGTCTTGTGTCTCTTATTTTAACCGTGCGTTTGACAGATAAACAAAATAAACTCCTGGTAAGCAGTCTTTTGCCCAAACCTTTGAAAGAGATGCAAAGTAATGTATACAATTTGCAAAAGCCAGAATATCCACTGTGAGTGATCACAAATGTACTTTAGTAAAATGTTGGTGATTTTTTTTCACAGATGCGTGTGTTCTTTCATGTTTCCTGCTGCTCAGTAGATTCAGGTGGCTTCTGTTCAGTCCTGTTACCTCGTCTGACTTCTGTGGATTTGCCTTTGTTGTGGCCTTTATTGATTTTCATGTCAGTGTTTTTTTATTTATTTTTCTAAAAGGGAATGAAGTGCTGTCTACTGTAGGCAATATGCTACACTACCTTTAACAAAATTACACTTCATTAGCCTGCCTCCAGGACACTACCAAGCCAAAGAATAATACCTTCAAGCTTTAACAATATCCATGGATGCTTATTTATGCTAAAAGGGAAATAATAAGAATCTTCACAGACAAGCTTTCAGCTCAGAAAACAAAACCTGTTTAAAAAAAAGAAAATAAATCAAAGCATATGACAAGAAAAAACTGAAGTGTTCTTTGTACACACACTGTACTGTCACAAAATGCAAGGCTTGGACTCTTTTCTCTTTCTGAACGCCGTAAACCAGGTCATAGTTAACATCCCGGGGCAGTGGTCGCTGTCTTTTCAACTGTTCAGGCTGAAAACTGAGCAGGACACTGTATTCAATGTCCTGAGGCTGGTGGTGGTCCAGTCTGAGTCTGGTCTTCTGTCCTAAAAGCACTTCTCACAGTGAAGAAAATGCTCTATGTATTTTAAATTTTCATTTGTGATTCATGTTGTGTATTTTATGGTGGTGTGTTATTAAAGTGTTAAAGTGAGTAGACTTGATTACCTTTTACCTTTAATAAAATATTGCCATTGCTTTGTGACCTTAAAATGTACGGTAGAGCGGTCGTCCTTCAACCAGAAGGTGGGCGGTTTGAATCCCGCTCTCCCCACAGTTCATACTGTTGTTGTGTCCTTGGGCAAGACACTTAACCCACCTTGCCTCCAGTGGTGTTCCAGCTGTAACACTGGTGAATGGAACCTTAATGTAAGTTGCTTTGGATAAAAGTGTCTGCTAAATGATTAAATGTAAATGGTAGTATATAGAGACTTTTTGTCAAGGCTGCTCATCAGGTCACCTGAGCAACCAGCCACTCCTGTGCTGCACACCTGCCGGCCATTACAATCAGGCAGGTATATGAGCAGCCAACACACAACTCCTGTTGCCAGATTGTTCTACTGACTCCAGATGAACACAGCCAGCAATACCCGGGCCTGCTAACCAATCCAGTTACCTGATTCTGCTACCGGTTCCGTGTCCTTCGGGTCCGACTGCCACGTCCAGTTAATCCACGGCTCCTGTGTTTAATACTGTTGTCTCATTAAAGATTTGACAGTCTGAGCCTGGTGTTGTGCATTTGGGTCCTGAGTCCGTCATTACAGTTATTCATGATTGTCCCAGTTCCTCTGCTACAACAAACATACATTTTTGGTATCCCGTCCTTTTTTCTTTAGTCATTCGTAAATGGTCCGTGTGTGCTAAGTGTTTGTAAAACTGACAGAAGGTGACGTTCATTGTAAGAGAAGTAGCCTTGTCTATCTTTGAACATGTAAACATCAGATTCATAGCAACTTTTATAGAGCAAGAAAAAGAAACATAAAATTCCACTCTGTTAACTGAGTGATATTTCACAAAATGGTGCTGTCTGTCGTTTAATACTTTGGCCACTTTATGGTGTTGGTGTCTTGTGGACTTTTTAATCATTACACACTGTATTTCTTCCCTGTTTCTCCTCGTACTGCTCTGTGACAGCTCACTCCAGTTAAAAGTCAGGACTTTGCCATTTACCACCAACAACTTCTTTATGGTTTGTGTCAGATTCCGTATAAATCAGAGACACTATCATTTGTAAATATCATATCCCAAATATGGTCATAACAGGGATAAAGCTCATAACCAGGACACAAGTGCAGGTTCCTTATTGACTTCCATTAAATATTTTTTCTGAGTTGTCTTAAGCTCTCTTGGTATACATGTCTATTTTTTCAAGATAGGGAAATGTAAAAAAATTCACTTTGATGCATTTAGACTTTTTTTCTGTTTGTGGAGGTTCTCAGTCATCCAGGACATAATCAAGAAAAGGTCATCCCTAATCTAAAGAAAATGTTAAAGCAAATGCAATTTGGACAAGGTTTTCCAGATGCCTTTGATAACCTTTTCTTTAGGATGACGTGGATGACTGAGAACCTTCACAGACATCCCTAATCCAAGGGACTTCAGTCAGTTCTGAGTTGAATGGGTGAGAGCTGGGTTTATATCCTCAGAGGGAAGGATGTTCCTTTTTGTTCAACTGTACTACATTTACACAATACACCTTCAGGTTACATCAAGGATTTTTCATTATAGTATGTTCTATAAACAGAGGCATTAGAGATGTCTGTGTCGTTTTCATCATCTCTGCAGCTCCTCTCACTTTCCTTATTACTTCATTAGGTTCATCTTTTGTGCTGTCACCTGCATTTTTCCTTGAGACATTCCCAACATGTCGTTTAGGGTCGAGTAAATAGAAATACACTGGACTAATCAGGAGAAATGTAAAGTATTACAGCCACAATGTAATTACAACAAACAAACCAATCTGTATTCATAAAAAGCCTGGTTTATTTCAAAGTCATTTCATCAACAAATATTACAAATCTGCATTGTTTCAGAGAAGACCCGCTGCAGAATCACATGAATAATACATTTATTACAATAATTGCCCTGCGTCCATTTCACACACTCAAAGTCGGACCATTCGGCTAATTTAAGTTTCAAAATAAACAAGAAATGGCTAGCAAACAAAACAAAACGTGATTGGTTAGGTCAGTCCCGCTCTATAGGATTATTGTGAGGAGTTAAATCCGGCGTGGCTTTAGGATAATCCCATCAGAACAGCAACAGTGCAATGTTAAAAGTGAGCGGCCGAGCCTGTTAGCGCTGACGAGAGCCTGAAGTGAAGGAAAAGGAGGAAAAAGAAAACATGACAGAAGACTGAACCAATCCCTGTAAAACTACTGACAAACAACCCAGTCTCTAAATCAAATGTAGTGGTGTGAAATTTCCATAAATGATGCAGTAAGTCTTTGGTGGCCATGTTGGTGACGTAAGTACAAACTGAACAACATCACTTCTATTTGCTATGCCATATTTTAGAAGTGAAGCCAAAATCAAAGATATATACCTGTCAGATTTAAAAGCTTGTAGATTAACCTTTAGTAGAAAAAACTTTAAAGTCTCTCACGTTGTTGAGGAACATTCTTGTCCTGTTCTTAGCGTTGCTTCAAATCATAGAAGCTTTTCTCTTGTGCACAGCTCTCTTAAGGTCCTGCCACAGCATTTGAATTGGATTAAAGGCTGGCCCTCACCTAGACCATAACAAAGGGTAGTCTTGGTCTTGATCCTTCAAAGACTTGTTCTAAGACTGGACTAACTGTGCTTCCTTCACCAAACACTGACCTGAGACTGTTCCCGTGTTTTTATTACAGTGTATTGTTCACTAGTTGTGGTCTTGAGTCGGTTTTGACCTGGTCTCACCTTGACATGGTCTTGGTCTTGTCTTGGTCTCAGTACTCTCTGATCTAGGCCATGACTTGTTCTTGGTCAGTGTGGACTTGATTTCAACAACACAAGCAAAGTTACCCTTACATGTATTTTAATGTTCCATGTTTTAATTAAGTTTATTATTTTTGCTTTAATTTTTTATATTTCATGCAAATACATACATTGTTTAGATTACTCTGAAGGTTGACCCTTTTTTAAGCTCTTTTCATTTTCCTCTTATCAATGCAGTATGAGTATTGACCCCTTCATAAAAATAAAATAAACAACATTAAATACCAACAAACATTTCTCAGAGACTGGGCTGTTTAACACTGACTTCTAATGTACAAACACCTCACAGCCTGCTGCCAACAACACACCACTTCCTGATGCCAGTTTGCATTTTCTAACAACAACTGATTGTCATCTACAAAAAAAATAAAAAAATACCTTTTTAAATATTTCTCCTGGAATACATTGTCTCATAAAGCTCTGAATCCAGTGGAAAAATATCTCTCTAAGGTCATAAGCCTGAGTTAACTGTGTCTGTAAGATAATACTGAGTGAACACCTCAGCAGCTGTAGTCATTAATGAGGGCATGTTTGGACATTGTTACAGACTGCTTCTCATTTTTCTCCTGAATCATGGAAAACAAGTGCTGACAGGACGTACACCCGAGACTGTAAACTATTTAATGCTTTTATGCAGAATATGTTCAGACTGCAAGCTTTAATGCTCAATTTATATTTCACATTGACAGTAAAAGGTCTGTTCTTAGTGACTCACAAATGTGTTCTTATTGTATTTATTGGAGCCTTATTTTATTTTTCTGAAGGTCTTTTGTAGATTTTTAGAGCCGATAAACGTTACTCTATGACTCTCCAGTGAAACTGCATTTTGAACAATAGCATTGATTTTGATGAAGACAAAAGACTAAATTGACTTTGATTGGAATATTGTAAGGCTTTATTAAACTTAGAGCTGTTTCACTTGATGTTTGTTTTTGTCTGTAGCCAGGTTTAACTTTTTATCCATCATACTTTCCGACTTCTCTCGAAATATGGTCGTCTCTTTTGAATAATAACTTTAGCTGCCAACTTCCCTAGCTTTTAATGCTGCATTCATCTGGTCCTTCAATGTTTAGAAATATATTCTCCCAGTTGAAAAATATCACACAGGCCGGTTTGAAGTCAGAAAAAGAACTTTCCAACTTGACATCATATGCATTATCATTGTAAAACAAAATGAAATACAGTTTATAATATGGGATTACTGTGAGTTATTGTCCAAATAAGAGTGACCTGGCTGTTTATTGTCATCTGTCAGGTTTGTTTGCAAAATATCTTTTTGAATATTTATGACTCAGCTTTTCATTACAGAGAAAGGAGACATTAAATGTGACTTGTTTGCTTTGTTACATGTTAATTAATATTATTTCTAATTAATAAGTCGGTCTGAGAACAGCAATGTAAATATTTATGTCTGGGTTGAAAGGATAAAAACACAACAAATTTAGAAATAAATGACTTACTTATTTAGAAACAGGGACCATCCAAGGACCACATGAATGGAGCATAAGACTATATTCCAAATTCATTCATATGGTTCACATTACAGTGTTTGTCTCTGACTGATGACACTTATCGTACAGTAAATGCAAAAAGTAATGGCTGCCATCAGTTATTCTGACAGGACCAAGCAGTTTTTAATACAACAGAAAACAAAAATAAGGTTTAAAGCTTATTGTAATTTTTTGTTGGTTGGATAAGATGAAAGCCCCTGTGTTTTTTTATTTATTTTATTTGTTTTTTTGAGCTTGCAGTCTGAACGTATCCTCATTACTATCTTGATCAATAAGGAGCAAACTTCTGCCGATCGGACTTTTTGACTCCAGTGGTGGACATTTTAGTCGTGTACGGAGCTAAACCCTGTGCTAACGCCGAAGCAGGATGAACAGTCAGGTAGGGCAGAGTTTTCATGCCAAGCAGACTGGAAACAGGGACAGCGTAGTGCGGGCTTTGGATGCCCGATAAAGTGGAGGGTGAGTGGACGTTAATAGTGGTCGGGGCGGGGGCCAGTACGGCAGCGGAGGCAGTGGAAGCAGACGGAGAGAAACTCATGTTGAGGTCAACAGGGGTCGCAGAGGAAGCGGCCTGCATGGTGTACTTAGCCATCTCTAGACTGCGGACGGGGGAAACGGGGGGTGGGGAGGTTAGAGAGAAAATGGGTGAGACAAAGGGGAAAGGAAAACAAGAAAGAGGTGTTAGAAAGAAAAGACAATAAGGATTTTAATGCAAGTCAAAAGAATGAAGCAAAATGAAACTGTCTAATTCCCATGGCATACTTTACAAATGTATACTCACTACAGACTGTACTGTCATATGTTGTGCCGGCCACAGCCTTATTGTTTACATGACCTTTGTATTTAGATCAAGAGCCAATACTTCAAATAAGTTGTTAAGATGCACTGCAGCAAATGTAATAATCTTTCTATATGTCAACCTGCTTATTCTGAAATGTCATAATCTATATGAAAAATAATCTAATTTTGTCCTGTTTGGGGCATGCTGTTGTCTTTTTATTAATCTATTTAATTCATAAAACCCTAAACCTTGTGTCCAGAAATTGGGTCGTCAAGGTCCAAGCCTTCGACTTTGGGGTGGTGGGTCTATGGGAAGGTGGTCCTATGTTGCCTTTTTTTAACCTCAGATCGGCTGGACCCTGTGGGCAAAGCCTCACCACAGCTCAAGGCCTGGCTTCAGGGTGAGGCACTGGTGACACCAATCCGGACACCCGTCACCTCGGACCTGTTTGCCTTGAGAGACTCTAGAAGAGACATTTAGCGCCCAACAACATAGCGCCTAGGATCATTTGGGGCTCTCAAACCTCTCCAACACCTTGGTATTATTCCGGAAGAGTGTGAAGAATGTCTAGGGATAAGCAAAAAAAGATGGATCGATCCCTAAACCAGTGCTCAGTTTGTCTGCTTTGGGAAGGATTAAGAACAGGAAGTAATGGATCTTCCACTGGGTTATTCAGAGTGTTAAATGTTTTTTTTTTTCAACATAGACAATAGAGTATTTTTGTGGCGGGCTCCAGTTTTCAGAACTATATACCACATCATTGGGCATAAACAGCCTCTTGGGGATCTGGCTTCTACGACCCATCCACCACCAGAACAGGACACACAAATGCTTACAAATCCATTCTTCTTCAAATGTGTCCCTTGTGACAAGTCCTTGTTGTTAATATGGGATGCTTAGGTCTGCTTTAAGTGGGATTAAATGGTAAGAACAGGAATTGACTGTACTTTGGTAAAGTTTGCCAGAGGACGGATTATAAAAAGATTTTCTCCTAACATTATCTCAGAAACAGCTGCTGTGCTTTACAGTAGGGAATGTATCTCAAATATTTATACAGGGATGTTGTGAGCTGTACAAATTATAATATTTTTAGTATTTTTATTTATTTTGGCTGAATTACCGAAAAGCTATTAAACTATTCAGCACAATAACTCTGGCCTGCACAATAGTTCGGTGTCTGTCTAATCAAGAGGCAGAGATATGAACGGACGTGGCTGCTGTGCGTAATGTCTCACCTGGCACTGATGAGGTACTGGGCCACGCTGATGCTGGCCGGCGAGCCCGTGATCGTGACTTGGCGCACAGCGGAGCCATCAGTGGCGCTGGCGATTTTGATGTGAGCTCCGGAGACCTGCCGAATCTCATTGATCTTGCTGCCTTGTCTTCCAATTATACAGCCAATGAACTGCGAGACGGAGAGAGGAAACATGCAAATATTAAAACAGCTGTTCAGGTTTTACACAGGTTTTAGGAATTCAGCAGTGCGTCTGTGACAAAATAAATTCTCTGAGGTGATATAAAGCAACGTCTGGAAGTATATTATACCCTACTTGCTTTGTACACAATGAAATTTTATTCTGCAATTCTGTAAAAAAAAAAAAATGTAGTGGTTGTGCTTTAAATACCACTTGTAGATGTTCTGTCTGACAAAAACATTTACAAAAGGTCTGTGCCCCCAATTTAATGTGAGAACCACTCACAAACCTCCAACAAGCACCAGGGGGTCATTTTTACGCACTGCCACAACATTTGCTTCTGAGGAACCTCTTTAACTCAAATTCATTAATTAAACCTCTTTGGAGAACACTTTGTAATTTTGTGTTTTCTCAACGATCACCTGTCATCCAATCAACAGAGGTTTACTAAAGTATGGTTCCCGTTTTGGGATGCTTTATGCTTTAACGTACTGACCCAGCCTCCAGCAGAAAAGGTGTGGGTAAAGCTAATTTAGCCTGGGGTTTGGGTCGCAGTGGCTCAGGTGATAGAGCAGATGTCCTGTAACTGGAAGGTCGGCAGTTCAATTCCTGCTGTCCCCAGTTCATATTGTCGTTGTGTCCTTGGGCGAGACACTTTACCCACCTTCATACCGGCACCAGTGGTGTAGCTGTGACACTGATGTGTGTTTGGTGGTTGGAGGGGCTGAAGTCACAAAAATGACTGCCCCATCTCCACCACCAGTGTGTGACTGTGGAGTGAATGAATAATGAGCTCTGTAAAGTGCTTTGAGTTGTTTGGGAAAAAAACACTATTTAAATAAAAAAAAGTTGTATAAGCCGGCTTCATGTGGTTAAATTAATTGTCATGACATTGTTGCTGTAATGCTAATAATCATCTAATTGAATTACTTTAATATCAGGGCCTTTTTGCCCTTAGGTTTTTCCAGTCAGCCTGCCACAAGTAATTTCTTACTTTCGATGCCTATTATAAAGCTTATTACAAGAGATGCCTATTTCTAGAGCAGCACAGACAATGCATTTCTACTGCTATTTATATTACAAAGCACAGAAACAGCTGGTGCATCTTTAATACACCATAAAACCCCTTTTAAAATGAAATGTCAGCTGAGTGAATTGTGAATGTTCAGAAAAAGTCTTGTCTACTCCTGAAAGTGTAAATGAAGTCAGACAGATGAGCCGAGAGAACAAAACAACACAGTGACACTTACATCATTAGGTATCGCCAGCTCCTGTGAACTTGTGGGGGCAGAGGCTTCCAATCCTGCAAAGTAGGACAAGAGACGCTAACAACGCTTCAGCGGGAATGTCTATCACTTCCACTGCACGACAAAACTCTGCCCTACTTTGTCTAGTTGCTCTGTTACACTGCTAAATGAGGCAAATAGAAATAACAGAAGTACAGTCTAGTTACACTCAGATACTGCACATACATCTGCCAACCCAATCTCACACGTCATTTCAAAAAAGAGTCAATTATGATGGTTTTGAGAGGAAGAACCACAAAAAGGAAGACCAAATTAGTGACCTGGTACTGATTATAATGTTCTGTAATACCCTCAGAATATCAAACTGATTCATTTAGAAGATTATTTTGAAAGTGTTTTCATTTTTAGCAACAAATAAAGACAACATATCAGAACATATTATGAAATAGAGAATGATTTGAATGAGAAGTGGGATTAGACCTCTAAAATGTAAAAAGAAAATTGGGGTATAATTTAGATTTTAAAACTGTAGTATTATTTTTTATTAAATAAATAAATAAATAAATAAACATGTATAAGTAGAGCTTTTTGAGTACTATAATTAAATACTCACCAACACTGATACAAACACAGATTTCAGGGCCATTTGGATTTTTCAGATGTTTTATTAATGACTCGTTTTAAAGAAACCAACTTTTTTTATTTGACTTGACCTAAAATAATTATGTGCAGTCTTTTCTTTTTATGCTTTTATTATCTTTATTTACAATTAAGTGTGTCCAAACTGTTCTGTACAGAGAGGAACTGCAGTGAGTAAAGTTCTCATATGGCATTATCAGAAGAGCTCAAATGAGAAGCTCTGATTCCACCAAATTTACTAGAATATATGTTGCAACAAAATATAAAACAGCTTTTGTGGTTAAGTTTAGGCATGGGCCAGGCTTGGTTAAGGTGAAGGAGTGGCAGCAGGACTCTATATATTATTAAAAACCCTGCAAAATAACATTAATAGTCATAACCCAGCCTTGTTTATTGAGGAAAGGTTTTACAATAAAAATGTAAATAATCTGTGCTGGAAATGTTGTGTTTCTGATAAATTATTGAAAGGCATAACAAACGTCCCAGGAGACTGGGTTGGCATCTGCACAAATTCACTACAAAACAAGTCTATATGAGTCTATAAAATACAATATAAAATCAGTCCTATATATTGCTGAAGTGTTCGAGTTAGTTGAGTGTATGAGAACATGGGGCATGAGGTCAGGGATGGTTTTGGCCGAGACAGTGTTAGATTTGGAAGAAACATGTTGCAGAGGTGAAGGACTGGGGTCGAGATTAGGATTTGATTTTGGAAAAGGAAAATTGGGCAAATGGAGCTGGAATTTGTTTGGGAGAAAGTGAAAATGCATCAATATTTACATAAATAAATGTAAATATTTAGCATTTTACACATTTCCACTGGATGTTTTTGTTTCATTTTTTTTTGGTATCTTAAATTGTGTGTTATGTTGTTTTGAATCCATTCTCATTTACAAGGCATAGTATAATAATATTTGGCCATTAAATCTTATCCTCTGCTGATAATAAAAAGATCAATCCTGGTATTTTTATTTTCTTATAATAGCCACTAAATGCCGTCACTTCCCCACATTGATCTCTTTTTCCAGCACCCACACAGCAGCAGCTGCCCTAGAGTCTGCGCATTGACCTATTTGCAGAACAAACACAGGCACAAGTCAATGCAGCAAACTTTAACTAGTAACTGTATTGTATTGTTGGAAAATGTCATGAAATAAAAATATATATATATCACTTTAAAAAGCCACTAGTGAATGCTTTAGTTTGAAAATGATCTTTTATATTTAAAATTTACATTACAGTGTTGTTGGAGAATTTTGTACTTTCCTTAGTCACACTAAAAGATCTGTTTGAAGCAAGAGAAGTTCATTTACTTTCACAGGACACTCAACACAGTGTAACAGTGTAAACTTAGAAATCTGTTTACAGACTGTAAACGTGCTAGGACAGTCTGGTCAGTTCAGCTGCCTCCTTTTCTCTGACACCAAGGTCATAGCCTGGAGTGCAAAAACATCTTTCCTTCTACTGGCTCTGTACTGCAATACAAATGATAAAACCATAACCTACAGAAGCATTCACAGACTCTGGTTTCAATACTGTCTCCAGGTCCCATATTGATGGTAAATACACTTGTCTAAGATCATCAAGAACGTCTGCAGCCTATGTATTAAAGCCTCTCTTCTCTAACGTCAGCATTTTCCAACAGCTACAACATTATGCTTTTAGAACACGAAGTCCACTCTGCTTTTTCACTAACAGCCACACCAGCTCATTTGTTGTTGGTTACACAGCTGTGTTTCTGTCCTCTATTTGGATCTGAACATGCTCTGGAGCCAGTTTTTACCCCAAAGGAAAGTGATACGGAAAAGTGTTAGCCTAACCTCGGAGTTGTCTCACAAACCCCATTTTCTAGTTTCAAGGCCTTGATCTGTGGAAGCAGACTTCTGAACATACTGTAAACTAAAATGCCCTTAGTCTCTAAACATAACCTCAAAAGTCTAATGTAACGCCACTGTCGGGAGTCATCCTTTGGCAAAGTCCTTGATTTTATGTCCTGTCGCTCAACCACCAGAAGCTGGATCTGACCTACCGTGAGTGAAACAGAGAGGCCCCTGGAATATCTGGTGAATAAATAGACTACGCTAAAGGGACATGCTATAAATACAGCAGTCATTTGTACAATTTATCATAAAAGTCCACTGCTTCTCAGGAGTTTTGTGAGACTTTTACTGGGGTGTATCTCTGTTTGAAATAAATTAATATTTTGCTGTTTTCCATCAATATTGTAGATCTTATATACAGCAATATTTTGACAACTAAACTTGTTTATGGAAACAAGATTAATGACCAAACATCAGTACATTATGCCTTAGTATGAGATAGAATGGTATTTTTGTCTTTAAAAAAAGTTAATTAGGTGGCTGAAAGTTTTTGTTTTGTTGCTTTTTGAACAGAGGATTGTGATACAAAAGGCCTGTTCAAAGGTCAAAAGCTGTGACTGTGTGAAAATGGAGAGACTGTGGTTGGTTTCTGAAGTGAGCGGGCTGTGCTGATGGTGAACAGTGAGGAGTGGAGGATAGATGGACTTCCCCGGGAGCCGTGGGTACGTACCAGGGAAGGTGGGGTTGCTCTGCCCAAGGGAGGGGAGGGGGATATGCTGCATAGCCAACTGGTGAAGCTTGGTCAACTGCAGGGTAGGAAGGAAGTTAGAGCTAACCAATCAAAAGTGGATTATTTCAAAGGAGCTGACAGCTACAATAAAAACAGCCGATCTGAAGTTCACAAACATCACAGAAAGATGGTGTCAGTTTGAAGTGAGACTCAATTTCTTCAGAAAGCATGCTGGATCCTGGCGGCAGACAGTTATCTGCAAAACAGAGACTGTGTCCACAACCCCCTCTGGTCTCTGTAGCGCACAGTAAAGAGAGTGACAATGACAATTTGGTGTCCTAATGTTTAGTTAGGAGCGCGCTCAGAGTCAAAGTTGTGAACAAAAGTATTGAGCAAACAATATGGTCAATAGACCTGACATATGAATCATTTTTGATATTGGAGCCAAAACTTGTAATATGCTGTATAAGCCAAAATATCTTATTATCACATTGTTTTTCTCTTATGATTTATTATTGTGAGTTAAATAAAGTTTTTCAATGATTGATTGTTTAATTGGGAAAACCTGTTGTAGTTGGTGACACAAAGAGAATCAAAAAATATGTCACTGCCACCCACTGACTTTAACTTTTAACATGACATAATAATATCAACCCTTTAACCAGTTCAAAATAGATTTATCCTTGACAAAAGTGGATTTGGACAGATTTGGAGTGTTTTATCTTAAACATGGCTTTCAACTTGTTATAGATGGAATTGAATGTCAGTGGTTTAACGTAGACTTTTTGACACTAGTTTTAAAATAGAGGCTTGGTAAAAATCTACAAACCGAAAAGTCTATTTGCTGTGAACCTGGGTAAAACGTGGTAAAAATATGTGCATGTGTTGCCAGGCCTATGTAGTTAAATTTAAATTTTTCCTAAATTTCTTGCCGACCATAGTTTACCATTAACAGTATGTGTATGACTATAATTGTGAAAAAACAGTTAGCTCTCAGAAGCATTTGCGGGTGATCATACGTTACATAGAACAACCTCGTAAAGAGACTGAGGGGTCAAAGACACAGCCGTCGTCACATTTCTACACAACTACAACAAACAGAAAGACTCCTTCTATTTACCTTCATTTTCATTTAAAGTCAGTGCATGCTGCTAATCTTTGTTAGTGTTAGTCATGTCAACAGATCAGGTTAGAGAAGTTTCACATTTGCAGAGAGTAGGGCACAGAGAGGTTTGAGAAAAAGGAGTGGGCGAGGGGAAGGTCAAAGAGGGTCAACGTCAGACGCTTTGAGATAAAAACTTACATCTTGATGTGCAAAGGCGTACTGCCCGGGAAAGGCAAAGGCCTGACAGGAACAAGAAGAGAAGAGAAGTGTTAGATTTCACTGCAGCAGATACAAACGCGTTCAAACATGCCTCTGAAATGTAAGATATGATGAGGCGCTTTATGAGTCCTGAAGGATACTGACATGTTTGGTGGACGACTCGTCGGGAAGCATTGACAACTGCTGTTTTCTTTATTACCATTTAATTTGATCATTATTCATACTTTTTTTTAGATGAGAGACTTTGTACAGAAATCTTTCAGTATCATCTGAATTATATATATATATACTGTGTATGCCACAATATAGATGTTTTTATGCATTATTAGACATTCTCTCTTGGCTTGTGTGTACATGGCTGACCAATACAATGCAGCAAACAAAGACAAAAAAGACCCATTACTAGTGTCTCTAAGTAGGGCTTAGCCACTCTGTATGTTAAATAATGTTTATTATGTAAAAGATTTATATTACTACCTACAGATAAACCTAATATAAAATGTAGCTCACATGAGATTGAGGTTTGTTTAAACATTTAATGATAAAGTTCTTTGTCATCTGTCTTTTACATGTTTTGTGCTTGACATATATGTATTTCCACAATAGGATATGGTTTCTGGGGAAATTATTTAAATTGGAGAAAAAAATTGATTTTAAGGCACTTTTCTTGGTGTCCTTAAATGGTAAATGGTAAATGGTATGCATTTATATAGTGCATTTTTGCACCCTTCTCGGGCACCCAAAGCGCTTTACATCGTGCTTCCACTCACCCCATTCACACACATTCACACCTGGGGCAGACAGAGATGGGGCTGCCATACACACGGCGCTCAACCTTCTCCGACCACCACTAAACACACCTCTACTGTCACACACATTCATACACCAGTGCTACGGACACTGGAGGCAAGGTGGGTTAAGTGTCTGGCCCAAGGACACAACGACAGTATGAACAGGGCAGAGCGGGAATCGAACCGCCAACCTTCCGGTTATAGGACGACTGCTCTACCACATTATCAAATTTAAATCTGTCCCTATCAGTCTGTCTTTGATGGGCCTCATTTCACTTTGTCACTTTAGTAAAACACACTTAATGTAGTGAGAGGTAACTTCTCTTTTACAGTTCGATCACTCATTTAATTATCCACACTTCAAGCCCATCCGCTCCATCAAACTGAGAAAAAAGCCACTTTTCTCTCATGGCTTTGTTTACTTTGTGTGTCATTGATTAAATCATGGCGTTGTTCACCAGACCAGTCTCATGGAACGCTTTAGCCTCAACTCCTGTGTTGCTGTATGCAGATGTGATTGTTCAAGAGAAAGAGAATCATACTGCACGTTTAAGAGGCTCATTATGGCTAATTAGTTGTCAGTGTTTGCACTTAGCATTACATGTGTTGTGGTTAACCGAATCTGTAATTGCAAACAACATACAGTTTATCTTCATCTAGTACATTAAATACAATCAGCTACAAACAACTAACCTGATCTACTGAGCTACTAAACATCCTTATGGCTACTGTTGAGCCAAATTCAGCTGGACAGCCCAACTACTGACTCAACACTCTCTAAGATGGATATTTTAATAAAGAGCCATTAAACCATATTATTTCAAACATCTAATCTTGTTCTCTGTGTTTCTACAGAGTCCACTCTCCAGCGTCGATCACTGGTGCATCTCTGAAAATCCATTCCTCTCTCACACATCTCTAACACGTATAGATTTGAATTTCATCTAAATGTCATCTACGTTTTTTTCAGCTCTTTGAACATGGCCAGAAATCCAATAACATAAACAGATGTGCGGTAGGTCAGAGCAGACTTTGCCAAATTCAGACAGTGCCCAGACACTTTCAGTAAAACACGAGCCTCAGTCACTACATCTTTTCGGTTCAGCTCCACAGGGGATTATTAACACAAATGGCTTTTTCCCACCTATTCACACATTAAAAACCTTTCAGCAATTTAATATGATCATTACCTGGAAATGAACCAAACCTACTGCTGCATAATTACACAAATGAGTCCCTCTAGTGGAGAAAATATGTGTAATGATCAGACTGAGAGTTCAAATAACAAAGGGCCTATTCAGTCATGTTTTGGAAATGTACTTCTTCATGGCTCCTATTTGAACAGTTCTTTTTGTTGCCTTAAAAATAAAACGTAAAAGAAAAAGAGCAAAGTATCTTTTAACCCTGGATTTGATTTGAGCTGGGTCTCCGAGTGGGACTTCTGACAATGTAACAAACTATTTATAACAGATTTAAATATGTTGTGTTCTTTTCTAATCTGGTTGTTCTATAATTGTTGGTATGACTTCAAAGTAATGGCTTTACAGTTTGACTATATGCATTCATTCTTCTTTATATAATGTTTGGTTAAGACAAGAACAAGACAAGCTTTGTTGAAAAAAAGAATTGCTTTGCTTTTGTTTTTGTTTTTCATAATTTTGGCTGAATGATAATTATTGGTTTATAAATCAATGCTCTTTAGCTTGTTCAGAATCTCTGTATCATTTGAATTAGAAATCAAAATAAAATAAAATATATAAGTATATATAATTATTTGTCAATTAATAAGATACAAAAATATTTTATTCTTTATAACTTTATTTTGTGTTGATTTTTTTTTTAGTCTCCATTAATCTCTCCCAAAGCAGTAAAAGTACCTTGATTTATTTTCGACGTCACCATCTTTCCCAGCCCCATACTTGTGTCCCATTAGGATACTCACTTGAGCGGCGTGCGGCTGAGCTAGTACTGCATGGGCACCTGCAGACATGGCCTTGGGACGGTACGGAATAGTAGCTCCCTTTGGAGGAGACTGGCATGCAAAAAAAAAGAAAGCAGAAAATCAGTCTGCGCTGTTGAACAGAGACAACTTTTACAACCTGTGATGCATTTTTATGGGCCTCTCTTTTTCATTTCAGATCCTCAGCTGTGATTTCTCTGAACAAACGTACAGTATAGAACTGAAAATTGTTTTCCACATTTCTCTGAGAGGAAATGAATCTTCTTCATTTTATAGTTTTGAAAAAGGCTATTAAATCCTCGAATAAGTATCTATAAGGTTTTATTTGAGCATTCCATTGTGTGGAATAATTTCCCATCGAGTAAAATGTTGCAGCATACTGCAACTTTAAATTTGAGAGTTTATACTCCCGTATTTATTTTGGTGATCATACAAATTAAAGTTAGGTGCACTTGCTTGTGTCCTTTGAAGGAAGAGTCCAAAACAGTGTGTCCAGTGTAAGCAGCCTTTTTCCCAAAACACAAAGATCTTGTTGTGGTTTGACTGTATGTTTTTTGGCTTTTGCTTTTGATCCGACCAAAGAGGTGAATGTGGATTATTTTGATTATGTGATGGGTCACTGGTTGTGTTTTGGTGTTGGGTAAATGAAAATATGCGTTTTAAACAAAGTCTTACCTAAAACAACACCAGGTAAAGTCAGTGTTATGCAGCCATTGTTTTGAGCCCTTGACCAAAGTCTATGAATAAGTGCAATAGTACAATCCATTATGTCACAGCACCATTCAGGTGTGAGAACACTGCTTAGCACAGCCATTTTTGTGTCCTTGGTGAAGTTAAGATTGGGCAATATATATTTAGATTAGCAGAATATATTAAAACACAGCTATTGATCTCACACTAAGCAGCCAAAAGTGTCAGGTCGAATCCCACAGACTCAGTAGGAGGTGGTCTCTGGACAGACTTTTGAAGGTCTCTCAACCAAGGTCTAAAGTCCTAGATTCTTTTTGACCAAGAAATAGAAGTATATGATGGTTTGGGATTCATCCCAAATCCCAAATATCACAAAAACAAAGCAAAACCTCAAAGCTACATTAAAAGCTATACAATAACATTATTCTCCACATTCTCCAAACCACACCTGAGCCAAAACTGAGCTGCTAAAAACAAAACTTTTGTACAGAAGTTAAGTGTTAATAACCTCCACTTTCAACATGAGAAGCAATAAAACGCTGCCGACATAAGAGCATAAGCAGACGAGAAAGAGTAGGAAAACTTTGGCTTTGACATTTTACTGTTGGTTTATTATTTACATACCTTTCAGTGCTAAGCTTTCTAGATGCTTTATGTTTTTGATGATGCGTCTAAATACTTGGCTCACTGCTGCCCAGGTAACATTAAAAAAAGAACTCAAGGGCAAAAAGGGTACTTTTGACGGCGATTGCCTGGAGCTGTTTTTTTATGTAGTCATATTCAGAAAAATACAAAAATATTGACTTACAAGAATGAAAACCTGAATGAAGCACATTTAGTCGTGCTATAGTTGCTCTATAAGCTATGTAACACACTGTATAATATGCCGTAGTCTACTTTTTATATCTTTTAATGGATCCCTAACCATTATCTCCATACTATTGATGTATTTAAAAACAACAGAAAACATCCATCCTAACAGTGAGCCTGAATACGCCTTTATATTTGGGTTTTCAACAATACTAGTACCATACATGCTTTCTTTTTGGGGGATATTTCTGTCTTTTTTATGTCTTATCTTGTCCTAAAACTGCAGAGTATTGCGCCACTTTGAGTATGAATGGGACAACTCAGCGTTATAAGTAAGCAGCTTGTGTGCTGGTTGGATTTTTTACAGAACACCAGGATGTAGCTTAAAATGAGACACTGTTTTTTTTTTAAGCTGTGTCACATGTGGAGCATAAATGGGACACAAGCATGGCCGTACACAGCAATGAGGTTTCTAAGATCTGGATCTTAGAAATATTTTCCAACCTGTTTATTGATAAAACCATTTTTTATTCTGGTTCTGGACAGAGAAGGATATTTTAATAGATCTTAAAAGATTTCAGTTTCTAAAGATGTATGTTTATTGATAAAAGGATATTTTACTGCACTTCATTCTGACTGGTTCTTTGGTTGTACATTCAAAACCAAGTAACGCACATCTCCTTCTTGATTATTATTCATATAATAAAAAAAAACATTTGTTCTGAAAGTAAAAAATAATAGTCCATAACCAGTGAGAGGTGAGACTTTGTCAAGGTAAATTGTTAAATAACCATTAAAACAACCTCCTTATCTCATATCGTCTTTTGTATTGGGACTTTGTGCTGTTAATATTTTCTAATGAGATCTATGCAGTCCATTTTCTAAATATAGTCAATTTTATCTCCTGTAAATGTAAGTGTCTACACCTTCCCGAGCCTCGTGGCAGAGTTACAGAGTTGTTTGTGCCTTTCTCTTGAGACTCACTGATCATTACAGGCTGCGACACAAACTTCCTCGCTCTTAGAGATAATGGGTATTTTACACTTGTATAATCCTTCCATCGATCATAAAAGTAATTATATCTGTGCATCTGTCGCAGATCTCAGGAGAATGACCAGGCCTTGAAATCGGAGGCTGAGATAACAAACTAAACTCAACTGATGTGACTGAGCCGATCAGGTGATAGAGCTAAGACCTTAAAGCCCCTTGGTCCAATGCTTTTTCAACAAATCCATGGTGGAAAGTGTACATTTGGGTAAATACATAATGAGGGCAAAGAAATGAGCCATTCTTGATAAAAGCCCCTTGCTTTAAATGGCTAACATTGCAGTGGGAGTTGTTTTTACATTGTAACATTACTTATAAGTTTGTAATTTCTAAAAGGATCGTGGTATAATGTGGATGTGCATAAACTCATCAACAGCCTAGGACATTATTAACATTAATTAGCATCTGGTAAAGGTGGAAAAGGTTAGACAAACAGACAGTTTACATTAGATTATAGTTAAGCTGTGACAAACTGTGTTGATATTACTAAGACTCTAGCCTTACAGCATGTTTTCATTTGATGATGTGGCTAAATGCTCTAATGCTGGGTCACTCTTTATAACTGAAGAACTTGCTCTTTGAACTTGGACATAAACAAAAAATAGATGTTTTCCGCAAAGACATGGACTGCTTAGTGACTAACACAAACACAGTAGAAATAAGTCTGAGATAAGATTATATTTAAAATATAGAAACAAAGTCGGCTTAGTTCAAAAGTGTCCTGAGCTTTCATGCAAAACTGTGTTCAAAACATTAATGTGCTTCTCATTCTTGTGATCAGTTTGTCCTCTCTGGGCAGATGTAGGAAAAGGAAACTTCTGTTTTTTTTTTAAGTTTCAAATGTTGATTTCAACCAAAACAGACAAACTGAGTTGTTTGACAGACAGTTATAGAGTTATTTTGGAAAATATTTTGAAACTTTTGACCAGTGTGTGCCGTTCTGTTTACTACAAGATCTTGTACAATGGACCTTTTATACATCACTTTTATTAGCAACCATTAAAACTAATATCTGCAAGATTGATACTGTTGCTGCTTGGATTGCTTTCCCATTAACTGTAAGAGAGATTGTTATTACTATTTTCACAGCAGTAATAGAACATTGTTGATGCCTGACACTATATTGTTTCAGTGCAAACTTGTGCAAAAAACTAATTAAAAATGTACAAGTGACACATTGTGTGATAGATTAAATCTGTTTATTAAATGGAATAGAAGTTTACCATTAGTCATTAGTCTTAAGATACAACCTGTAGGATTTACACTGCTTTTGAAAAGTGGCTTTCTCATTAGGCAATAACAATTTATGCTAAGAGGTGTGAACACCTGCCACAAAACATTATTGTCTGTCTTTAGAACTGTTCTCCAGGAACAATCAAAATAATTTATAAGCCATAATTCTTTTAGGTAAAATGTTTTCATGGTGATTTTAAATATGAAGATCCTGTGCAGGCTAACAGCACTTACCTCCAGCATAATGGAGCAGATGTGTCTCACACACTGAGTGATGGCCTGTGGAGTGCCCGAGATAGTAACAGCTCTCTCCGTCGAGTCCGGCAGCATGTCTCCAGCCACCTGAACCTGGGCGCCTGTGGTCTAACACACACACACACACACACACACACACACACACACACACACACACACACACACACACACACACACACACACACACACACACACACACACACACACATAAGATCTATTTATTGCTGAAAAGAGAACACCATCAACCAAAGTGAAATTCTGTTTCAAGCACTTGCAAATTGGCCTGAACATATTTGACATGCAGGGAGCAGCTGCAAGCCAAACAGCAATGTGTGCTCCAATATTTGAAGAGCCGTATACAAATATTGTCCATTCAGAGCAAGTATTCAGCTGTAGCCCATCTTCACAGCCTTAATCAGCTGGATTTTCATAAGAAGAAAGTAAAATAATATACACTTTAAAAACTTTCTTTGGCTATATGTGATGTCAGAAATGAATACCAGTTATAAACAGCAGGGGGAGTAGTGAACACCGAATACCACTAAAAGCATTAGATGATTATGACCGATTATTAACTGCATTTTTTTTTATCTTAAAGGTTTGAGTCTGTCTTTGCATGATAAAATACATTTCCTTGTAAAACTCTGAACCTTTATTCACATAACAGTTGATTTATTATTTGCCTAGTCTGAAGAGCCATCCTTAATTCTTTTTCTATTCTATACAGAGAATAAATCTGGTCCCTGTCGGTTTGAGTTTGATTCTCAGGAAGTGGAATAAAAAGCCACAGATTAAACTGAATGCAAGTGGATAGACAAAAACAATCAGAATTCAGGGGCAGTACCAACAAATGCAGAGCCTAGACCAACGCAATTTGGAAAAAAATGATTAGTTAGAAAGGATTACTTCTGGTGGAAATAAGTTTGAAAGGGAAGCATTCCAGACCTACTTCACTTCACTGAGAAAGGGAATGGGTCTGGCTGGGAAAGTTGTTTTTGCTCACTCATACAGGAACTGTACATAGGCAGCAGGATTAACTCGATATCCAAGAACTGTAGAGGAATTCAAAGTCCGAACAGGGACACATAGCTTCCTTAAACAATTAAAGCTGGACTTTGTGTAGCAGTTTTTTGTTCCAGCAGTATATCTTGTAATATCTCATTTGTTACAGAGAAAAATCCAGGGACGAGGGACCATACCTCTCTGATCTCTTTGATCTTGGAGCCTCCTTTGCCAATCAGAGAGCCACACTGGCTCCCGGGGAACACCAGGCGGAGAGTCACCGGTGGCTTGCTTGTCACGTTGCTGTTTGTCATTGCCGTTGTAATATCCTGAGGGAGAATGCAAAAATACGCTGTTATTTCTCACTCCTCATTGTGCAACTGTCAGAGTTATGTGACAGGGCTTTTTGTTAGATTTGACGCCAAGATGTGTTCAATGTCAGAGCATAAAGATGTTTGTTGGTGTTGTCAGTACCTCCTCAAACTTCTGTGCGATCATGGAGAAAGCTTTGAAAATGCCCTCGGTGGGTCCTGTGATGGTGACTATTCTCTCTGGAGACGAGCCCTCAGAGATGTTGATACGTGCACCGCTCTGCAAACATTCAAGAATATAAGGACGCACACTAGTATCGGATATGTATTAACAACAAACATCTGGAGGCTTTTTGTTGCTTAAGGGACATTTTGGACCTGTCATTTTTGTTTAGTTATGGGCTATTGCATTTTTACACAGGACATATTTCTTTTGCTGCTTGCATTCTCCAGAAGCCTTGTGTTTTAGAGGAAATAAAACTATGGAGCCCATTTAAAAGTCCCTGTTGTGAGTTTTTTAACAATGCACATGATTGACCCTCTTTTTTGATTGGTTGTTGGACTCAATCAATAGTCAGTTACCGCCATTGTCTTATTTGCAAAGTGATTTCTCAAAAACTAATGTGGACTGAGATAGTTTTGATACTGTAAAAAAAAATAACTGCACTAGTGTTGGCATTGTGTCTTTTAAGTTGAAGTTTGTATAATTTATTATGTTTTATCTAGTTACAGACAATTTGAAATCAAAGGGTAAACATCTTGGAGGGTTAGCAGTGTCAGAAAAAGGCTGGTTCAACTATAGGTACGTATTAGCCTAGAGACTCTGGTTAAAGCAGTGAAAAAAGAGACACACACAGGACAGATGCTATACTGAACAACATGGACCATCCCCTGCATTGGGCTTTTAAACAACAGAGAGCAGCCAGTGGACGTCTGAGATCATGAGCTGCAGTAGAGACTGAACAATCAATCAGTCTTTGGAAGATAAAGTCTCAATCAACTGAATTTCCTCCTGGGGTTTATTAAAGTTATTTTGATTATTTGAATATATTCACAATATGATGTTCCAGGAACCTTGACTGCAGTGCATTATGGGAGCGTTTATGCTGGGTTTCATTGTGGCCTGACTGGACACAACACTCTCAGTTTTATATGTTACGTCTGATTCTTTTGGGCTTTTACTGAAGCAACAATAGTGTGTAAACTCTAAGTATTGTCTGTATTAGAGCTTTGACACTACACAGTCGGACCTATGGCTTAAACAAAGACATTCAACACCAGTGTCTTAGTTTGACAGATTTGGTTGTGTTTACAGACAAAAGCAGAGACTTGCTTTTGTCATCTATTTAAATTTGTTCCACTGGAGAAAACAATGTGATTTTCATTCCTTTATTAAAATGCATAATTTATCATTTTTAAATTCTATTGTGGACAGAGATCATTTTAAGATTGCTTTATTCCACAATGCCTTTTTAATAAAAAGACATTGTTGTGGACACATTAATTACAAATGTGGTACTAATGCAAATGCAAAACCTTTTAACTTTTCATCTCAATAACTTGGTTAAATAGTTTTGCCAACCATTTTTTTAAGTTTGTAATAATAGTGTCCTGCAAGCCTGTATTGGTCTTTCCTGTTTATGCATGACACAATACCAACATTAAATTGAACCAAACCACTCAATCTGCTGCAGCTGATTTCCTGTACGTATTTTTGAACATTTGTCGTGTCATTGCTCACCTCTTCTCTCATCTTCTTCACTGTTTCTCCTTTCTGCAAATAGAGCAAAGATATACATGTTGAGCTTGAATGGTTTTAAAAGAGGGAAGTTAGAAGAGCATTGTGTGAATCAATAAATGCTGATGGAGTGTAAATTGAATCTACCTTCCCGATAATGCTGCCCACTTCCTGTTGAAGAAAAATGTGAAATGTAAAGTAAATGGTAATATACGTTGTAAAATAAACAGCACAGGTAATTGCAGTAGGACTATTAGACTATTATGTTATCTCAATAGTTCAATTTCAGTCTGTTACCTTTCCGTGCATGAGCAGCCTCAGAGTCAGCATCACGTGCAGGGTCCCTTCTGAAGACATCTCCTCTTTGTCTGACATGGTCCGTGTTTACAGAGACTGGAAGGAAACACTCTGTAGGAGACATAAAACATAAAATATATATTTATACAGATATTACTGTTGTTGGGTCAGTAACATGTCTGCATCAGTCCGTCTGCTTTTTAACAAACAGGAAATACATTTTTGTGTATCCTTTCCCTTTCAACCCAATGGTCGACATGTGCTGTGTTCATTCAATTACTACTGTTCTCTTTTACCACTTTTGTCAATCCTCTCACTCCTGGTCAAGGTCATATACAAGGCTTACCCACAGACACTTTTGACTTCATGCCTTCAGCTGGATCTCCTATTGGTGCCATGCTAAACCAAACAATACTACATTTGCACTACATCTAATCACTGTTCAGGGACACTCTGTCCTGTACACTTAGTGGCATGACTGACATGTCAGTTCATTACACGTCCATCCACAACAACCCTGCAGCTGAGAGGCGGGTATAATGTACACCTATAAAAACTTCATGTGCTGTAAACTGTTAAAGCAAATCACCTGTGCCATGTTACATGTGTCTGATTTGTTTTATTCTTGCAAGAATTAAGATCGGTCTTTCATTCTTAAATTTAACATGTGCAATCTTTTCTGATACAAACCAAACAATTATTTTAACAGCTTTGATTAACAATAAACAATATCACAACAGAAAAAAAGAAAAGAAAAAAGTTGGCCAAAGTAATCCTCTTTTTGTAGTGCTTGTTGCTTAATACTAAAAGTGACAAATGTTGGATTAATAAGACTGTTGACTATATTGAGCTGAGCATAACTGTGCTACATAAGCGCGTTTCAAATAGAACTCCTACTCACACAGAACAAGTTGAATCCCACACGAGAAAAGCCAAAACTCGTGATTTAGAAGCTCACACTGTGCGACCCGATGGTTTGTTGCGAGCCAAAAATTTCAAAATTTAAAATTCGACCGACTTAAAAATTGTCCTATGAGCAGAAATAAGATCAAATTTGGGCCTGTGTATGCGCAGCTTTAGATAGGGTCAAAGAGACAGTTCAAGCCTTACCAACTCTACTTTCTGAAGTGCAGTAACTACAGTAAGAGTATTTTATAAAGTTCATGTCAAGTCTCAAGTTTTAAGCAAATTAATAAGGATGTGCGTTTGGATACTTGTTTTAGAGGGCAAAGTTAACCATAAACACAACACGCAATCTGACAAGAAAAGGAAGAGTAAAATTAAAGGATACAAAAATCTGCTCTGAGCATTTGAAAGTCCTGCTCAGGTATGCATGTGTGCAGTCAGAGGCACATAATCAATCCAGCAGCTTAAATAATTACTGTGTTATTTTACTAATGCACAATGCACCAGATGTAAGGTCACTGAAAGTCTCTGGGCTGTTCCTCCAAATGTTTGAGTTGACTTTAACTCTGTAATATTGAACAGACAACCATTATTGAAAAATGAAGATTGTAGACAGTGGAGTATTGTTTTAGTCTGTCATTCTCTCAGATGAACTAAAACAAAACAGTGTGAGTGCAGACCAGTGAAGGACAGGAGAGGAGGACGATTGTGCTCACTTGTAAGAGCTAACACTAAATTGTCTCAAACAGTTTCTCTGGCCCTATATCAGATTATCCAATTGTGTTCCTTATCTGAAGGCAGATCCGGTCACTAACTTCCTGTCTTCAGTTCTACCCAAACACAACTTGTGTGACTCCAAATGCGCGGTTTCAACACAAAGCAAGCCACTGTTGTTGGTCTGTCGCCTGAGACTCAAGTGATGCGTCTGTGTCTCTGTCTTAATATCACACCGAGAGCACAGTGTTGCCTCTGTTTCCGACGCATTTCAATTCTCTATTTACAGATCAAATAAAGAATGTCTGTAGATGTAGCAGCTTATTACACAACGGAAGAAAACAGGGAACAGCAAAGTCTAAGCTCTGAGGTCAGCTTCTTCATTACAGCAGTGGTTTTACATTTTATTTGCACACTACTCCTGATAAAGGTTATATTCTGATGAAAAAGCACAAAAATGTAACATTATATGGCTCTAGTCAAGTCTTCTGTAAAATCTTACAAGGAGTCTTTTTTTCTTTTCTGTACTAGTTTAGCTCTGATTTTAGCCTAGAATTTGTTCTAGTCTCAGGTGGAGTCCAAGTTTACATTCGGCTAAGTTTTGGCTTTGTTTTTGTTTTGTTTTTTTAATTCAGATTTAGGCTGTGTTTAGTCCTAATTTAATGATAAACAAATGATTTAGTAAAGGTTTTAGTCTTGGTTTAAACTTGGTAATTAGTCTTAGCCATTGTTTAGTCCTAATTTTCCTGGTTTAGTTCCAGACATTGGTTAATTTTGGCAGAGCAATGGTTTTGCCTTTAATCATGGGTGGTTTCTTGTTTTATCCTGTTGTGGACTTAATCCCGGGTTTAGTCCTGTGTTTCATACTATTTTAGTCATCGTTTGTTCAATGGTTAATCCTAGAATTTAAGACAAATGCCTTTTTCCTTCTGGGATTTCCTAGAATATGTTCATCTCCTTTAATTTTCTAAACAAACACACAGAACTAATTTTTGTCTCTCCTCAAATCCTATACAAACTGTGCCCTAAATCTCATTATCCTTATCCAGTCTGTTGTAGTTTCATTTAACACTGGTGTATGATTGGGGGTGAAAATGGAAGCCTGCTGTCAGTCAATGCTCCCGAGGTGTTTACTGTTCATCAAGATTTTTCAATTACTCCAATACAGTTTTAGAACCATTATCATTTATATCACACAACCTTTGACCCCGCCTTGATAACTCTATATATAAGCTCTATCCCATGCATCACAAATGAAGGACCAAAAAGCAGTTCTCGTTATTATTGTTGCAAAAGGCCCCTTTACAGTTTGAGGATTCTATATTCAGCTGCTCTATATTATTTATACAATCATTTAGGCTGCCTAGAGTAGAATCAACAGAGTCAGCCTACATTAAGGTAAAATAAACATAAACATTATGAACATTACGTAAATTAATTTTAGGCCTTTAGGCAAGTAACACATAGCTCAGGGCTAAGCAAAACTATGTTAAGACTACAGCTTTTTAGCTTTTTTCTGTTATTTGCTAAACTAAAAAGCAGCCAAGATATTGACTAGGACTGAGCTTTTTCAGTACACTATCAAAACCACAACCACTTAATGCTGGATTTAACCTACACTCACATAAAACGGTGAAATACATATTCTTTTGTTGCCATGGTGGGCGTGTATCTTTTTCATGACGTCACTTGTAGGGGTCTATATTATCAGTGGGAATACGGGTCAATCAAATAATATTTCATTGTAACGTAAAGCAGTCTTAGCAAATGCACTGGGCCTTATCCAAACAAGACAAGCCTTTCTATTCTTCTTTGTATTATTGTGAAGTTACAGAGAACACGTCCAACAAACAGCAGCATCCCAGTGTAATCCTATAGAATGGGATTTGTTTAGTTAATGCTAAGACCCTTTTGACCCATTTCTGTCACCTCTCGCATGTCAGCGCCCACTCAAGACTTTCCAACAAAACACTTTGACACAACAGAGTGAAGAAGTGTAGCCACATATAACAGATAAAAGATCTGTACAAGAAATGCCATCCCAGAGAATCAAACCAGCCAAAAAGAGCTTGTGACAGTAAACAGGGATTTAATCCTTCGGGGAAACAGGGAACAAGTGGATTACAGTAGGGCTTTGTTTGGAAATTTACTCAGTTCATTCAAGTCCGGAGTAAAAGAAAGGGAATATTTGGATACAGTTAAATGTTTATTAATTTCAAGGATATTCTATGTTTATCCTGCATTTTCAACATAATGCTTGTCGATATGAATGAAATGTCCTCTAATACATGAGTAATATCCTTTTAGCTGAAGAGTAATGAGCTATTTATAACCAGTCCATTAGCAGTAGGCCTTACAACAACAGGGCACACCGACATTAAAACAGAGATTACACTATTCAAGTCACTTTAACTCTAACCTAAAATATGCCACACAAAAGTGTAGCATGCTTAACTGTGCTGGAAGTAAAAAGGGTCACCAATTGTGGCATGCTAACCTCAAAAGTTAGTCACTTACTTGGCCAAAAGAGGCCAATGTACAATGCTAGATGTTAAACAATACACAGATTCCACTAAAAATAATGTACAACATGGTAAAAAAAAAAAGTAACCAAGCTACACTATGATTAAAGTTAAATGGTGAAGCTAACTTATTTAAAATTCTCATGTCTATAAAGAGCAACTCAAATTAAGTTATGTTGATCTAATAAAAGTCAGGAGTGGGATTAAAAACAGCTAGTCTCATGCATACTTTATTTTGGACGACTAAAAAAAAAACTACGGTCAGTCAGTTTAAGCATAAAACTATGGTAAAATCTGTTTGTAAAGGTTCTTGTTTGTTCATAGTATACTAAAGTTGTTTAAAAGTAGGCATCTGGGTGTAAATAGTAAGGTTTGTTTTACGGTTAAATACAATTCAATCACATTATTAAACAATTGTAAATGACAAAATAGTATGTCAAAGTAATAGGTATACTAAATAAGCTTATATAAAAAACTGTTTATAAGTACAATATAGAAAACACATGCCATAACTATTACAATACAAATTTGAAACTGTAATGTCAAAAAACAGTAATTGCCTGAATTTGGAATGATCTATTTATACAGATTTAGATGTTTTTTGTGTTTAAAATTACAGTAAGAAACACTCATTGGATAAGCAGCCAAATCTTGTAAACAGCAATTTTACAGTATTCTGTTTCTTTTAGCGCTGTAACTGTAAAAAGAATAAGAAATGTACTGTAATGTTCCCATATTTTATAAAAAAAGATTCAAAGAAGGCATTTCATCCTTTTATTTAATACTATTACTGAATATGTCCTGGATGACTGAGAATCTCCAAAGATGTCCCCATATTTTTACTGAAAAGAACTGCCAACCACAGTTTACAGTCAAATACCGTAAATGTGTGGGTTTTTCTGTTACAGTCTAGTTTTGAAGCCTTCTTTATTTCTAAACCAGATCACTCATGAGCTACGTTATCTCACCTTTTCTGAAGCTGACAACAGTGAAACATAAAACTCACAATGCAGGGCCTCTAATGTAAGCAGAATTCATATTACTACTGACCTTAGACATCCAAAACTCGCTCTTCTTGTTTATTCCTCTTGAACTTGACAGTCTCTTGGTTTAGTCCGTGTCCAGTCTTTGCCCTCTTTGTTGTCAGTTATGCACAGAGTGGACAGATGGCTGCTCGTGCCCTCGGACTGGCTGCTATTAGTCCCTCAGCTTAGCCCGAGATAAGCCCCTACGCAGGGCAAGTGAACCCGCATCTCTTGCCTGTAATTCCCCCTTGTCACAGCCACCAAAAGAGGCGTTCCTTTGCATCGGAGATTCACGATCTGAAGGCCCGAGGGCAGGGCAGTAAGGGCGAATCGGCTGGACACAGTGGAGTGGGGCTACAGTTACAGCCACTACAACAGAAAACGAGAAGCTGTAGCCTTTTGCAGTCATCAAAAACGCACTGAAGAGAAGCTTTGTTTGACAATCCTGCCCTGTGACTAACAACTCGGCATGACTGCTGTGGCTTCCAATAGACTTAAGAATACTTCTGGCTCGCTCAAGGCCGGATTTTCTCTAAGAAGACATCTCAGTGCTTTGTAAAACGAACCGGACTAATTGAGGGCTGCAAAGGACAATGTGGTGTTGTGAAGTGTTAAGTGAACTTAAGCACAATGTCTTCACAGGGTGCATCTCTTTCCCCCCCAGTGCTTCGGCCCCCTTCCCCCACACGACAAGCCCTCTGGTGTCCTTGTAATGAGGCCATAGTGGATACAATACGGCCCCTCTTTTAGTTTGCACAGAAACATGTATTCAGCTGGGCTATTCAAAATGGTGGAGGAAATGAATTGGTCAAGCAGAAGTGGCATATTCAATTATCATTCACTGCGTTGCACGAAGACAATGATGGCCGCTGTGAGCGTCATGGTCAACATCTGAGCAGACGACACGGCAACTTAACCAAGACTAATGCAATTTATTTTTAGAAGGCGAATGATTCCAAAATAAATATTAACAAAGAACTAGAACTGAAAGATGCACTGTGTTAAATAATATAAAGTTAGACAAAATGGAACATATCAATCAAAACTATGTCTTCAGAAATGAATAACTACCTCATTGCATATGCTTAACTTGGAAATATAGACATTTAAAGATCTTTGGAACCCAATGAAAGGAGGCATTTGTTTTATTTTTGACCTACAATTGGCCAAAGCAGGAAAACTGAGTCCAGATCAGGTAAACTGAAAACTGCTCTTTTTGAACCAAATCTCATAAAAGGGTCATGAAATGAACTAACTGGACTTTAATTATTCATCATCTCACCTTCTTCCACTGGGTTTGTTTATAGACAATAGCATGTCCCTGCAGGTGCTCACAGGCTATAGAAAGGAGGAGTGAGAGGTAAAAACTGCAAACTGCAATATTATTCACCAAAGGGCACCAAAAACTACACATTCCAACTTTGACATAGTGTCATTCTCTACACATATTATATTAACTTGCTTCTTCCTGTTGTTTTGGAAAAGAAAATCTAATATGCTGTAAAGAGAACTTTATTCGGATTGTTCTGTTCCTACCTTGGTGTTCTTGTCTGGTAAAGATTATAAAAGCGACTAAAGTAAATATTACATTATGAAGTCACCACATATTGCATTATAATGCAAGACCGTTTGACACAGATTAAACAAACTCAAATGTCTGCACAAATGTTTTACTTAATGGGTAACATAAGGTGGGAAATATTTTACAATATGTGCAAGTCAGCATCTTTCAATTAAAAAACATCAGAGTCATTGTGTGTAAAAGAAAAGCTGCTAAATATTTTTTTTTATCTAAAATTTTTGAAGACGCAACCTTAAATACATTTAGTCATTTAGCTGACGCTTTTATTCAAAGCGACTTACATTAAGGTAATGTTGCTGGAACACCACTGGAGGAAGGGGTTAAGTGTCTTGCCCAAGGACACAACGACAGTATGACCTGTGGGGAGAGTGGGGATCGAACCACTGCCTTCCTTCCGGTTGAAGGACGACCACTCTACCACTGAGCCACTGTGCCCCTGTACAATAACAAAACTTTAAGAAAATACTGACTTCTGTTAAACTGATTTTCTCATATTAGTTTGATAAAAATGACATGTAAATGGATTTGATTATGGAAAAATGTGACTATTAGGATCCATATCTAGAGATGTGATAATGTCGCTTTCTGTGGCTTTGAATATTCTGTAACTGTGGCACAATTTAGACATTTAGTTTTGCAGGTGTAAAAAAATGTTTTAACAATAACAAAGCTGTCAAGGACATGAGACGTTGGGACGGTCATGTTGTCCCACAGACCATGAAACAATCATTCATTTTATGTTAATTATTTGTGACTAATTTTCTCTCCTTCGTGTGCCAACAAGATTAAACAAGACTGTAATGGGATTACTCTAAGGTGATGGTGTGATTCAATACACACAGGAGTCAATATCAAAATAAATAATTGTGTTAAATGTACATGACATTTACAAAGTTATAAACCCAGGTTTTATGCAGATTTCACATGTAGCCCTCACCTTCTGCTCTTCTTTGCATTAGTTTAAGCTCCACTCCACACCAAAACATTCGCCTTTAATCTCCCAAAAGACATTTAGAAAGGCATGTTGCTTCATTTTAAAGCTGAAACAAAAAATACCATTACAAGACATTATGCATTATTTCAAGGGGATTTGGACATTTCATTAATTTACCAAGTTCATTTCATTTCAAGACTCAAAAGCAACTCTAAATTTCCAGGTTTTCTGGGACACACAGGAACATGAGAAGGGCATTACAATAGTTGAGGGAGTGAGATAAGATCATGGTCAAGAACCTGGGTGAAGGGATGAGCGAGTGATGGGCGGAGTCTGGTAATGTTGCGTAGGTGGAAAAAGGATGTGCGGACTGTAGTTTAGTTTATTTATTTCAGGGACAGTGCATATTGATAGACAGAAAGAAAACATGTAAATATGCCAGAGTTAGCCAACAGGCTATTTTTCATCTGTAGTCCCATGACAGATGTTAAAAGTCAGGCTAAAACATAAAGAATAAAAACTTTTAGTTACAAAACATTACAAAGAAATAGCACACAATCTATAAAAGTATTACACAATATATACAACAGAAGCGCGACAGACAAAACAATCAGTCATCACAGACAAACACATCATACACAACAATCAAACATCAGAGACGGGACGTAACACGGGGCAAGAGGCCAGCAGCAGCAGAGAGAGGTAGAGTCAGTGCTCACAGCTCTGGTTATCAATGAGCCATTTCTTCAGCTGTATCTTAAATGTGTGGTAGGTGTTTAGATTTCGGATGGTGGCGGGTGTATGATTCCATTCAGTAGCTGCAGAGACCGAGAAGGTGGATTGAACAAATGTACTTTTCCTAAAGGGTATGACACAATCTCATCTCGCTGCTCCTCTGGTTCTTTTTTGTTGATATGTAAAGTGAAAGAGAGAGTGGAGTCCAATATTACACCTAAACTTTTGACCTGAGAGGAGATGGGGACCAGACAGCCTTCAGTGCTTATACTGAGGGGTGGGGATTTAGAGTGTGTTTGGAGCCGATGAGTGTCGTCAGCGTAACAATGAAAATAAATACCAAAGTAGTGGAAAATATTGCCGAGGGAGAGGATGTAAATAATGAACAAAATGGGACCTAAACTGAGCCTTGGGGAACTGACTTCATTCATTCATTTTCTACCTCTTAGTCCCGTTAGGGGTCGCGGGTGACTGGAGCCTATCCCAGCAGCTTTGGGCCTGAGGCGGTGTACACCCTGGACAGTGGCCAGTTAGTCGCAGGGCTGACATTTAGAGACAGACAGTGATAAACAACCATTCACTCTCACATTCATTCACTAGGGACACTTTAGATTTGCCAATTAACCTATACATGCATGTCTTTGGACGGTGGGAGGAAGCCGGAGTGAACCCACGGTAACACTTGGAGGACATGCAGACTCCTCACAGAAAGACCAGAGTCGGCCGAGAATGTTTGAGTCGGCCGGGTTTTGCACTCACGACCTTCTTGCTGTGAGGTAGGAGTGCTAACCACTCTGCCACGTGCACCCATGGGGAACTGACTTGATATTTTTTATTTGTACAAACTGTTTCCTGTTGGTGAGATATGATTTGAACCATTGTAGAGCAGTCCAGGTGACCCCAGTGCCAACAAAACGCTCAAGTAACACTGAGTGTGAGATGGTGTCAAAGGCAACACTGAGGTTGAGGAGGATGAGGATTGAGAGAAGGCCTGAGTCATCTGCACAGAGGAGGTCATTGGTCATTTTAACTAGGGCCGTTTCGGTGCTGTGTTTTGAACAGGAACCGGATTGGAATGGCTCAAACAGATTGTTATTTTGAAGATGGTCCTGAAGCTTTGTTGTAACGGTACGTTCGAGAATTTTGACAGTGAAAGGTAAATTAGAAATGGGACGCTAATTATTGAAGTCTTTGGGATCTGAGCCAGGTTTTTTAATTATAGGTGTAACTGTGGCAGTTTTGAGGGATGGTGGGACAATACCATTTGACAAAGAGGAGAGAACTATAGCAGTTAGAACAGGAGAGAGTATGGGAAGACAAGATTTAACAAGGGATGTGTGGAGTGGATCAAGGGAGCAAGTGGACAGCCGTGCGGAAATGATAATATAACTGATTTGTTGGATGGATGGTAATTGGAAGTCAGACAGGATGCTGAGTGGTGGTGTATGTAAATTATTAGTCCAACTGCAGTCAGGGTGTGTTAAAGAGAAGGTGATCAGATGTTTGTGGATTGTGTCAACTTTGCTATGCAAAACATCTAAAAAGTCTTGACATGGGAGATGGTAGTAAAGTGGAAGGTGGAATCTGGTAACTTAGTGAGTTCTTGGACAATGGAGCAAAGTGCTCTGGAGTTTGATTTATAATGGTTAATGGCATGTGTGTAATATCCAGATTTAGAAGAATTTAGAGCGTTTTTGTAGGTTGTAATATGGTTAGAGTACATTTGTTGATGGATAGTAAAAGGCGACATACTTGTTTCAATAGACGGAGACCAGGAGTGAACCAGGGGGAAGATTTGGTAAAGGTAACAGTGCGGGTTTGAAAAGGTGCTAGGGTATCCAGTATGGAAAGTAAATTGGTGTTATATTATAATAATACACATTTAAGTAATTCCCATTTTTACTACATTTATTTAATTTCAAATTGTATTTATTTAATAATTGTATCATAATAATACATATTTATAGCTATTTATCCTACTACTCTATTACTCTAAGTAGTTAAACGGTTAGTACAGCAGTAAATAATACAATGTTATTGGTTAGCTTAGCTTGTTAGCCTAGCTTCCTCTTCCAACAGCCACTGTTTATGCAAGCTGCTAAAATGTTCAGCTAGCACTGTCAATAAACAGGGAAGTGTCGAATTTTGTAACACGTTTGTAAAGCAGTTGTTAAGTACTAATTTTAGGCAACATATCCTGCATAGTTTTTGCCACTTAAGCTAGCTTGTTAGGCTACAAACTTAGTAGTCGTTTTAAAAGGCTAGCCATGACAGCGCTGCGGGTTGTTACTGATTACTGTGTGAAGGACAAACTCGCTGTTACAGAGTCCACAGAGCTCAGCTGCTGATCACCGGACTTAGACCTTGGAAAATGTCAATGGTTATAAAACAGCTACTGTGTGTGTGCACATGTCTACAAACAACAGCCTGCAGTTTGCTCCCACAGCTCTCCACACAGCGGACACCGACCGATCAATGGATTTTCAGAAACTTTGCACTTTTGACTTTTTTGCTCAGGTCTGGAGTCATTACGGATATGGGGAAAACTTTCAAGACGTGGTGGAGAGGGAGTTCAAGCGGATTAAAGGTAATGGCTTCGGTCAGGCGTGAGAAGTGCAGCCCCAAAGTGCCACTCGAGTCGTTGTGCTGTGATAATGTGGACTGACTGACTGTGTCCTCATGGCTTCTGTCTGTGTTGTAAACAGGAGTCACGTATCTTGACCACGCTGCTGCTTCAACACTTTACCCTGAGTCTGCGGTCTCCAACTACTGCCAGGACATCAGCAGAAACCTTTATGGTAAGAAAAAACATTGTACTTCTTACTCACTTTACCTAGGTAAAATTCATATAATGTCTTATAATTGTCATGTAGTGTATTTACTACATGTATTTAACTAGTTGAGTATTAAAAGTATTGTCTTGTCTGTGTGGAGTTGGTTTGAAGAACTGACCAGACCCAGAGAAACGGCTGTAGTTATATGAGCCATTTAAACAGAAGATTTTATTGTGACAATGCTTCTTTGTTAGTCTCTGAGTGTAACATTGAAACAACACTTTTAAATAATTATTTTGATTAATGTGGAAACTGCCAAAAATATTACCTAATAAAAGTTAGCCCATGGGCCTTTGGTTTGACATGTTTGCTTTAGACTCTATAAGAAGTCATTTTATTCTTCAGATTAAAAATAATTAACAAACTAAGAGCTTAAGAACAAATGCAAATGTAAATACATGTTTTTTTATTCCCATTTATCTAGTTCATAGGAAACAAAGTATAAAAGTAAGCATTTTGGATTATGTGTGTATAGAGTAATAAAATAAGCTTCATCTATTATACTTATACTATACTTCTAAAAGTGTATAACCCTGGGTCGCAAGCATCCAGTAGCTTGGAGCCAAAATGCTTATAATGCCCATAAAGAAAGCAGCTGAACATTTAGCTTGTAAAACGTTTTAGTTGCATCATTTATTTGTAAAATCTAGTTATCCAAACTGGGGATACAACAAGAGTCCCTCATTGGACAATTTGGGTTTTAAATGAAGAATCTTTACTGGAGTATTTTGGCAGTTTATGGTCCCTCTACATCTGAGGATGCAACATTAAAGAGCTTTACCTGGCATTACTGTGATTTTAAATTCAATCATATAGTTAAAACAAACATGTTATTTGTCCCCACAGGAAACCCCCACAGCCATAACCCCAGCAGCAGATTGACACATGACACCGTGGAGAGGGTCAGATACAGGTAACATCATTCTACATCTTCAAAGCTTTTTAAATAGCCTCTAGTGACTCCTTGGAATTGTACTTTGCTGAATCAAATGACTGAAGACAGAACACTTTCTTACAGGGTATTGCAGCATTTTAACACCACCCCTGAGGAGTACTCCGTGATTTTCACTTCTGGCTGCACTGCCGCTCTTAAATTAGTGGCTGAGAGCTTTCCTTGGAGGCCGCCGACGGAGGACGAGGCAGGGAGTCTGTTTAGCTACCTCACTGACAGTCATACCTCAGTGGTGGGGATAAGAGGCCTGACTTCTGGACGAGGGGTTTCTACATTGGCCGTTTCACCTCAGGATGTTGAAAACAGGGCCAAGCATGCAGCTCAAAGTGAAGATATTACGTGCCAAACACCGCACCTTTTCTCTTTTCCAGCACAAAGTAACTTCTCCGGAAAGAAGTATCCCCTCAGCTACGTGCAAGGCATCCAAGCGAGGCGTTTGTACCCAGCCTGTGACCACCGTGGTCGCTGGTTTGTGCTCCTGGACGCGGCTTCTTATGTCAGCTGTTCCCCGCTGAACTTGAAGCAAAGCCCGGCCGATTTTATTCCCATCTCTTTCTACAAGATGTTTGGCTTCCCTACAGGTCTGGGGGCCCTGCTCGTACGCACCGATGCGGCTGCCATACTGACAAAGAGTTATTTCGGAGGAGGCACAGCGGCGGCTTACCTCTCTGGAGAAGATTATTATGTGCAGGCGGCACACACATCTGACAGGTAAAGCAGTGAAACAAGCCTGGCAAATCCGTAATGTTCTCTCTGAATGCACAATTACTTTGTGCAGGAGGAAGACAAAGTGTAGGGAGGACTGGAAAACAGAGAACATTGTCTTAGTAAAAATGAATAAATAAGTCTTAAAACAACCTTAGTTTCACAAACAAAATATATTTAATAGTCAGTACAGTATTTTTTTAGACTGTAACCTCAATAACTAGCATTAACTCTGCCCTAACATTATGAGATTACAGAATGAAAACAGATTTCAACATTACCTTAAAACAAGATGAATAAACTGTAAATGGAAGGACGAATGGAAGTAAATAAACAAGTAATAAAGACATATGTGTGGGAAGAAAGACAAAATGGCCTTTAGCCCAGCTTCTACACCACCCTGCTGTTCATAAACTAAATTTTTTATGTGCCTCCACTAGTCACCCGTGGCCCACTAACTTGTTTTTATTGAACCATATTCTCAGCTTAGTTTGTTAAAACTCACATTGTGTGCAACTGTGAACTTGGGGCCAAAGGTAGGTCGGATGAAGCAAGGGTAAATGTCAAGAAAGAAATATGGAGGAAAGAAAAAACTGTAAGTAGAACTTTAAAACAAACTCTCTCTACATTACAGTTTTAGAAACTCCAAATCATTTTGATAAGGCTAAAGAAGAATTGCAGCGTTCTCAAGTCTCCATAATGCGTATAGAGTTCAAACAGCTTTTAGATCCAAGAAAAATAGATCCACATTTTGAAGTTTGAAGTGTGGTTTAACCTGTGACAAATTCTGACAACCTTCTGAAATCAGGCTCATGTTTCAATTATATTTGATTGAGTTAAACCTTTTCTTGAAATTAATTATTTGCATGCCCTTTTGGCATAGTTACTGCACTGTCTCTTTAAAAAGCAGAATGAACACCATGAAAACAGAGGAAAAGTTAATGGGTTAAAAATGATTACGCATTAGTCACCAACAAAGCTAAATGTGTGAAAAGGGCAGAAATGACAAATGAACTGATTTCACAATGTCCGGTTCTTGTTTGAACTCAGCAGTATATCTTCTGCACCACTTCTCTAAAACATATTTTCTGTCCATTTGCAGATTTGAAGATGGCACCATCTCTTTCCTGGACATTATCGCTCTCAATCACAGTTTTGATGCTCTGTATAAAATCACAGGTATGACAAAAACAAAACACATCCATGTAAGCAGCGTCTACGTGCGCCGCTGTTATGTCACTCTTTTACTTTCAGGGGGAATGCACAACATCCAGCAGCACACGTTCGGCTTGGCGCAATACACTTACATGCTGCTCTCAAGCCTTTGCCATGGCAACGGGCGACTGGTGGCTCGTGTATACACAGAGGGCCACTTTGAGAATCCAAGCACACAGGGAACAATCCTAAACTTCAACCTTGTGGACTCCCAAGGACAGATTATTGGGTATTCTCAGGTGCTCCTAGTCAGTATTTATCTACCAAATACTTCAGCTAGTTAGATGTCTGTGAAGGTTCTCAGTCATCCAGGTCATCTTGAAGAAAAGGTTCAAGCAAAAACATCTGGACTCAAAACGTTTTGTTTCTCTAATTCCAAGGGACTTTATCAATTCTGAGTTCAACTGGTAAGAGAGCTGAGCTTTATCTCTAGAGGGGTTTGACCTGAAACTAAACCTGATGGACCAGGCTGTTGACCTGAAACTAAACCTGATGGACCAGGCTGTTCTGGTCTCATAGTCGTTAACTATGGACTATATCACATAGTCAGTGACTATGATGTGCAGAGTCCAGCTGCTTTTGCTTTAAACAGCTTTGCTTTTTCAGCTAGTTATGAAATTAATGAAAGTAATGAAAGAGGTATATCTTATTCCTAATGAGTTTAGTAAGGCTACGTACGTCAAGACCAGCTTTGTAGAATGATGTCGGGTCACGTTAAAGTTTTTGAAACTACTAAAGAACAGTTCCATAAAGCTAAAGTCCACAGTATGATTTATCATTTCTAATTTGACTAATCAAATACAAGTGTTTGCAAGTCATAACTACAACAATATTTAAAACTGCATTAATGGATGTATTGAGGATCATATTGAGTAGCCACACAGGCTTCAAGTTTGTAATTTTCTGTGTTAAATTATAATTAGTTTTTCTTTATTTTTTATTTAAAGAGGCAACACAAGGTTTTATTATAGCTATTATATTAAATATTGTTAATCTGCAGTAGGCTAAAAACACTTTTCCCTACATAAAAACAAAGCAATCGACTTGTTTTTATTATATTCTAAAAAGTAAAATAAAACTTATTGGTATGGTATAATTTGTATTTGTACAGAGACAGTGCACAACAATACATTAACCAAAGACAAAGTCAAAAGGAGAGATGTTTGATGCCAGGTTATTATGTTTTACAAATAAATTACATGAATAACAGTCATATTTGGAAGTGAATAAATAGACAATATACAGTCAGGTCCATAAATATTGGGACATCGACACAATTCTAATCTTTTTGATCCACCACAATGGATTTGAAATGAACAAGATGTGCTTTAACTGCAGACTTTTAGCTTTAATTTGAGGGTATTTACTTCCAAAGGTGAACGGTGCAGGAATTACAACAGTTTGTAAATGTGCCTCCCACTTTTTAAGGAACCAAAACTTTTTCTGTTTACCTTTTATAGTTGGGAAATGTGATTGTTGAGCTTTTTCCCCCAAAACCAACTACTCCAGCTTGAGATGTGTAGTACTGTTGCCAAAATATGTTTTCATAAAGCCTCAAATCCCTGAAATAGATATAAAATGATGAGTTGCTGTTCCAGTAGTGGCTTTAGTGACCCAACCGACTGTCGTCTAATAAGGGTAATAGACTGTCTTAGCACCTTAAGCAACTCTATTTAGAAAAAACACCATCTTAAACCCACTCCTGTCCCTGCAGGTGGATCGAATGGCCAGTCTTTACAACATTCACCTGCGCACAGGCTGCTTCTGCAACACCGGGGCTTGTCAGTCGTTTCTGGGGATTAGCAATCAGCAAATGAAGAGAAACCTGCAGGTAAGAGATTAAGGAAGAACCAAGTGTCAGAGTCAGTTAAGAGGGGTTTGTTCGCTGAGTATAAAAAAAACCCTGCTCTTGTTCTTTTCAAGGCAGGCCACGTCTGCGGAGACAGTATTGACCTGGTGGATGGGCAGCCGACCGGATCTGTTCGCGTGTCCTTTGGTTACATGTCGACGTTTGAAGACTGTCAAAACTTTCTGAACTTTGTGGTTGAGTGTTTTGTGGAAAAACCAGTGATAGTGGACGCTGCGAGAATAGAGAGGCTGAAAAACGCAGCAACATTGCCCCAGGGCTCGAATGAAGAGTCGATAAAATGCAGCAATGGTGAAATATGCCAAGTGGAGGAGCGGCGGCCCACAGAAGCAGCACTGAAAGGATTTGAGCGGGGTGACTCTAGTGGCCACAGGGAGGCTTATACTCTCACCAACATCTACATTTATCCCATCAAATCATGTGGGGCAAACGAGGTTTGAGCCGCATGAGTTTATTTTTATTTCCCTTTCTTTCCCTGTAGCCCTTTTTATAGTGCCTTTTTACTGTGGGATATTTCCATTCATTAAATTAGGCTCTTTTTTTCTGTCCCTCACAACTTTACCATTACCATAATAGCACTATATTTGACTAAGACCCCAGGACAGTAGTATTTATATGGGTTTACTGGAATATTAATAACCAAAAAAAAAAAAAAGGTCATTAAGAGGTTATGGCTTATCACTCGACCACCTGAGTATTCTCCTAAAGCTATAGCCTGGTCAGCCATCTTTTTCTTGTCTATACAAAGATTTATTCTGGAACAAATGGACACAGATTTAACCTCATTTGAAAGCAAATATACAACCAATCACAATTCAAGAGCAATACCAGCATATGCATAATAAACTACAAGTTGCCCCAACATACGCTATAACTAATCAATGTTGCATCTCGTAAACCCCACTCCATTTTGGATAAGCATTAGGATTGGTCAGTAGGCATGAGACAGTCACCACTTTCAAGTTGCAATAATAATCACTGTTTTTAAAAAAGAAAATGCAAATACTGTTTCAGACCATTTATGTAAAATAAGTTGAAGAGACTAGAAAGAAAAGTGATTATGTTCCTGTGTTTGGAAGATTTATTGTATTAGGATACTGCATTGTGGTAGGATTGAGGGGTGGGAGGGATTCCTTACCCACTTAATTTCACTCAAGACTCAGTCGCACATAAAACAAGCAAGGACATTTGTCAAAAAGCTACTATGAGCTGACGTTTATTTGACAGTGATAAAAAGATTATAATAAAAATCAAAAGTCACATTTTTCTGAATTGTACCTGTAAATGAGGTTTGTTTATTCTGGCAGGGACAGTTACTATAAGAATTGTTATTCCCCTATTTTTGTAAGACTCCTACACAGTTATTGGAACATCTTACAACACAATAATAGAAAGTGGTTTAAAACAATTCTGCAAACACATATGTTTACAACACATTGTGCTGCCAGTTTCAGTGGACAGAGCTGCATGCATAAATGTATTCTCAGTGCTTTTCTCAAATACATATTCCTAGTAGTAGATCTTGGTCTACGGCAGCCAATTCTGACACAACACTGGTATGCACTGTAAAACCTTCTGTATACATTGGAAACAGGCAGACAGAAGGGGAGATAGGTGAGACAAATTACCAGAAATATCACAGAAAAGGGCCTGAACGATGCTGTCTGTGTCTGTTGTCTGCTCCCTATCTGTGTTTCTTGTTGATTTCCTGTTGCTTGTCATGCAGGTCCACGACTGGCCGCTGGGACCTCGGGGCTTACTGTATGACAGAGGCTGGATGGTTGTGAATGGAAACGGCGTATGTCTGAGTCAGAAGAGAGAGCCGCGTCTATGTCTCATTCGCCCACGAGTCCATCTGGCTTCAAACAAATTGTTTCTGCAGGCGTCAGGTCAGAGTCTGTCACTGCTTAAGCAAAAGAAAGTTTATTCAGCCTGACTTTTTCAATAAAATTCTCTTTGTTGTTTATGTTTTATTCACCCTACAGGGATGGATACCATTTCGGTTCCTCTGGAAAACGAAAAGCACACCAGCCTTCGAGTGTGTCAGAGTAAAGTTTGTGGCGACAGGTGAGCGGCTCGCAGCATGTCGACTTGTAAGCAGCTGCGGGAAATGTTATGGCAGATTATTTGTTCCATATTTTTTGCAGCTGTCACATACATATGTTATTTTTCATTTGAGCTTTGTTCTATAGTTCATAGTTTTTATCCAGAGATAAGGAGAGACAATACAAAGATAAAAAAAAAAAAGGTATTTTTGAAGCTGATCTGAAAACACACATTGAGATACACCACAACCAAGACATTGGACATAAAGGAGACGAGACACTAAAGAAACAAACAGTTTTTATTGCACTTGAGGCTATTTTCCTGGCATTTTGAAAAAAGGGAAAGTGACACACAGTTTAACAGATCATAGCACATCTCTGGCTGGAGGAAATAGTTCGCAATTTGGCTCTTACAAGGACGATGTAAAAAGAGAACTTTCAAAATTGTTGGATAATCTACTCTGCACTGTACAATTATCTATCACATTTTTACGAACAGGACACAAAAACCATAATGATGGGCACTTCTAACAAAGGAAATACAGACAAATGAATACCCAATGGCATTCATTAGTTGGTTAAGAAACTTTGAAACTTGGATTCTGGCAGAAAACGTTGTAGGAGGAGGATAGTGCTTTGAATTTAGACAGCACAGCTGAGGGATGATTGGTTGAGAGGAGTTGACAGGTTGATATTAGCTGAGAGGATGCATAGAGGCAGAAAAAAGACAGAGGAGTCTTCTTGTTTGAATGTATGCTTCAGCTTCATACACAGTGCAGATCTAAAGGTCACAGTGCACCTGCTCTACCGTCATAACGCTTTCCTTCGCTCTTTTTAGACCAGGCACTAGCACACTCAGACTCTGGGTCGGTGTGTAGGAGTTTGGTTGACTTCACAGGTACTGGGCAGGTACTCCACATTAAAGGAAAGCTGGTGCCCAGTGTCATTTCTCCAATAATGTAGGGTTTTCCCAGGACTAGTAGCAGTAATTAACTAGTGGCATAATATAAAAAACATACATACATCTTAAGTTAAACCTAACTCTTCATTTACATTCACAATTTTGTGTAATTAACACACACACTGTTTGCATTTCCATTCCTACATGTGATACATCATCAATTATTTCTGCAAAGTCAGGCAGTCAGGCACTCTTTAAGAACGTTCTTCCAATGCAGACTTAAAGCTAAATAACACAATTCATCTTATTCTAAACTTAAATACTTTGCACACAAGTATAAAGTGGAGGAAATATCCAAAAGAGGTATTGAATTATTTCCTGTAGCAACAGCCTCTTGGCAACAGTTTAGTTTTTGCTGCAATTTCTTGCAATTTGTCTAAACTTTTCTTTTGCTTGTGTCCTTATTGTCTGGTGAAAAGAGGAAATGCACACTCAATCTTTACAATTGACTAATAATAATATTGAACACTCCATACATTCACACTTTTACATAATCAGCAGGTCACATAAAGTAGGATTTTGTCTGGTGTTTGACCCTTGGGCTGGATTTTGGACACATCTGGGTTAGAAGTTACATGAACTCAGTGGATGGCTTTATACAACCGCTTTTCTCTATTTCACATATAACTTTGTCATTTTTTCTGGCAAAATAAACAATGAGCTGGAGCTGATATTAATCTCCCCTGACAGGTTACCGCATGACGCTCTCTTCTGCTCGTTCTTGTGTTAGACGCCACACAAAACAGTAGCACTATCAGACTCTGGAGATTTCCCCCGGGGCCTACTGAATATAATCTGCCTGGTTCCTCAGGGTGGAGACGGTCGACTGCGGGGAGGAGGCTGCAGCCTGGCTCTCAGACTTCCTTGGACAGCCATGTCGCCTGATAAGACTAAGCTCGGATTTTACCCGAGACATGAGGAAGAAGCCCAGTGAAGGTACTCATGACAGGATTTCCACTGTCTCACTGAGCTAATATTATCTGCCCTAGGTTTGTTGAACATACAGTCAGTGGGGACGCAAAGGCCTGATTTATCTTTTCCAAAACAATAATAAAAACTGTAAATGTAGCCTAGGATGACTTATTGCAGTTACAGGGAGCACTATTTCACAATAACAAAGAAAAAGACAAACTTTGGTTTCTTGCAGGTTATCTATTCAGAAATATGCTGTTTTCTACAAAAAGTTAGTCTTTTTCAATATTGTTTTTATGTAATCAGCAGTTCTCGGGAGTCCTGTGTAAATCCAAGACTGGACTGGGACTTGTTTTCAGCTCAGTCCACTTTTATTCACAGCCTTTTACTGCAGGCTTCATTATGTCCACTTGTATGTGAGGGCTGTAATTATTTTCAGTTTATATTAATACATCAACATTGTGCTCATGTACTGCTATATTTGAAGACACACCTTCATTTTTAACTAAATATCATTGGATTATTATAACTTCAGTTTTATTCAAGACATTTTTATATATCTTTTGAAATATCCTGTTTTCAGGAGTCCAAAAAGTCTACTTTTGACATTTTTATACAATAAGGTATGTTCGATTACCCCTCTTTCAGACCAAGTATGAGTACAGATAGAGTACTCACCGATACCAGTATGAGTACTAAATGATTGATACTAGATGAATTAGTGATGTAGTACTTGAGACCAGTCTTTGTTGCTAAACCATTTTTTTACCGGTTTTGGTTTTGTCTGGGACTCAAACTCATTTTTACTTGGCCTTGTCTCGTTCTTGAGGTCTTTTCTTGTTCTCAGACATCAAGGCCAGCCAAGGCCAAAAGTTTCTTTGTCCACATCATTCTCATGAAAACTTCAATCTTTTTATATTAAATCAAAAATGTTCTGGTTGTCAATAAACAACCAGGTCTTGAGCCTTATCTTTGGCCTCTTGAATTTGTCTGTGAGCTGTGTTGATGAAAGATGAGAATGGAGGCCTGGATAAGGCTGTAGACCAAGTACTAGGACATCCCTGATGCTGTGTGGTTTCACAAAAACAAATATATACATTATATTCAGTACAAAGGGGTTTGTAAAGACACCCAACAGCACATTATTGAAAGGTAAATATAGAAGTGTTATAAATATAAATTATTCAGAAGGGAAATAGCAACCTCAGATGCTTTAAGGATTAAAACGTTTCTCACTAAGAAGCAGGTCAGTATTTCTTTACAAAACCGACAGCCTTCATTGTCCAATAAAGCTGATAAACTATTGCCATTATCAGTTTTATACATATGTTTCTGACTAATCTCTGACTTCTATTGTGGACAAATAGATGAACCTTGCTAATATGTTCTTTCGTACCCATTTTTTAGGAACAAAACTTATTTACAGCCTACAGCTAAACCAAAGAAAACTCTTGCATCAGAAATATGACATATTTTCTGCCCAGATCAAGTCTTGTAGCTCATGGTCTGCTGCAGTTAAAGGTCAAGCACACCTCACACACTCAGCCAGGAAACATATTTCAGGATGCAGGCGATGGACTAAGATTTATAATTGCACAGATAGAGATCATGGCATCATTAAAATATATACTTTGGCTAAAAAGTGTTGCACTTTAAACTTTGTGAATCTTTTATTGGCACCATCTTTGTTACCTTTTTTTCCCCTCGGTTAGCTTTTCTCAATAGAGTACACGCACACACACACACACACACACACACACACACACACACACACACACACACACACACACACACACACACACACACACACACACACACACACACACACAGCAGCTGCTACTGTAACATATTTAAGAAATGAAATATGTTACAGTAGCATATTTGTAACAGCACCTGTGTTTTTTCATAGGGTTGTTGTTTAATTTAAGGATAATTTTCACAGCACGTGTTTAGCTGCTGTTTTGCAGTTTTGAGTAGTGACCTGTTCAGGGAGAGTTTCAGAGGGAGATTGCAGTTGTGGGAAAAGCATTGTCCTCAGGTTTGGGTTTTGTAAATGAGTGGGAGGAATTTGAATTGGATGCATTGGGGACAGTGGAGGTTCAAGGACAGGGTTTGTAACACGGTCACAGCAGTCGGTGAAGGCACAAAATAACTGAATACATGATGAGCTGAAGTTTATTTATGAAGGATTTTGAGTGATACAGTAAAAGATGTTGTTGCAGAAATCGATTGGGGATGTGATGAGAGCAGGGCACAGAGTGATGAACATAACTGATGTTTTTGAGGTCAAAAGGGCAGTGCTGGTGATTTGACTGAGACGTGACTCCAAAGGTAAGGCTGTATCAACATGTGGACACCGTTTCTTGTTAATACTCACAAAACAAGCCTATTACTTATGATCTAACAAAAATATAACATAATGTCACCAAACACATTGCATTTTGCAAGAGTCTCTGTGGCCAAAGCAGGTGGCGCCTGAAATAAAACAACTTGACCTAAAGAAGTCTTAAAAACAAATTAATTCATTTTCTTCCACTTGGTCCCGTTAGGGGTCGCAGGTGACTGGAGCCTTTTCTAGCAACTTTGGTCTTGAGGCGGGGTTAACCCTGGACAATGGCCAGTTAGTCGCAGGCTGCCAAAAGCTTTACGTCCTTCTCGGGGCCAAAGCTCACTAGCTGAGGCAAAAGGAAAACTGTTCTATGATTAGAACTAAAATTGAAAATTGAATTGAAATTATTCTTTTTGGACAACGTGGATGCTGTGTCCTTGGGCAAGAGGCGCTCAGTACAAAAGCCTGATACTAGCCTCTGATGGTCTGTGGCTGCATTAGGGCCTGTAGCTTACATCTGGGAAGGCTCTATCAACGCTGAAAAGTAGAGATAGATACATTGGGCAACAGCTCTTTGAGGAAAGGCCTTGCATTGTTCAGCAAGACAATGCTAAATCTGTAACGCAGAGAAGACAAACTGAGCACTGCGGAACAAGAAACACACATTTCTTTTAAGAACATACAATCTTACTTGAAGACATTTAGGAACCAAACTAATTTTGTTTTAAATGTATACGTTACCTCATCATCTAACCTATTTCCACTGGATTTGTTCTTATAAAAGCAGGTCCATGCAGGGCACTTTTTAATTGACTCTACATCCGTGCTTCCTGGTTGAAGGGAAATTGACACTACCAAATACTGTATACCACAAAGTTAAAAATCAATTCCATTTAAATCTGAATGTACATTTTAAAAAAAATAAAACAGAACATTGTGTTACTGCAAATATTACAAGAAGTATAGTATGGAAGAAGTATAATGAAAATAAGAGTATGCACCCTAAAGAGAGAAAAAGAGTTTCTTAGACCAGTGTTTTGGATCTTCAAATGTATTTATGGGGGTCTTAAAATGGTCTTAAATCTGTAAGATGTGCAGGAACCCAATTGAAATGACTTGTTGTTGAGCTATAATTTGGCCTAAAGTGATTTAGATTTTAGCACTAATATGAAATCTTTTCTTTTTAGCTGCTGCTGCATCCTCGCCTCTGTCGCTGGTGAATGAAGCCCAGTACTTGATGATCAACCGAGCCAGCGTGGAGCACATTCACCGGCGAATTCTCAGCAGGTCTGAGCATGTTTTTCAGAATCCATGACGCACAGCTCACACCAGGAAGTCTGCACACATAGCCACACAGTACACTTATGTGGCACAAAAATAACATGCAATTTCCACTTTTCCCTTTTTCACAGGAAGGACTCTTGTGAGAACGACCGGCTCCTTGACGTACAAAATGTCATTAGCCGCTTCCGAGCCAATTTAGTCATGGCGGGAACAGAAGCGTTCGAGGAGGATAATTGGTCGCACTTGATTATTGGCAACACTCAATTTGTGGTGAGCTGAAAAAGATCAACCCGACAAGTGCATTTCAAGCGGATCTTTCTGAGAATGAATGTGCTTCTTTTGTAATTAACCCAAAGGTGGCGGGTCAGTGCGGGAGATGTCACATGATTGGGATTGACCAGGACAGTGGCACTAAGACCAAAGAGCCACTCATGTCTTTGTCGACGTACTGCTCCAAAGGAAAGGTCAGTGACTGCTACATACATCTGTGTCCTGTCACGTAAAGCAGAGCGGCCCAGACTTTTCACACCAGGTACCACTCCAGGAAACATCTGCCGCTAATAAAATATAGAATTTTAGACATATTTAAAACATTGTAGATAAGACAAATGGCTGAAAAGTGAGTTTATGGTCTATATCCTCTACTGTATGCACATGATCATCTCAACCCTATATACAGTATGAGTATATAATATTGTAGGCTTTGCATTAACATGAGGCTGCAGAGAATGACCTGAGTATTTATTTGACTTCCACTGCACACAAACCTAGAAATACATTCATAGCACTGCCTCCTGTTCTTGAAATGTCAAGAACATGTCCCATTATGCATATAGTCTGTTTAAATCATGCCTATTTCTGATTTTTAGGTAACTTTTGGAGTGTACCTCAGCCACCAGCTCCCAAAGGACTCTTCTAAAACCCCTTTCCTCTCGGGCGGCTCTCTTATTCTGCCTCAAACTCACAATTCATAATGTGTCCATCTTCAGTTTTCTATTTATTTTGGTGTCATCTTTTCTCTGAACCAGTCCACGCCTTAAAGGATGACCTGTCAAACACTGTGAAGACTTTCTGAAGACAGCGCCCTGATAAATGTGCCTTTTTTTATCCCTTTCACTGATCATTTTAATTATGTATTTTTTAAGGCTGTTTTAATTGCACATAAACTACTATTAAAAAAAGCTTTTAGAAGCTCTTTAACACTGTCTGACTTGGATGTGTTGTTTTCTGGACCAAACATGTCACTCCTGATGCAATAATCGCTGTTCAGTGTTTACCTCTGAGACAGCTCCCACTTCAATATTCCCACTGAGATTTGTATTGCTTTTTATTCCAAACGCACCACTCTTTTTGCTGCCAGAATCTAAAACATATTACTGCCTGTGAAGGCAAAGAAATGACCAGACAGAGACTGCTGGGTAGACTTACTTATAATGCTGCTAAATAACCCATAATGCTTTATGAAAAAGGACCACAGCTTAAGCAATAGAATATGAATGAAGTAGAGTATTAAACATCACTATCTTGACTATTTCAATGCAGATAACGCCCGGGAAAAAGATGTTAAATGTGTTGAACTGATTGGACGAGGCCTCGCTATTCAATAACCGTCCTCACTGTTCACTGAGGGCACATAAAAAAGATTCATGCTCAAAGCTGCAGATGTTTATCCCAAGGTTGTGAGATACACCAGGGATGAGTTTTACAAAGGAGACTCAGACCAGTCTTAATTTTGATCCTGCATTTCTCACAAACGTAAAGTGCTCCCATAGATCTGCGCAGACAGTCTGTCGATAAGATGGAAAAGAAAAGAAATACAGGAAGTGTCAGTGAGGATTATTGCATCAACTTAAGCTGTCGGCAGCGTAAAAGCAGACGGACAAAACAAAGATCAGCCTCAGATGGTCAGGGCTTACGGAGAAGGTAATGCAATGGTTTAACCCTAAAATATAAAAATCTCAAAATAAATAGTTCTGTCTTCTCAGAGTCCTGTACAAAAACTATAAACATCTGGCAAGTCTTTTTTAAGATATGTTTCCTTGTAAAGCTGCTTTGATGGTTTAACAGGTCACAGACTGGAAATGGAAGGACAGAGAACCATTACTGTGAGCAGGAGCATGTTCGGACCAACAGGGACAGTTTTAGGTTCTACTGTCACTAATCTGATTTGATAAATGAACCTGGTGGTAGGTGGTAACTAACTGCTCTAAGTGTTTGGACAGTAAATCCAGAAAAACTATGGGCACTGATGAAAAGATAAGCTTTTTGAAACTGGTAAAATGGTCAGTAGTAAGAATGGGTATGAGACTATACTTTTACTTAGAAATATGAAAATTCTGATAAAAAGAAGCTCCCAAGACAACTAAATTAAATAACTAATACAAAAGATTAGTAAATTCATACCAAAAGAAGTTTGGTAAACACTGTCCTAAAGCATACTGACTGCAGAATTGTCTTTTTTTCTCTCATTGACCCTTGGTGAATGCAGTTTAGAGCAGCTGATTGAATTAATTATGAGCAGGCAGTTGTTTACTGTAGCTCAATGCTTTGTTTACTCTAGTTTTTTTGCAGAACCTTGGGCTAGTTCACAAAAAAAGGCTTTATCAATGACATTATATCAGTGTCCCCAGTTATAATTGAATTTCTATTTAAAAGTGGAGGTTCAAACACCCACGAGTGCATACAGCGTCCTCTCTCGATGATGGTCGTAGAGAGCACTCAGAGGGACTTCAGTCAAATGTCCCTCACAGGTGTTCGCTCGAGTGGACATCTGTTCCCTGCGCAGGCCATATGCTTCACACTGAGTCGTTTAGTGACCCACAGTGACCCCTGTGGAGGCGGTTGCATAAGGTTCTGCTTTGGATCAGCGTTTTGAATTTTTCTTTTTGTTAGAATTACTGTTATAATTGTTTTTTACTTACATTTTTCAAAAGTTACATGGTAAATTTAGGCGAGTTAATGCTAAACACGTCACAAATTGCTCTTTTTTATTGTGAAGGCTTGAATAATGCATTGTGGGTTTGCATGGTTACGGCTCAAAGAAGAGGTAACTAAGACAAAACAGCTCACATTTGCATTTGCTTTTTTCAACATAACCCAAAACAAAATTATAGAGATATTTGAATTGAAGAGGAAGAATATATATTTTAACACATGCATAAGTGGGATTATGGTTGCCTTTATAGGTTAGCATTAAATGGTAAACAAGACAATGGCTGTGTCTGAAACCACTTTTTGTAATAACTTATAAATAGGTTATTATTTCTAGCTGAGAACGTTCATTTCATACAAAAGGCTTTGTCCAATCACATGCTTGCATAGAAAAAGATCTCAAGTTAGAGAATATGTCTGTTCCAGCACTGGCTACATCTGCTCACACAGCGACACAACAGAGAGAAAAGGGAAGCAAAGGGAAATGTCGATTTATTATGTTTATGGGATGTAGCAGGGCTTCATCTGTGGGCGGCAGTAGCTCAGTGGATAGAGCGGTCGTCTTTCAACCGGAAGGTAGGCGGTTCGATTCCCACTCTCCCCCACAGTTCATACTGTCGTTGTGTCCTTGGGCAAGACACTTAACCCACCTTGCCTCCAGTGACTGTAACACTGGTAATGTAATGTAATGTAAGTCGCTTTGGATAAAAGCGTCTGCTAAATGAATAAATGTAAAATGTAAATGGGGGGCCCTCCTAAAGTTGAGCGCTGGGATCATGTAGATAGTGTTTGAGTATTTTGCAGGTGAATTGGTTCAGTTTTAGAGCCCTATGCTGTTGTTAAGGCCCGTGGTTAGCACATGATGGGAAAATATTTTGGGCAGCTTTTAGCGAGAGTAGGAGTTTCCGCTGAAGTCCACTTTCAGCAGAGTGCCCTATACAGTCCACAGCCCAATGTAGTGCGTGAGGAGTTAGGAACTAGGGAATGCCTTTATCCTATACATCCTATATTTTACTTTCTAGGTTTCAGTCATTTTCTTGGTATCTTGTTTTGAAGGACAAGAGTAGGCTACTGAGTGTCTGGAAAACCCTAGAAATAACATCTGACCTTCATCATCAAGGTCCTGTTTTGGGTTATGTAATTGTTTATTACTCCAGTCCATGGGTCTATATAAAGAATGTGTCATAACTTCTTTTCATATTTTAGTCTGGTCCGAGGACAGCAGAAGAATGGTTCAAGGAGGTCTGTAACTCATGTGATGATGAGGATGATAAGCCTCTAGAGCTCAAAAGAGACTCGTGGGCGGGGCTTCAGGGAGGAAGATTAGAGTTGACAAATAAAGACTCGCGAGATTTCCATCATGACAATGGTTCACATACTGCTCTGGGAAGGAACAGAAAATGAACAGAATTAATCCAACAGCTCCACCTAGAGGACCAAAGCTGAAACACAGTAACACAGCTCTCTTTACAGGCTTCTTAGTGGAAATAAAATAAAAAGGGTAAATCAGTGTTTAAACAGTTCTGTTAGTGTTGTGCTAATCTAAGTACCTTAGACAGAACTGGTGTGTACAGTTCATCTTACACCTTCAAATTTATGCAGTTGCCAAAAGGTTAAGTTAGCAGATAGTTGTTCGGTTGACATTTGTTGTAAGGGAAGTGTTAGAGAAACATGGCTGTTATAAGATTATTATATTAACCTATTATAAAATAAATGCTTGAGCTATTGTGTCCATTTGGTTCAGGGTACAGAAACTGGAAATGAGGCTATTTCCTTTTGCATTGGATTTTTTGTTTGTAATAAAAACACATATGAGCCTAAAAGGGTGTCTGTGTGCCTCTCAAAGTCTATAAAAGACTTCTGGATTCAGAGAATTTAGAAAAATCTCGAGGGGCCACATTAAAAAAGATCTGTACAAAATATATTTAATCACCTGCCAATTAAAAATAAATAAATAAGACGCCTTCCAGTCTCTGAACTGACTGGAGCTGGACTTTAAGGCCATTCAACAGCAATTTCTATCAACACTTCTGAGTGGGATTTCTTCTCTGGATGGTAACCGTCTGTGTCCTCATTGTGTTGCAGAGAAATTCATTTGAGTTTGGTCAGAAGGGCTCAGACTGTGGCCTTACAGAAACTCAGGCTGAAGTAAGCCTCTGAAAGGACCAGTCTCACATGAATACTGATGTCCCCACTGCTGGAGTCATAGCAGGTAACTGCCACGAGGGGGCGGTGTTACCTACTTCTGTGTGTGATGGCTTGACAGTGTAAGCTGGTAATGGCTGCTCCCTCAGAAACAACTTAGAACATAATCTTGTCGAGAGAAACAAAAGCACTGACAAAGTCCAGTGTTTGTCTTAAGACCAGTTTTAAAAGCACTTTTCAAAGATCTCAAGATTTTAAAATAGTGACTTTGTAAAGTTATGAGTATGATCTACACCAATATTTCTCCAACTTAAGAGGATCCATATTTAAAATTGGTTTTGTTTGTTTTTAGGTTGTGCAAAGCTGTCTTTCTTCTTGTTTTGTTTCCTTGGCTTCATTCAGATTCAGTGTCAGCTCCGAGATATACCATGCTGTTAGGAACTATTATTTCCTCTTTCTGCTAGATACAATAAACGTTAGCTGCATACCATGTGCATATATACTCTTTAAACTCTTATAAATGCAGTTTAAAAGACCTCATAAAAGGAAATACACTTATTTTACATTCACTAATTGGGCAGAGTTTGAGAAAAGGCACAGGTCTGTGTGTGTCTGGAGCAAGCCTCTCCCTCCGTCCACCAGAGGGCAGGCTCCAAAAGCGGAAATAGAAGGAGAAACCCAATGGCGACTTTACAGGTGTAAAAATCCTGTTTACAGCCTGGTACAAAAGATGGTTCCGGTCTCTAGAGCTAAGTCTCTAGAATTTTTAATTAATATGTCCGTTTATGCTATCTGAAAACTATTGTTTTACTATGGAGTAAAAGCGGAAAAGCCCGGATGTAACGGCCATTTTGTTGCCCTGTCGTAATGACAATATTGGTGAATAGGGGACCAATGGGCGGAGAACATCCACTTTATAAACAATCTATGGTCTGGAGGCTGTCGGACGTCAATGAGAGGGTCAACCCAAATTGTTGCTCGTGATTAGATGAGGTCCAAGCACTTTTATGTGTAGTACTTTAATAATAGAACCATACAGACAAGTCAAATATGTAAAATATTGTTCACCAGGTTTGATGATCGTGTTGTTGTTGGTGGAGTGTGACTGAAATACTGAAGTAGTGAACACCTGGGCCATTATCATCAGTCGAAATGCAGCCAGTCATTTAGGATTAACAATCAGCACACTGAGAAAAACACTGTCAGGGCTCCGGTAATTATCTTCATCCTCCATGAAGCAACACTGACGACTGTGTTAGACCACGTTCAGACGACAGTGCTGTTCATTTACACCCCACAATATTCTGCAGGTTTGTGCTGTTATTGATTCCACAACTTTGCATTGGAGCTCCTTTTAACAAAATCCAGCATGAATTTAAAACATTTACAACCATGTCCACCTAATCAAGCCTCATTCTGGTCCTGTTCTATACCAATACACACAAATCAAATCCATGTTTGTAACGATGTATATGTGCATTAATAACAGCATGTATCTTAGAAGATTTGGAATAGAGTTCCAGAGAAAGCAGAGTCATTTGTTATGCGGGTTTTTACAGGACTCAATTGCACAATAAACAGAGAGCTTAACAGTTCTTTATTGAAATTTGAGAACAGCAGTAGAATGGGTTGAGGGCCGGAGCTGGAGCACAGGGCCGCAAGTAGATACTGGAAATCCAACTTGAATCCACAGAGAACAGAGAAAATCTTTTAAATCGAACACAAAAATGGTATTGGGACATGTTTATTTTTGTTTCATTGTGTTTTTGAAAGTTTTTACTGTAAACTAACTCACTTCTGTAACGCACTGCCTCTCACTTTGCAAAGGCCTTTCCTGTTCGCAGCTCCACATGCATACAGAGCAGTCCATGTTTCTGTGGAAGGTCCCCTCTGTTATGCAAATGTTCCCAGATATTGTCAGTAATTCAAGGTTAGTCAAACAGCAGTGTGTTGGTTACTGGGCTGTCTCTCGGGGGAATTTCCTGCCTGGCTCCACGACTCAACGCTGGCAGAGCGACCGCCGTCAATGTCAACGCAGACAACACAAGGTAAAGCCATTGTTTCGAGGTCCAGCTTTTCTGTTGATCACAAAGAGAGAGGCAGGAGGCGAGCCAAGAGGGAAGAGAACAGTGGCAGGAAAACACAGAAGAGACAGGGACGGAATGTGACAGAGGCAGAAAACATGAGGCAATGCAATCTGCAAATGAAATCCATGTGTGTCTGCTGCATTTAACTTTGACGCAAAACTTTGGGAATAAAACACTTTGGAAAGACATACACTTCTGTATGTAATGGAAAATGTTCTGTTTTGTTTTTGATCTTATTTTTAGTTTTAAATGCCTCGGTCTGTTTCCTGTTTAAATGCTCAGATCAAAACAAAAATGTGGTATCTTCTTTAGATGTTATAATGGATTGTGTATAAATCCTGTGGAATATTGAAAAAAATCATAGTTATATAAAAGTCTATTTGTGAGTAACAACTATTTCACAACAGGTTTTGATTAAACAAGAGTTCTACACTTAAGGCTGTGTTTGAATTGACTTTTCTCCACTATTTTAGCAACACTGAAATAGAAAAAAGCATCGCAGACAGTGTTTGAGCTGGAAAATGTGTGGTTGTGTTTGACTTAAGTTTAAGTTACCCTTTGTTTACCCAATGGGGAAATGAATTCTCTGCAATGAAGCCATCCGTTGAGCAGAACCAGATGCCCCCCCAGTCACTGATATTGTATGTTTTAATAGTTGCCCTGAAAACATTAAGGGATTTAAAAAAAACGTCAGTGGTAGCCTGTTGAACAAATGCTGGGAGTTTATGGCACAAAATAATCCCAAAGGGACACGGGTGGTACTTTACAAAAGGAGATGAAAGATAAAGACACAGAAAAAAAAATATAAAAGATTATCATTCACCCCGAAATACCCATCCTGGAACAAATGCTTTGCCATTTCTTTTATCAATACTCAAAATATGCAAAAACTAAAATCGAGAAATAATTTTAGAGAAACAGGAAAAGCCGCTGAAAAAAAGGAATAAGCAATTTGACAGTTTTTGGCCTTTTACAGAGGCTTGTCTTTCAACCTCACAGCAGGAGATCTGAGTGAAAACAAAGACCGATCTGTTCGAGTGTATATCGTCTAAAATAAGTCTCTGTGCTTAGATTCAAGAGAGAACATTAGTGTGGATTTAATTATCAATAGAATAAGTGCTAATGAGAACAGCATTACAGTGACTTAACCCCCAGATTTTGGACTCTGAACCAAACCTCCACATGGCTATTGTGGATTAAAATTAAGTATTTAAGGAGTTCTCTCTTCTGATTGGACAAAAGCCCACAGGATACCAGAAAACTCTGAGAGTACTTCAGATTTAAGCTCCTCCCTCTAAGGCTACTTCACTGTGATTGGTCAGAAGAACCCCTCTTTGTGTAGGTTACAGTATGTAGCTTCTAACTTATCTCTGACACACACACAGCTTTTAATTATATACAGTCAGTGAGAGGAGGCCGCTGAGGTAGGATCTGACTGCTTTTTTAAAGTTATTTCTCTGAACCTATTATATTCCTAAAAAAAAAAAAAAAACAAGCTAAATTTGTTTGAGGTGCTGCCAGACTTTCAAACCAAAATATATACATACCTTTGCTTTTTCTTATATTTTTATTAGGTTTCTTCATGGTTAACTTTCTTTTCTTGTTTTTCTTTATTATTCTAGGTTATTTGAAGTGGAAAAATATATATATATAAAACAACAGCTTGTTGTGTTTGAAGATGATTTGTCAAGAGAAAAAATAAAAGAGAACTATTAATTTGTTCTTGTTCTTAAAAGTAGAATAAGTCCAAAGCAACACTTGTTTGTGAGAGGAAGATTTGTTTTAGTGTCGAGGCTGCTTGAACTGCTCGCTGATTTGCAGATGTATACATTTCTGTCATTTCGTCAAAACGAACTCCAGTTTAGTTGTTTCTGAGTCATTTTAACGTCTATATTTCTGTTTCAACTCTACCTTTTTTCCGTCATGTTAACCGATTTGGATAATGTGCTTGAAGCCAAACAAAGAGGCTAAGTCATGCCCTTTCAGAAGAACAGCACCTAATGAATGAACAAACATTGTCTTTTAACTTATAGAGACAACGCTAACATCAAATCGACCATTACTTTGTCTGCCTCTGAAGCATCAGCAAATCCAGCCTCCTCCAATTTCTATGCTAATGCTGTTGACAAATGTGCTGTGGTCTGGCTGTCTGAGGTTCTCCGAGTGGATTTGCATTGTCCTCTTGAATTGAATTGTTCTGTAAATGAACATATAATTGTGTTTTCAGCTGTGATCTGTGCCTTCGTCATGTGCTTCTGTAGTTGGTCACTTTAGACTCTTTTTTTAGCCTGACTCATGTGCCTTTTCTTTCGTCTCCTCTTCTCTTTCCCTTGTGCTTTTCCTGTTGGCGATGTGTTCACTTCTATATCTTCTCCGTCTCGTGTCATTCGTCAGCGTTGCGTTTGAGGGCTGACAGTAAAGTGCCCCGAGGGTTGGACAGGAGCAGCACACGTCTTTCTCTGTCATTGTTTCTTGGCAGTGACACATTTTGTCTCTATCTCTTTGTCTCTGTTTGGCTCCAGAGCTTTGTTCTGACAGAGTTAAAATACTGCAGTGTGGAGGACTACTGTCAAGGTTTAAGCCAAATGTGAACTTTGTCAGTATATTTCTGAATATATTTCCAAAAGAACATGAGAAGTGTGAGAGTAAAGCATTAAATATGCGGATCATACATTTCCATTTGACCAGGACTGTCCCATGTTCCGACGACTTCAAAAAGACATAACGTGTTCCAATTAGGTTCAGCCTCTTCTTTGAGTTCTCCCCTTTGAACCTCTTGTAATATCAGCTGTTCACTATAAAGTAGTGTTTATAGACTTTGGGGGTTCGGGGCAGAAGGTACCTGGGGCCCACATGAGAACATGAGGTGCACCGGGCAAATTATTCATGAAGCAATGCAGGTTGTATTCAGTTGAGAGCTTTTTAAATAAAAAATAAAAGTATTTCACTCAAAGACAACAATTTTTAAAGGAGCAGTGTGTACTTTTGGCAGCATCTGGTGGTGAAAATACAGATTCCACACTTTCCACTCCTTTTTTACATATTTGTTTTTTATGTTTTTCTGTCATTGTTTTATCATAATTTTTGATTGTACATGGTTCTAGAAACAAAATCATAATATAATAGTGACGAGTAAAGAGCAAAAGATACATAACTTTTTGTTGTCTCTTTAAAAATGTTTTTTTTTTTAGTACAAAGCCTGTACTCATTGCTTAGTCAACTTTAAGGCCCCAATTTAAAGGTTTTACACAATAGTAACTCAACAAAACTGGTTAAACTTTTAATTTGTTTCGTTCAATTGTGTCACAAAGATTTAAAAGTTTACGGTTTATGAATTACAAATTAGACATTTTACGACAGATCCTGAGATAGTATGGGTTCCCTTTTTTGGCACTATTACCCTTTTTTATGTTTTAAGACCTTTCCATTAAAGGTTATGAACCCCATAAATAAATGACATAAACAAAATAAATGCATCTTTTTAAAAGCACTCTGTCTTCTGGTCTGTGAGTCCTGTGACCTCATGTCCACTCTTCTCTGTGTCACTGTGTCCCTGTCTGCCCTCAATCACAGTCCACTGACTCCTGACATGATGAATGTAATGGTGTGGGCCCCGGGGTCACATGACCTCACACTGATGACAGGCAGCTGACTCCAGACTGTGTCAAAGTGAATACACCTCCGAGGCTCATCATTTGCACTGACTTCCCTCAGACCTAGGATTTAATTAGCTGCGTTTACTTACGAACAGGAAATGTTGTTTTGAACCCAATTTCTCTCACATATTGACCAGAGAATAACAGAATAAAGTCATTGTCACTTTCTTGTTTGTCATAATTTCACAACAGAAGAGATGTTTTCTTTGTGTCAAAGGAAGAATGAAGCTGTTGTTGCATTATTGGGTGGAGCCTTGAAGTCTTTCAGTTTCAGGCACAAACAGTATCAGCATTTACAATACATACATTATACATTTTTATAGATTAGCATGCACACATTCCCATGTAAACCCGTTCATTTAATCCAAACATGTCTTAAAACTGGGCTCTTTACTCTGGAGCGGAGTTACTTTTTCAGCATCACAAAGTTGAATTTTTATTGGGGTAGAGGAAAACTTATTTTCAGTCAGAGCAACCAATCAGCAACAATGAACGAGCTGCTGAGTATGAATGTACAGCGAGCATTAACAGGACTAGTAAGTGATATACACAAGTCCTATCTTTAAATAGCTTTATACTTTTTGCTCAGATTTGCTTTTACTGTCTTGCATTATTGAGATTTTCTGTGATAATAACTTTTTAATATGTACAATATGTGTATCAGTCTATGGAGCTGTTCATTTTGCAGATGAGTTTTGTGTTGGTCTGCTGCCTCTTGTTTCAAGAAATAGGACTAAGTTTTCATTTGTTCCATAGGCAATGAAACTGTTAAATAGTCTTAAAACTCTGTAAAGGTAGCTGGTCTGAAAATCCTTTTTGGTGTGTTAGTTTTCTTTTGTGCTTGTCATGTTGTATGCAAGTCTTTTTAATGCCTGCTGAAATCGCTGCAAGCCCATTTCCCAGTGGAGACAGATTGAGTTATCTACTGTATCTGCCTGTTTGACACGAACACGCTCACGGCTCCACAGAGTTACCTGAACCAGCTAGTAACTCTCTTTATGATCCTACAGCTTTAGATCACGATTCTGGGGTAGGTTCTTTCAGCCTCAGAAAACAGTGCTCTGATCTATATTACTACAGTACTTCCAGATGTGACCCATATCAACCTTTTTAATTGCATTTACTATATTCCATATGCACATTTTATTGATTTGCACATTTAGTTTTTTGCACATTCATGTATATACTTTTGTTTTCTAATGTTTTCTATCATTTTTTTACACTGGTGGAATCATTATGACATTCATTGTGGAGGGAAAAGACAGAATTTCATGACACACATAAACATGTTTTCTTACTGTGCCTAATATTTTGTGACTTTTTTAAATATAGGAGTACACACTATTTCTGCCCTTTTTGTCCTCTAAAGCTCATTTGTCATTTACATAGACACATGACGCTTGTGGATGACATTTTGACAAAAAGAGGAGATGTTGATTGATGGATCAGTGAAAGCATGAAAAAAAGAAACACAGTTTTCATTTAGCAGGCTTATCATAACAGTTTATATTTCACATTGTCATTAAAATAAGTCAAACATCTGCTGGGTTGATGCTAAATGTCACCCTTCCTGCTTCGCTTCTCATACCAGCCCGAGCAATTTTAATCAAAACAAGATCATTTTGAAAATACATTTGGCTTCAGGACTCGTCTTTGTTTTTAAATTACTTGTTGTGTGGAACAGATGGACGAACATCACAGCTGATAAACACTTTAACATAAGACCAGAGTCTCTTTCTCCGTCATCACATCAGTCTCGTAAAAGTGATTTATGGTTGAGTGGAGCTCATTATGTGCCTTTGACACAAATCCCTGCTGGAGAGATTCATTTTGACGTTTGATGATGATGTGTTGTGTTTGAGAAAAATGGGAAAGTGAGTGACTCTCAAAGCAACATGTGGCAGATTTTGGGGAAGTCTCATCTAAATCTCACAGTTTCTACAGTTTGACATAGTTTTCTTTTACATTCAGTCATTTAGCTGACGCTTTTATCCAGAGCGACTTACATTAAGGTTCCATTCACCAGTGTTACAGCTGGAACACCACTGGAGACAAGGTGGGTTAAGTGTCTTGCCCAAGGACACAACAACAGTATGAACCGTGGGGAGAGCGGGAATTGAACCACCAACCTTCCGGTTGAAGGACGACCACTGAGCCACTGCGCCCCCTTTAGCACAAGGCAGGTCATGTGGCACAGAAAACCCTGCACTCAAAGCTTCAGATGACTCGTAAAGTTTGAATTAAAACATTAAAACACTTTGGTTTGGGTTTACAATAGTACTTATTCTTGTTCTGTGTAAAGCACTGTAATTTCAGATTTTATTCAGAAGTCAGAATCATAAGGCTTTTTAACATCACATCCTTTCACTGTGAAGTGGCAGGTAATTTGGAGAATAATGTGACCTATTTCCTGTCTGGAAAAAAAACACGACATAATAATCACTGTCAAATACTCACTAAACACCATATGTTAAATAACATTGATGAAAATAACATTGAATATGCAAATTTACAGGTTTACACGTTTACAGTTATAGATAAAATAAGATAATTAATAATATGGCCCCTCCACCACTCAAACAGTTTGTTAAATTATCATATGAACAGATGAGCATAACAACATGGTCAACAGCATAGGACAATCAGCGTTTTCATTAAAAACAATATAGAATGGAACCAACTCAGATACGTATGTCCGTATATTTTACTTTCCCAGAAAAATAATTTCTAATGCTACATATTGTAAGACCCCACTTTACAGAATGGGCTGAGGGAAGAAGGGTAGACAGGGTTAACCAGGGTAGATTCTACCATGGTCCCTGTATGTGTGCTCTTGTTTTCTGAACTGTTCTACAGTCACAGGTCCACTTGTACTGTAAGTACGCCTTGCTAGTGCCGGGCTGGACCCCTTTTGCCTTAGAACTGCCAAATTTTTTTGTTTTTTCCTCAGAAATGTATCTATTATTGACTTGATAGCATCACACAGTTGCTGCAGATTCTTCCATGAAGCAAGTCTGCAGGGTTCTGCATGTTGTACGTTCAACAAGGCATTTTCATCCACACAACTGCTGCTCACTGGATATTTTCTCTTTTTCAGACCATTCTCTGTAAACCCTAGAGATGGTTGTGCGTGAAAATCCCAGTAGATCAGCAGTTTTTGAAATAGACCGTCTGGCACAACAACCATTTGACTAAACCACATCTAGATGCCTAAATGTGTTTGTGTTACCAAGCAATTAAACTGGTGAACCTAAGAAAGTGGTCAGTGAGTGTATGTGTGAAACTATAGTGTGTCTGAGGGACTGCAGATGGAAATTTGCTCAGAGAGCAATAATCTGGTGGAACATTTTTATAGTGATCAGATCTCCTGTACATGGTCCCTGTTCAAGAAACCAAATAATAAAAGAAAAACCATGGGAAAGCAATGGCCCTTTTTGTACAGTGTGTATATAACAGGCTTATTGTTGTAAATGATTCCTCTTAAGTATATGTAGTGTGGGTAAATGAGCGCCCCCTCTTGGTAGCTGGTAGTGCTAAGTCCCTGTGGCAAAGAGGTCACGCTGCCATTTCATTATGAGACATGCATGGGGGGAGCCAATATTAGCACTGTGTTCAAATGTTATGTGCATACCACTATTCTGGAGTAAAGACGAAGGGGTTGAACCAAGATGGACTAGAGCATGGTTACAAGAAAAATACATCCCTGACAAAACCTAAATGAAATATGTTGATTTCCCTTTATAGGCTAGAACAGTGGAAATGTCACAGATACATTTGTTTTGAATATCTTCTGGGCTACAGGTTTATCCGAAGAATCAGTTACACTCTCCTCGAGTGAAATCATCATCTTGTTTGCCTTCAGTTAGTGAGGCTCAGTGATTCGTTGTGTCTTCTCTCACAACAGATCTCTTCATGCACGTCTTGTGCATAATTAACCATCGATGATGAGCTCGAACTCACAGCCGCAGTCAGGAGCTGCAGCTCTTATCTGCTTCCTCGTCTCGTAACCGGCCTCACGACGCTGCGCTGACCTCTGTGTGACCCCATTCAGTTTAGATAGACCGATAATGACACGAGGGACAGAAGAGACGCTGGCATCTGTGTCTGATAAACACTTCCTGAAAACACTGATGCACAGATGTGAGCCGACACAAGCGAGATAAGGTTTGAATAGACCCACAGGAACATAATGTAATGGCCGACATTGCTCCGGAACAGACTTCCTTGGCCATTTAGTACAAGGTCTTTTGTAGAATTAAAAGCAAATACATTTATATTGATAAAAATACAGTCATTACGACTCTCATGGGACTTGAATTTTTGCATTCAGCACATTTAAAAAAAAAAACACAAAACTGACAATTTATATTCAGCTACTGGTTATTGGTCTGAGTAACTGTATTGATTTCCATTTCTGGGTGTTTTGTTTTTTCTTCTTTTTTTGTCTCTTCTTTTTTTCCAAACACACTATTCGGGATTGACTAAGCACATGCTCATCACTTCTGGATCAGGACCCTAACTGAGAATGGTGGCCCTGAAGGCCCAAATATAAAAGAATAAAGATTGTCCGAGACCAGGCCATTTTAACTGAAACTGTAAGAAATATCATCATGTCATCATATCATCAAAATAAAGTAAGGCCTTTGTTTAATTTGATACTGTCACACTCTAACCAGATTTTAGTGGCAAGTGTTAGAAGAAGTTGGATAAAAAAACAGTTGAAACAATATGTGCTATATATTTTTCACCAGTCACAGAGCATAGTCTGCTCCACAGACCATCTGGAGGCTCCTGTTGAAAGCGTTTGGAAAAGGGCAGGTTCTTTCAATAAATTCCTGGTCATTGATTGGATTTATTAATTGCAGTTTTATGCAATCAGAGCAGCTACATGTTGTTTACAGTAAAACGGTCGCTACATGTCGGAGCCGGTAAAGCCAGGGTTTAGACATGCCATACTTGGAGCAGTTCAAGATGGATTTTTAAATGGAAAATTTTTTTGTTGATTTATTTTTGTATATCAATCTTTTTTGACAGAATATCTTTCAAAAGAAGGATGACCGCTCTTAAAATGTCTAGTTCAGGTTGGCTTCAGCGCTGTGCTGTTGTGTTTACGCACACATCTGCCCACCAGGTGGCGCTTGATTGTTAGTACTGGTATCTAACAACATCTATTTAGAGACTAGGATGGCTTTCTCAGCTGTTGCAGAGTGTAGGGAACATGCATACTGTACTTCTGCAGGTGCTAAATGGTGATGGATATATTATGAACTGGGTTGGAATCTTTAAGACAAATGGCCCAATTGTCTGACGCAGTTTTTGGCCACTTCTTTGATGATAATGATAATACACAAGGCATTATCATTTGGAGTGATATCTGAAAGAATACGTTTCTCGACCACACAGTCCCATCTCTCCACATTCTTGCTCCGTGTGCAGTGTGCGTACTGGTCAGTGTATTTTCCGTGTTATTAATCTGTTCCAAACGCAGCAGGACTCTTCTAGTCTTTGTCTCTGCGCTGGGTTTATTCTCAGCGGACCTCTCTCTCTCTCTCCTCTGTGTCTCTCCACCCTCCTCCTCTTCCCTCTCTTCTCCCCTCTAACCCACACCTCTCCCTTTGCCTTATTATCCACAAAGAGAAAGCACAGCGCGCAGTGATGCTCCAGTCTCCCTCCGTGGCTCCTCTTGTCCCGACACATCGCTCCAACATGGGATTTAACGGGACTGCTCTGAGGAGGCGACGCGCAAAGGGACGCTGGACAACGCACTTTATTTAGCCTCAAGTAAAAGAACCAGACAAATAGGACGAGGATATTTTGAGATTTAGGGCTGGCTTTGGAGAGACGGTCCCACAGGAGGCAGCGGGACGGTGGATGTTTGTGCAGTTTTTGTCACCGGTGAAAGAAGCCGCACTGGATCGGATTAAATGCTTTGGATCCTTGACAGTTTAAGTCAGGATTCTTATTGGGTGTGACATTTAGAGTGGTTTTGTTTATAGTGTCATAGTTTACAGTAAAAGTCATCTCTGGGGTTGCACTTGGCGACAGTGAAGCAGTGCACTTGACTTGGGACAAGCCTATTAAGAAGGCTACACTGTAAAACTGGTGAGGGAAAATCGGACAGAAAAGCTCTTCTAAGGACAATTATAGTGACAATTCCTTACTATATAATATTGTAATGCATGCAATGGATGTGGTTGTCTTCAGTTTATCAATGTAAAAGAGAAGAATATGACGTTAGAAATTAAAAGATTGAAGAAGCAATTTAACGTGAACAAAGCCTATTTAAACAATTAACAAGCAATTCATAAAAACAATTACTGAGCCCCAACAAAGCTTTGGAAAGAATGACCTGTTTAAAGGTAAACCTGGATTAGTGTCTGCCTCAAGACACAGAGACCAAGACAAATTCCAAACATAAATGTGTTGAATGGAAACAAAGACGGCACAGAGGATGGTCGATACTAAAAGTTTAGGCTCTTTCTGGATTTGAACCAAATTTTACAAGTCGTTTAGGAAGTACAACATGAACCAAAGCTGGCTGAAGTATTGGTGGCACTGGGCTAAATAGGAGGACAATACATTGGGACACATGCAATATTCAATAATAATCCCTTAGTGAAAGTCTACTACAGTTTGTGAAGAGGAGGCAGTGTGAAAACAAACTGTACAACGTCGTATTTGAAAGGAACTGAAGCTCAACAAATCTCAAAGCATCTCGAAGAAACCTGAGAATAAAACTGATGCATTATAATAGGTGCAATAGACTAAGAGTGGAGTTTTGTTCTAAAATAGAGTAGAACTGCTGTTGTTCTCAGGGATTTTTCACACATATTTTCCGATTGCCTTGTGGAGTAAGAAAACTGTGGACTAAGGCCATGAAGTGTTCATCATTAGCGACAGAATCAAAAGCTTAAGTAGGAGCAGAAGGAATGGTTGACCACTTCCTCTCGTCGACAGCCATTAGCACAAAACGTAGTTGTGTTTAGCGGTACTTTGATGGGACTATTCTTTTTTGCAGATGTCCTTGTTTAATTTGAGAATGAGGCGTCCAGAAGGTCAAATATTCTTAGATAACTAAAGTTTGGTTGAGGTTTTGGTGATGCAACATGGCCTGACTGAAAGTGGACAAATGCTAGGCAAGAAAAAGTGCTCAAATCTTATTTGAGCAGCAGTTGAAGTTTACTTAAAGGTTCTCTATCTGCATGGACTGTCGGCATGAAGTCAGTTTTGTTCAGCCGATTTTTTATCCTTTTACCGTGGGTGCTCATTGTCATCATCATGATCGACATCGACAGTAAACGGACCGTCCGTTCCCCGATGTCGACACGAAGCAAAGCCCAGCGAGCAGTAACACAGGCGGCTAACCTCTCCGCGTTACCGGTCATCTACGCCATTACTCCCACTTACACTCGTCCCGTGCAGAAAGCCGAGTTGACGCGGCTAGCACACGCTTTCCGGCAAATCCCCCGCTTCCACTGGATTGTTGTGGAGGACTCTTCGACGCGGACGGAGCTGGTGTCGAGGTTCCTGGCCCGTTGTGGAGTGACGTCGTACACGCACTTGCACGTGTTTACGCCGCGGAGGTTTAAACGTGCCGGGATGCCGCGTGCGACGGAGCAGAGGAACCTAGCGCTGATGTGGCTGAGGCAGCACAGGACCAAAAGAGACTATGGAGTGGTGTACTTCGCCGACGATGACAACACGTACAGTCTGGAGCTCTTCGATGAGGTAAGACTGTTTCTGCTCTAGAGTTGTTCTACTGATGCTAGTACTCGGTATTAAAGCTATCAGAGCCTTTTTACTCATATTAGCTTTACTTTCACCTGAATTGTGAGGTAAAACTGCAGTGTCAGTTTTGACCAAAGGTAACAAAAGTGAAGCGAATATATGTGTCACAAAACTTTTTTCAATATCTGTGTTTATAGTATTCATGTTCAGAAGTTGAAATCCTAGATTGTTGTCTTATAAATATTATCACAGTTTTTAAATGTAATGCTGTAATGATGTTCAACTACAGACTAGAGTAAATAATAATTATGGTTGGTTAGTAATGCTGTGTTTTAGCACCCAATAAATGTCAATACATTAGCCCAGTAACATTTATTTATTTATTTATTTATTGTAATGTCTTAACCTTTTCTGCTTTTATTTTATTCAAAAAAGTAAAATCTCAAAATACATTAGACAAAACTGAAACTTAGAGCTGACCTTAAACTTTTATCTGTGAGTTCAGTGTCAGACTGATGTGATGTCAGCCTTCTTAAAGATTGAAAGCATTCCTTTCCTTTCCTTTTCTTTTTCTTTCTTTTTGTCACTTTTTTTGCTTTTTCAGACACAAATTTGGCACTTTCAGATTTTTAACTGGGGGGACGGACCAAGCTGTCATCAAATGACTTTAACTCAATTAGATATAGTGACATATCGTGCGGCGGCGCAGGCCTGGCGGTGCTCTTTTGTTTTTATGCCCAACGCAGCTACCTTGTTGCTGGTTTCTGCAGCAAGGGCTGGTGGTAACATACTAACAGCTGATCTTAACCTGCGAGGCATGAGGCGGCCGACGAGCTGGAGTAGCAGTGTTGAACTTTAATTAGAACTAGTGCTGAAGTAGTGTAGTTACTTTATGCAATTTGGGTTAATGTTTGCACTAAAAAGCCATTGTTGGATTTCTATTTAACATTATAGATAAAAACAATGAACAAAGGTAAAAAAAAAAAAGGCCTTTGTTCATTAATTCAAATGTCTAAGAAAAATTCAAACTATTTGTTTTAATTATTTTTTAGAAATAGCTCTTTCAAATAATCTGTGACTCATAAAGAACTATATCTTTTTTCCATTGCCCATAATTTAAAAGCATAAACAAGCATAAACATGATTTTGTAAACATGATCTATATCCTCCGTGCCATAAACATAGTTTCCAGCTATAAGAGGATGTAAAAAAGCCTATGTAGGCCTTTATTTGTTGTTTAGACAAACTTAGCACCACACAATACAGTACAATACACCTCAGTAAACCTATACAGTACAGTAGATTATAATGTTATTATATGATTATAATGTTTAGTTTTGAAAGTCCTATTTCTTGACAATACATTTTTTTATCCAACCATTCTCTTTGTGTTCATTCGCTGTGTTTGATGCAAAAGCTTATTGTCATTAGCTTGTCACATTAGCTATTCTCCATAACAAAATATTTTGCCACATTTGGGAAAGTCAGCAAACATAGAATACTTACATTGTTCGTTGATTGTTTTTTGTTTCTTCATTTTTTTACAGTTAGTAAAAGTCTGGAAAAACCACCTGCTTAGTCATAGACGAAAGTATAAGCCTTTTACTATCGTCCTTATACTATAAGGTCACTATGGTTACTGTTACCGCTACAGGCACAATTGAGGCAGCAGCGGGCTAATGTATAGTGGAATGAAACGCTAATTAATTTATTTGTTATGGTTTAGAATCTGAGGCGGGACACGTCCCCAGTGCCAGCTGCACCCATGGTTGACCAATAGCCAATGGGAACATCCCATAATGCAAGCTCCCGTTTTGTGTTAGCATACATCTATTAAAATCATTGATAATAAAGTTTAGATGACGCCATAAGGTCTTGTTTTTTCACAGATCCCTCTCACAATATGTTAAAACAGTTATCTCAAATACAACAAATAACTGTCTGCTTTTTGTTTAGTTTGGGAAATGAGTGCTGTGAACACCTTCTACTCTAACGCCACACACCACACATCCCTCTTCCAATGCAGTAGTTTTTTGTTTTTTTTAATTGAATTTCTCCTGTTTACATTTGTCGCTCAAAGCCTCCACAATCCTTTGCCTCGATGACATCCTACTGTATATAAGTCCACTTAAAAGATAACCCAATTTGGGCACTGTTGCCAAATAAACAGCTTGAATTGAAATGCTAATCAAGTTGAATATTAAGTCAAATAATGCAAAAGTGTAAAACGAGCTCATGCACTTTGGAAAACTGCCCAGTTCAGAGAGGGCGATGAAATATGTCGAGTCATTTTGCAGAATAACCTCTTAACTTTATTATAAGACATTATCTTTGTTGTGAAGCTGAATGTGACACTTTTTACTGAAGTTATAAAAGAACAGGACCAGGATAATGTCAGAATAATGTGCTCTGGCGATACAAAAGCTCAAATCTATTCTCAGAGAAAGGCTGCATTTTCTCGTCGCTGACAGTGTTTGTCATGCTCTGATTGTCAAGCTGCAAAGAAGATGGATTGTTTCGCCCAAATCTGATTTACTCCAAAGACAGAGATTCGAGGATTTTGTTGTCAAGGTCTGCTAAGGCTCGAGAGCTGGTAAAAACACCACTTACTCAAATTAAAGCAAGATTTTAGAGGTGAGACGGGGTAAAGTGAAGAGATATTAGATTTTGAAGAAGAATGAGAGAAAGAAAGATGCCACTTTCAGTAAAATAATTTGGACTGGAACATTTTCTAAGTAGGAGGCAAGGTAAGCTTCACATCGATTCAGTCATAAGGTTTTGTACATTTTTATGTTAATGGATTACTTCAGCACCACTGCAGTCCCTATTGAGGTCTCAGGATGGATCCTTCATGATGGAGGTGGCTTGCTCCTGCTCCTGCTGATGTAAATGTTCTCTCTGTGTCAGCAGCACAGCAGTTCTAATACCACATCACACCAATCAAAGGCTATTAGCCTTTCAGTTTCACAGACACACACAGATTTTTGAAGGTAGACATCCTCTCATCAGCAGTTCCTACAATTAAGAGTGTCTTCTTTCTTGAGTTTCTTTAGTCTTCTCCACATTGATGCAGACAAAGCCACACCTTCACCTTCCATCTCCATCCTGCAAGACTCAAAGTAAAAAAAAGTTGTGCTATAAAGAAAAGAGGGTATGAAAAATCATCTTGTCTGAATATCTGTATGTAGTTTACAATGTTTGTAATTATCAATAGATAATGTCAGCATAAACCATACAATAGGACAATGTTTCAAACTCATCAGAATTCGGATTGAAAAATAAAACTTTTCCACACATACAAAGAGACAAATAGAAAAGTACTGTTAAAATATGACATGTTTTTGCCCATTAAGGCCTAGAGTTATTTAGTAAAACTAATAAATTGTGTAAAATGTATTAACTGGTAAGTCCATGCCTGCCAGAACACAGACTTGTTATTGTGGTCAGTCCTCTGTTGTTTGCATCTCAGAATATACAGTAATTGCCTAAACAATAGATTTATAGTGCTGGTTTGTCTGTACCTGGACAAGCTGCACCTGGATTCACTTAAATAAGGACTAAGACCCATTTTCAGTCTGACCAGAGTCTGACTGAACATTCACTCCAACACAAACAAACCAGACTTTAAGAGAAACAAACTAGCCTTTATATCTGGGAAAGAAAAGGAGACAACAGCATGAGATATTTGCTCAATATCTCAGTGCTCAAACTGGAGTAATATTATTTTTACTAGCTGGTTTAAATGTCCACTAAAAAGTTGATTCAAATGGGTAAATGATTTTGTGGATGCGTTAAGCCCGGGCCTGTGTCGGCTCCAGAGCAGACTCCAGATCCAGACCTGTTTGTGTGTCAGTGTGCGTGAGCGAACAGAGGAGTCTAATTTGATTTGAATGCAGGTCGAGGAGCACAGAGACAGTCGTTGGCAAAAAGTGAGTGTAGCAGCAAATGAAGGCGGCCTCACTTCCTCCACAGTGAATGAGTCTGTGCAGAAGCAGTGCAGTGACAAATGAGACCAGAGAAACTCCACTTTCTGTGTAGGACACTCACTTTGACTTTTAACCAACACTTAACAGGACAGTCACATGCCCCTGTTTGCTTTAAGCGTTCCTGTGACTTAACCAGTTTTGAAATGAGCTGCTTGTCAGTTCAGCCACAAAATCTGCTCAGTTTAGATCATTTTCTTGTATTGTAAATTGTATTAGGTATCTACAGTTGCTGTTTTTCAAGCTGCTCTCAACAGTTAACACTTCAGAGTAGCTGGAAAGTGTCTGTCCAAATTGATTTGGCTTTAGTATTTAATGGCTGTATTGACATAAATGTAACTTCTCAGGTTAGGACCCAAATGCAGCACACTAACGACAAGGACACAGCTTTATTTAATAAGAGTAGCAGCAAGAAAACCAGGAGAGCTTCAGCAGAACACAGTGGCTAAAGGTTGATTGCAGATGAGCAGCAGGAACAGGCACAGGTAAATCTCCAGGTCCAGGAACAGGCACAGGTAAATCTCCAGGTCCAGGAACAGGCACAGGTAAATCTCCAGGTCCAGGAACAGAAGGTGCGTGGAATCAGGTGAAGCAGAAGAACAGGAACGGACAGGTTACTGTGTGCCTGTTATTTTAGTCAGTAACAGTAGAGGACTGTATTTATATATAAAAAATGGGACTTACTAAAATCAGAGTCAAAAGTCAAAAAGTTCTAACCGTATATTGAGACAAATTTGCAAAAGAAAAATGAAAAAACAGTCTGTCCCTGAACTAAAAGTGAGGACATGTCTGGTCTGTGGATATAACAGTTTACACTTGTGGTTGGTTGACATGTTTCAGTGCACATAAGTCCAAACAGAAAAATAATAAGCAGAAGACTGACTGGCCCTGGAGCCCGTTCATTCAGACAGTGCTCCAGCAGTCGACACAACAACACAACAAACCTGAGCAGTAACAGTCTGCAGGACAGCGTCCAGCCTTCGCTTTCAGGACAAACAAGGGACTGTGGAGGGCAACATACAGATGGAATTATTGAGTTATTAAGCACAGTATGGTTTAAATCGGTGTGGCTCATTTTTTAAGTAAAAGCATTCACTGCAAGAACATACAGTTATTACTGATCTTTATTTATAAGGATGGTCAAGTTTCATTTCATCATTAAATTTCAAATATTTTAGGTTTTCTCTGAACCTTCCTAAATCTTATCCAACTGGTGACACTATTTTGTCACTGTTTAAAGAGTTTACAAACCCCTCACTCAGTAAAACACATTAGATATTTGTTGGCTTCTCTGATGCACAAGGATAAGAGGAGGCAGAAGGAGGCTTTCAGGTACAAAAAGTACAAAACCCAGGGCATTGAAAGTGTGTCTCAAATGAATGATACAAACTGTTAAAGTTCAGAAAGCTGAGTCTTCTTTGACTTTATTGGAGCAGTTTGTCTGGAGCACTCTTCCCAGAATCAGCTCTCTCCTTTGTCCTAGTTAATAACAATACATCTACATTTTGAAAGTTTGCTTCAAATACAATTAATCTCGTATAGAAACAGTCTTGTGTGGCTTGTGTATGACGTCTCTGTTAACAAAGTCACTCGACTTCACACAGTGCAATAAAAATGCAAGCCATTTCCAGGGTTTCTGACTTTTTCTGACTTACCATTCAGTGAAAACACAGCTTTAAAAAATATTGGATCATGCGTCATAATAATAAAAAGTCACAGGCCTTGGTCTGAATGTTGGAGAAATTGTCTAAAATGAAAGAAATGCATTTTCTTTTTCTGCTGTTGCCTGACGGCTCTGAGCAGACGTGTCTATAACAGCCTGATTAAATCATGTCTGCCTTCACAAACTGAGCGCCGGCAGTTCTCAATAAAATAATGCAAAAGTAAAAGTAAAGTAAGTAAAGTAAACTAGACTCGAAATGCTTCTGAATATTAGTGTGATGTTGGCTGTAGTCAGAGATGGAGAAGTGAGTGGATTTTGAAGTGAGACATATTACTTTGGATGGTCCCAGTTTCTGAGCTATAAGGCTATTTTCCAAATCAATATGTTTATGTGCCTTTTAATTTAGAATGTTCGAGTATTCACACAATTTATTTATCATTGTTTGAACCAGGATTTTTACTGAATGCAGAAGTCACTTTGTCTCAGCATTAACCCCCAAACGTCTTTGTTTTTTTTTTTTGTGTGTGTATTTTTGTGTTGGCAAACTAATCTGAAGTTTGTTTTAGCTCCACGCTGTACCTTTTTTAAATACTTTTTGCCTTTCTTAACTTCAAAAGTGTTTATTTAGAAGATTCATACTACTTCCTGTTTGTCTTTTGTGCTGCTTTACATTTAGCATCAAATTTTATTCACAGTTCTTTTAAATTTTATTTTTTTTTATTTTTTCTGGACCGTGACCTTTCTCCAAACAGAGCTCAATAAACTCCCCAAACATAAGCTTCCAAAGGCTCTTTACTGCCGAGAGTGACGTTCAGGGGCTTTTTATTTGATCAGCTTCCACTGCATCCATCTTTATATCCTCTCATGATCTAATTCAGAAAATAGAAAGCTATGAAATGAAGAGCTAATTTATTTTCTGGCTAATAATTGTGAAACTGAGCTGCTGTATGTGTCTTATTCATTTTTCAATAAACAGAATCAATTTGCAGCACAAGCATGAATAAAGAGGATGACCTCGCTCTCACCTTCATCTTCTTTTCCTTTACCCTCTGAATACACTCTCTGTTCTCCTCGACCTCTGAACGACACTGGCTCCCTTCTACGTCTCTCTTTGAGGATTCTTTTTAGACTGCATTGAAAAGAGACCTTATTTAGCATGCATTAAGACACACTGTCTTCAGTTCAACACCATAAGTCATGAGTCAAGATTTTCACTCTTTATATTTGTCTGTGTTTGACAAAATAGACATGCAGCTCCATAAAACCCAGAGGAATATGTGTTACTTCCTGTTTCTACAACTGCCCAGAGGAGCCCATATGTTTATTTTTCATCTATATCTATATTTCCTGTTGTAGTCAAACACCACTTATAGTTTCTGGACAGTTTGCCGTTACATAAAGTCAGCTTGTCACTGATTTTATATTTTCAATAAGAAAATATGTCCATTGACTGTGAGACTTTTGTCAAGAGTGGAGAGAAGGACAAGGACAAACTTGTTAAGATTTGGAGCACATCCATAAAAAGTTGGACATTTGCTTGAGCGCTGTTTTTACTGAGGTGAAGAATAGTTCAGTTGGGACGTGGCATACTTTTACCTCAAAGTTTAAGAGTCTTATTTTAGTGGCTTTTTACAAGGTCATTGTGAATATTTCAACATAACGGCATACTTTCTGTATCAGATAAAGAGATCAAATCAGAATCTTCTTTACCTTTTCTTGTTAATTTTAGAAAAACATACCAAAGTTGGGGTTGAATGGTAAAATGCAAATATGGGATCAAAGGTTATTAACATTTCAGTATAAAACTATTTTCCAAAAGTGTTATTGCTTTTGGATTTCCTTTCTAAAGTGAGCACCTACAGTAGCCTGGTAGGGACATGCTGTTGTGGAAATAGATCAGATTTAAGTCAGATCTTATACATTCAAATCCATACATCCTAAGCTTTCAGCAAAATTGTGTTCAAAATTGCAAATGTAAATGCACTTCCTCTAAACCAGTGCTCAGTTTGTCTGGTGTGGGCTGACTAATGCCATGAGTGTTATTTTGATGAAAGGATACACTGTTGAAAGCCTATTATTGGCTGACTTCAATGAACTGTGTCCTTAGACAAGTACAAACACTACTGTATTACTGGGTTCTGCTAAAGTTTTTATTTTAATGGAAGTCATTTGTTGCTGACCCCAATCCCAAAAATAATCTCATCCCAAAATCGACAAAATGCCTATGTTTCTAATTTGCACTTTTATTTTTTAAAACTTACAAATAGCGAAAAGACCAATTTATAAATGAATATGATAAAGGACTCTAACATTTTCTCTTGTGTTAAGTTAAAGTCAAGGTCATAGACTCAATGGACAATGTTTAAATAATAACACAGCCTTTTTTTCAACACATTTTCCCAAAATGTGTGGTTCTATAGAAATAAATCTGAAAAATATCAGGGTCAAAATAATACAGTGTATGGCTTTTCAGCTCTTTGTGAGGCTTTGTTATTGCTTTACCAATATAAAAAGTGAATTGTACCTGTCCATCTTGAGTAATTCACCTTCAAATAGTTCAGTACATTTTTGCAGATATCACTCTGTTTACACAAACCTTCATAAAGCATTCATCGTTCGTACACAGCACGCTCCGTCGCGTCACAGCCTCATCGCTCGTCTCCCGCAGCCCTTCATTTGATTCATTCATTTTCTCCCAGCTCATTTCTTTGCCGCCTTTCCCCGATTGCTTCTGCTTCTGCATATTAATAACACTCAGATAAAAATACACTTGATTAAAATCGCAGGCCCGAATAGAAAAGTGCTCGTCCCGGCGCGACACACTGACGGCTCTTTCTCGAGGGCATCAGGCGGGAAGCGAGAGCATCCGTAATGGATTTCATATACTCCATCATTAAGAGCTGCTTTGTGTGTAAACTCCATTCACCGCCACCTATTTGTTTGCCGGGAGCCAGTCGGAGTTGATTATCAGGCCGAGACGCTCCGGCAAATCAAATGTGATCCCTCTCGGTGCTGTATTTTTCACCAGAGTTGCCTTTGTTTACTGGTAAAGAGTTTGGAAAGTCTGCTACCATTTGTCAGGTTGTACAGCTTCTGGAGCAGCCCACGTATTTTTTATGAGTTGTGAGTTATTGGTGATCTCACTGCTGCGTCTTCCCTCCGGTAAAGATATTCATAATGATAATGAGACAGAGACTCCACAGAGATGACTTAATGTCTCACAAAGTCGATTACAGCCTGAGTAAAATAAGCCTGCAGTAGCTATGGGAATGTTTTTTTAGCTCAGTGTCAGAGGTGCTTTTTATTGGACGTAGTTTTTAGAAAAATGAGCTACTGCTGTACATTAAAGACAAACTCCAACCTGTACTTTATGAGGGATGGAAGTAACCAAAGTCAAGTGTTTAAAGTGGATGTGACTTGATAAACAGACAATAATCACTTTAAAATCAAAAGTAAACGTTTGTTACGTTCGATCAGCTCCATGTGTTTAATGCAACTGTACTTTAAAGAATTTAGTCCAAAGACCGAGCTGCATGAATATTAGCTCTGGTCGCTGCTCTGATAAAACTGTGGTTGATAAATGAAACGCAGTGGCTCAGTGGTAGAGCGGTTGTCCCTCAACCCACCTTCAGCTAAATGAATAAATGTAAATGTAAATAAATCACCTCCAGGTTTTCATTTCTGCGGACAGTTCTATCAGGTCGTCAGGTCATGGACGCTGTTGCACCAGAAGTAACAAAAATGAACTTTAGTTGTGAATTGATAAATGTCACTAACAGATAAGGTCACACACCTGTCACCTGTCATTTTATTAAATCACATGCACTTCACTCTTTCCACAAAACAGCAATGAGCCTCTGCAGATTGAGCTAAGAAGTCCATGCATTTACACTGACAACGAGACAGGTGCAGATTGAGCTAAGAAGTCCATGCATTTACAATAACTTAACTAAGATTTTCTTCAGATACCTGCTTCTATGAGAACATGACATATATTTAGTGAAGTCTGCTTTATCTGTCGGTGGATTTGTGACTTTACAGACCTTTATCTGAAATCATCTCGCTCTGCTGCAATGCTTTGAGAAATATTGATTTCCTTCCTGTGTATGTGAGATTATTCTCTTTCTCCTACGCTTACATTACTAAACCTAATATCATTTCTTATTTAACCACTAGAGATAATGTAAGGCATCAAAGCCATATATGCATATTCAGGTCTCTCTGGAACTGGAGAACATATTGATTTTTCCCTTGAAGTCCACACTTTCTTTCTGTTGCTGCAGTCTTTCAGGTAAAAAGTCCACTGTGCTGCCTCTGTTCTCTAAACTTAAATAAGTCTTCACACCACACAGAGCTGTAATATCTCCAAACTATGAGAAGAAATGTTGTGTGGGAGCAGGAAGACTTTTAAATTGGTTTCAAAGCCAGTAAAACTATGAGGAGATACGAAAATCGATGGCAGCCATGAGCTGGTTCTGTTTCTCTGGAGCCAATAAAAAGAAAGAAGCTCAAAAAATACAGCGACACAAAGCCACTGAGACTGAAACAATAAATTCAGAGCTGCAGCCAGGACACAGTAAAAAATTCAATAAGTGTTAGCCCTGCTCTGATATCTGCCAGTGCTTCATGTAAATGAGTTTTGAACGTATGGTAACGTCTGTTTTATTTCTGTTGGATGAACTGATTGGACTGATAACCCTCATGATGAAGGGTGGATCTAAAAGGAAACAGCGTGCTACAGTAACTAGTCATATTTTATTTATATAGCCTCAAAAAAACACCAGAAACCTCAGAGAGAACGACATAAAAAGAATTCACTCCCAGGAAAGCCAAGCAGTGCAATATATTTCTTTATGGATAATATAACCAGGCAAAGAGTGTCTATGGTGTTCGTTTGGTTCCAGAGAAATAAGGAGGAGATACAGAGGATGTGGAGATTACAGAACAACATGGACCATCCCCTGCATTCAGCTTTTAAACAACAGAGAGCAGCCAGTGGACGTCTGCGATCAGGAAAAAACACAAGAAGTCCTTCTCGAATGAAATGAGACTCAATCTCTGAATCAACTAATTTACTTTTTCATTTATTTGAGGAGACCTGACAATTTAGGAATAATAAAGTTGAATTGAATCCTCTTTCTTTAATGCACACACAGATGTGTGGCACATCATTGATTGTTTGTGTGATTTTTCTGAATTGATTGAAACGAGTTGAATAAAACCCGAACTTGTTCCTACAATATTTTTATTGCAACACACAAACCTAGTCTATGAAACATAATCTCACATCTATATGTTCCCCCTCAGCTCTGCGTTCTACTTATTCATCCTCTCCTGCTGTTCTCTTATCATTTGTTTATTTTTCGGTGCGTCTGTCAACGGGACGGTGCATCCCGACAGAGCGTCCTGTAGCTCAGCTGGACCTCGCTCCAAACGAAGTTACAACAGGAGTTTGTGTTTAAAAGCTCCTCGAGGCCAGGTCTACTCAGCATGAGTGTTAAAGTCGTCAGCGCAGAGTAGAATAATACACCATCTGCCCAAACACTGCACCCCACAGCTTTGTTCATTTTCTCTACGTCAGGGGTCTTCATCTCAATTTGAGGTTCTGATATCCAGGCGAGCTCCAAAGTTCTGGAATGATTCTGGTTTAGTCCTTGAGTTCTAGCTTTAGTCCTGGTTTAGTTGTTTTCAATAGGATTAATCCTGGTTAGTTCTAGTTTTAGTTTTGGGTTTAGTTCTAGTTTTATTTTGAACTAAACTGACATTTTGAACTCTGAACGCTGAGGACTGTGGTTTAGGCATGACTCCTTATACATTATTTGTGTATATGTATATGTACGTTATTTTATTTTATATGTTTATTGTTTGTTTAATGTAATGCTGGAACCTGTACCAAAGAGCTGTACTGATAACAAATTCCACCAGCTTGGCTGTGTGGTCATTAAATTAAAATTAAAATCAATTTATGTAAAGTATTTAGCTCCAGTCCTGTAATAGTTTTGGTTTGGTACAGTCCATCAAAGTAAATGTAGCTCTGGTCTGGTCCTAGTTTAGTCTTGGTTTTGTTTTTGGTTTGGTCCAGTTTTAGGCCCAGTCTTTGCTGATTCAGGTTGTAGATCCATTATTAGAAATGGGTGTTTATATTGTGTTAAGGCTTGGGGTCCGCTCCGGTGATAATAAATAGTGGAGTGAGTTTGGAACCAGGGTTGAGCCAAGTCGACCTCCCTTGATTTTAAAGAGCTCATGTTTAGTCCTGTTCAGTTCAGGCTTAAATTTAGTTTTAGGTCTGGTCTTGGTTCAGTCTTAGTCTTTAGCCCTGGGTGAATAAAGTTTTAAGTTTAGTCCCAGTTTAGTTTAGTTCACAACACTGACGCTGGTTTGGTTCTAGTTTAGTCCTAATTTTTTCCCCGGGTTGGTTCTGATTTATTTTTCTTTTTTTTTTTCTTTTTTTCTTTGGTTTTCTTTTGATTTCTTCTTTTTCTTTTTTTTTTTTTTTTTTTTTTTTTAAGGTTTAGTCTTAGAAACCAGACCTGGTTAAGCCTTGTTGTAGTTTTTGGTTTAGCCCAAATTTTGTCCTGATGGCAGATGTAAAAAAAAATCATCCTTATTTTGTCCCAGAGTCTGGGAGCAGCTCCATCTTCAGTTTCTCTCAAAACTGCACTAATATGACTTTTTATCGTCCAGTCATGTTGTCTCGTTAAAAGGTAGTGCTTGGTTGGCTTTGGGCTGAACTCCTCATCATCGACTCGTCAGACTCTGGCTCTGTGCAGCCAGACGAATATTACACGTTTTAATGTGGTTTCATCCTGAAGATCTGTTCCAGGAAGATCTCCACCAAACACTGTCAGACTCCTGCTCTAATGACTGTCAGAACTGTTTTATATTATAATACTGACCTTTGAGGTTATTGTGACATTTAAAATATGTTGTATTAGATTAAAATTAAATAAACTAAAGTCTCCTAAAATGGAAACTGATAATGAAGGTAATATTGATAATGTAAGAAACAACAGAAGAATCTGTTTTCAGCACTATATTTGTAAAGATGTCTATATGTATTTTTATTTTCTTGCTACACAAAGTGTACAAAATAAAATCACTTTCAAAATTTGCTTAATTTCAACTTGAACAACAGATTTCAGTCTTTTCGAGGGAACAGCAGGGGACTTTTGGCTTTTATCAGATTGGTATTGTCCTACAAACTGTATAATTACATCCAGCTATGAGACCAGACTCAACGAGGCCCCCAAAGATGGCTGATCACATTTATATATAATATTTTCATGTTAGATTCCAACAAATATTGACTTTTCAACAGTTAAACATCAAAATGTTGTATGAAATCGACTCGTATAACGACGACTAAACGACTAAGCCCAGAGTTTAACCAGCACTAAGGAGACTTCCTGGATCCACTGCTGGAAAGTGATTATACTACATTTTAATTAAGCCTCTCACCTCGACTCATAAATGATGTCTGGAGTGACAGTAACAGTGCTGACAGTCCAGAGTCAGAGCAGCTCTGTAGTGTCAGTGACTGCTGAGGGGGGAGTTTAATTATTTAAAAACCTCGCTGACAGGCTGCTGCCACTGAATCAAACCGCTCTGCTGTGCTGCCGTCAGCTGAAAAACCTCCGGCTACGCAACTCAGCTTTTCAGGAATGAGCCAGAGGAAGCAAAAAAAAGTCTCATTTCCTGATTGCTTATTATCCATTAGCTGAGTCTGGAGAGCTCCTCTGCTGTGAACCAGTCTGTGATAAGAGCAGGACAGGACCGTCACAATCCTGGTGTGCTCATATATTAGGAAGACAGTCTTTGTTGTTATTACACGTCAACAACTTTCCAATTGCTCATTTAAAAACCATTCATAGATTTTTTTTGTCAGTGTCTTACATCAATGACAGAGAATTATTTGTATTTTCCTTTTCTTTTCTTTCCCTGTTTTACAGTGAATGTAAGTGATGTAGAGAGAAAAAGGGAACAGAAACTCACACTGCAGTGACTAAAGTACTTTAGCTTTATTTAAGGTGGGTTCAAACAGGAGTAAGAAAGACTTTAGTGTCAAGTAACGTAATCTGATTACTTTTTCACATATTCACTGTCCTCCGGACATTATCTGCATGTGGAACACATTTTCTCACCTGGAGGATATCCTGCCAGTGACGCTGTGTAACCGCCGGGTGAGCGTCTTTTATCAATGACATCTGCAGATTTGCAAGAAGCACAATTCATTAAAGAGAAGGCTGTGTCACCAAAAAAAGATTATTTTCTGAGTGTTCCTTCCCTACAAGCTGTAGATAGTGGTAGGTTTTTCTTTTTAGTTTCAGGCTTTCACCTGCTCCGTCTTTACAAAATGTGCACAGTAAAATAATAATTCAAATATGTTCGATCCACTTTCTGAAAACAATTTAAATTTTTAAAGTCATATAAAATGAGTTTGAATAGCACAAATCTAGCATTAATGAAACCGTGTTAAAGGTGGTTTAGTCTAAATAACAAAGTCTTAACACACACCATGTCCTGAGAGACAAAAAGAACCTGACCTGTTCCAAAGTGAGCATAGATTTTACAACAAAAGGCAAATGCTGTGAAAATATCCCTGCTGTAAATAATTGGGTTTTATTACAGCGGAAGAAAAGGCTCTGCGTTTGTGACCCACAGTCTTCCAATTAGTGAGTAAGGAAGCCCAGCTGGGACAGAATCAGCCTCATTTCGACTGCAGGTTGTTGATTACATGAAAGTAGCTTCCCGGGCGGCTTCGCTTTAAGAACGAGCTCCAAACGAACGCAGAGTAATGAGCAAAATGTGTTACAAACGCCCCCTGCTTCCTTCGGATGAAAAATACATCGGTACAAGGCAAATGTTTAACAAGACTCCTTCTTCCTGCGTCTTTGAAGGAAACGCTCAGGTGGAAATCATTTTCTGTCAGGGCCAGTCTGCTCTAGATGCAAACCAGTCTTAGAGGATTTGTATTATAGCTCTGGACATTCAAAGGTAATGTTTATAGCAAAACTTACATGACATACTGTCCTCGTTTAGCGACGCACTCCAATTTGGATTTTCCCGAAGACATGAGGTAGAAATGTAAGAGATGATATTGGAGACCAGAATGTGAGTAGTTTTTGGGAGCATGGTGGTTTGCACTCTGACCCTTCCTTTCTGCAGTCTGTGAGCATCTACAGTGGCCCAGCAGGGACATGATGTTGTCTATGAACAAACCCATTGGTAATAGACAAGATGATAAAGGACAAATGCAATATTACTTTTGATTCATTTATTTACATATTTGGGAGGTCCAGCATCTCACAAATATTAATATTCAACCAACCTGGAAGCACTGCAGTGTTGTAACGTTCCCAAAATACTGGGTTCAAAAATAAAATAAACCTAAAATAAACCTTAACCAAATTTGATTGAGCATTGTGATGAGTATTTTTGGAAGTACCTGAGGAGTTTACATAATCTGGTAACACTTTAGAGTAACATTTTATTTTATTTTAAAATGTGTCCACTACTCTAAAGTGTTACACATAACCTTTTAGTATTTTAAAATATAGGTCACCTGAAAAAAAAAAAAAAAGGTTAGGAAACATTGCTTTGTCTGATGTTAATATTCAAAATCTTGATACATGGTCACTTTAAATTTAATGTTGTCACAATGGCATAACTAAACTGTATTTCTGCCATATTAAAAGTCTAAATACTTACTATTTAGTGAACCTTGTCTATTCACAGTAAATAAAGTCCATACAGGGCTGTTTAGAGAAAAAAGGTTATTGAAAACTCTGAGAGGATGCAGGGGATACCCTACATAAAAGTCACACATTTAAACTTTAGATTTAGATAAAAGTCATATTTCTTTCCACTTTTCTTTGCTCTCACGTTTGTCTTTGAGAATGATTCAGGCTGTATCCCTGGTTTATGTGCCTGAGTCGGCTCACAGTTGTTTATTATGCACAGGACACGTTCAGGCTGAGTCGCCTCGTTGCCGTCAGTGGCTGTCAGAAAGTGGCAGGCTGCTCATTTGGCGCCCTCCCCCGTGCAATTACGCCTTGATTGGCTGCTCTCGAGCGGTTTTCCTGTTGCTGCTTTAAAGTAGATTGTACGTTCTCCGCCTCAGGGGTCGTGCTCAGCCGCCTCGGGCCATCGAGCACTTTGCATAATGTGTGTGTCGAAGAGAGGGCTGCGGAGACCACCGTGAAGGGTTTATGCAGAGCGTTAAAGAAGTCAGAAAGGTTACAAGAAGTCATGACCCTTCTTTCTGCAGTCTGTGAGCATCTACAGTGGCCCAGCACACTTTATTATAGTTCATGCCAAAGACACCCATAAGATGTCAAAAGATGAATGAAGTCGTAGCTGTCCTTTTAATTATTGTGTGGATTTAAATCAGGGTTGTCCAACCAGTGTAATATTCCAACTCTTTTCAAGCACTGCAGTAGCTAAAGCCTGGCCCAAAATACCGCAAATGTCACTAGATAAACCTCAAAATAACCAAATTAGCATTGACGCTGAACATTACGTCATCATACTAAATTGCATACTTTGTATGGAAGTTCTACCTTTCTTTACATAATTTGTGCTCACATGGTCTCTTTTACTGTATTTTATTATGATATGTGTCCTCTGTCTAATAATGCTCTTCTCATTTATCATTTCAATTAAGTGATACAGGTCACCTGAAACAAAAATCAAAAGGTCAAAACTAAATTCTTTAAATTTAAAATGAAACTTTCATGGTCACTCTTGTTTTAATGTTTATTACTGGCACAATTTCAACCCTCCTCCTATTATCCGGCTTGGGACCGCAAAAGTGACCTAAAGGAGACACTCCGGTGGAGTTTCTTTTAAAAAAATTTATTTCCATTTATTATTTTAGAAAAAAGGTTATTTTTTTTTATACTTATGGTCCACTTAGAGCCTACAACATGTCACAGTAAAGTATTAACATTTTAACCGTAATTTCTTTTTATTTTTATTTTTACAAGATTGTTTTCTTTTTTCTTTTTTTTTTGTCTTTGAGAATGGTTCAGTTTTGTAACCTTATGGTCCACTTAGGAGCCTACAACATGTCACAGTAAAGCATTAACATTTTTAACCATACATTGTTCACAAAGAACATTTTTACATTTTCAGTGCTGAATGTAACCCGAGCGGGATCCACCAGCTCATTTGCGTTGCCGCAATGCGCGATTCATTTTGCAGTCTGGACGTGGAGGGGTTAACAACTCCTGCTCTGACTGCAGCTGGGAGGGGCTGCTGCGCGAAGACTGGGCCGACTATGAGTGCTTTGGGATGGGGTGGGCCCGCGAGCACCGCTGCTCATTGATTAGAGTAAAAATGATGTGTGCTTTCACTTCAGAAAGTCTCCAAAAGTCTCCAATAACTCCAGAAAAAGTCGCTAGATTTGTCGCTAGTCGCTTTTTTGAAAATTTGTCGCTAGAGGGGTCTGAAAACTCGCTAAATATAGCGACAAAGTCGCTAAGTTGGCAACACTGTGTCCAACTCAAACTGGGATGGGGACCGTGATTAAAAATAAGAATCATTTTAATTAACTTAAACCTTGTTCAAATCCATCTAAAATCTATTTAAGTCCAACTAAAACCTGTTCAAATCCAACTAAAACCTCTTTAAATTCATCTAAAACCTGTTCAAATCCAACTAAAACCTGTTCAAATCCATCTAAAATCTATTTAAGTCCAACTAAAACCTGTTCAAATCCAACTAAAACCTCTTTAAATTCATCTAAAACCTGTTCAAATCCAACTAAATCCCATTCAAATCCAGCTAAAACCTGTTCAAATTCAACTAAAACTTGCCTAAATCTAACTAAAACCTTTCCCAGAACCCCCATCATATCAGCTCCAGATGGAATGGAGGGACAAATAAAACGTTGCAAGAAACTAAAGAGTTTATTTAAAGCATAATTAAACTCTTTAATTGTATTACTTGCCGTTTCTGAAGCCAGATGAGGAGGCAGGCTTGAAGCTTGATCTTAAAGTTTAGTATTTGTAAAAAAAAAAACTTCTTTGTCCATGGCCCGAAGTAACACCAACTCCAATCCTCTTTCTCACACACAGCTCCTCTAAACTCCATGTGTTTGTGTTGTCTTTTCCACAGAGCCCTGCATCAATGTAAACGATCAAACCTAACTCGATGGGACTATCTGGAGTTTAGAGGGTTTAGTGATTGTCTTAACCCCAGATTTACTGCAGCTATTAAAGAACAGGAGGCGATTCTTTCACAGTTTGTATTGGACGAAGGAGTTCATTTAGTGAACGACTGGTAATGCCTCATTAGTCACAGACCACTACTCTACACTTTTAGTTTTTAACATGTTGATCCAAGCTGTTGAATAACTTTATTCTATTCTTTCTTTGTTCCTTATTTAGATGTGAGCTGTGATTGGTCAAAAACCCATTATGTGTTATTATATATTATTAAAATCCTTGATAAAAATACTAAAACAATATGATATTAGTGTGTTTTTTTCTCACATGGATACAATTGATGGATGTCTTTGATGTTGCAGCATTTCAAGACCAAAAACAATCATAGTTCTTTGATGCTCAAAGGACATTGTTAAGTTGCTGTGGATGAAGAAAAAGCCGTTAAACACAATCAAAGTTACTCAAGTTAATCAAACCAAGTTAAAATAATTAAGTGCATAAATAAAAGGCTATTATAGTATAATTATAGCCTCTATTGGCTTTCTGCAGCCAGTGAGCAGCTATGGTAGCCCTGCAGGGACATGCTGTTATCATGAACAACCCCAGTGGAAAGAATAGGGTTATCACTTGAAACATTTAGAATCACTTTAGAGATAAATGTCCTACGCTTTCATGGGAGGTTGTGTTTAAAGTGAATGTGTTTCTCCTCCTGCAGTGCTCAGTTTGTCCAACAAAAGTAATGACCTTTTCCTTTGGGTTTTAGGCAGCTTTGAAGGTCTTCTTAATAAAACAGACAAATGCAAAGACTATTATTGTGAAGACATTATACTTTTTTGAAAACAAATTGGTGACTGACATGTTTTTTTATCTTGCTGTATTCCCCACATTTTAAAGTCAATTATTTGAGTGATATCCTGTTTTCTCAGAGTTGTGGCTCCAGATGAATCTCTTAAAACACAGCACCATTGTTCGTCTGATGGAGGGTCATAAAAACAAGATTCATTGAAGTGGCATAAATGGTAATAAAAACTCCCCATGAAACAATAAAACATATTACAGCCACTGCCTCGGTAAAATATTTTTGTTCCTTGAATGTCACCGCAGTCATTTGTCTTCTCGCAGAGATTTAAGGCTTCCGACGCGGAGCTGCCAGCCGCTGTGAGCCGCAGTGAGAGCCATCAGTCTGGAGGCAGTCGGGTTATTACTGCCATATGACAGCCTATTATCTCTGTATGACAGGCCATTACCTGCACAGAGGAGCCGCTAATGAAAGAGGCCGAGGACAGAGCGGAGACAGGGCCGCATCAACAAATCAAACACATGCTCTTTGCACTAAAACCACTGCCGCAGACTGACACTTCAGATCCACAGTGGACTCGGTGTCATCAGGTCGAATTACTTTACCTTGACTCAACTGCAGAGGCATTCAGGTGTGATTATGGTTCGAGCTGAGGAAACACAAATGTAGCACATATACATTCAGACGGCTCAGGTTTTCTGTCCTTTCTGGTAGTATCTGAAAGTAAAATTGTAGATTGTAATCGCACATCTTACATCCCTCCTTTCTACAGCCTGTGAGCACCTACGGTAACCCGGCAGGAACATGCTGCTGACAATGAACAGCCCTTGTACAAACAGGTTAGATGATGAATTTACTTTAAAATATAGAAACAAAATCTAATAAGGTTCTATTCTTTGATCCAAGATTGTGTTAAAAAAAATGAGTGAGTGCTTCTCCTCCAGCAGTGCTCAGTTTGTCCTCTCTGGACAGTTAAAGAAACAAATATGGGGAATTATGGCACAAAAATCTCCTTCCACTGGGTTTAATTGAGCTTTAAATGTATAAATTTCTAAGGTAGACAAATGTAACAAGTGTTGTGTTGTCTACTTTTGCATAAAGCACATTTAACTGTTAACTGCTTTGCTAAACAATAGATCTTGAATAAAATAAAGTTACATCTGGGGCGGCAGTAGCTCAGTGGTAGAGCGGCCGTCCTTCAACCAGAAGGTAGTAGGTTCGATTCCCGCTCGCCCCAGTTCATACTGTCGTTGTGTCCTTGGGCAAGACACTTAACCCACCTTGCCTCCAGTGTCCGTAGCACTGGTGTATGAATGTGTGTGACTGTAGAGGTGTGTTTGGTGGTGGTCGGAGAAGGTTGAGCGCCGTTTGTGTGGCAGCCGCCATCTCTGTCTGCCCCAGGTGTGAATGTGTGTGAATGGGGTGAGTGGTAAGCACGTTGTAAAGCACTTTGTGATCTATATCTGTGAAAGGTGCTATATAAATAATACTTACTTACTTACTTACATCTGACATAGCATCTTGAACAACTATTTCATCATAATCTTTTTTGTCTACAGTATTTGTTAACTTGTGGAGTTTGTGTAAAGAACCAGAACAAAGTTAGTTCTCGCCAGGCCTTTTCTGCCACGCCCACTTCAGATTTCTGACCAATCACACAACAGTTCTCGGACACCCACAAGAAAAAAGTTCTGCTCAGACAATGTTTGTCAAAAAGCTTCACGTTAAAGACAAGAACAGATTTCTATGTATACAGAAAATGTATTGGCTTTTAGTCATAACCAAATATTTTTTTACTTTTCACTTATTGTTGGATAAAAGTCAATCTCACTTTGACCAAAAATTAAGAACTTCAAAACCTGCTGAGACTTAAAAAAGGAAATAAGGTATTTGTAATAGATCCTAAATAAGCCTCTTTTCCTACAGATGTAAAGAATGTTTTTATCTTTTGCTTTTTGTGTGCTGCTCATGAAGACTGTTCGGTTCATTCCTTTGTGTTGACTCAAAGCCGACATGTTTTCTCTGTCATTCTTTGCAGATGCGCAGCACAAAAGGAGTCTCTGTTTGGCCCGTGGGGTTTGTCGGAGGTCGAGCTTATGAGCGCCCCCTGGTGTCGGGGGGTAAAGTGGTGGGCTGGTACACGGGCTGGAGGCCGGACCGACCCTTTGCTACAGACATGGCAGGTACGACTCAACACTGATGAGACATAATAATATACTGGAATCCCCAAAAATAGCTGTTTTTATTCACAACTTTGAATATTTCCCGACTGTCTTGAGACTCGGGCGTTTTGTCTGATGTTTGCTTTTTATTTATTTCCCTCCTCTTTCTGTTCCCTCATGTGGATTGTACTTTTTATATTGTTTGTTTGAATTATTGCTTTTTGAAGTTGCAGCTGAGACACCATTATTGTTTCCTTAAATGAGTTGGAAAAAACAATACCCACGCTTTTGTGAAATATAGTTTCATAGAACAATATTTTAAGTCAAAAAGTGAGTTAATCCCTGAGCAGTTATGATAATGTTATGTTTTTAATGTCTCAAGATCAGAATGCCTTTTTGTTGATGAGACCTGTTTAAAAAGGCAATCCATTATAAAATGTGGTCACAGAAATTGTCTATCCCTTTTCAATAGAGGTCAGTTCTCATGAAATATTGAACATCTGTTGTTTTTGGGCCATTTGTTTGACTGGCAACAGAGATATAAAGTCAAAAAGGCAAACAGGTTTTAAAATATAGCCCTGCAATCATGGCATTAACAGCAAAAGTGACATTTTGTGAAACCATGGCTCCACACATGACAATAGTCATTTGCATAAATGAGTTTAAGTCGTTGAAGTGTACTTTTGCCAGGCTTACATTTGACATATTACACATATTACAGTGTTTTAAATTGCTCTTGCAGATCCACTTTGGAGGCAAATTCTTCAATTCAGAATTATTTTACATTTTGATTGATTAGCACTGCAATGTATTTAAATGTGAATTTACGACATAAACAAATCTGCATAAAAATGATGATTTTGGTCAATGGCAACCGACTGACTGTGTGCTGTCAGTGAGTAAAGAGCATTAGAGAGCGGCTCAATATGGAGTTCTCATTAAACATTTAGGCCTCTTAGAATGGTTGCAATACTAATAATGGTTATAAAAAGCATCCAAACTGTAAACTGAACTATTATAAATGGATAAAGGTTTTGAGGTTCTGTAAAACATATAGATAAGGCTTTGAATAAGGCCTTATGTGCCGTGTGGACACTGATTGACAGCTCACTTCTGCTGAGTCACTCCCTGAGCTTCAGTGTTTCTCTGACGGACGGCTCCAGTGAAGTGTGTGACGTCTCACTAACGAGACGAATGACAGAGGACTCTCTCACTGAGGCACATTCTCTGTTCAAGGAGAAGACAGGCATCAATTTGCTTCAATTCTGACAATGAACCAAAGAGGGGCTTTTAAATAAACTGAGGCAGTCAGTGTCCTATTACAACATTTTGGTTACCACACTTAATTATATTAGGGACAGACTGCAGAGCTAACTTAGAAAATGTCTGCTCAATTGAACAAAATGATCTTATATCCAGTCCAAAATGTGTGCTTCTCCATCCATCTTCTTCGTCTGATCCAGGGCTGTGTCGTTAGGGCAGCAGTCTGCAGCGGTTCTATTCGCAGGAAGGTGTTCAAAACAGATTCCTGAGCCACTCCGGGAGAAGCGGCTCTACTCCGAGCTCCTCGCCCTGTCTGGATACAAACAGGGAGCACAGCCTCCCTGTTTGTATCCAGGACCTTGTCTTTTGGTCATGACAAAGAGCTCATAGGTGAGAGTAGGAACATACTGTAGCTCGACTGGTAAAACAAGGAGCTTCCCCCTGCAGCTCAGCTTCCTCTTCATCAAAACAGACCATTACATCGACCGCATTGATCTGTCCATCTCCTGCTCCATCCTTCACTCGAAAACAAAAACCCAAGATACATCATCTCCTCTAGAGGCCTCAGAGGCAGGAGCTCTCCACGGCACAATGGCACATCCATCAGGACCTTCTAGTTTAGTCAATGAATGGTTAAGATTTTATTCACCAAGTTTTTCTTTGTTTCTTTAAAAATTAATCCAGGAACATTACAACAGCTCTCCATTTTTGGTTGATTGTTGATATAATCTCTGACTTTTTAGCAGAAAAACTATAGTTTGATTTCTCTAAAGGTCTGGTCCACTCTGACAAACAGAGGTTTTAATCCTCTTCCAAGTGAAAATTAATAGTGCAAATGGATAGTAAGAAAACACAGGCAATAGCTGTACTAATCAACAGAAGACAGCACATAAAAAATAACTTGTTCTTGTCTAAAGTGTAAATGTATTGAAAAAGAGCCTAAACAAAAACTGTATTTTCCCAGCTTACATGAACACATTTCCTGCAGTGTCCTTTTTAATTAAACCACATAAAGGACTAAGCAAAGTTTATTTTTCCCTCTACTCGCCCTGCTCCAACACGATCACACCTCATTTCACCTAATCTTCTGCAGAGTAATTATTAGCTGCACATTTACACTGCACTGTATAATTACTCTGTCCATGTGCTGCTTTATTACCAGGCATTTATCCTCAAATTCAGAGAAAACAACAATAGCAGCACGCAGCCGACATCCCAAACTTTATTCACTCTTTAATTAATATTCATGTCTCACAATGGGCCGTCTGCAGAGCGTAGTGTGTGGAGCGGCGCTGTATTGTCGTCGGGCCACAAAAGCCACATATTTAGAGCTTTGTCTCGACACAGAGGAGCCGGGACAATGCCAGCAGAGTGCCATTCACCTCATTGTGTGTAAAGATGAGCACACAGTGGTTAGAATATAGACATACACTAGCCAGGGCTTGAATTGTATGATGCTAGCATGCTTTATTGGACTGATTAGCATGTGAGAGTAGAGCTGACAAACAGACTGAATGTTCTTGTGGCTCTCCAAAAACAAAACTGACCACACTGATCAAGCTTGGGGTTCATGATTTTGGACATAAAAAAGCGTTTAAATTATGATTTTCTCAGATTAAAGCATTATTTTAAATTTTAAAGCTTTACACAGTGCCTTGTGTGTGTGTGTTGTTGGTCTATGACTGAACTTAAATGAACTGGACTTTAAATTTTACATCTGTTCCCTGTGATATCTTTTCAATCATGCACAGGCAATGGTCTCAGTCCCTGAAAGTGTTGTTTTGTTCTTGGACACAGTCGTGTATTTGTTTACTGAAGTTTTAAAGCAGGGCTGTCTAAACCCACCAGAGGGTAAAATCTGGGAGGAATTTGAAAAACATTTTTCATTTGTATTGAGTTGTTAACCTGTCTTTATTTAGTAGTTGTTTTACAAACTACTTGTGTTATTATTCCAATTCTTTTATTGTCTTGAATGACTGAAATAAAATAAACTTTGTAAAGTGCAAAGTGTATGCAGCACTATGACATTCATCATGACGAAAAAATACAAAAGCTTGCAATGAAAACTGAGAAGAGAGAAGATAAATGAATTGTTTCAGGGTCCATAGTCTGTTTTTTCCTGAGCTCAGTGATGCAGCAGTGGGAGTTAGCTACATAACAGCTAGCAAAATAGCATTAGCATCAAAGCCATATTGTAAGGGGGGAGTTTGTGAAAACATACAGCTTTTGCCAACATTAGCCCTTTTCAGGTTTTATCCAAGAGACACTGGCATTATAATTTAATTGTTTTTTGCACCAAAACACAGGGAAAAAATGAGAGTTGTCATAATGCTTTTATTTTACTTGTCTGGTCCAATTCAAATCAGGCTGGACTGTGTGTAGGCCCTGCACTAAAATGAGTTTGACTCAGTTCAATTAGATGCTTAGATTATGAATTCATTACAGTAGAGACGAATACCCTGGCTTCACACAAATTATTTTTTCCTACTTTAATTTAAAAAATACCCGTCCACACAGCACCACTACAAACACTCATATCAAGCAAATGCCAAACACTTAATCCTGAATCCCATGGCTTAATTAAGAACATTTAGTGCATGTACGGTGAGTTTGTTTTGCTTTAGCTTCACAAATCTTCAAGTGTCAGCGATGGTGAGTCAGAAAGTAAAAAGTGACTCATTTGTTTGGACAGATAATGAGGTGGTAAAAGGTCACTTGTAAAAATCTCATTAGTCCTATAGAGCAAAGCTGTGGTTGTTTTGGCTGTTACCATGGAGATGCTCAATACACGTATCAACATTCAGCATCAACGTTATTTAGTGTAAAAAATCCTTTTAAAGTCTTAGTTTTGCTTGAAAACATGTCGACATGCTGAGGACATATACTACTACGACTACTGTATACCTCTGTAAGTCTTCATAAATTGTCATTCTTCTTGCAATTTTAGAAAAGTGAATGAGTGAGAATGAGTAAGCAGCAAGTCTTAACTGAGCACAAAATAAACAACTACCCATTGTAACTTCAACCACTTAATGGGATCACTACTCAATACTCTTGAGTACTTGAGTATATGATGAGATCTGTTCATTTTACTGCACCACATTGAATAGACTAACTTTTCAGTTCAGAACCATGGACAGTGCTCAACGTTATGGCTGTGTAATATTTTGTTTTTAGAAAAGTGAATTGTTTATTTTCTAACACTGGTCACTTGTCAGTCAAAGCGGGGTTGACTTTGGGAAAACTCATCTCATGGTCAAGACTAAAGCGTGTCCCAAAGAGTCACAAACGCAGAAACTAAATGTTGCTTAGCCATTGCTCCTGGTTTTTGTGCTCATTTTATCCTGGCTTGCTCTAAACTCTTTGCATTTTCCAGCCGAGTCTCTGAACTGAGTTCACAGAGACAGAGCTCAGAAACAGACAGAGAGAATAAAATACTGGACCAAAATTTAACTTGGCAGCAGCAACCACTGAGCGGTCACATGGTCCACATGCTGCAGGCTTCAGGTTTCACTTCAACAAAACCCCGTGGATCAATAAGGCGCCTGTGCCAAAGCCTCACTAGATTCTCTCTCATTTCCAACTGCTATTTTTCTGGCTCATAAATTTAGTGTTGCTCCAAAAATCCTCACATTCAGCTACATTTATAACTGTCCTTTTAAGGTCGACAAATTTCCACACACATTTTTAACACATTACATTGTTACATTGAGCAGGTTAACTGTAGCAGAGATTTTAACCATATTCTGTACGAGTTTGATTTAGCTTCATTTGTTAGACTTGGTTTTATCTTAAAGCCGTTTGCAGTGGTTGTTATTGGCGTGGGTCGGGTCAGTGTTGTTGGATTAAGGTAAACCACCAAGAGTCTTGCATTTCACTCTGTTTTTCTTTTTTATAGGTAGTCTCTTTAATTGAACTTTTAACTTGTGCTGTATCATTTCATATCACCCACTATAATGCTGATATAATCTCTGATGATAAAACAGTTCTCTTATAATGTCAAGGATACAACACACAGACATGTCATAAAACAGTCCTGAATGAAAACTGTGCTCCATTATGTTTCTCTCTCAGTGCTTCAGTGGATTCAAAAAGAAACATATGTTCGTCCTGTAGGCCCCAATGTCTCAGAAACAGACTTAAAACAGCTTCAGTTCCTGCAAACCAACAACGGTAGAGACAGGAGTGGTTAGTGTAATGGTGGTTAGGTGGAAAATGCATGTATTTCCACAAAACTATTGGAATCTAAGCAACAGCATTCTTTTTTTCATCATTGGCATCACCTTTATGGGCGTACAACAACCTTGTCCTTTCAAGTGACAAAGGCAAAAACACATATATTCTGTAAGACCAGGTTGTCCCAGGAAAAAAAGATGCTAAAACTTAAAAAGTGAGCAAGGGTAAAAACTCAAGGTACAGTGGGTTTAATCAAATTTTGGTGTGGGTTTGGGTGACTATTTTCCAACCTAAAAACACTTAAAATATCACTGCAAATTCAGTACAACACCATTAAACCATGAACTGATTGCATTGATCAGAGCTAAAACAGTTTTACAAACAGTTTACAAAATGCAGCATGGGCTATATCATGTACTTTTCTCAAACCGTTGTATTTTTCTTGGAGCTCGTTTGTAAATCACAACTTTATTTTCAGCTGATGGTCAAACTGAGAATGAAGGACAGAATAACCTTGTGCAGAAGAACCAATCATTATTGAGCTACAGACCTGCAGAACATAGTCTTTAGTGTTTTTGTAGATATACACCGGGTCTCAAGGGAAGGATAAGAGACTTAAAATTGGGACTGTCCCGGGTAAATTGGGACGTATGGTCACACTGGGCCTAACTGGACTAAACACTAAATATCTTGCATGTCATTTTGTTCTGTTACAAAAGACTGAAGATCTAAACTAAATGATTATACAGCTCTCAATGTGTTAGCATCAGATGTGTGTCGCCATGTCGGTCGGTCTAAAGTAGGACCACATTTTTGCAGAATGTGGAGGCTCTGAGGCAAACGAGGCAGTGATGTTGGTTTCAGAGACGGCTGCAGGTCACAGATGATATCAGGTAATTGCTCTCGTATCTTTGTGGTCCACCTGAGCTGTTTTTATCTGAGTGATTAGCCCTCGGTATCTGCACAGCGCTAACTAACCGATAGCGCTGTGACCTTAGCTTCTACATCACACATTCGGTTTGTTGCTTACAGCTTGTGCTTATGAAATTGTGTTTTCCTTTTCCGCCCTGTCATTCATCAGACGGGATGGTTTCTGATTAAAGGTGGTCTTTCATGTGGAGGTCAATCATTATCACAGCGAGACGATGATTGAATCCTCCATCAGTGAGAGGCAGCTGCTGTTTTGAAATGAAACGATTAATGACCTTTAAGTGTCATCTTCAGTGAGCAAAGATACATATTAAAGAAAAAAGTCCATTTGGAAAGTATAAATTATAAATGTGACTCTGGGCTAATATCATTTTGTATCATAATTATTTGTCCACAGACCTTTAGACTGTGAGGCTCAGTGGATGAAAAACACTGGTAATAACTGTCAAAGACTATTTAAGTGTGATCTGTATAATTCTGGTTAAACATGGACAGGGGAGTCTACCTGGAGCATTAGGACCACAGCGCCCCTGTATGACCCCTCGTCCCGGTCACACTCCTCTGGGCTTGTTTCTGAATCTCAACCGCCTCCATGTTTGTTGTCCTCTGTTCCAATCATTTTGGTTTTGTCCCAGTACATTATAGTTTTCCTCTTGCAGTCGTCGGAAATTACAGAATTTTTACTGCTTTTTTACTGATATTTACATTTATTCATTTAGCTGATGCTTTTATCCAAAGCGACTTACATTAAGGTTCCATTCACCAGTGTCACAGCTGGAACACCACTGGAGGCAAGGTGTCTTGCCCAAAGACACAACAACAGTATGAACTGTGGAGAGAGCGGGAATCGAACCGCCAACCTTCCGGTTGAAGTGATGGGACAAGGAGGTTGTCTTTCTTGCTTCTCACACAGCACAAACATGCTTCGTTTGTGCTGTGTAAGAATTCTCTGTCTGCACTCTTTGAAAAATACTAAAGTTTTGTGGGATGCTTCGTACGTGTTATTAAAATAATAATAATAACAATAAACTTTATTTTATAAAGCGCCTTTAAAGGCAACTTCTCAAAGCACTGTACAAAAGCAATACAAAGCTCAAACAATAAAAGTAACATCAACAATCAAATGCTAATTTAAAAAAATAAGTCTTAAGTCTACCTTTAAAAATGTCGTAGCCCTGTGCTTCTCTAAGATCAGGAGGCAGAGAATTCCAAAGGACAGGAGCATAGGAAGAAAAGGCCCTGTCACCCATAGATCGTAGGCGTGTTTGAGGAACAGCCAACAAGTTGGATTGTGATGAACGCAGTCTCCGAGTTGGGGTATAGGAAGTTAACAACTCAGACAGATAATAAGGGGCCAAGCCATGCAATGCTTTATATGTCAGCATCATAATTTCAAAATCTACTCTGAATGGGACTGGGAGCCAGTGTAAAGACTCCAAAACTGGAGTGATGTGATTACAAACCCTGGTCCCAGTCAGTATCCTGGCGGCTGAGTTTTGTACATATTGTAGTTTGTTAAGTGTGGATTTAGAGACTCCGGCTAGAAGGGCATTACAGTAATCTATCCTAGAGATGACAAAGGAATTCATCAGCTTTTCAGCTACTGAGAAATTTAGCAGAGGACGTAATCTAGCTATATTTAAACTAACTCATATTAATCTGTACCATACCGCTGCAGTGGAGATGAATAATACTCCTGCATGTATATCCTGCATAAGATCAAACTACTGCATGTGCTTGGTTTATAGGAATGCAAAGGTTATACTAACTTTTCAACTCCTGTCATTTAAATGTGTCGTCACTGTTTTCACTTTAAAGGACCATGACTTTTCACTACTTTAGGAAACTTTGAGTGCACTATATTTAAGTCAGTGGATCTACAATGCAAAGAGTGTTATTTTTTGTGACTATGCAAGAAACAAACCTTTTAATAAAATGTGCATTTGAAGTCATGTGACAGTGTTTGATAAGACTGTAATTTCTTTATTTGGCCTAATTGTGACCTATAGTTGGACCAGTGGGATGTGAACAGGTCCAGTAAAGTCAGAGGAAGCCCATCTAACTGTGCGTGAGTACACGGACAGAGACATTTTTTTTAGAAAGAAACGAGAAACAAAAACTGGAGTCTATCAGTGTTTTTTTAATAAAATCTCATATCGACAAATAAGACATTAAAGTAGAAGAAGACGAGGGAGGATTAGTGTAATCTTAAACTGATGTGAAAGTGGGGCAGCTCTCACTTCGATGACTCAGCAGAGGGGGGGCACACAGCGGGGGGCACTACATCTGCAGCGAGAGGCTTAAAGGGGAAGTAAACAAACCCGATTATTCACAGCAAACTAAACTAGGGACTTTACTAGAGTTTTCAGAAGAAGACTTAAGATTTTTTGGGGAAATGATTTACAATGTCGGGACAATGTCAGACAAATTTCAACGGCATTTATCTAATTTAACACTAGAATACCAATGTAACAAATGTTCTCTTCTGTGAGCTTTTAAATACCTTTTTAATGTGCCTAGACTAGACTTGAACACTAGATTTGAGTACAATGGTCTGTGGGACATGGTTAAGAAAAAGGTTGAGTCATCCCTTTTCATTGCTGTCTTTCCTTTTCTCTTTCTGCCATGATTTTTATTTAAATCACCTACATGTTTTATTAAAAAGCAGACAAAGTGCAGAAGTAAATAAGCCTTGTCTGAGGCGCTGTCAGAGCAGGGTCATCTAGAGCCAGACACAAAAAGATGTAACACTGACGCACTTGTCAGCGGCCAACCTTCTGGCCTCGGGATCTGACGGCACATCTGATGTGAGAACAGCGACGGGAACAAGGTTAAACGCTGCAGTGGGTTTGTTTGCTCAGTGGACATCTGCTGCTTCATGAACTGTTGCAGGATTTTAAGTTAATGATGAATCCTGAGCAGAAACTCCACATATTCCTCGTTAGAAGACGGAGCTCAGGGTAATTAGAAGCATTAGGTAGAGCCAGATGTACTCATTTCTAAAAACATTTGATTAAAATGGTTGAAGGCCAGCTCTACTGGATCACACTGGCATCATAAACAGTGCCACTTTGCCGGCTCATTTTCGCTCTAATTACCAGAGAATGGCAGAGCCCTGTGGTAAATGAATTTTATACAGCCATGTCATCCTCATTAGATTCACACTTTCTTTTCAGTGGAGATAATAATAGACTCTTTCTGCCTCATTCTTAAATCTTGTTCTGTATGATTTCAGGTTTTGCGGTGAACCTCCAGGTGATCCTCGCCAACCCTCGGGCTCAGTTCAAGCGCAGAGGGTCCCAGCCCGGGATGCAAGAGTCCGACTTCCTTCGACAGATCACTAAAGTCACAGATTTGGAGCCCAAGGCCAACAACTGCACCAGGGTCAGTAACAGAAGCTTTAATTGCATGTTCGAGTTGAGATGTGAGAAAGAGTGACTGGTTGACCTGTGGCTGCACTACAATCAGAAGAAAGTTAGACAAAGACAACACTGCTCACAGGACTCTGAGACCCCACAACCCGCCCAACACTAGCCATGGAGGTTTTTTATTAGGATCCACATATTATTTCAAGCATAGATTCAGAAAATATAGAGCTTTGGTTATTGTTAGGAAATATCTGAGCGAGAGAGACAGGCTGGAGACTCTCTGGATGTTCTCTGGCCCGTGAATTTTATTAACCATCAACATGGGACCCAGCTGAGGACACTATACGGTTTAAGAAGTTAAAATCACTCAGTGCCTCCTGTGAAACACTTAAGATGGAGTGGGATTCATAAAGTGGAAGGTGAATACTTTGGCCTTGAAGCTGATGTGAAAAGAAATAACAAACAAATCCCACTGCGTTTTCAGTAATTAGTAAAGAATAAAGAGATTGAGAGGACTTGCTGTGAAAATATGTAGTGAAAATATTAATAAAAGGCACGTTGAGGACAAGTTAATTGTGGTCAGTTTTGATTTAATATTATGGGACCTCTACAGTCTTTGGAACAACACTACATAATAACATTTTGGTAAAGTAAATATCTATTAAGTGTGTATCTCACTCAGTTTTTTTTTCACAAAAATGTTTGTGCTCATTTGGTTCACATGAAAAGAAAAAAGTACCAGCCGCTGCTAATATTCAACACTGAGCCTTTTAATCTGTCTTTGATGAGGCTGCACTCATTCAAGTTGGTCTTTTTTATTGCCTACACTGATGTTTTTGTGTTGTATTTGACAGTGGGTGGCACATATTAAACTGCATTCATCTTCGCTGTAACTAACCAAAGGACATTTGTCCAACTATCGACAAAGTGAGTCACGTTTTAAGCCTGCAGCCTCGTCTAAACCTGGACACAAACAGCATTATACACTATCAATGCTCTCTGTCAGACGGCTGAGATCAATGTCCTTCATTTTGAAACAGCGCAGCCCTGTTGGCTCTGAGTCTTTATGAAGCCACTCATCCTCTCGACACAGATGACTTTAAGGACTCTGAGAGACATTGAACACATTACGTTTAACTTTTCATCGAGTTTGTCGGCTAAAAGTGCAAAATCCCCAGATGAGAACAAACATGAGTGAAAAAACTGTTCTCAGAGGTTCATTAGGCGTTTCTTTGTAGATTGCTTTTTTGAAGTTGGGCTGAAATAAATTGAGAAAAGCCATTAAGAAACATCTATAAAAAATAATACACTCAAGGGATTTAAAATCTTTAAAAACCTATGGACATAAATAAATCAATAAACATGAAGCTTTGTTTTCAGGGGTTTAAGGACAAAATCATTCCTAATTCTTCAGTTGTTGTATAAATACAGTCCAGTCTCAGCCAGTTCAGACCTGACTCAAGACAATTACATTTGGCCATGTTGGGGTTCCTCTTAGGCATCCCGAGGATAGACAGGATTAGGAATGAGGCTATTAGAAGGACAGTTAAGGTCAGATGTTTTGGAAAGGTTTTGAGGAGGGAGAGTGAAGGTTTAAAGGAGGAAGACCAAAGAGGAGCTTTATGGAGGTAGTGATGGAGACATGAAGGTAGTTGGTCTGAGAGAAGAGGATGAAGAGGATAAGGATTGAGATGGATGTGGAGACACCTGAACAGACCAAAGAAGAAGAAGAACAATAACTTTTGGCTATCGACTGTGTGCAGCAGGCCAGACGTTTCAACGTTTTTGATTTTTAAATGTCCCTCTACATTTGAACCCCTGTCTTTATTGGAGAAACAATGGTGATTAGACTTTTTGCAAACTACAAATAAAACCAACCTGGAGTACTTTTATATTAACATCAATGCTCATTTATGAAACAGGGAGAAAAACCCTCTTCCTGTTATTATCCAACACAGCCTTTTTTACAAGCACCTGGAGAGTGTGAAAACAGGTCCCAGTGCTCTCTTAGTCCCTGGTGCATTGTGGGTAACGGTTGGGGACTGTGGGGAGCGGCCGTATCATCGCTCACAGCCGGCTCCTGCTGCTGTCATTATCATTACCAGCCCCATTACCTTAATAATGGAGGCGCTTGGTATCAATACAGAGCATTAGCCGCGGTGACATCATCAGTCATCGCCCGCCACAACACGGACGGACGACACGAGAGCAGCATTTATCATGTCATAGTTACAAACGCAGAGGGACAGGTGACATCCATCACAAAACACTGTTAAGGGCAACATCCTGGGATGGTTTCAGGTTCTATTGAGATCAGGACCTCTGCTTTAAGTTTGAGTTTGTGATTCTTGAAGCAAATCTTGGGTGTTTAGAAGATATATTTTTGTAACAGAAACGGCAGGAATAACAAAAAAAAAAAAACAAACATGACTTGGGCACTAAAAATGGATTTGTGATGCTGCCTTTACATTTTTTGACTCATGTTATAAATAATTTAAAAAATCTAATTAAATACATATATGACAAACAAAATAAAATAAAAATCAAGTAAAAGCACATAAAATGAGTAGAGCTCATTGTTTATAAGTGATTGTGCTGTTCATTTGGATGGGTTAATGTTTAGGTCATGGTTAGGTTTTTAAATATGTTGAAAAGTATAATACAATACATTTTCATGACAGTAATCGTTCACGCAGTAAAAATCCCCTTTATTCCACACATATGCCTCCAGATGAAAGTGCTCATTCATTTATTTGATCCGTCTTCCATATAAATACCACAATCTCCATTTTCTTATTATATTTATTATATATTATATTATTAACCCGGTTATTACTCACATTGTCCCTCAGAAGCGTCAGTTTAAATCATTTCTCTGTGGCTTGTGTAGTTAATGAGATGTGACCCGAGGTTTACAGCAGACGAGGCTTTACTCAAGCACACATTTGGAATCTTTAGAAAGTAAACCTGGAATCTTTTATGGAAAATACAATACTGTAATTCATAACGTGTCAGTATTGAACAGAAGTTGTACAGTGAGTTTGTGTGAAGCATTTGTCCGAACCTAACATATTAGGCTCACATGTCCATATGGCTCCAGCTCTGTATCCTCTGTTAGGGTGCGTTCACACTCGTCGTGTTTGGTGCGGTTCAGACTGACTCTGGTGCGGTTGCTCTGTTAGCGCGGTGGGCTTGGATAAGTGTCAATGCTCCAGATAAACCTCAGTACACACCGAACACACGCTCCGAGAACCCCTTCAGAACAGAGGTCCCAGAGCGGGTCCCAGTGAACTCTGGAACGGTTCGATTCAAGTGTGAACCTCACGCGGACCAGAGACGAGCTCAAACATGAAGAGACAAAAACATCACGTAATGTTTAGGCAAAAAAAACGTAAGTAGTCGTATATTAAGAAAAACAAAAATGGAAATGTTGAACTAAAAACCAAATATAACAAAGGCTAGGGTTTAGTTTTACCAACAACTGTTACCCAGTTTTACAGCTCTAACTAAATTATTTTTTGCCCTTACATTTAAGGAAAACTGTTTTTATCTGTGAACAACATCTTAGGTTTCATCCAGGCCATCTGGGTTGTCCCACTCGCCTTCTAGAAAAGGGTTTATTACAGTGTTGGTATCGTCAACATGCACTGCCCCAGTCAAATAATAAAAAAGACAAAAAGAGAAAATGGAAGCAAAGTGAGGCAGTACATAATGGCAGTGCATTCAAATTGCAGAATAAAATTGGTCTGAGACTGAACCGACTTTTTTGTTTTGGGGCGAACTAATAAAGCGGACTACAAGTGTGAATGCACCCTTAGTTTTCAGCTGCTCCACTTTGTTTGAACCCACAGCACATACAGACTATTTAAAGAATTCTCTTTTCTGATTGGATTAAAGAAAATAGATTCCCAGTTTGTTGTTAAAGCAGACACTCAATAAACCAATTCAAAAGCTTTGAACAGCACCTTTCCGAGTCTCCTTGTGGTGGTACTGTATATGATGAAGTGTAGGCTCCATAGTCCTCTCTGGCTCCGGTCTGTGAGGTCTCAGATATGGATCGTCTCATTTCGGTGCGATAAGACTCTGAGCAGACTGACGGCAGCTGTAATCCAGTTAGAGCGGAGTAATGGCGGCAGACGGCAGTGACAGCTCCGGCAGCAGGGAGCGGCCCAACAGTCGGAGACAGATGATTACACACACAGAGAAGAACAACAGTGAGGAGGACAGAGGGCAGGACGACCCGCGTGGAGCGTGATCGAAGGTTTCAAACAGACAGAGTGACAGAGGAAAGACAGAGAGACAAGGCCTGACAGTGATTTGATTTACAGCGACGCTTTAGTTCAGACTAAAAACGATTTGTGTTTTATTAATGTGGCCAGCAGAATGGAAACATAATACAGTGGGGATCGAAAGTTTGGACACCCCAGGTAAAAAAAAATATTAATGTGCATAAAGACGCCAAGAAAAGATGGAAAAATCTCCAAAAGGCATCAAATGACAGATTAGACATCCTTATAATACGTCAAAAAAGTTAGATTTTATTTCCATCATTTACACTTTCAAAATAACAGAAAACAAAAAAATGGTGTCTGCAAAAGTTTGGGCACCCTGCAGAGTTAATACCTTGTACTGCCCCCTTTGGCAAGCTAGGACCTGACAGTGTCATGGATTGTTCTCAATCATCGTCTGGATATACCAGGTGATGTCAATCTCAAAGGTTTTAAATGCCCAGACTCATCTGACCTTGCCCCAACAATCAGCACCATATGTTCTTCTAAGCAGTTGTCTAGAAAACTGAAACTGAAAATAGTTGACGCTCATAAAGCAGGAGAAGGCTATAAAAAGATAAAAAGCGTTTTCAGATGCCATTATCCTCTGTTCGGAATGTAATTAAGAAATGGCAGTCATCAGGAACAGTGGAAGTTAAAGCAAGATCTGGAAGACCAAGAAAAATATCAGACAGAACGGCTCGCAGGATTGTGAGAAAAGTAAGTCAAAACCCACGTTTGACTGCACGATCCGTCCAGAAAGATCTGGCAGACACTGGAGTTGTGGTACACTATTCCACTATAAAGAGATACTTGTACAAATATGGACTTCATGAAAGAGTCATCAGAAGAACACCTCTTCTACGTCCTCAACACAAAAATCAGCGTTTGAAGTTTGCAAATGAACATATAGACAAGTCTGATGCATTTTGGAAACAAGTTCTGTGGACCGATGAGGTTAAAATAGAACTTTTTGGCCGGAATGAGCAAAGGTATGTTTGGAGAAGAAAGGCCACAGAATTTAATGAAAAGAACCTCTGTCCAACTGTTAAGTATGGGGGTGGATTGATCATGTTTTGGGGTTGTATTGCAGCCAGTGGCACAGGGAACATTTCACGAGTAGAAGGAAAAATGGATTCAATAAAATTTCAGCAAATTCTGGATGCTAACCTGATGCCATCTGTGAAAAAGCTGAAGTTAAAGAGAGGATGGCTTCTACAAATGGATAATGATCCTAAACACACCTCAAAATACACAGTGGATTACATCAAGAGGCATAAACTAAAGGTTTTGCCATGGCCTTCACAATCTCCTGACCTCAACATAATTGAAAATCTATGGATAGACCTTAAAAGAGCAGTGCGTGACAGACAGCCCAGAAATCTCAAAGAACTGGAAGACTTGTGTAAGGAAGAATGGGCAAAGATACCTCAAACAAGAATTGAAAGACTCTTGGCTCGTTACAAAAAGCGTTTACAAGCTGTGATACTTACCAAAGGGGGCAGTACAAGGTATTAACTCTGCAGGGTGCTCAAACTTTTGCAGACACCATTTTTTTGTTTTCTGTTATTTTGAAAGTGTAAATGATGGAAATAAAATCTAACTATTTTTGACTTATTATAAGGATGTCTAATCTGTCATTTGATGCCTTTTGGAGATTTTTCCATCTTTTCTTGGCGTCTTTATGCACATTAATAAAAAAATTTACCTGGTGTGCCAAAACTTATGATCCCCACTGTATGTAAACAACAACATTATACAGTATATTGTGATTCTGATCAAGCTGCCACTTTGCAGGTCAAAGCAAGTAAAAAATAAACTGCCATAATGTTGGAATTTATTAAATCTGCTTTACTCATAATTTCCTTTAATCTCTGTCCCAACCCTAAACACAGCAGAGGTACCTTTCCTGCTTTTATTTATTTCAATTCACAAAATACTAATACTTTATGTCAAACTCAGGTTTTGAGCTGACCGTAAGAGTTCAGAGACCAGTTGTTTTTATTCCTCTGTGTGACATGTATTATTGTCCCGAGAAGCTGTAGACGGTACAATAAACAAGAAAAGCATGTATTATCATTACTAAAGGATCTGTTTCCTCCCAGAGTCAAAGGATAACTCCACTTGAGACAGAAACTCGCACAATCCAAATCATCTCTAGTTGCTTTCATATTTGAGTCCGTTTACAGAATAACAGCAAAACTTAATCACTAAGCCCCGCCCCCTTTATTCACACATTCAGTTCATGACTTTATTTCAAAAAGGTCTGATCTGTCAATGTTGTAGCTGCCAAATGTATGTGACAAATTTATGTAACTTTCACAAAACACATATCAAAAATATTAAATAAATTGGTCGCAATGTTTAAGGATGTTAAAAAGATTCCCCAAGCGTTTGAGAGTACGGTTTAAATCCTAGACTTCTCAATCACCTCACCTGTCAAATTTATTTTCATATACAGTAAATGTTCAATTTAAGTGGAGAAAAAGAAAATGAAATCCCAATTCTTATCTGTGCCTGGGCAGAGCAGCCCACAACAGTTCCCTTTAAACTTCACTGTGAGATGTTCCTGAGAAAGACTCCAGTGTCTCCTCTTCACAGCGGTCTGTTCCTGCAGCTATTACGGCCAAAGCTCCAGTCGGCTGAGGCTTTTTGTCTCTGTGTCGCCTCGGGGAAGAAGAGAAAGGACTTACAGAGAGACAGCTCAGCAGAAGAAGAAAAGTGATGGAGTTCCCTCTGTTTTCTGGAGCATTATACGAGAGATGAGCTACATATCTACACATAACAATGATGCAGGAAACTCATTTGAATTAAAATTAACCAAAGAGTAGTTAATCAACTAAAGTACTCCACTGGAGCAGTACTGGTCATGTCAGTCACCAAACCTTTTGTCCTGTCCACTGAAAAAAACTTTCCAAAAAGCCTGATGACTGAACCTTAAAACAATAAACAAAACAAAAAAATAAAAAAATAGGCATTTAAGAATATAAGAATAAGAATTTCCTTCTTAAATAGTCATATTTAAAGACAAAAATGCTTCTAGGCCATCTAAAACCCTTCTAGAAAAGTGTATATTACAGTGTTGGTAAAAGAATAAAGAAAAAAAAAGAGAAATAGAGAAACTGGAAGCAAAGTAAGACAGAGCTGAATATTTGCAGTGCATTCACTAAATGTTTAACGAGATGGACAGAATTCACTTGGTCTGACAGTAAACTCAGAGTTTAAGAGAGTTTAAGACAGAGTTATCTGTGGTGGTGGTGGGGGGGCTTTTGCTGCAGCTTTTGTTCTTCTCAAAATTATTCTAAGTTGAAAAAGCTGTGAATAAACCAGCTTAACCTTCAGCCTCTTGCACAACACACAGTATTTACTTTCCTCAAAGACAATACTTTCTTGTATTATTGTATTAAATAGAATCTCTTATGTCAACATCAGAAAATTTCGGCATGACACAAAGGGAACAAAAATAGTTAGCTGCTCTCTGTTTATTTCAAAATGTCATGAACAAATAAGGTCTCCAGAGAGGATGGGAGTTAGGGGCTCTGTAATCCCATTTTCCTTTTCTGTGACTTTCCCATGATTAAAAAACTGCTCAACTCCAGTTTTTCCAATATGACTGGTTTATAAAAACAGCTCATTGCCCCCCTCTGCAGCTCCACACTGAGGCTTTAACGGCTGCTACATTAGCCTCGTTAGAAATGCAAAGCGGCCAATTAGCAGCAGTCTGGAGCCGATGACACGTTCCACCTGAAGACGCCCAGAAACAACGCACACAGCTCAGAGACGGCAATAAATCACTGCTCCTCCAGTCTCTAGAGCGAGAGTGGCGCAGCTCCGGACACAAAAATGTCACCCACCTGAAGTATAGCCTCATTAACAACAGGCTAAAAATAAACACTCCAATGGGTAAATGTGAGTATTTTTCTCACCTGGAAATGACTGTGAAAGCAAAGGCAAACACAACAAAAGCAGCTGCAGTGAAGGGACATGTTTCTGTTGGATTCATTTCGAGGTGACAGACACTTTTCTCTGAACTGACAGACCGCTGTGGATTCTATTTGAGAAGAGCAGAGGACTGATATTTTACCAATCATAGATAAGTATAAGTGAAGATTGGAATAACTCAGAAATGTTTATTGGATATGGATTCGATGTTTGTTGATGGGATGTTGAATTTGTGGTTCTCTCCAGGTCTGTCTTGTTCCCACTGCCTAAAGAACATGCATGTGAATCTAAGTAACCCACAGTAAATCAATGTGTCAGAGTCTCTTTTACTCTTGTGTTTGTTGACAGTTTAACTTCCAAAAGCTTATTGTAACGGCAATCATCAGTGAAAAAAGGAGACTTTAAGATTTATAATTAATGATTCAAACAGATGAGAATGATCAGCCCACAGCAGAGTTTATCCAGTCACAGCTTATTTCAGGAAAAAAGAGCGCTCCCATTGGAAACCAGGAAACCAGGAGATGGGTAATTCTGTTGCAAAATATGTCTAATTTTACAGCCAAACAACCCCAAAAGGATAGAAAATAGAAAAAAACAGTAAATTAAATGTAGATAAATGTTGGCAAAGCTTTGACGCAATGTTTAACGAGACAGAGATAATTACACGAAAACCTTCAGGTCAGCACAAAACTACGATTTAATGTAAAGTATTAGTGTTTTGTGGAAAATTGTTCCATTTTGACCTTTTTTAATACAAAACTTTGCTGAGTGTGGGGGCTGACAGAGGTACGGCAAAATCAGAATCAAGTAATGAAGCTGTAAGACTTAAGCAGTACAGGTCAGGTCAGAACAAGTAGAATTACTGAAAAGGGGCCTGAAGCATTCTCAAAACGTGTGTTGCACTGTAATACTTTGGAGAAACCTTAACTTTAACCCATGGTCCACTTTCCAAAAGGTGGAGCTAAACACTGCAGCTTGTTGTTTGGACGATAGATAATCCGTGACATGAAAGTAAAGTTTGTAGAATGTAAAGTTTTGACAGCTGTGAATGAACCTGAAACGATCTTCTTTGGATTTTTCTGTTGTACAGTTTTTATTTTGTGTAGAGAAATAGTGAAACTGCTGTGTTTTTTGTTTGCTTGTAAACTCTTGAGTCACTGCTGTATTTCTGTTTGTTCTGTTTTTACTTCCTCTGGTCTGACATCAGCAGAAACCGGGCTCATTCCTGCTTCACTCTGTGTTTTTCAGGTGCTGGTGTGGCACACTCGCACTGAGAAGCCTCACCTCGCCAACGAGCCCAAACGTCGGAAGGACACAGTGGTCATCGAGGTCTGAGCCAGGGACTGGAGATAACAAAACGTTCTTCTTATCGGGTTTTAAAGTGATCAGGGTTAGGGAGGACTGCTGTCTGTCGAAAACTGCACAGCGATCAAATGTGAACAATATGGACCCTTCTTCTTCTCTGTCTTTGGCTTGTTGATGTAAGTGTTAATGTAAATGTGAAGCATCAGAAGTGCCATGTGAATGAATCTTAACATTTGTCAAATGTTGTTCATGGTGCTTCACATTCGAGTTTGGTTTGATGACTGCAGTAAAGGCATGTTTCCTCTGCAGCGCTACGACGCAGGACGGGTCAGTGTCCATTGTCAGAGTTAGTCTAAAGTGTCTTTAATAAACATACTGTAGAACTTTGGACATTCCTCAACTTTGGTTCCAAAAGTGAGATGTAGTTACAAAAGGGTGGAGCTAATCACTGCACTCTGTTGATTGGACGACAGGGAATCCTCACTTGGACAAAAATAAAAAATAAAAAGGGAAACGCAAAATGGCAAGTGTTTTCTAAAATTAAGCATGTCTTCTTGTAAAAAAAAAACTAGCATTTATTATGATCAGCTGTTTCCAGGTTTAGAGTCAGCTTCTTGTGGCTCACTTTAGGACTTTACATTTCTTGTCTGTTTTGGACGAAACAAAAGCAAATAATTGTGACATGAAAGAATGATTCCCTGAGATCCAAGAAACTGGTGCAGGGTTTTGAATTGTAACATTTAGAAAGCTGGGAATAAACCAGAAACAACCTTCTTCTACTATAGTCTCTTGTAGCTGTATACACTCTAGTCTTTGTGAATGAAAACTGGTACATTCACTTTAAACCAGAGCAAAACTTCACATGAAAAAAAAAAACAATGTGAAAAAGAATGTGAAGTTTAGAAAGCTGTCGGTCATTTAAAAACAATCTTCTCTCTTTATTGCAAGAGTTTACAGCCTGTCATACCTCGTTTCATGAGAATTTAAAGTTTCTTTCTTCAGGTCAAGTGTGTCCCTCACACGGTGCACTGGAAACACAGTCCTCTTCAGGAGTTTCCCCAAACAAACTGAACCGGGCCGTACCGTTCGGCGGAAACATGGCTTGTGCGCAGAACAGTTTTTCACACAGAAAAAAAAATGTGACTGAAAATAATGATGCATTAATTTGTTTATTCGTCATTAAGCTTAAGCTCATTTTTGTCACTGAAGCGAGCTAAAACTAAACTAGGACTGAACCGTAAAATAAAAAGAATGGTTTCTGATAGAGACTGTGTATTATTTGTTCCAAATTGAACAAAGAACCTGGTGTCAGTAAAGTCCTACAGAGCCGATGAGTTTCAAAATAATGTGTTACTACTGGAACAATACATGAATGTGTAATGTATGTCTGTGTCTTGACTAAATTTTGTAACATTTTGAAAAAAAGCATGTTCTAACTTCATTAAAGTTATTGTGGGAACGTGTTATTAAACAGATTACGTCAAAACCTTTGGCTTCAATATCTTTATATATACTTTTACTGTAAAGTGCGAGGCCTTAGATGAAGAACAATATAAACAACAAATAAACAATGTTATATTAAAGTCTCTCTAAGTATATGGCATCAGAAGATAGCGTATGGTCCCGGGACGATCCTAGCGACTGGGATACAGTCTTCCTGGGAGTCTACTGGACGAGTGCACACCACAGGTTTAGACATAATAAAAGTCAAACGCAGCAGAAGAAAATCAATAAAGGCCATTGTAGAGACGCTCTGGTCCCAACAGTTAATGTTCTGCATATGTTATGTGTTCTCTGGGGCTAAAGACAGAACTGCTTTAACACAACTGCAGTTACACACAAGAGTATCTGGAGGTTGTAGACAATTCTTAGTCCAAATTACGATTTCTACTTTTACAATTTAAGTTTTAATGCTTCTAGACTTACATACAGCCAGATTTGTCAGTGTTTAAGTGACATATGGGTCTTTAATTCAATTGATGCCCACCGTTAGTGTTTGTCTAGTCTTCAGTTAGAAACTCAATGAGATAAAAGTCTGCAACGTTAACAAAAAAAAACATTGAACGTTGTGTTTCTCCAACATGGCTCTATAGATATGTTAAATTCAGCTCCCGTTTGCATAATGAGGTAGAAAAGAGACACAATGGTCCTCGCAATGTGTTTAATAAAGTTACAGATTTACACTGAACGCATCACTGAGGTGTTACATAAGCTCTTTCTTTTTACTCTGCTGTGTCAAAATCCTTCATTTACTTTGGAAGTATTTGTGAAGAAGCGTATGTTCGCCCGTCCTTGTCTTTCTTTAAGAATTGAAAGCATTAAATCTGAGCCAGTTCTGTAAAATGTAAGTGAATTGAAAAGGTTTAGAAGGCAGGCGCTTTATGTAGTGACTGTAGAACAAGAACGAGTAAGAATAAAGTGTAAAAAAGTATGACACTATTGCAAAGAATAATTAAAAGGACATCGAAGGAACACAAATACTAAACTAAAAATCATAATCAAAATAATGCTACACCAGACCAAGATATTGGGGTCTTTTGAAATATGGGTCTTTTCTATAACTAGGGCTACAAATGTAAGAAATAGATTAAATTGATATATATATATATATATATATATATATATATATATATATAAAGTATTTTTTTAAGTTTCAATTTAACTTACTTAACTTTGTTTTAAAACCAGAAACAACCATTGTTTTTGTTCAGAGCAGTCACACTACTGTCGCTAAAGCAAATGTGCTAAAGATTTATTGGCGGCTAAATGCTGTGTGATTCTCCTTCAACTCACCCTGGACTCCTCTTCTCAAAAACAAAGTGGAACAACCTCTGGCACGGCCTCTCTCTTTGGGATGTGACTGGATTTGAAATGTGGCTCGAGTGAATGACCACCAACAGCTCCGCACTGACGAGCCACCATCAATAATGTAGACTCTGCAGGAAAAACCCACGTGGCATCTGAGGACCGGACGAAACCGAGCAGAGCAGTGTTCGTCCCTGTGCCTCAAAGAGATGTCTGTGTCTCACTGTGGTATTGTCCCGAAAAGGTTTGAGGCGCATGAGTTTGGTGTCAAGAAATAAACACAGTGTAAAATCCAAGATTGAACAGCCTTTATTTAAAATGACCCACCAAAGAAAAAGACAACACTTTGACAGTTAAGGTAAAACCAGTCCATCTTGTGTTTTTAGTAGTCATCGGAAACATAGTTGGGTGAACAATATTCATGAGGAAGGGTTTAAACTCATGGAGACTTTTATTTGTCTGCACTAAACACTAGAAAATGTAAACAGGATGGAAATTAACCTGGAGGACAGGAAATGGAAATGTGTGATAGAAAAACTTTTGCACCAGAAAGTTGACTTAATTGTTGTTTTTTTGCCGATGTCCCTTTAGGAGCTCCGTATTATTACTTTGAAACCACTAATCTGCTCTTAGTCGTGTGGATTTTGTTCATTTTCATCATACAGTCAAGAAGAAACCCGCTGAGTGTTTTATCTGTTTTATCTGAGTGTTTTTGGACCATACATTGGAAAATATAGACTGTGGTCAAGAGAAAAAGTTAAGGTATCCCATTCTCACCATTGGGCTGCTGTACGTTATATACCAGTCAAATCTTGTGACAATTTTGGCCAAGGGGAATAATATGGTGCAGTACCTTAAGTGACCTGTAGTGGGACTGGTGACATTACAGGGGGTAGTAACATTAAGCAGTTAAATGAGAGAAGTCCCAGTTGAATTGCAATATTACATTTACATCAATGTTTTAATTCTTTAACAATTATTTCACATGTTAAGAAAGCTCACATTTATCCTGAAGCCCATACGTACGATTTAAGTTTTGTGAGACCTCATCCTGGATAAATGAGTCGCTTGAGAGCTAACAAAAAATGGTTTTCCACTGGGTCTATTTTTAAGTGGTCTTAAGTGGTACAAAAGCCTATAAATGTGTGAAAACTACTATTAGCACGACCACATTGACCACTGCAGTTATGATATTTTACACAGGGTCTGTGTGAAAACCTATATGAACTCATCAAACCATATAAAAGATGAGTGTGTAATTCTTCTCAAATGGAATATTTCTTTACACTTTTTAGGTCTGGAAAGGAAAATTAAGTTGACAACCATTATACGTGAAAATAACGGTAAAATCAAGTGGAAAACAAAAGAACAGTTTGTCTTCCCATTGACCACCTTTCATTTATTTTCTGATGTAAGGTCCTACAGGAAATGGTTTACTAAATCATGCATTAATCCCTCTCTCGGGGCTGTCCAACCCATCTAACGTTGTCTTGTGAGTTTAGCCCGATGAGTTTATTTACGTCAGACTAAACTGTGCTTCTTGTACCACACAGAACAAAACACCACAACAAAGATGGCAGGTGACGGATCGAACAGTTACAGCGTCATATGTCACAAGACAACATTTGGGCTCACATTAGAAGGTTTTTTAAGGTAGTATTTCCTGCCCTGTATGTGAATTGAACAGACACTCTGCTGTTTCTTCAATGATTTGGGAGACGACAGCCAACCCAAAATGAGATACAGTACCTATTAGAAGCACAGTAGGAGACACTGCTGTGATTCCTGTGGCGCTGTAATTTGCCTCGGAGAAAGCGAAGGCAAATTGGCTTATTTCAATAACAAGGAGTGTCTAAACTGGGTCAGAGCCCAGATTCAGCCGAACCCAGCTTCAAAAGAACAGACGCCGGAGAAAGACACCCAAGGGACACAGGGCCGCCCAGCAATTACCCAGACTTAGAGAGAATGCTTGACATTTAGAGTTTGGGGAGGATTTTAAAACCCACAAGCAGAGGCACAGTCAGCCGAGGGCACACCAGTGGGTTCTGGGTAGAAAAGTGTTCAAATGTTACAAAGCAACAAAAAGGGGGCTACATTGACAATTATAACATCTATAGACTGTATATAAAAATAGACAGTGGGAAAGGCGGTAATATTAGGTTTTAACTTTTAATAAAATGTCTCCAGTGCATTTCTTTAGCCCTGGCTATTTATTTTTTGAGACAAGCCAAAACAAAACATCTGCCGAATGGGACAAAGCATAGAGTGAAAAAATGTGTATCTGACTTCTTTCAAACTACAATATTAAAAGAAAAAAAAAGAAAAAAAAGTAGTGTAAAATGACAGAAGCTACGAAAGGCTAAAAAATGTGTATCTCAATAAACATAGTAGGTCCCAATGAAACATGTATAATTAGCGTTGGAAGTTGCATTGTTACAACTGTTACCATAGGATTTTATGAAGTGTGTAGTGCGTTGGAATAGTTGGCCATTGTAGGATTTTCTCTCTCTCTCTTTTTTCTTTTTCTGTTACAAAGTTTGGTATTAGGAACCAATAACATGCTTTAGTAGTGCATAAGGAAACATTAATGCTCCTTCGTAGTGTTCTTGTAAATATCTGTGGTAATCCCCACAGAAGTGCAGTTTTCTCCTGAACATGACTTGGTTGAAGTTAGACAAAAAAAACATGCTTATTTTGGTGTATTCAATGCTTTTGCGAGTCACAAATCTTGGTAAATTAGTCTGTGTGCCTCATTTAAATGCTCTACTCCATTGTCTGTTAAACGGGAACTCCCACAAAACCACCTGTGTCCCACACTTTTCCAGCACTTAACTGTGCTACAGCCTTTAGTCAATATGGAAAGCTGAGTTTTTCTGCAATGGGACAACGATACAGTAAATCAGGCCCATGATCTCACTGGATGCACAGTGTCAAATCTTTATAATACAGTCTATGACACTTACAAGACAACATTAGGAGTCATAGCTACAACAGTTTTATGAAAAGGAAAGGGAAAAGCCACTTCCAGGACTTCAGACTGTGAACCACTCAACCGTCTGAGTTTGTGCTTTTAAGATAAAGGCAGTGCGGCTACAGTTAGCAGCCACAGAGGTTAGAAGAAACAGCTGGCGTTTCTAAAAATGAAACAAAAGTCGTAGGAACAAAGCTTGTTTGTTTGAAAAATATAAGTAAAACACAAAATGATGAAATAAAACTATAGTTACATCTACTGTACACAAATAAGCACCATACATTTTGATTGTTAAGGCTTACTAAAAGTTATTAATTAGTCATAAGTAAACCTTTATTTCTTTATTATTTTACTTCTGCTTTTCTCTGTGTGAGACAAAACACAGATTAGAGCAAGAAAACTAGCTACAGTCTACATTATCCAGTTATTGCGTTCATTACAGAAATGATATTGACGATTGAGAAGTCAGTTATCAAAGTCCTGGAAGTTAGCTCAAAAGGTGAAAGGATATTTTGTGTTCTGCAGATACTTGTTAATGTTAAAGGTTCAAACTGAAAGGTGTTGAATCAATGAAAAAAACACCAGTACAAAGGCTATTTATTAGGATTTTGTAGAATCTGTATTCTAATGCCTCTGATCGGTGTTAGGTATCTCGAGTCATTTTATTTTATTTGTTCAAACTGGTGTAAACTCATTTGAACAATGATCAACAGTGGCTGCTGTGTGATTTGCTCTAACCCCATCTGCTTGCATTAGGACCTTATTCCAGTTAAGACCCAGTCAAAACTCATGTCAGTGCAAAAAACATGTATAAGCAGCTTTGACAAAACCAGTGTCAGTCAGATCCTATTAGCTCTAGCGGCTAGCCCCCGCGGCGCCAGTCACACGATTAACGAAAATCAAAAGTAGCTGAGAGTCGAAACATGAGTCTCTCTTAATATGGCTCTGGAAAAAGGGAGGTTCAGGTCGCAGTTTTACAGTACAGTACTGCCCTATACACGAGAGGAGGGAGGGGGCATATACACAATACATAGACTGTAGAGAAGAGTGGACATAGTGAACATGATGTTAGTTTTAAGGTTGAAGAAGCCATTTTAAATGTGAAAATGAAACTTAAGTGTTTTGTTGTTCCATTCACTGACCATATTTACAAAAAAAAAAAAAGGATCTTAAAGAATTGTGAGGTATAACACTACAACAAAGTAAGCTACAATGAATGCTAGATGAGAACACTGAATGCACTCTTAATTATAAAATGTAACCATGAACAATATCGATAATGGTCCAATGAACGGTGACTTCAAGCACTTGTAATGGGCTGTTGAAGCTGTGAGCTGAGTGGTTAACCTTTATTTATCCAAGCTAGTCCCACTGAGATTAAAATTTTCTTTAGCAGGGGTGTTCTGGCCCCATGTGAGGGGGATACTATTGTAAACTAGTTAGTATTCAATCATTGTACTACACCAATACAGGTAATAATTTTATTCACATGTTTTTTTTTTTTTTGCTAAGATTTTTGAATATGATTATCAGTTACAGAGTCAAAAATGAATTTTTGGTTTAAAGCATAATGTTTACAAATTCAGTTACACTTACCATTATTGATGCTGCTAGTTGAGCCAGCATTTATAGAAATAGAAGCTAATGTTAAAGTTTGCCTGAAGGTCTACTAACGCGATTGGACTGAGGTGCTGCTGACCTGCACAAGAATGCCTCGATCCAAACTCTATGGTCACAATTGATTTGTCACACTAAATATTGTTATGCTTGATGTCTTAAAAGGTTTGTCTTCAAAGCTAGTGGTAGGCAATGAGCTGTCATGTGTGGTACACAGTGGCATTAAATGGCAGTTGATTGGCCTTTTAGTCATTGTAAAATCTTATAAGCAACACATACAGGTTAGGTTTGTGGAAAAGCTTTGAGCTCAAATAAAGTAAATGCAAACCACTCTGGTGTTATTAATTTTTCACACAGTACTACGTCCATTTTTCTCTACAGTCCAACCACACTACAGCCATTACTACTGCAGGTACTCAAAGACTAAACTACCATTTGGTACTGATAATACGTAAGTGTCCAGCAGCATTCTTTTCAATTATTGTGTCTCACTCGTCAGACAACAACACCAAACCAACACAAGGGAAAGACACAACACAGAAGCTGGCGTTTTTTTTTTTTTTTAAAGGAGCAACGCTGAAGGTTTGGGTTCAAAGGGCTCTGTGCGTTTTGTCCTCCGCTGAGATTTGAGGAGAAACCAGCATCACTTCCAGAGTTGAGTGCTCAGAGTCTGACCGGAGGAAGGAGCTGCTGAGGGCCATCCTGCAGAAGAGGGGGCGGCAGGCTGCACCAGACCTACAGGAGGAGTAGGACCTGTCCCGGTTAGAGCCACACCGGACATCTGCCGAGTCATCTGAGGATGAACAAGACACAAGAAAATGTTTACTCCAGTTGCTCCACCTTGTTCCAGCAAACAAACCAGGTCTTGGTACAGTTTGTTCCGGGCCAAGACAATCCTTTTGAAGGACCAAAGACAAACTGTTTGATCTAAAACACAGTCTGCTGAAGCCTTCAAACCTGGAAATGTGATTCAGACACTATTCTCTGCTAACCCTTGCCTCAAACATCTTTTGAGAAAACTCTTTATATCCCACAAAACAAGATAAAATATTGCACTTGGATGTGTTTTGAACGTCAATACTTCACATATTCCATAACAATAACATGATGTATTTCTCTGCACATTCAAAGAAATTCCAAATAATGAGGAAATTTCTTGAGTACGGTTTGTCTTCCCTGTTCCCTGCATTCACCTCTTCTCTAAAAAGCTGCTGGCTCCCATCCTGCTTTCTTCCACATGGCTCTAATCTATTATAAATGTGCTCTGGTGCATCGAGGCTCACTTATCTGCCCATCTGAGAGCCTGCTGTTATAGTGTGTATGTGCCAGAGTGAACATACATGAAGCATCCGAGCGCTTTTATATCATCCCCTGTCGCTAACCCCTCTCTCCTCCGAACACGTGCACCACCCACCTTCACGAGCACGCGTAGGTGATTAATGGACTCTCATTAACCTTCCTCAAGTGTCAAGAAGCTACTGATAAAGTCACATTGGAGACAGTAACCACACACAGGTCTGTCTTAGTGTCTCTGTGTGGACAAATATGAACGTTTTCCAGGTGGTGCATTGTATGAATAATGAACTCGACAAGACCAGGTTATGACTGGGAACAGAGTGTACCAGACTGACAAGACTGATGCATGATCTGTGTATGATCCCAACAGTCAATGTCCAGTCTCATCCCAATGCCTTCCAATCTATATCGACAGATTCTGTAATGGTTTGTTTAGTCACACAACTAGGTTACATAACAAACAAAAGAGAAACCGAAATAAAGTTCATTTGAGCTCTAACACGTTACGCTGATTTGGGCTGGATTTATTTTTTGTCCTATAACTTTTGCCTAAACCTGCCTCTTGCCTTTTGAGAAAACCTTATGATTCAGACAAACAGATTTAAAGTGAAGATCTTACCAAGGACTTTTCTTAGGCTAATGTTATACATCAAATAATGCTTAAGTTAATTTAATCACATAATATTGTCCCTGTTTCTCCCTCGGAAAATAAAAAAACAAGGTTACTATGTACTTCTCTGTTATTCAAGCCTCTGAGCTGAGATTGAGGTTTTAGGGAAAAGGGAGTGGCTTTGTACCATTTCTTTTCTGTTGTGAAAATGCCCATAGATTTTACACAAATTTTGAGAATTAACTTGCCTTGGCATTAAAATGTTAATAGCAGTCAAGCTTAACTACAGCCCACGTTCCTCGACCTTAACCTGCTTCTACTCGGCTAATTTAAATACGGCTGTCTCATTAAAATGTTAACGATGCTTGTAGTAAAGGCAAAGGTTCAAAGTCTACGAGGCAGATACAGATGGCCGCTTAATATGAAGTATAATCAGGATGGACAAGCTCGGAGACATGTCATTAGGATTGGGTTTATACACCAACAGGAATGCTCCTCTGTACATGTTTTACTAAGTCACACGTTGTTGCTCTGAGTCAGCGGTGAACAATCGACCAAAGCAAAAAACATTGGACTTCCATAAAGCTATTAAAGAAATCAATAGCTGCAGGAACAAATTAATCAGTTGGACGCTTTGGGCTGTAACTGTAACCAATCGGGAAAAAGAGTCGAAGACGACTAAAAAAGGGATTTTAGGTTTAAACAGTAAAAGAAAGTGGGATTGTGCAGTCCATCTTCAGCTCTACCTGCCTTTTGTTTGTTTGAAATCAATCAAACTGTAGTGTGTCACATCCGAGCGGGACAACGTGAGGTCGGGTTTGGAGAAGAATGTTTTAAAAACGAGAGTTAAACAAGAGTTAAAGATATTTGAAATGTCCAGTGTTTGATGTGTTTGGCAGTTGTCACTTGTTTTCCTAAAAAAGGCAAGCTTCACAGAGGCACAATGTGTCATACATTCCAATTATAGAGTAATAGGAAGAGAATTTTGACACAGAAAAATGCTTTATTAGGTGTATTTCTATTAAATGTTGACACATGAATTAGTGAATTCAGGCATTTTAGCGTTAGCTGTATTTTGCAGACGCCTTTTATTTTTAGGGGTTTCACTGTGCTTTACTCATACATACAGTCTCTTTCTTTGATCTAGGGTCTATCTAACAATGTAGACAGAGAAAAAGACTCTGCACTTTTTGTGATGTAGGAAACAAAAGTCATTCCACAATGACAGAAACCATATAAATCTGTAATTTAAATGCATTTTATTGTTGTGTTTTTCATGCATATTAGAGCATAATTATCTGTGGAAAAAACAAGACCCTAGGCTTTATTATTATTAAAGATTTTAATTAATCAGAATATTTGGTCCTAACTGGAAGCTTTGGCCACTCACAGCTCGCTTCCGGAAAGAGTAGCACACCTATTGGTCGACACAGCTTTCAACACAAAAGAAATGGCAACTGTTAAAACTGATAATTGTCAGATGCTTCAGTCAGACACTGAAGTCAGAGCTAAAACTCTGATGTAATGCATAATTCTGAGACAGAAACATATCTTTATACACATGTCTCATATTCAGCTGAGGATTGATTGTTTTCTCTTTGTTCTGTACAAAAATGTGTCCACAGATAATGGGCTCTGAAACAGCTGACGTTTACTTTGTCAACATTTATTTGGAGGAAAACAATAAAACATATTTCCTACATTACATTTTCAAAAACACCTCAAAAAAACAGAAAACCTTTCATTAGTCTACATGAATTATATGTTTACGTTTACTGTATTTTCTCCTGCAATAATTACACAGTCAGTAAGACACAATCCTGAAAAACATTTCTTATACATTTGTAAAATCTTAGTCCAAATCTTCATCAACTGTGGGATTAGTATTGGTTGAATGGAGGTTTTATTCAGCGGCAGACCAAAAGTAAGACTGGATTTCAACACATTCATATGAATTTAAAACAGGAAGAATAGTTATCTGTCTCTGTGCCTTTTAGTTCAATATAAAATGATGAAATAAAATGAAATTTAGGTGAAATGTTTGTAAAAGATGAAAATGATACAAGCATACTGACAACTGCTGAGAAAATCAGTGCATTTTTACTGCTCTAGTTTAGAGCATGTATCTTTCCCAAAGATCTAAACAATCAGCAAAGATTTGTTTCATAAGTTCTTAAATGTATTGTTATTTTTTTGTAAGAGTGTATTACCTGGTTCATGCTCCACTGTTGTCCCTGTTGAGCCCCGGACACAGTCTGTTGGCCTGTTGTCATGGCACCCTGCTGCACGTAGCTGCCGTTGGGCATCATCACCGTCCCACCCATCGGCCCAAACTGCATCTGGGGCTGTCCCATGTACAAACCTGAAGCACAGAGATCACATTCAAACTGATCAAGCATCTCCAGAGGTTATTCTGTTCTCATTTGCAGGAATAAATTTATAAAAAAAGTATAAGTGGGGTTTATTAGAATGTAGTTGATGAAGATATCTTGCCATTTAATGAACTAATGTGTGTCAACCCAAAAGCTGAAACAACCATCTTATGTTTCTTTGGTTTAAATGTTTGTGGAGCAACTTAAATTCTCTTACCTCAGCATTTTTGTCTGTCATTGATAAACTATTAATTGTTCTTTAAATCTGTCGTTATAGGTTGCACAGTCGGACAGTAAGAATCAAAATGAGTAGATCTCACAACCAAAGATCACACAACAACTGCCTCTCCAACTTAAATAATACCTGGAGTTGTTTTTTTTATAACAAGTAGCAAGCGATGTTTAGCTCCCGTTGCAACTTTGCCTTGTCAACACTCTAACCTCCTGTTATCTCTTATTTAAATCTCTTATTCTTTCCACTAAAGGCACATTTACTGATGTTAGGTGGTATTGACCAGACTGGCTTTCACACACAGACATCTTTATTGGCTCCTAGTCTGACTCCGTACTGAATATAAAATCTTTTTACTGACATACAACCACACCTAGTCCTAGTCTGAGACACAGCTCTGCTCACCAGAGGTTTGTGGAAACGTCACACAGATATATTTGTTTAGGAGCTGGGTTGATGCTAACAGCCTCCTACACACAGAGACAGCCATAAACCGTCCTGGCACTTCAGTTTTTAGTCTGAGCCTGGGGTGATTCTGCAGACTCTGTGTGTTTTTACGACCGCTGTGGGACTGGGCTAAATGCAGCGTGGAGTGGACCTGTGCCTGCGTCTCCACACACTGACCTTCCTCCGTTTTATTTCTATGATGCATCTGTCCTCTGGAGGGAGACAGTATATTTACACATCTGCGCTTTGACTCGACTGTCCACAAATACAGGACACACCTTTCCTTTTAGCACCTCACTAAAACATGAACGTTTGGCCCCGAGCAGAGCATATGGAGATTAAAAATTCAACGTTTAAGCTTTTAGCAGAATATAGTGAGGTTGCATTTCACATTTGCATTAACCTGTGAGTTGCTCTCTATTTATACACCTCAATATTTGTGTTTAAACCAAAGGAAACTGCTCCAAAAAGACGCAATCTTTGGCTTTTAGTGTAGCAATTACAATTTAAGAGTCTCAGAAAATGGAAATCTTTATGTAAGGATAATTATGTGCACTTGTGTGAGTCATTTAAAAAAAAGACCATACTTTCTTGAGGATGATGTATTTAAACTGATGTGAGGTCTGTTTCTCCAAAGCTATTTCAAAGATTTCAATACAATGAACTAAAACAGTGTTGATGTTAAAAAGTAAAATAAAAGACTGATCCAAATATTCTTTATTGTAAGGACAGTTTCTTAAAGGCTATAATAAAGGCTTGAAAATTGCCAGAAAGGGACATTAATTGTAATACATTTGTAAAATCTGAGTGAGGGGATGGAGAAATGCATGTGAAGCAGATACTTTATAAAACAACATGATCCATCGTCTACATGCTCTAATAGAGCAACAAAGGCCAGCCAGTGGACGTCTGACATTCTACAGAGACTGTCTGAAGGACACGCCCCTTTGCTTCTGCCGGGACATTATACTGTAATAATGTCAACTCAGCAAAAGCATGATAATACTAAGTTAAACATAAAGTTAATTCTGAGGGAATTAGTAAAAAGTTAAAACATAATAATATTTGAAGCATTCTTCTTGGAACATGCACCTTGGTATTGCTAATACAATAAACATGGATGCTAATGCTAACTTTGTTGCTTAAAAACATGGTGGTTTCTAATATGCAATCAAAGTTGGAGCATAATGATATGTAAATTTGCTGCTGTTTGCAGTTAATATGTATTTAAGTGCAGGCTTATTGTGGACTGTTTAATCAAAAAGTTCATGAAAACCACTTCATTTGTGGTTTGTGTTGAATTGATTACATGTATTGAACATGACCAAATTGAGTGAAATGAACAGAACTCTGAACAGAAAAAAATAAAATAAAACAGTATCTGAAAACGATCATTTAGCTTTAGATTTGACTAAAGACTGGGACGCAACATAAAAAGAAGCTCATCTTTTTGTTATGGGATGTTGTTCTTAAACATGATTGGATAGATTATTTGGAGGTTGTACCAATAGAGTGTATCAAAGAGTGAGTGAGTTACAACACTTCAGTTGGCAGAGAGTATATAAAACTCAAATATCTGAACAGCAGAAGTAAATGGGGTCTAATTTAATAAACTAAAATAGAAGGGGCGGCAGTGGCAAAAAGTACAAACTAAAATAATCTGCATCATAAAACAAATTAGGCATTTACGGTATAACTTTGGCAACACATCAAAAGATTAGAATGAATTAACCCTGGTGCATAAAGCTTTACCCTGTCCAGTGTTGGGCTGCTGCTGCTGCTGCTGCTGCTGCTGAGCCTGAGGCGGGCTGCTCACTGAGCTGCTGCTGTACAGAGACAAGATGGAGTCTTTGGAGAGAAGCTTCTTCTTCTCCTCGGCCTTTGTCGTCAGAGTGGAAGTCGTGGTTGAGGAGGTGGATGAAGAGGTGGAGGGGTCTGAAGCAGGAGCCGCTGTACCACTTCCAGCCTGCGTCGAGACATAAAGAGAGGAGCTATTTTTGAGGACATTTGAATGGCAGAGAAATGGACGCTTTCAGAAAAGACCATTTGAAACAGCGGACACTCCCAATTAAACTTCAGAAGGATCAAATGCATTTTAATAAGATAGATAAAAAAGAATGAGTAATGGAAGCCATTAAAGACTCAATATGTTGCAGGTAACCTGGAGAATTATATATATATATATATATATATATATATTTTTACATCTGAGGGAGCTGTTAAATTTTACAAACCGCTCCCTAATGTTACTTAAAATAGAAATGCACACGAGTCAAGGTCACTCCTGAGAGAAAAAAGTTAATGGAGCTGCAAACATGAGTTATAAAGAGAATAAATGGAGTAGGTTAAGGAAGCAGAGCAGCAAGAGTCAAGAATAAACTAAATAGGAATAAGTCATAACCTAGAGTTTTAGTGACTTGAAGAATCTGCAGCAGAGTGAGACCAAGCCTAATCAGTGTTGCTGCAGTGAATGAAGGGAATATACTGTATCAAGACCTTGGCTGTGAAAGGCATTTGATTTTTTTGTTCTCTTCAATGGTGCTGTACTGCCTGAACATCAGCAGTCTTTTCTAGATCCTGTTTCTGACTCACTATTTAATGTTGCAAGTTATGCTAATGATTAATACAATGTAGGAAGGGAATGGTTTTTATTGGAATTAAGAGCTATGTTGCTAACAAAACAGCTATTGCTAATAAATGCTACCTTTGTTTTTGTAAATAAAATATTAGGACTCTTTCTACTTTTTTATTTATTTATTTTTACTTAATTTTTATTCTACACAGGACAAGCTTCTTTTGTGTTTTGAATTTTGCTTCTCATTTTCTCAGGAGTAAAGATTGAGTGGCAAGCTCCACCTTTCAGTAACCATACCACACCACGAAAAAACATCAAGGAGTTACCAAATTAGTATGGTGTATGTACTTTTTGAAACATACAACGTTTGACATAAGAAAGGCCTCTAAAAGTGTGCCGTACCGACCCGTACTCTAGATGCTCCTGTAAAAACTAAGTTCAAGAGACACTACAACAATTGATAGCTACAGTAGATAGCTACTGCTCGTCTTTTAACTGGAGCTCGTACATTTACCCATTCTCCAATCCCTTCACTGGCTCCTTGTGCACTTTGACATTGATTTTAAAGTCATTTTATTTGTTTTTAAATCTCTTCATGGTCTGGCCCCCCAGTACCTGTCTGATCAGCTTGTGCCCTACACCCCCTCTCTCTCGCTCGCTCAGGGCGGCAGGTCAGGCTTTGTTGGTTGTATTGAAGAGTCACTTCCTGTTTTTGTTGCATCTACTTTTAATGCTGTTGATTATTTTTTTTTTTTAGATTTTTTTGGTCAACTATTGTTTTTAAGGTGCTTTATAAATCGAGTTGGATAGGATTTAGGAATGTGGATAGTTGTTTAACCCAGTGCTGTTGATTCACCGATGACTTGGAGCTCCGGGTTTATCGACAGAATAATCCTGTCTGTGTGATACGTCCATCTTCTTCAAAAGGTGGTGGGTCACTTTAAAGCGCCACTACCAGATATAATTTCTCTATTCTGGTCCTAACAACTACCCCCACCAATTTCTGTTATTTTTTATTTTATTTTTTTATATTAAAGATATAAAAGCATTACACCAATGAAATTCCACAATTATCTTCATCTTGTTTAACATTTTGTGAATGTGTTGCAAATACTTATCCGTGTTTCACTTTCCTTCCCTTTACTCCATTTATGTTTTTGATTTTTACACTGTTCCAACCATTCAAACATAGTCAGTGCTGGAATAGACACTTTCTCAGTTTTATTGGTGTCAGTGTCGACCAATGAGAGCGTCAAACAACTCAAGATCTAACAACAGGAGTGTATGAGATAAACACACTCATCTATTAAAATCCTTGATAATAAAATATAAATAACGTCTTAAAGTAACGTTTATTCACAGATGAAAATATGTTCTTTAAAGTTTTCCTTGACTCTTCAAAGTTTAAAGTTTCTTAATTGTCCCTCTTGGATATTTACCTTGCAGCATCATGCTCCATAAAACATAGAAGCACAGCAATGGAAATCACTAAAAGCTCCTGTCTATTCATGTCTTTGCTTGAACTGCTGCTCAAACACTACTGTACAAAAAAAACAAGGATGCACTTCTAAATAAAGACTTCTTATTTTTGTAACATAAACATCACTCACTTATCCTCTACAGGCCCCAGCTGCTGTGGCTGTGAGGAAGACCACCCTCTGGACAATCAAGCTTTATTCAGAAAACAGGCACTTACAGACACACTGGCAGACAACCATTCACCCTCACGTTTATTCCCTCTGGGCAATTTAGAGCCAGCATGTCCCCTATATACAGTATATATATGTATTTACAGCATTTCTTGTGTCATTTGACCCTGACACTCGGCTGAATGTAAAGCATGTGGTGCACTCATCTGCTTCACAAACATTTCAGCCTGGACTCACTCGCACTGCATTTTATAAAATAAGAGATAATACACAACGCAGCAAGACAGATACAGGAAAAAGAGAAATGGGAAGGAAGCTAATGCTGAATATAGATAAACTATAATCTCTGAGAAGGAAATAGACTTGTTGCAGTGGTTACATTATCACTGAGCGGCGCAAAATTATTCAGAGACACAGTCTTAAATCTACAGCTTTCTTCTACAAAACACTGATAAGCATTCAGAGCTACACATAAATTTGTTCTTTTATAAACTGTTATGGTCAGTATTTTAATGGGTAACAGTGTACACTAACTTTATTTTTAATTTGAAAGTGTAGTGTTTACTAGAATATTTACTTTACTAGATTTACTAAGCTCATCACTACTTTTTAAACACAGGTAGTATCTTCTACTAAAGTGCACAATGTGAATACTTTGACACTCTGATTGGTATTGATTGTTACTGGGTACCAGACTAGACTCTGTCTATTCTATACAGAGACTAGTCTGATAATGCAGCCTCCTTCACAGAGGCGGGATCAGTTGCCGAATAAACCAATCACACAAAGCAGACGTAGCGACAGCAAGTTGATGTATTCAACTTTTTCAGAATCCAGCTTCTGAAGAAATGTTCTCAGAGCTTCCAGTTGATGTGGTTTTAAAGACATGTCCAGGTCACTTAAAACAGGCGAGTGCCGCGGCAAACTTTTCTTCTGTTGCGGGCGCCATCTTCTTTGCTTTGGAATAGCTCCGCAGTGCAGAGAGTGTGACGTTGACCCCCCCACGGCTATGATTGGTCGGGCTCTGCTTCAGCCGGGAGAAGGGGCGGGCTTATGGAGCGTGCACATACTTAATCTCTTTGGCTCAGAAAGGAAGTGGGTATGGCTACGCCAGGCTAACAAATCTGGCCAATAATGCTGATTCTAACCCTTTTCAACTAAATATCTGTTCACATAAATGTTCATTAAAGCATAGATATTGCTTTAATTGAGAATCCTCCAAAAGAATAAATAGAAAAGCAGGACAAAGGAGAAATAAGGACAAGGGCGGGCACAGACAGATAAGAGATTGATGGCTGTTTGTATACTCTGGGGATGTTTTTCTCTTGAGTGTTAGTAAGTCAGTTAAGGTGAGTCAGGTGTTTAAAGCGTCCTATTAATAGCAATAGCACAATAGCATGAGACTAAGTCCTAAACCGAGCCAAGTGAAGGTGAGAACACGCTGAACACGTCCTCATCTGATCTCAGTCTCCATCAGACAGATAAGACTCTAATGCTTTTCTGTCGCAAAGTTGCATTTAACAAACTTCTGCAGTAATCATAGCTCTTTTACTTTGCTTTTTCATATTAGTCTGTGAAAGTCTTTGGGAGGCTTCAGGCGGGAGATAAGAGCGACATCGAGGCTGATTCAGAGCAGCGTCGATGCCGAGCCGAAGGATGATGACTGATGAAAATTACTGCGATGCCAGACACTTTTTAATTACATTCTGCTGACAACTTCTTAGTGAGTTTCTTAGACTTTAATATAAATCTAGGATTTGTCCAAAAGCAATTCTCAGAGCAAGCCAGTCTTCATTCACATTTTCAAGTATCACAATGAAAAGACTTTACAGTTTTGGACATTAAACACGTCCCTAAAAAAAGTCTCAGGAAAAGGTCTCACTATGTTTTTCAGAACAACTAAGTCCGCACGACTGGTTTCTCTACAGTTTTCAAAAGCAGACTATCGCACTTTCCCTGACGCTGTGTTTACCGTCGTCATGACAATGGGGGGTGTGCCCAAGCCTCTCCCATGGTACCTCTTAAATGGTCGTCGTGTAAGGGCGCCGCCATACGGTGATTTTACAGCAAAATACAGCGATATACATCCGTCCACCAGAGGGCAGGCTCCAAAAGCGGAAATATAAGGAGAAACCCAATGGCGACTTTACAAGAGTAAAACTCATGTTTACAGCCTGGTACAAAAGATGGCTCCGGTCTCTAGAGCTAAGTTTTTACTACGTGACAACTCTGGGGGGGGGTGAATTTTTGAAAATTACGTTGGTTTATGCTATCTAAAAACTAAAAAAGCCCGGATGTAACGGCCATTTTATTGCCCATTCGTAATGCAATATTGGTGAATAGGGGACCAATGGGCGGATATCATCCATAATTATACTATCTATGGGTGTGCCTCATGTAGATGCTTTTAACTGTCTCTGCAGAGGCTCATTTTACAGTTGAACTGGAGAAATACAATCATCAGACTGGAGCAGGGCCCAGAGAGACATATTATTAATATAGAGTTAATACAAACGGATGAAACTTCAAATGAACTGTTTAAGGTGTTTTCTTTTTACAAAACATTAAAACAATGTGTTTTTAAACTCAACCGATATTGGTTTTCTACGTTTCCTTCCTTTGTTTTCTCTTCTACGTGTGTTTTATTGGTTTTAGTGGGACTTCCTGCATTTGGTCTAAAGTCTGAACAATCATCATTGTGTTTTTTTCTGTCTATTTAAATCTTTATACATCATGTAGTATTTCACGCCTTTGGCCACACAGTTCTGCAAAAGCTTCAAACAGAAATAGAAGTCTCTCCAGCATCATTGTAGAAAAAAATACAGCCACTGGGAATCACATACAGTTTATTTGCTTCAGATCAAAGGCACAGAAGTCTAAAGGTGACTTCTTGTGCCTTTCCAATGTCAGTCAGGAGGTCACACTAAACATAAAAAGAACACATCAAATACATTTCTCCCAGAGGAGCTTTCTGTCTGTTTCTGTGGCTTGCATCAGCCTCATTATTGTTCAAACTGTCACTTCTCTGATGAGCCTGATGATTTGTTATTTGACACTTTAGGAGGACTATTTGTTCAGAAGAATCCACAGGGAGATGAAAGAAGTGTATACAAATATCATGTTACAGAAGCATTAGGTATTTTTATCTGTCTTTGTTCTCAGTGACACCAACGATGCTAGTTTAGGTGTTTAAATGTTAAGACATAGTTTGAGTTTTGTATTTAAACACTAAAAATAAATCAGTTTTTACAGTGAATTGGAAACATCATCCAAGTGGACTTTCTTTTGACAAACACGCAGACAACCATTCACGCTCTTTGAAAGTCGCTATAGTTCCTCTACATGTCGTTGGACGGAGGGAGGAAGAACCCAGAGAGGAGCAGGAGGTCGGCTTGACACAGAAAGACCAGGTTGGACCAGCCTACAGATCAATAACACAACCTTTTTGCTATGAGGCAGGGGTGTATTTCATAATAGCTGCACTTAAAAGCCTATGATGACTGTCTTGAATGTAGCATTAGCCATGGTTCTGTTGTGAACAGTGAAGTGATTAAAAAGACGAGCCGTCAGAGCCCCACTTTCTTCAATGGCATCTCTGCAGCATCTACCCTTCCCTTGTCTTGGGCGGTCATTAATACCACACACAGGCTCACACAGGCTCACAGCAGCACATAGCGAGATGGAAAGCCTCTTGAACAAGGCCCTATTCCTCACAGCAGTGTGTTAGTCGATGGCTGCAGCTGACGCTCTGAATTAAACCAAGGCTACCTCTTCCTCCCTGCCACAGCCTCTTCCTCACCGCTCTGTCTCCCACTGTTCTCCATCAGAGCCTGAAATCCTCCACACTCCCCTCTGAAGGACCATCTGTGGCTCTGAAACCACACTGGGCTCGCTCTCACAGTTTGTGCTGTAGAGAAATCTTAGCTCATTAAGTAAAAATTCAAATCCATATTCAAGAAGGCATCTTCAGTTTAGCCCCTTTGACCTTCCTCGTGTCTGTCCCCACAGGTTCATCAGAGCAAACCGAGGTACATTTTAACATGGTTTAAACCCACCAACTGTGACAGTCCAGTCTTTGTTTCTCATCTTCCATGTGCTTATTCATCTTCTGTCTTTTCCCTTGCAGTCATTTTTATTTCCTTAATTTGTGGGGGAATATATTACCCCACCTTCTAAATCAGGACCTCTTTTTTTAGAAGAAGTTTTTGAAAGTAAAATTGAATAGCCTATTTTAAAACATTTTAACTCTGGTTTATAACTCAGCCTGCAGTAATTGCTCATTAGTTTCTTAAAATGGAATCATTTAGATACAAAAACCTATAATGCAGTCTTCATATTCAACACATTTTATTTATTCATTTAGCTGATGCTTTTATCCAAAGCGACTTACATTAAGGTTCCATTCACCAGTGTTACAGCTGGAACACCACTGGAGGCAAGGAGGGTCAAGTGTCTTGCCCAAGGACACAACGACAGTATAAACTGTGGGGAGAGAGGGAATCGAACCGCCTACCTTCTGGTTATAAGATGACCGCTCTACCCCTGAGCCACATATGTTCACCTTTTGTTGTGTTCCCCTCAAGCTTTACAAATTAAACTCTGCTTCTAGCTCAGACTTAGTCCTAACTCTCCTAAACATCACATTTCTTCACTCGATGATTCAGTTAAAGGTCATTATCTGTCCCTGGCCTTATTCTCTGACTTTCTATGTGTCCACTAATCTCCTGACCTTCCCTTGAACACACTAACATTAATGTCTCCAGCCTTTATATTTTCACTTCCTTAAACCACATTTGCCCAAATCAGAAGCTTTTAAAAACACATTTCACTCTCGGCGGTCTAAAGAAGAGATGGAGAACAGGGCAATTGAGAATGAGAGAAGTGGAAAGCTGAGGATAACACAAATCCTCCTTCCTCCTACAAGGCTGTAATCTTGTTTTTATAATTGGCGCAGATAAGAAGCACTGCTGATGCAGGTTAATAGCTGCAGAAATGAGCAGAATGCAGGCTTCCTTCACGCACAGTTAATCACAGCAGCAGGGTTATGTCCGTTTGCTGAATCCAAAAGTCAGGGAGAGAAGGAGTGTGTGGTTATGTATTGATCATGGTCAATAAAAAAGAGTAAGCTAATAAAATGCAAGACTGACCGAATCAAAGATGACCAATCTCTCAATGGCATGACCAAAGGAGTCCAAGTCAAGTCAAAATCGATCCAAGCTGATCCCAGGACCAACAGAAAGTAGAGTCACAGAAAGTAGTAGTAGCTGGAAACATAATAATCTTATGAGACCGCAAAATTGCATAAAGTTGTATATCTGTTTATTTGTATCATCTTTCCGTGTCTCGAAGACTCGTAACCAGAAAGGTGAATGCTTGCACAGAGCAGGTGCAGGTAAGTTCAGGAAGTTTCCTCCTGGGAGCACAAATCTATGGCAGACAAAAACAAGGTGTCTCATTATAAAACAGAGAGGCTTGGGTCAGTTGTACCAGAGAGAAGGTCATAGTTAGAGGCAATCACGAGCAAACTGTTGTTGGGACATACTGTGATCAACAAATACTCAGACAGTAAAGATGTTGGGGGTTTTAGCGAGTAAGGTCTTTTAAATTGACGCCTGTAGCAAAAACACACTTTAATTTAATAAAAAGCCTGTCAATGCCAAGAAAATAAGATTTTTGCCAAATCCAGATTGTAAAAAGTTAGTCTAAAATACTTAGAGAGCCAGATCTGGATTTGAGTTCAGTTGCCATACGTTTGTTGTCAGTGACTGATTTTATTGGGTTTACTTGTTTAAGGTCAGTGAGCTACAGTTCTCCATTACTGCTTTGGTTAACGAAAAAATGCAATCACCAACGCAATTTCACAAAAAAATAAATAAATAAATAAAAATAAATTAAAGCCACCCTCCTGACAAATGGAAAATAACATATTATTCCGGCTTGTGTTGCTGTTTATCTATGAAAACCTCTTAATATTCCCAGAACAGCAGCAGAGGTGGAAATGCATTCATTCACAGTCTGATTGTGAGAAGTGGCTTGGCCTACATTCGGCTCTACCTGTCGCATGAGCTGTCGAAATTAACGGGGAATCTAAATAAATATGTGCCTCTCTGAGATGTTTTTTTAAGAGAACATGCATTATGCAGCTCAAGGCAGGTTTGCATTTCAAGTGTTTTCTATGTGTCCACTTTTCAAAAAGGTAGGTTTAGAGATGGAAAAAGAAGCTGCGAAAAATTTCTTGATATCATTTCAAATACACTGAGGTATAATAATGTGTTTATGGCAATTCATTCAGTGTCTATTCTGGTTTTGATTTATGAGCTCTGTGAACAGGAGGCAATAATCCTGGTTTACCTGGTTTTAGTCCTGGTTTAGACTTGCTTAAGACAAAGTTTAAACCTGGTTTAGATCTGGATTTTGTTCTTAGTAGAACACAGTAGACAGTTTTAATATTATTATTGTAGATTAGCAACAAAGTCTTCTCCGAGCATTACTCACATCAAATTTGGTATAATCTAATTTTCTTTTACATTTTGTTCGTAATGCATTTTAATGTTTCCAAATAACCAATTTAAACTTAGCCTAGAATCTCAATAAAAGTCTCATTAAAACCACTTAGAACCAGTTAAAGTCCAACCTAAATCATTAACATTAAACCCAGTCAAAGTAAAACCATTAAAACCTTTCAAAGACCAACTAAAACACCAAAAAGCCTGGCAGAAATCAAACTAAAACCATCTAATCTTAATCTAAATCAAACTAATATCCCTTTTGACAGATTTGTTAGATCAATATCTAAAACTACTGTGTTTAGTTTGGGCTTTAATCCTGGTTTAACCACTGCCTCAGTCCTTGTTTAAATATTTAAATGAAGTGCTGTTGCCAAATTTGTTTCATAAAATTCAAATTGACCCACTTTAAACTCTATAGCACCTCACTTCTCTTACACTTCTCTTATCCTTCAATTACACTCCTCGCTGTAATAAAACACAGACGAGTAGGTGCTACTTGGAGAGACAAATATTGTATTTTATGAGATGAAAAAAGATTGAGAATCCCTGATCTAATCCTTCAAGATATCAGAGTGACTGGGATGGTCATTGAAGCTTCTTAAACACTGGACTGGTCTGTCAATGCCATAAACTTCCTCTAACACACATATTACCATCTTTCCTTAACTTAAACCCGGTTCATTTGTTTCTTGTAAGCTTCCACATATCACTGTTTTGCAGAAAAGTCCCAGAATTATATTTAAATTCTAGAAACATTGCCACTAACCATCTGCCTGATTGCCTTATATTTCACATAAACAGTGCTGCAACAATGGGCTTAATTATAATAAAAACACATCATTTTAATCAGTCAGTTGATTTCTTGTCATTTCCGCTGTTTTATATTAGTGCCTTCTGTGTCTGCTTTATTTATTTTTTTCATCAGCACAATATTCTTTTTTTCTGTGAGGCAGGAATATTGGAGAAACAAGCATAAATCTAGCTTCATAAATAAGTCTTTTAGCTCAACGTTGTCTTGCAGTGGATCTAATTTATGCCTATGTTTGTATATAGGCATGCTGATGAATAAGGATCAAGGTAAGAGGAGAGGAGGGGGGAGAGAAAAAGTGTATAGTCGGAGAAAAAGGCTAGAGGCAGAAGGGCAGAGGATGACGGGCAGCAGAGATAAACTACAGTGAAAGTACGTTATGAAGGTGTATTACTCGTGTAAAACCGACCCAGACTGTCGGCTGAACTCCCCTCTGGCTCTAACCTACACTGACTTCCAGCTCTCAGCCCCCTCCGAGCTGGCTGTCAGGGCTTCTGTACTGTTTTTCTCGGCTGTGGTTGAATAGGTGTAGTAGATACTGCCTGAAAAATGGATATAAACTCAAATGCAGTATCACAAAAAGAATAAAGAGGCGTTGATGTGGAACAGAGGCCTTTGGAAACGGGATCAATAAGTTACTATGTACCAGTAAATGTATCACGCTGCTGTAGTGGCTAAGTAGCTGCTAAAAACCAGCGGTTTTATGCAATAGTTTCTATTATTCCAGGATAACGTAATTTTGTTGTAATTGCTTGGCTTGCTTTAGACCTGGATTAGTTCAGATTTTTTCAGTCAACCGTCTTCCTCAGAAGAGTCACGTGATGTTTCATGTCTTGTCAGCTGATTTATACAAGTTTTGAGTTTAAAAAAACAAAAAAAGTTTACTTTCATGGAAGACCAAGTGAACATTTTTGGAATGTGCTGGACTAACGCTTTTGCTAAAATCCGCTTTGAGGCCAGTTGATTATTTATTATAAGATTACACACAAATCTTCCACTCCTAGTGACTTTGAATGGCCTTTTTGCAAAATGAGATGGTTGTGCTTGGAAACCCACTCCCAGAAATCAGGCATCTTAGTAAATGTAGTCATATTTTGAAAAACTGGCACATTTTGGGTTAAGGGTATTTGCCAAAACACCAAGTTCTGTGCTAAATGAAAAATTCCAACAAATATTGTACTACTCATTGCACAAGAACAAGGTTTAAGTCCTAGATTTAGGTCGAGTTGTGATAAATTACATTCTTCAAATTGCACACTCCAGTTTTTAATAACTGTGCTGAGGCTGTGCTGAGGCTGTGCTGAGGCTGTGCTGCAGGTGGAGAGCAGGTTTCATTAGCGGCGCTTGGGGAGCAGTGTAATAGAGATATGGAGATGAGGGCTGCAGCAGATGAAGTCACTCCAGAGGTGAACGGGGGGCATTAGAGGATAAGTGGGAGGCTGGAGCAGGAGAGAGGGGCTGTAATTGTTCTTCATGCCTGGGTCTGTGGCGATCACTGCCGGTTCGTCCCAACAGACCGACAAAAGACGGGGAGCGTGTGGAGGGTGAAATACAATTTGAAGTGAGCGACACGCAAAGAGTAAAAGAAACCCAGGCATGAGTCACTCTATATTTATATTTGATAGTTTCGGAGCAGATACCTCACTGTGTGTTCCTCTGAGGCTAATGCATTTGAGAACCATAACTTTTAGACATCCACTCGTGAGAGCTGGACATGGTGGATCATAATTTGTGTTGTAGCATGAAAGACAATGAGGAGTTCTTAAAATGATAGCCTCTTGAGTTGTTTATCTTGTATGACTCAGGGTACCCTCTTCACAAAATAATCCCTGGTAGAAAACACTTGAGGAGCCTTGACAACACTTTTTTAATTCCTTACTGAAGTGTGTATTGAATGTTTGCTGAAGAGAAAATTAACCTGATTTGAAAATAGTAGTATAGTTGCAGTAAATAAGTTGCTATACCCTTGAAATATTAGGAGTCATAGTGTGATTTTAAAAGTGGAGGGGTCCTACTTGAATTCCCACGAGAGAAGACACGAGAGAGGCTTCACAAGGCTACAGACTTGATGGATATTCCACAATCAAAAGTGCATTAATATTGAAATATGCTAAAATCACAATCAGTGTGTCACAGGCTCCAGGCGTTTTCAGATTTGTAACTCACTTTGGTGACTTGGACTCGACTTTGACTTGACCTGGACATTTCTTTAGAGACTCAGACTTGCAGTTTAATTAAAAATGCCTTTTTTGGATGACTTGGACTTGGACTCGTCTTTGGTGACTTGAACTTAAACACTGAGGACTTGAAAGTAACCTGGACTTGAAAACCGGGGACTCGACTACAACACAGCCACCAGTAAACTTTAAAAAAAATCTAAACTGATTGCATTGAGTAACATTTTGTTTTAATTAACTAAACATGTAACAAACATGTGCTTTCCTAAAAGCAAACATCTGTATTGTTCCTTCATCTCGTTAGAAAACGGGGACTGAGGACAGACTGAAATGCAGAAGAGACGCTTAGCAACAGCCTCATGAATGGATTAATCAGTGTTGAGTTACATGTGGAACACTGTTAAACTATTGTCGTAACCATGGCTCTGATTGACACACAGACAGTCTACTGAAAAATGAGTTACAAGCAAAGTGCGCTGCTTTGGCTTTATGATTGGCACTGACAGTAAAAAAATAAAAATAAAAACGGGACGATCGGGACAGGAAAAGGGAAAAACTGGGACATTTTTGTGTTTTTGCAGATATCCCGGGACACGGGACAGGGGCCTTTACACATGATGTATTTGACATGCCGTTATGCAAATGACCCATGCACTTTGATATAACATGACGTGTGCGGTGAGTAAACAATACTAGACCTGATCTATGGACAAAAGGTCCACTGTAAAAGGACTCAGTTTTCAAGGTGAAGACGTTTTTGTGTCTAATTCCAAGAGACTTTCTCAATTCTGAGATCAACTGGTAAGAGAGCTGAGCTTTATCTCTAGAGGGAGGAGTTTTCCCTGAAACCAAACCTGATTGGACCAGGCTGTTCTGGTCTCATGGCTGTTGGCTCTGAAAGGAAAGTGTGACTCCTGATGTGAGAGTCGTTAAGGCTCAGGAGAGTCGTTAGTGACACTGTTCCATTCAGGTGCAGAGTCATTAGGTTGGGTTGGGTTTGAACAAGTATTGGTTCCATTTGAACCTGTTTGTATAAAGCTACTTTAAACACGTCTGAACTAAACTATAAACTAATTTGGTGAGTATAAAAGAAATGCAATGTGTACAATAAAAGTTACATTCATGTGCAGACCTCATTTCTAGCCCATCTAGAGGTCAAAGGTCAGCACATTAGGGGCCACAAATGCAATTTAAAGTCACAACCCAATATCTGAAAATGTTTAATTCATGCAGCGTCGGTGTTACCTCAGAGAGCGGTCCCTAACACAGCGAGAAGTGAACAATCCACCAACGAAAAACGACTGTCACATGTTTGACGCCAAAGCATTTCCTCATCTCACAACACTTCCTTCTGTTTTATTTACGCAGAAAATGAAGTCCGTTCGATGCACGGCGACAGCCAGCGCTCAGTGGGGACTCTCAGCTCCATTAACGCAGTTCGCCAGCCCTCCATCTTTTTCAATCTGCCCTCAATCATCTGCATTTAATCATTTCTCACAGCTCCAGACGAGCACCCTCTCCGTCTGCCTGCCTTGTATGAATAGATATTACTGCAAATGTTTTTTGGTCTGATATTGAAAACTAAAGAGTGTTATTTTCCGTTTTCCATTAATGCAGTGCTGTGGATTGGATTGTTTAAAATGAAAAGGCAGCAACAAACTGAAGCTGTTGATGATCAAACCTGTTGTTATTCTTCTGTTGTTGCTGCCTCGAGTAAAGTCCACTATTAAATCACAAGAAAATACCTCTCTTACTGCAGCTTTCACGCCTTTGTCTTCCCTTTGCTGTGGATGTCTCAAAATTGGTTTAGTGAATGGTTCTAAAGTATTTTATTTTCCATTTCTATTATGCTGTTTATATCATGTGATGGCTAACAATGACACCATTGGTCCCCAGTTGGAAACAGGAAGACATTTCTGATAGACAGTATTTAAGCAACTAAACTCATGTCTGTCTAAGGATTCTCATTGGTCTTAAATTGTTTCAGTAAAACACAAGCACGTCTGTTGTATTCTCAAAAATACACAATCTGTGAGTGAGTGAAATGTTGGTTGTGGAGACGTCAAGCGTTGAATTTCAACATTAACTGTATTAAACAAAAGGCCTTTTCTCATTTATTTATATTCTATAATCACTTAAACCATGAAGTTCAAAAGTAAATATGTCATAAATACATTATTTTATATAAAACGTTAAGAACTACAGGCTGATTTTCTTAGTTGCCTGTAGCAGACCAGGGGGATACTTTCAGAAATCCAACATTCTGTGTGTTTTTGTCCACACTATTAATATTTTTCTTTGCATAAATGATAATCCTAAGCTCCAGATGTGTCCCATACTTTTTCCAGTGTGCTTTATGAACTGTTGATGCCATAACCAGTCACATACAAGAGATGTTGTTACGTATAAAGACCGTAATGTGAGCTTAATATGTTTATAAAATATATATAATATATATATAATATATAAAATTTAATGTATAACCTATAAATCTGAGACTGTATCAATTTTATGCCTGTGATCAGTTGTATTATATTCGCTCATGCACTTTGTAGACAAAAACACAATCAAGCACAGTATTTGTAGAACATTCCCTTTGTGTTCAAATTGAAATTAGACATTAACATAATATCAGATATTTGCTGTGTGTTTTGACTTTTCAGATCAGATCGGTTCATGTCCAGCCTCTAAAATTGACTGTGCTTTACACTAGTCATCTTGTCATGTGACAAAATGCCCATACGTCCTAATAATAAAACTATTAAGAGTCTTCTGAAGGCAAAGACTAATGGCTTCCAACACGGTTTAGACATGAGATTCCTGTAATGAGCAACTGTTGTCGTCCAAAGGCAGGGTCAGCTTCATTACAAACTTCATGTTCTGCTAATAGGTTTGACTCTGTGACACAGGGTCACATCCTGCTCATTTTTGGTGGATTAATTTCATTCGCTAACAAGCTACGAGCTACAAAAGGACATGTCTGTGAGGCGATGGTTAGACACAGACAAAGAGCAGGTGTAAAAGAGCAGCAGGTAAAAGGTTATTCTCTGTTTGTTCCTGTGCTTTTCTCTCTCTTCAAGAAGCACTACATATAATAGCAGCTGCATTTTTTTAAATTTAATTTCTCTTTGGGCATAAGTCAAAATAATAAAAGCTTTCCTACTTTTTCCTGGTTAAGGGTAGTTTTCATTAAGATTCATGTAAAGATAAAGTCCTTTTGTTCAAAACATATTTGTCTGAGTTCTTAAAACGGTAAGACGTTTAGTGTTTAAAGTAACACTATGGTCCTCTAAGGATGGCTAGAGAGAAGAAAAGATTGCTAAAGCTGTGGCTATGGAGGTTGTTTTTCACTATTTCTTTATCTGTAACATTGTGTTTGCATTATAGGTTATATATATACTTCTACTGCACTTTTATACTAAATACTTTTCTATTTTTGAATGTTTAAATGATTGCATATTGCATTATTTCTTAAATTAATCACTCCTCACAAAAACTCTTTGATTCCCTCCAGAACAATGTGGAGGTGCGTTACTTACTGTTAATTATTTGCCCACTGAGAGTCAAAACAATTATTTTTTGTGACGAGGACTAAAAAAAAGTCAGAAATGCTAACCAGGTTTTTTTACACACATTCACCTCAAAATCATACAAACTATAAAAAACTAGGCATAAAGGGTTTATCTTTTTAAAAAATAGACATTAGAAAGAAATTTAAACTGCACTTCAGACTTTCTATATTCCTTGAGTTTTATTAAACAGCGCACATTGAAACCTCTATTGCCGTGTTCTATAAATACACAGTAAACATTAATATTCGTGGATCTGTTCTCACAACATGTCACTCCCCTCTCTGCTCGGGACGTGCAGCTTTGAAGGACGCTCATTCAATTAATTCCATAAAGTCTCTTGCAGCGTGCTTTGATATGATCCTCAGTGTGTGCGTGTGAAGGGACATGGCTGTGTTTGCACGAGGGAAGTCTCCACAGACCTGGGTCTGGTCTGCCGCGGGCGATAAGCAGCTGATGAAAGCCTGTGAGAGACGGTCTGTTACCTGGGCGGACGATGGCAGAGGGTTGGACACCATTGGTCCAAACAGGTCCAGCTCGTTGTTGATTGGTTCAGCGGCACTGGAGCCTATTCCACCGCTTTGTCCATCTGAACAAAGACACAGAGAGAAAATACTGGGTTATTTATGAATCCACTGAAGGTGAAATGGAAAATTCAACCATTCAACCACAGCTTATAAAGATAGAGCTTAGGGCTGCACTATATTCGTATTTGAAAGGTATCAATATTGCCTGAATCACAATATTGTTACGATTTAGATTAAGCTGTTGTCTTCTCTGTACAATGAGTCTGGAATCCTCTTCGATCACAGCCAATTCCACTCTGTAAGATCAGTAATAACTGTTTCTCTTAATCAGGGGAGCACTTCATGCAATGCTTTGATTCTAAGTCTAAGTATTTTCATCCAGAGACAGTTTTTATGTGTCTGTTGGTGCTGCCTTCTGGAAATCAAACCCAACCTGACAGATTAATAGAAATGCTTAAAGAGAAAAGTGCTAAAGCTAAATCTTAACTAATGCATTTCTATATTTAAGCACACAACTTGTGCTGCATTTTCAAACTACGTCCACATTACTCCAACATTTTTGATTTTGAAAATACTCCAGTCCCTGTTTGTTTCATAGTGTGGACAGAGTTACAGTATTATGGCAAACCTGATGGCCATTTATTTCCAAATCAAACAAGATTAACCTATGCTAAGCCACACCTACAGATTATTTATGAATTCTTTGCCTTTAGTTATTCTGTCCAAACATGTTTTATTTATTACATTCAAGTCACAAAATAAAATAATAAAAAAAAAAAAAAAGCAGCCAGGATCCCAATTATTTTCCCTATTTCTGCTTCAAAAATCATGCAAGTGGACAAACTCCAGACACACTGTCTAGAGATTTGTTTAAGTAAAAGCCTGTGCATATCCATACATATAAACAGCTGATTCAATCAAAAAGCCGTCCCTTCCAGAACACAAAGTCTCAAAGCCAGAATGAGACTGAAACGTAGCTTCTTCCAAGAGGCTCTAAGAATGTAACATTTAATAAAGTAATTCCTTTGTACAATGAGAGACATAACATAGGATCAAATTTTAAAAAGAGACAAAAGCAGTAAAAAGTAATCACCACAAAAAGGATTTCCCCAATGTGACCTTTCTGTCTGTAAACTGAAAACGTACAGTTCATGCTCTGTTACAAATCTGTCACGCCCCAAAACAACTCCACTCACAATTAGCTCTGGGTTAATTAAACTTTGCTCCTTCTGTAGTCACTGCCTAACAAGAACGAGGTTCCACTAATGAGCCTGACTTTGCTCTTCGACTACAACTTAGAACTTACTAATGACTTTTTTTTTGGTAATTGCAGATATAATTAACATTGTGCTTCAAGTTGGAAAGTTCAGTGAGATTAAACATGATTACTGGGAAATAAGTGAACAGTTGTTTAAATGAGAGGAAGTCAGTGTAAAGTTCTGTAAAGATACTTTAAATGGAAATTAAATCAGCTATAAAATGATGATACACATTCACTTTATGTCTTCAAATAGCAATAATTACAAGATACTGGCTTTGATGGACATGACTCACACCTGTCCTTTTTACTCTGTATCATTTTCTACTCTTCTATCATTTTGAAAAGTGACTCCCAAATAAAAGTCTAGGTCCTAAATAAACATCATGAGGTCATTAAAAATGACTACAAGCCACATTTCAAAAGGTTAAATATAATGCCAGATGACACATTCAGAGTGGGTATTTGAAAAGTAATCAGCAGTCTGTTAAAAAGGACGTCTTGGTCTAAACGCTTTTCCCTGTATCTGCGTCAGGCAGAAGGGGCTCACGCTTGTTCACACTTCAAAGGGGATAAATTATGGATGTTTCAGCTCTGTGGTTATATAAATGACCCTTCGCTCTCCCTCATCTTTTTGTTACCCTCCTGCATTCTCTGAACCCCCTCCCTCACTGCCTCTCAGACTACTGTACATTGTGTTCTGGGGTTTTATCCAGAGCAAAAGGAACAGGTTGCTTTTAAACACCAGTCCAGGCTCACAAATGTAGCTGTACTGTAAACCATTATCCATAAGACATTGTATCTTGCAAACGTGGTTCTATTAAATACACTTCCTGAGTTTGGAGAAGACAGGATCAACAGCAAAGAGATTAAACAAGGTACTGCTGTAAATGTGACCAGTGTACAATGCACTTTATACTCAAGAACTCCATAAGATCCATCTCGCCCTGCGCTGGACAGTGCTGCTGCCGGTTTGCAACAATAGTGTAGACGTACTGACAATTACAGGCGTGTTTTAGCTCGGAGCTATTACTAATGAAGACAGCATGATGTTGCTCTGATTAGATTCACGATTTCTGTGGCAGCCCTCAAAGACATTTCCACTCTGCAGAAATCAACCGTAACTGTTAGTCAAAAATGAGTTGATGGTTTTTTTTTTACCTTTTGGTTGTAATGTGTCTGCTTCCACTGGAAATCTAACTCAAATCCAGAGACAAGATTAGTTCTTTGTAACGAATAGAAAAAAACAATTAGGATTGCTGGCAAGTATACTCAACAATTTGATGTTAAAATAATTTGAGAATCAAAAGACACACATGAGGGCAAGTGAGTGAGTCTAGAGCACTGTATTCCTTATTAATATTCAACTTTTATTATGCCAAAATTAAGCACTAAAAGTCTTACCCTCTTCCCAATACTCCACACTGTAATAACATAGATAAGATGAGATTATCTCATTAATAACCTGAGATCAGTGTGTTTTACTGCACATGAGTTTGTCATGGGTCTAAGACTGGACTGGAGAGTTTACATTTTACAACTATGTAACTTTTCAATCATCCACTGGTCTCGGTCTCAGTCCTGACTCTGTCTGTGTGAGATCCTAGAGCTCAGGAGGAAGTGTCCGATAACCAGAAGGTTGCTGGTTCGATTGACACACTCCTTGCCTCCTGTGACACAGCTCTGGTGAATGAATGTGTTTGAATGTTGGGACAACGGATGGAAATGAGCCTAATGTTTACATTCATGTGGCTGAGTCTCATGTATGTTCATCAACATGCACTGTCCCAATCAAATAAATACAGTTTTCACTGCTTTTGTATTTATTCTCCATAAAAACATATCCACCTTCCATCTTAATATTTCGGCTGTCTTCTTTTAAATTTCTTCTTTAAACTAATTTAACTGTTGTTAATGTAAATGTGTAATTTCTGGTCTGGTACATAAACAGTATAGTATGTTATTACTTACCATAATATCCCTTGTAATATGTTATTGCACAATCCTGGACAATAACATTACAAAGACTCAATGACCAACCAAGAACTACTGCCAGTCGTGAGATATAATAACTTAAATCACTTCATCAAACCTAAATATTGTGTCAATGTTATAATCAAAGAAAGGATCTAATGCAGATGTATGTGCTCCATTACGCTCCTACAGTCTGATCCCACCTTAACCAGAGATGTCAATGGAAATACACTGAATGGAACCAAGGCTCATCATCAACACTGCCTTTTCAACAAACCTTCCCAGAGCTTATTTTTTTATTATTATTCAGAGTCAGTTCTTGAGAGCTCCCTCTGCTTCACCATGGAGATACAGCACAGTTCAGACCGGGGCCGTCCCATTCTCCTCTTCCCTCGATTCAGCAGCACCGGAGGGGGCTGTCACATTAAGGACTCGGCAATAAAATACCAGCCGCAATTAAACCATGAACTGTCTCTAATGCGATGGTATGAATACATTTCTCTTATTTATATCCAGGTTATTGCTGAGAGCTGTCCCAAAGCCTAAAAAAACTTCCTTTTTATAAATCCTGTCAATCCTTAAATGTTCTCTCTTTGAAGTTTCACACGGTTTATACTCTTTTCTGGAGAATATATGTTTCTTTGACTGAATAACTAGTCCACCATTTCCTGAGGACACATGAGGAATGTATTATCAGACCAAGATGATATTCAGTAAGAGTTGCTTATTGGCACAAATTCCCCAGAAATGTTAGCTTATACTAGTTTATTAATAAGCCCATAGAGACGCTCACAAGGAGCCCTCATTGGGATTGGGTCTGACTAATGGGCTTGAACATTGAACAGAGCAGGGACATCATTAAACTTATAAGCCGTTTAAAAGATCTTTAACAGAAAAAAATTACAAGTTAAAAACATAGTTGAGCTGTAGGCATCATGGACCACTGTGTGGACAAGTGTCTATGATACTAATACTATGATAAAAGAGACATAGTGCATAAGGAGACAGAACCATTACAATCACTACAAGAATGTACTCATTAATATGCTATTTGTCGTAGACGCCTTCTTTAACTATTTTATTAGCTTATCACTTTGCTCGAACGACTGTCAGATCTGATGTTTCTGAATTACACCTAACATAAATTCAAAGCCAAATTAAATTCAAATGATGAGCTTATCTATAAATCTTATGTAACTGAAATATCTCACAGATATTTAAAGCCTAAGACAATCTGTCAGAAAACATTCTTTGGAGGTAATTTTCAATTTGAATGAAAATATTTCTTGCCTATAAACTTTATCACATCATTCATGGTTTGAAAGAAAGCAATTACTCTACATTGCAGCAGCAGTTTTTGACAATTACCAGGACCATACTTCGTGACCATGAGGCTTTGTGGCTTTCTGACTGAAAGCTGTGTTTAGACACTAGTTTTATTGACATCATGAGTATACACACAAGTGTAAGAAAACCTTAACAAAGTCAATATTGGTAAAGTTGGATTTGGACAACGCTGATATTTTACTTGCTTAATGACCCTAATATGAGCAATTCTCAAGTAGCTTGTAGACAAAATGGTCCTAAAATCACATTTAAAATAAACAAATACATTCTAGAAAGATTTGGCTAATTTGCTTTTGCTCTAATGACTTTTCTTGATTGAAAAACTGCTCGAATATTTCCCAGGATTCATTGAAACCCACTGCTACCTTTAACTCCAAAATATTCAAAAATAGCCTATTTTCACAAAAATAGGTTAGAACTGGGGCATTAAACGGTATCGGGCGGGTGATTTATGAGCCCCGTCAGTGACCACAGTCATTAGCAGCCACTGGACTCAGGCATTAAAACCAGGAAACTGTAAAAATGTGACCCATAATGGTCCTAAATGTGTCAGTAATTTAAAACAGGGGATGCTGTCATGGTAACAGTAAAAGAGCACAGTTATGGAAAAGTAATGGATAAATCAGAGTTTTACTTAGAGGTCATTGATGGCTTGAGTTTCCCAATCTATCTTTGGAATAAATAGACAATTGATGAAACTGATTCCAGTCATGAACTTCCAAAACTATTTCTTGCATTGAGTGAAACACAAGTGTAATACTATAGTGCCTTTTATCTTGATTAAGCTGCATTGGGGATAAGATAAGTGTTGACTTCCTGTTGTATCGAGAGTTAAACAAACATAATATTACAATCTTTTTGTGGGGTGCTGCTCCAGCAGGAAGGTTATGGGATCCTTTCAAAGGCCTTTTTCTGTAAGAGTTTGCATTTCCCTGTGCATTGTGGGTTCTCCATGAATGTAAAAGTGAACTGGAGAATCTAAATTGCTCCTTGTGAATGAATTTGAGAATGTCCCATAAATATTCAATATACTGTATATTTAAATATAATAAACAATAGAAAGGCAGAACTTTCATTCATTAATTTAGTCCCATTAGGGGTCGTGGGTGACTGGAGCCTATCCCAGCAGCTTTGGGACAAACACTTAGACAACTTTTCACTCTCAGTCATTCAGTAAGGATACTTTAGGTTTGTCATGTCTTTGGGGGGTGGGTGGCTGCCGGGTCAGAAGAGAACCCATGATCAACACATGCAGAGTTGGCCAGCTGGAGTAACTACCAGGTAATAGAAAGGTTAAACCAATGAAACCAACATAAAGAATAATAGAACCCTGCATAAAGTTTAATAAAGTGTACCATTTGGATTTATAGAAAAAAAAAAAAAAGTTAAGTATATTGTAGGCATAAAACTAAAGTCTAAAGATGTGCAGTGTTAATCTGTCCAATGTAAAATGCAACTTGAACATGTATTTGTATCTTAGCAGCAAATGTACTGAAAGACTGAACAGCCATTCGGTTGTTGAAGATGTTTTCATCCATAGCACTACAGAAAATCAGAAAATCCTTGAAATCAGGACAGTCAGGTCAGCCTCTTCAACAACAGTGCTTATTTTATTTAAGAGTTATATAAATGCCATACTATTGTAATTAGATGCTTTGATAAAAAGGTCTAAGTACAGGGATAAGAGCAATTCAAAAACAAACATGCTCTGTGATTGGTGAAGTTTTTTTATGAATAAACTACAATGAAATATGTGAAATATGTCCAATGAACAACTCTGGGAGCAGAAAAAAAGAACCTGTCATACAAAATGGAGGATAGATCCTGTTTATCGTGTGCTAAGTGTCAGACCAGTGTCAGCAGCTATTACTGTTCACAGGAAGTGACAATGATGGAGAGAAAGACAAACTCACGGCAGACGAACAGACAGGTGTTCGATCGATACAGGCTTTATTCAGCCGCTCCAGCGGGGGTTATTTTTGGAAACTTTAAAACTGCATTTATCGTCTCGGGACATCAAACCCATTCAACGAGAAAATAACACACTGCTGTTGTGGATGGAGAGGGCTTATTACACAGCGGATATTAGATTAGGATAAATACAGGCCCCAGAATTGGAAATCTATAAAAGAGAAGGAGGGCTAGATATATAATTGTAGCTGGGATTCTTATATAATGCCCTATATCCATATACAAGACTATTTTGGGCCAATGAGCACAAACACTACAGTAGAACAATGTGTCTCATTCTGACTTTTCATAAATTATTTCCCAGGACTATCACATGACTAGAGACATTAATTACCTTTTTATGTATATTTCCCTTGTGTCTTATTGTGTTTATGTTATTCATTATGTGTATAAAGTAGATACACTGTGAATGAATTGATGTCAGGGGACAATCAATGGGTTTTTCTTTTATTTAGTATTTACAAAATACTGAGACCCAGTGGGAGTGGCAAAGGGGGATATAAGAGGGCCCAATTCAGACCTTGTGATGGAGGACCAGTTACACTGAAGGTAACATGGCTAACATGGCAGATGTGGGTCCTGCTGAGATCATTTAAAGGGATTGTTGTACTGGTGTGGCACTTTGGAACTGGCACAATAAACATCTATGGACACTCAATTTATGACTACGCCAATGTATGTAAAGAACTCCGTAACAACTTGATTGCATTTATTAAATTTTTTTTAAAACATAGCTATGGTCCCAAAGCAAGAAGAAAAAGAAAACTATGATAATCTCTCTCTATAATCTCATGTGTTGACTAAATTAATTTCAATGTGTTCAAGTGTAAACTAGAAAATTTTACTTTTCAAACACGCACCAAAAGAGTTGTTTATATCACTTTCCTCCTGTTTGTGGATGAGTTAATCACAAAGCTGTTTATGTAACAGCTTCAAAAGTGAGGTAAGTGTAATTACCGGGATCATCTGACAGTGTTTACACATTTACAATGCTGCGTCTGCTGAAGTGAGCAGCATCAGCAGGGCTTTGACGGCTGTGAGTAACTGGAGCTGTGTCAGCCCTCGAGCATCTGACTTATTGATTATGTGTGAAATCCCATCCACTCCAGTTCCCTGCAAGGCCTGAGCTTTGGTTATTTATAAACAGGAATCACTCACTTCTCCATGATGCTGCTGTCGGGGATTTTTAATCAAGGGTTCAGGGAGTAACAATGCATCAAGAAATGGTGTTTGTGGTTAAAATCTGAGCTCACGTTTGCAGTTCGGGTCGTGGTCAGGAATAAGGTCAATAACAGTTCTGCGTTTGAGCGGTTAGCGGGCTGAGACGCAAACCCCACTCAGGAAATGTCACAGGTTTGAGTGCAGCTCATGACCTTTGTGAATGTCATATTGTCGGAGCGGTTAATCTTGCTCTGACTCGACCGCGGCTGTGTCCTTCTTCTAAAGTGGAAAAGTCATTAAAATGCACACAGAGGACAGGGGGAAGAGCGGACAGACATTTGAGAAGACCTGGTTTGAACCTGAAGTACTCACTCAGACAAAGAGGATTTCATTAAGACCAGAGGCTACATATATCACAATAATTTATCTCTGTCTAGTTTCAGCAGAGCACATTCTCACAAGCCACTGTTGTAGTTGAGTCACCAGTTTTCAGGTTTAAGTCACATTCAAGTCTTTAGTGTTCGAGTCAAAAGTCCAAGTCACAGAAGACTAGTCCGAGTCAAGTCAAGTCTGATTCCAAGTTGAGTCTTCATTCCTAGAACTACAAATCCAATTCAAGCCATTTCAATACGAGTCAAAGTCGAGTCATGTTAAGTTGAAGTGCAAGTCCGAGTCACTATAGGAAAGGTCAGAGTTGAGTCCAAGTCCAAGCCAAGTCACCAAAGTTATCTGCATTTGGAGCTCCTCTACCTAAGATCAAGTTTGAATCATTGTGCACAGGTCCGAGTTGTCCAAGTCCGAGCCCAAGCAACCAAAAAGAATACTCAAGTACTCCATCTCTGCCAAACAGAACTTTTTTTCTCCTGTAAAAAGGTGAGCTGTTAGTGTCTTACCGAGTCCCAGTAGGTCCACAGCCGGCTCAGGGCTCTTCTTCGGACTTCTCGACTCTGACTGCAGAGAGACAATGAGAAATATATATTAATATGACTCCAGCCTGACAGGATTTTACCCCCACACTTTTATCGTTAGTGGCCATTATGTCCTGACCTTTTAAAGTTTTAATAAGAGGAACCAACAGTGACCAGAGTATATTAAACAGCCGCTGACCCCATTTCAGCTTAGTTCATAATGAGACCATTTTCTTCTATTCTTTACTCGGCATACATTGAGCTAATTCAAAGTTTTGATTTAATTTAAAGGCAGATAACTCGTCTATTTGGGCCAGATTTTTTTGTTTGACCAGTACAAGACATGAGGAGAAGAAAACTTTAACAAACTCTAGTCTGAACCAGAACCAGACCATGGTTTGGTCCAAACAGCTGCTCTCCGATCTGACTCTGGACTAAAGCTAGGTTTGGTTTGTTTGTGAAAGAGCATTTGGCGATAGTTTGGCATTTTAGCCCTAATGCAGGAAATGGCAGACAATAAAACACACGGAAAAGAAGAACATGGAAATCAACTACTTCCAAATACGTTTTAGAGGATGCTCTTGGAGAAGTCAGATAATACATAATTTGCCTGCTCAAGTAAAGTTTGGATATATGATCAGTGGGACTCACTAAAGTTGTCCTAGTTTTAAATATTGTATAAATGAATGTTTTCTTTTGTAATTCCAAAGGTAGTTTCAGTGCATGAGGTGTTGTTGCAGTGAAACGTCAGAAAAACAGTGGTTGGTGATAAGGCTGTGCCAATGACAGGTTGAGACTAGAGCCTGTAGATGGTGAGAAAACAGACACTGTAAAATACTACGGTGTAAAATGAGCTGTGTTGTCGAGCGCAGACAGCAGGTATCAGCTGGAGGGAGACAGCTCCTCAATGATTTAAAACAGTATGTGGTTTGAATTGTATATGAACAGCACCTAGAGGATATTTTTGCCTTGAGGAATGAAATGGTATTAACTTCAATAATAACTCAAATAATTTCTCTGAGAGCTTTCTGAATTTCAGAATTTCTCTCCCCCCGGGATACGGAGGCGTTCTCAGGCCAGCCAAGAACATAGTCCCCGGGGCCTTCTCCCGGTGGGACATTCCAAGGAATACCTCCCCACAGAGGTGTCCAGAGGGCATCCAGATCAGATCCCCGAGTCACCTCAGCTGCTCTTCTAGGTACCTCAACTTCTTCACCTCAACTGACGGACTGTATTACGCGGACAATCTCTCGTTCCATCCTTCCCTTACTCATGAATGAGCAAGAACTCTTCTCCAACATGAAGAGGGCTTGCCACCCTTTTCCAGTTGAGAACCATGGTCTAGGAGGTGCTGCTTGTCATCCCTCTGCCTTACATTCAGTGGCAAACCGTCCCAGTGCAGGCTGCCGGTCCTGTTTTGATTAACCCAGTCTCCAAATTAGGTCGCAATGTCAAAAAATGTTACCGAGGAGGTAGTAATCGAGTATTGCGTATTGGCAATATTAGGTATAGTACTATGTTACAGACAAATATTCAGATTAAAAATGAATTGTAACTAAATATTTGACATATTAGTCAAGAGACTTGATCAAAGAAAAACAACAGTAGTTTTCTGTTCAGGCCTTCCATCTTGAGCATAATGACACTTCAGCCTCAGTCTTATAATCAGAACAGAGAACAAAAGGTACAGAAAAACTAAAATCCTCAGCTGGACAGATGGACAAATGCGTGAGACACAGACAAAAGTGTAGGTGTATGGGATTGGACAGGACAGAGATGGAGTGAGCAATGTGGTGATGGCAGGAGGGAAGGTTAACACTGGGGCCATTGGAGAGACACAGTGCTGGTACCAAACCCAATTTCCCTCAACAAAAGATCGATGGAGCTCACTAGATTCAATGTTGTGACGATGTGAGACAATGAAAACAATTACTGTGTCCACGCCTAATCAACAATGCATTGGCTGCGCGCTGAAGTGTGGCTCTGCAGCAGAGCGGGGCGACATCTGCAGCTGGGAGCACCGCTGTGTACAACAAACAGGCTGCAAAATGTAGTTATCTTACATTCCGGCACACCAGCGATCCTGTTTGTCACTGTTTCTAAGACATCTGTATTAAACGCAGGTGTGAAACTTTTATTGTGTTAAGTATCTTGTGAAGAGCTACAGTTTAGGAACAAACTCAGTGGAAATAGGTTGGATGATTCTTTTTTAGTGCAGGAATGCCTTACACAAGAAAACATTAAGTGCTTTTCCTCCAACATTTTGCTCAGTTTGTCCATTCTGGGCAGGAAGAAGAAGCAAATGAACCCCACGCAATGGGTTCTAAGGCCCTTTCAATATCTATTTTTGAAAGACAGTATTACATTTTGTTTACCTTTAAAGCTCTATGCTGCTTTGTTCCTTAGAAACAGTGGTGCCTGGAAGCCTTAAACACATTTTTTTAAATATACAAAATTTAGTAACGTTAGTAAGGCGGCAAATTGAGGATAAGTGGAAAAGAGAAAGTATGAGATTTTAAATTGGGCTCATTCCAGAAGCTTCTTAAGCAAATTATTCTTCTTAAGCCCAGAGATCAAGTCATGTCCAGAGCGTATATGGACCATGACAAGACCAAGACTTTTAGCTATCAAGACCGATGTCAGGGCAAGACCAGCTCAAGAACGGATCAAGACCAGAAACCAGAAAGCGATACACTGTAAACGTCTAAGTCCAGTCTTAGACCAGGTCCAGACTCATGGAGGTCAGAGTTTGGTGAAGGAGACATAGTTAGTCCAGTCTTAGACCAGGTCCAGACTCATGGAGGTCAGAGTTTGGTGAAGGAGACATAGTTAGTCCAGTCTTAGACCAGGTCCAGACTGAGAAGTCTTAAAGTCTTGGTAGGTCTTGACATTCAAGACTGACTAAAAAAAGAGGTAAATACCAAGACAAGACCAAGTCTTGTGAGGATTGAGATCATGTTTGTTGTATGTTTTGTCCAAACATTGGCATTAGCATTGTTCCTTATGTCAATGCTTTGTTAATGAGAAAAAACAGCACATAAGCTTAATGGAGATACGTACAGTACACAGTAGAGAGGCTGCCTGAGAATACTTTGTTAATACTCGATTGGCATATTATGATTGACACATAATTTGCTGAATCAACCTTAAGCAATAATCTTTCAATCATCAAAAACGCAGAAAACATGTCTCCCAAAGGCAACACAGCGCAAAGTGAGATAATTGTAAAAGCTTGGAATTTCTTCGTGTCAAATCTCTATTAAAATAGTGTTGGCATAAAAAATGCAGTGAGACATGGATTTATTGTACAGCAGTCCATTTGATTTAAGACCATGCAAAGCTCCCCCAAACTGAGATTAGAAAGCCTTTGTAGTTTCATCCAACACGGTCACAATGAAAGAAAAAGAAAAAAGCAATGCAAAAATCCTAAATGTCAGTGTGCATAAAAGGGCTTATTTCTCGTAGGACGCGCTGCCCAAGTCTATCTCAAAGTGCTGACAGAGTGCTGGGCTTTTCCTTCCTCTAAACATGTTGTGGGGGAATAGGCATCCGTTGTAATTAGTTATCGGCGGTGACAGACGGACAGAGACGTGCCGTGATTGGCTGTCAGGGCCACTCGAGTCTGAAGACGGGAAGTGAGATTGGAAAAGCAGGCAGCAATCGATCGGTGAGCCTCGAACAGGTGAGATCCAAAGAGACGGGGGTGTCGTTTTGAATGAAAACCGCAAACCACTGTCACGTCGGATAGCTGTCAGAAAGGCGGCAGACAGAGACGTCGGCTGACACGTGTCACGGAGAAAGAGAGAGGGCAAGTCTGCGGTGAGTCAATCCCTCGTGTCATCAACTGCTCCTCGACAGAGAAGACAAGACAATGACAGAAAAAGCAACGCACGGGACCAGGCTACTGCTGCTTTTTCAACAAGTTCAATCTTTCAAAAAAAATAGAGAAGTCTTTGGAGCTAGTGTTTGTAGACCAAAGATTACAGTCTGATGTCTTTGGAGATAAGTGCAAAAGAATTGGTACCAGTGTAGATGAGCAGGCTGTACATACATTTAAAATTGTAGTTATGACTATATTTAGGGAATAGCATTTACATTAAGAAAAAGAAACCTGGGGCGTCTTTGTGGTTCACCTGGAGCGTACCATATGCTTGGGAGACCCGGGTATGATTACTGCTCAGATCATTTTCCCGGTGTCATTCTCCTCTTTCTCTTTTTCTTGTCTGTCTACTATTCTCTCAAATAAAGGCAAAAAGACCAAAACAATATGAATAGGATTATAGTATTAACTAGTACTTTAATACTTAATTGAACAAAAAGCACACAGAGTAAGCCTTGTGCTGTTAAAAGACAAACACTTTTATATTCCCTACATTTGCAGCATAAAAAATAGGGACAGAAAAAAAAATCCTTGTTATCTAGAACTATTGAACACATTAACCAGTTGCACAAGCCATAATTTTGATCTGTGTGGAATATTTATTGGGTGCTAATCAAGTTTTGAAAGTGAAGTTGAAGCACAGATACAAGTTACTCACACAGCATGTTTAGACTGGTATATATACATAAAGGTTAAGAAAGTGTTAAGTGTTTTAAAGTATAAAGTGTTAAAATAATTTAGCTGGCTTTGCTTCATCATCATCATCATCAATTATATTATACTGTAGATTTTCCATTTTGAGAAAAGCATAATTGCAAAACCGTGGTTATACAAGATTGAAAAGTAAAACCAAAATCAGAAACTTCCGAGCAGAGGGCAGACTTCCATGGCTTTTTTTTAAGTTTCAGTTTATCACTGAACTACACAAAGTTTTCCAGCTCTTGACGTCAGAAAGACATTTACGAAAAGAAAAATGAATATAAAACAGGGCTTACAAGAAGACAAAGGCAAAAGGGCAGGTGCTGAGGGATCATAAAGGCTGACAACAGGGAACAGAGAAATGAAACCGAGACTGAACCATGCATGATTTATCATTTATTCTGTTAAATACGCAGCTGACAAGACAGTGGCTCCTTTTTGACAAAGGGAAGTGGAAAGTGAGAAACATTTCTACAACTGCATCATTTAAGTTGAACATAAAGCATGGCATAAATGAAAAAAATAAGTATTTCCTTTGTTTGTTGGTCAATACCAGCAAAGAGGACAAGTACACTTGAGTTGGCGTAAAAAATATTTTCAGTGGAAGCATACAACTGGGAATAAAACTGGCCCGAGAATGGATCCTTGAAGAACACCACAGGAGAAAGAGCTAAGATTGAGGGGTATTGTCTGAGAACAACCAGAAATCCATGTGCCCATAATGCTATAGGGGTAACGGAAGCTAGTCAAAAATAGTTATTTGTGTTCTGTTCCTCAAGCAATGGACTTTTATTTGTCAGTCCTATGGTAAACAGGTGAGAGCTGAGTTTAAATTAGAGGGAGAGGTTCAACCTGTGGTCTGCTATCATTGATGAGAAGTTAATTAGATACTCAGTTGTCAGAACCAGGATAAAACGTATGTATTATCAAGACCCAAATCTTGCAGTACAAATGCTTTTTTCTAAATTTCCTAAAGCAGCTCAGTAAGAAACCCTTAATCTTTTAAATATTCATACGTTACATAAATAATGAATGTAGAAACAAACACTAGGAATGATTAGAGGGAAATATAACAGCCAAAAATGTTAATATGGTGCATAAATATTCATTAAGAGCGTGGCACTGGACCCTGCATCCCGCTGGGACGAGTGGCATCCAATTAAAATGTACAATAATGCGGTTTTACAAAAGCCTGATGAGATAGCACAAAGTTCATGGAGGCTGTTGTATGGGCTTTGTGCTTGTTCTGCTGCTTGTAATAAGTGGACAGCACAGAGGCAGGACTCAGGGAATAAACTGCAAACCGAACATGACCGCAGCCCTGTGACATTTTGTCGTGAGGAGCTCTACCACCTTCAACGAGAGGTCAAATAATGAAAAGGCAAGCCGTGGTGCAGGCAGCTGAATAATAACACAATAATGAGCAAATAATACGGTTTCACTGTGAAATCTAAAGGGCAGAGCTCTCCAGCAGGGATCAGGGGGAAACCAGGACAATAATGTTGTGTTTTTATAAAAGTTAACCAGAAGACAAAGACAACCAACCAATTACAAATAAACTGTTGTCAAAGTGAGACTTTGACGATGCCAGTTTAATGTGTATGTCTCAAAAATGTTTCTGGTTCAAAACAACCGACAAATCCGAACTGTTTATCTAAAATGACCCTGGCTTTGTGCAAAGCTCTGATTGGTTGTATTCATTCATTCATTCATTCAATTTTCATTAAAATTTTGTTAAGGCATTTGTTTCGCCTCCTGAAAATCAAACTTAAATCAAGACGGACCAGACTAATTATTTGTAGAATAGAAATATAATTATAATAATATAATTTTCTAATGGTTAGTGGTGTCTGAATCAAGGAGGACAAAAAGAAAATCAGGTAGTGGCGCTTTAAGTTGTTGGTAAGATACACAACAATGCCTCAATAATGATCACATTAATATATATACCAGGTCTAAAGGGCAGTTTAAATATACTGATTCCCCTGAACAAGCATTAATAATAATAATAATGATAATAATTATAATAATAATGTTTATTTTTATATAGCACTTTTCCACCTACTGTAGTAGGCACTCAAAGCGCTTTACATACATTAAGCTATTCACCAGTGTTACAGAACACTCACTTGAGGCAATGTAGGTTAAGTGCCTTGCCCAAGGACACAACGACAGTATGCGGGGAGAGCAGGATGTTATGATGTTTTGGGATGTTTCGAGCGAAGGACGGCCGCTCTACCCACTGAGCTACTGACGCCCATTAACAATGAAAGGAACCCACCGTATCACACAGGGGTCATGTCAACCCAACACACTTGCATTTACTCGTTCATTCATTGTATTTTTTCAAGGAATTCTCCAGTCTAACACCTTTTGTACAATTTATTAACACTTGTAGTTTTGACACTTTAAAAAACCTATAACATCCGAGTCTGAGAGACACTCCACCATCCGTGTGTTGAAAAACATACATCTTCACAGAGAGAGCTGCGACCCTCTGAGATCCAAGTGCTTTACACAACACAATGTTTGACAGCCCTCCTTCAGATGAAACAAGTGTCTTATCCTCCGAGGAGACACGCGGCGAGGTGATGAAACAATCACAAAGCAAAGAACACTAAAGCAGGCCGAGGAAAAACAAATAGTGCTGAAACAGAGGGAGCCAGAAACAAGGCGATGGACATAAATTGTGTAGCCGCTGGAGGGAAATTAGGACCATGGGAGAACCGGAGGATATATACAAAGTAGAAAAGGACTCGGAAATAGAGGACGGATAGGAGACTGAGAGGAATAAACTGGAAGAAGATGGAAGGAGATTGAAAGAGACGGGAGACAGGCAGCTGCAGACAGTGCAGCTGACAGGTAAGAGTTACCGCAGTAAAAACGCAAGCTGCAGGAAGGAAACAGGGACTACACTGCAACAACAGCTATTTTCCACAAATACAAGCATTCACATAAAAAGTAGAAACTCTTTAAGGAGAGAAACCTTTAGTGGAAAATGTAGGAGCTGTGGAGACTATAAATCTTCTAAGATGGAGTTTTCCACAGATGTAGATTGGGTTTGTGTAAAAACATGGGGACACTTGGCCTATAATGGATTATACCTCACACAGCAACACATTAACTGCTTTAGCTCGTCATGAATATTGTTAATATGAACAGAAACTTTCTTTAGACACTTTCCCTTGCCTTGAACACTAATGTGTCTGCCAGCTGTTGGTGAGCTCCAGTTGGTGAGACCGGACGAAGTTACGACAAAGTTTTTGTTTTTGTCTTGGTTTCTTGCTCATTTTAACCCAGGTTTAAAATCAAGTCCAAGCCTGAATACCAGCCTGATCTATTTGTCCACATCATTCTACAAGATTTTTACAATCCAAAGTGGAAGGCTGCGCTCATCAAAGCCTGTGCACATCGTAAAAATGGTGGGCATGGCGCAAAAAAGCCATCCCCACTGATGACTGACAGGTCTAATTTGACTGTGTCGTAAGTCAACACACAGACCAGATATTAAATTATCTATGTGCTCAATGGGATTTTTTACTAATATGTCACTTAATGTGAGATTTGTAGCTGTTTCTTCATCTCTTTTTGAGTCTCAATTGGTCATGCTTGTCTAGAATGAGGCTCACTCTGTTCTGTGACCTTTAGGTTACTTACTGTGCTATGCATAGACTTCCCTTGTACATCCTATACAGATCAAGCCATTTTGGTATGGTCTCAACGTTATATAGATTTGTTGTGTCAGCAAAAGAAACTGTTATAGTAAAAATAGCTGCAGTAAAAGAAAACAGGGACTACACTGCAACGACAGCTATGGCTGCAGTAGTTTGGTCATTATAGCGTCACTGCTGGGAGTGGATTGTCTTCTTGAGGCAGCTGCCTTATTAACTCCATCAAAGAGAATCACAAATCTGCCGGTGGCTGGATGAGCTGCAACGCCAAAGATACGCAGAAAGAGGCAGTGAAGAAAACCGTAAACCTATAGAGGGTTTATTAACAATGGGGAGGATGAGAGGGTTAACCCACAGAGAGAGGGGGTGAACAATTACAGGACGAAGGAGTAGAGATAGTAGGACACAAGAGGAAAGAAATGGCAGCAGGAAAAAAATGGAGAAGCAAAAGAGAGCAACAAAGGATGGACTGAGGACATAATGTGAAGGGAGTGATGGAAAAGTAGGAGGCAGGAGTCTGTGGTTTACAGTGCATTAAGAAAGAGTGAGGACAGAGTGTGTTGAAAATGCATTATCGATACAGACTCAGGGCACTTTCACAGCTGCCTTCTTCGAGCTCAGCTTTTCTGTTTGATTTGAACCAAGACGTCAGCTGTGAAATGTTGAATAGACCACGGTTCAGTTAAATTTGGACCCGACTTATGCAGCAGGGAGTTTGATTCTTGTGTGACTCACTTGAGGATAGTCCTGAATTTTAGGACAACTACAGAGAGTGAGTTTTTACTAACCAACCCAGACCACTGCCTGAAGAAATTCTTAGAGTGTCTTAGAGAGAATCAGTGACAGAATGGAATACTTGATGTTTTCATGACAAGGAAACAATGTCAAATGTGAATTATTGCCTTAATCCAACTAAAACCAGACTTTTAAAAGAGCATTTATATGTCTGAATCTATCTCAAAGCTCAGTAATTAGCCTCACTAAGACAACATTTAACTTAAGTTAAGCTGACACACCTAGATTATGCTGTTAAAACGCACTACGGCAGCATTTATACGACTGAGTAGGACAGGAGCTGGACTTAGTCACAGCTCATGGTTCACAGTTTCTGCACAAAACCTGAAGAAAATGTTATAGAAAAAGTGAAGCTATACATTTTTATGCTACTACACAAAAGAATGAGGGGAAAGCTTAGTCTATCAAAGCTTAGGCTAGCGTGTCAATTAAACTCAATGGCTCAGATGGGATGTATAGCTTCAGGTTTAACACTTTTTAAAGCTGCGGTTAGAGAAGATCTGGTAAAAATGGGCCCCTGGTTGAAACTTCCTACTGCAAAAATGCATTTCATTTGAATTAAAAAACAGCATGAAATGATAGTTGATGTTGTCCCATCTATAACCTATTGGTCTACATCTCATAGTGACTATCAATATTAAACTGTTTTATTAAATTCCACTACAACAGCTCAAACTATGGCAGAAGCTTTCAGATTTTAGAATTTGTCCTTGGGGGTAATAGCTAATAAAAGTGCAACATTTCCCAGACTTTTTGCTGTTAAAATCGCCCAGAGTCATTTCTATCAAAGTCCTGCATCTCCTCTCTCTCAGACCCGCAGCAGCCCTCAGTGTGTGGCTCTGCAGTGAGTCAGAGGCTGTTAAAGTGTCGAGTTGCTGCAGTTCTGCACCATTCACCATGATCCGTCACTCGGCTGGTGGCACTGCCCTGCGCACAGACTAAAAGGCTTCGGAGCAGCGAGACCAGATCTTAAGCTGCCACACACAACCGTCTTTTCCATCCAGTTACAGTCCCCTGACAGCGCTGTCTTTTCAAATCAAAACCTGCCCACGGGGAAAGGAGGAGGTTTACACTGCACCTACACTAAAATATCTCCAAGAAAAAGTGGTTTCTGTGAAATAATAGGCTAATAATTCAGGCAGAAAAAATAAAAATAAAAACAGTTCATTAAGAGACAAATAAGAGACACTCACGTTGGGTTCATTGTCTTATTCAGGACTGAAAATCTCTCTTGGATGAAGAATAAAACATCTTCTACTGAGTAGTAGAAGATTAAAAAATTACTTCTAAGAAATTTGTTCCAGTGACAGACCTTTTACATATTGACTGTTTAGATTTACAATAGGGCAGTGGTTATAGCTGGTAAGCTTTTAAAATTAAAGTTTGCCCTATTTTAATGAAGGTTATGAACTTTATTTGCACATCTTGTATTAGAGGACAACCGTTTATTTATTTTTTCTGGGTAAAATAGGACTTTAAAATGTCGTCTAGGCTTTTTATCATTTTAATAGATTAGGGTGTGTCCAATAAAATGCTCACATAGAAGCGGGTTTCAAGGTAGGTAGCTCCAATTGGCTATTGGGCTACACCACTTGTCAACATTGAATCAATGGCTGCCGAAAATACAAGGGTGGTGAGTCCAAAGAAATGAAAGTTAAATATTGCCAATGTGACGGCAGATGTAACTTCAGTTTAAGGTAAGCTTTAAACATTGCTTTGGTAAACTTTTTTGTGGGTTTTTATTTTTTTTCACTGTTTATTAAAATTACAGCAAAAAAGGTGACTATGATATTGTTGGGTTCAGTTGGCACTCTGATGGAAGGAATTCAGGGGTTATGCAGGTTTATCTTAGTCATTCTGACAAACATGGCCCTAAATCTTCAATTAAACTTTATTAACCTACAAATAAAAAGTAAATGGAAGTGAAATTATGTAACGTGTTTATTTAAGCTCCTGAATCCTCACATGGGACTATAAAACTTCTATATAAAAAATCTCTGAGAGTAAAGACTCTAACGTTCGATCAGCATTTTTTCACAGAAACACTCCCACGTGAGAAGAAGCTATTATAGAGTATATCCAGACACAAAGTTAACTAAAGCCTCTGCTGTTATTGAGATATGGTAAACATATGCATCCACAGAGACACAAACAACGGGAGCTGAGCGTCTGAAGGAGGGTCACGCTGCGGTCTGATGGCTGAAGCGTGACGAGGCGGCTCTGGGAAGAATACAAAACACAGCAACATCTAACACTGGCATTAAATTTGAACACAGGATTTTAGATGTTTTCACACAAGGAGCTTGATTTGTCACTAAACCGCAGCGTGTTTGCTGCAGAGTTTAAAGACTGAGTAGAATTAGTGGTCATTTTAGTTTAGTGGAACATCTGCATGGAGTTAACAAGCTTTTGGTTGTTTTCAAGCTGCCTGTGTTTGAACTAATCATGTAAAGTATAATGTGTACCGGGATTGATCACTTTGGTAACAGACTCCAGGGTTTGCATCAAGTGACTTCTGAACTAGTTAAAGGAGAAGCCAGTGATAAATAAGAGTTCAATTGTTCTATATGCAAAGTTTCATCTCTGTAGGTATCCACAGAATTTGATGTCCCATCGCCTTTTATCTTAAGGTCACAAAAAAATAAAAATAAAAAATTGGTTGATCAGGTGAAAACAAAAATCAACTGGTCGACTAATAATCTCACCAGAAAGTCAATTCTCACACCTCACATCCCTCCTTTCAACAGCATGTGTGCACCTACGGTAGCCCTGTAGGGACATGCCGTTAACTATCACTGGAATTAGGTCAGACATGAGTTCAATTCAAGTCTTCAAACAAATCTGTGCTGAAAGATAAATGATAGATACTATTGTGTGCTGCTACAATTTACAACACAGCATCTTAGTCTTTATATATTTATACAATCAAAAATGGCATTACTAATATAATAGTTCAAAATACACATAGAATGTTAAATAGAAATGCAACTTTTTTTCAAACTTGAGAAGAAGTGGACATGAGCTCCTGAAGTGTTACAAATAAAAGTCTCTCAACAGAGAATTTGTTTGGCTAATGTCCTTATTCACACACAGCTGGCTGCTTGTTAGGCTTGACTTCTCGAGCAAACACTGGACAAAATGGATTAACTACTACTACTACTACTGGCTTCACGCTGCATTAGCTGCTGTTGCTAACACGGAACCCTAAACTAATGATGGGTTTTACAGAGTTTTAAAACACTCAAGTTGACCCAAATCCATTTATTTGGTGTTTTATCAGCTGAGAAAAACAGGACAGAACCTCATGCTTTTACTGTGAAACCCAGCGCCAACATTAGCATAAAGTAATTGGATTTGTTGTTTTTTACAGGCCTATAGTGTCCAGGTCTGGATAAACACCAGACTGCACACCTGTGAGTATGAGCCAAAACATGAAACTGAGTACATCACAGAGATGTGTGAAGAGACAGAGCTACAGGCTGCACTCAGACAGACTCTTAACAGTTTTGTTTATGTGAGACAGCAGTGTTCGTCAGATGTGAGAATTAGTAATCAACAGGAATCATGTTGTGTGACTTTATGCAAATGAGACAACTGTTGCACAAGATAGTTTTTGTTGAATCTATCCGTATTGCTGCCTAGTTTGGTAGCCGCTTCCTCACCAAGAGAAACAGTCTGGGTTAATGTGGCCATCAAAATCTCAGGGAGAAGTCAGTTTCGATGTACAACAGGAAGGAGCTGAAGAAGGCTAGTCCTGGGAGCATCCTTCTGCCCTCTGGCCAGTGTTATAGAGCTCCTGGTTGTAGGAATAAAAGACTGCTCAGCTGTGAATCATTCAATAGGACTTCTTTGCACAAAAACCCCTTAGGTGCCTTTATTCACAGGGGATCTTGCTCCATTGGATGTGTGATTGTATTTATGTGTGATTATGTGGTGCATTTGCCAGGAACTTTGACACTTTACCTCATACATATTAAGAGTATAAACCCTTCCAAAAGTGATGTCAGTAATAGCCACACAGGCCGATGGTGACGGAAGTATTGAATATTTCCATTAATTTTAATGAGGTAGGAAACTAAAACCAGCAAATAAAACATTTTTAGATGACGAACTGACTCCTTGTTTTACATAGGGTTGGTTAAAATGGAACAGTTAAAAAAACTAAAAGAAATAAAGGATACATTAGGATCTAAATTTATCATTTAGCATTATAGCTATAACCTATATAACTACCCCACCACATCGGTACAAGTCTCTGATGTCCTCGCCCGGGGCACTATGTCGTCTGTTGGGGACATTTGTTAAAACCGTCTTGTTACTAAACAATTCGCAATGATGGGAGCTAATGCTAATTCTGCCATTAAAAAAGAAAAAGAGTCTAAACAAATATACTATTTTTTGTCCTTGATAACAGACTAATGTTGACAAATGTTTCTCACTATGTTTGTGAAATGATTCTGTCCTGTTCCACTTTCAAAAAAGAAGAAAATGATTGCATCATTTGACTTTATTATTTTTTTACATTCTTCTGCTTGTGATTAATGCAATGAATGCAGAGATTTTAATTAACAAAGCAGGGGCCATAAGGTGCAGAAACTAATGATACAAGACACTCTAAGTGTATTTGTATTATAAGTTGAGTGTTTTTTTCTTCGCTTGTTACGTGACAGTTCATCATAAGAACAAAACTGTACTTTAACCTCTTAGAAATCGGGGGTCATTTTGGCTGTATTGTGTGTAATGTGACCTCTCCAAATTAAAATGACTGCTGTTATTGAACCCTATGGAATTTAAATACAAGTGTGGGCTCTTTGTAAAGGTAACAACCTCTAGTTTCACCCACAACAGTCAGAATCTCTCTAAGTACTACTAGTATGGGGAGGAAATAGTGCCAAAAAGACGCTTTTTTGTAAAGTGTGTGTTTACGTGACGGTACCGGGACGTAGTACTTTTAAATGAGTGCACAATTTCAATAACAACATCTGAAAATGAGATATTACTATATCCATCTTTTAGAGACAAAGGTAATAAATTTGTATCTACCGACTGCTCGTTGAGGATTATAGTTTTTTTTTTTTTTTTTTAAAACAACACTAAAAACCCATGAATGAAATGGCATGTAGGCCGCGAGTATTAGTATTGACATTTCCAGTAAAATAGCTAAAGGGAGAGCTTTAATGAGATCAAGAATCCTTCAGAGCTCGGCCTCTGCTTCAATATTTTACTGTTTACAGTCAAGATGAATGCATTATGAATCAGCCTCCTGCATTAGATATACGGCCTGTAAATGCCACACAGGTAGGTTATGCTCGAGGTATGTCATATGCAGTAGGACAACGAAGGCGACGGGAGGATTGGGGGGATGTGGCATTTTATGTGTGTGTGTGTGTGTGTGTGTGTGTGTGTGTGTGTGTGTGTGTGTGTGTGTGTGTGTGTGTGTGTGTGTGGTTTCATGTGTGTATGAAAAACAGGCCTGTTGCTTTACTTCCAACAGAGCAAATCCAGATTATTGATTAGCCTCCTTGTGGCTGCTCTATCGATCGAGCAGACCTTAGAGAGCACTGCTGTCTGTGTCGGAGGTGTGTGTGGCGCGGTTTAGTCACACTGCAATGCTCTTCGGCCGCCCTTCACACCGAGATCTCATCCTGTTGATGATTTATGAGGCTCAGATGACGTTTTGTTGAAGCTGATGTTTGTTTGTCCAAGAGAAAGAGGATATATTATTGATAGAAACTGTGTCAGTCTCATCCTAACCCTAATTGTACAATAATCCTGCTGCTGTTGCCCATTATTAGGTAAAGCTGTACTATTTAATGGGTGTGCAAAGTAAGAAGTATTCAATCGAAATAGACAAGTGCGGGGATAGGCAAAGAATACATATTCTGGAATATGTGATACAGCAGAACGGAGTCTAGCTTTAATAACATGCTCTGTTGTTTTTGACTTCACCAAAGATCATGCACACTGCAGTTTTCTCCTTTTTATTTGCTCTTTTTTGTTGTAGGCTGACATTTTGTTGGGCCTAATTTTCTTTTTTTTTTTTTTTTGTTATTGAAAGTATTATTGATAGTATAGTTTCTGGAAATGTTACATTTATTTGTCCTGGGAGATGTGTTGGGTTTGTGTCCCATACCCCGCCTCAACCTGTTATATGTTTAGAGAAAAAACTCATGCGTCTCCAGTTTAGACACAAGACAAACTGATGCAATGTTAAATGTCAATATCCTGTGTTTTAAAGATGTTACACTTCTATCTGTATAGGATTACTTTCAGATTAGATTGTTTATTTTAACGCAAAGCCTCCTCTTCAGCTCTTTGTTTCTCTTTGATAATTTATTCACGGCTAAAGTAAAGACAACACAGTGCCTGGGTCCGATGGGACGGCAGTGATGTCGTGTTTGTAGAGAAAGACAGAGCCTGAGCGGAGGATGAGGCGGGCACTGACGAACAGGAGCTGGAGATGAATGAGACATAATGGAGTCACTCAGAGCTTTAAGAGGACGGGCTCTTTGTGGTGGTGATTGGAGGGAACACTGTGTCCTTTTCATCTGCTGCACAGCCTCTGTGATTTATTAAAACTACCTGCTGTCTCCTGCTGAGAGTGAGCACACTGGAGGAGAAGACCTAAATGTTTCCACTGTCCACGTACGTCACAGGGAATCAAAGAGCGATGGACGCTGTTGGGTTTTAGATTAGATTTAATGGAGTATTGATGTTTATGTTAGGTTTACTGCAACTGGAAATCTGTCTTAGTCAAAAATTGTCTCTTTTTCTTGGTCTTTTCCTTGGTCTAATTACACACTGGTCTAGGTCCTGACTTGGTCTTCATCAGAGATGTCTCACTACAACAAAAGTGGAAACTGGACCCAATCAGAGCGCAGGTGTGTGGAAATAACCTGGCAATTTCATGGCTTTACACTTCCTACTCTCGGCTCCAAATGACATCACATCTGGAAAAAAGTCTGTATCGTAGTTCGTAGATTAGTTTATCTAGGGCTAAACCAGGACTCAAACAAGTCTAAAACCAGGACTTTTCTACATCTCACCCTGATCCAACTGAGGTATTAAACAAGGACTAAACCAAGTACTTCATTTTAGACTAATCCAAGTCTATTAAAGTCTAAACCAGTGCTAAGCCTGAACGGAACCCAGAATTAAACCAAGACTAGAGACCAAGACCAAGACTAAAGCAGAACTAAACCACAATTAAGCCTTGATTAAACAAAGGCTTAACCTAAATTTAGGACTAAACCAGAACCAACTCAAGTCTAAAACAGGGACAAAACCAACTCTAAACCAGATGTTAAACTAGAGGCAAGTGTTTAAACCAGAACTTGACCTAGAAATAAACGAAAAAAGTGAATTTAGAGTTGTCTCTTTCAGATTGTAAAGCTAAGAAAGAACATGTATATAGGACTACATTATACGCTTTTAATGTTGCAACAAACTTGTCCCATTCCTAATGTTTTGTCCATTCTGATAAAAAAGGGGCACCTACGACAGGGCAAGTGTGGCTACAATAAAGTACAGTAGTTTACCACCTCCAGTGTGTGACTGTGGAGTGTATGACATTTATTCATTTACATTTATTCATTTAGCTGACGCTTTTATCCAAAGCGACTTACATTGTTCTAATGTAATTACCAGTGTTACAGTCACTGGAGGCAAGGTGGGTCAAGTGTCTTGCCCAAGGACACAACGACAGTATGAACTATGGGGAGAGCGGGAATCGAACCACCTACCTACCGGTTGAAGGACGACCGCTCTACCCACTGAGCTACTGCCGCCCCGGCAGTAGCTCGAATCGATTGCACAATTGCAGTGTGAACATTTCGTCATAAGGTGTAGAAATTGCAGCAGGTTTTAGAAAAGCTGTCGATAACAACTGAGCAGCATGAACTTTTTAAAAATTCTTACAAAAAACAAGATCAAAATCTATAAACAACTTCAGTGCTGATCAGGAGTTAACACCAGTCAGTGCCTGAAGCCATTTCTCATTTAACATTTCCCTCAGTTTCTCTTCTGTCAATTAACACATCTCTGCCCCGATCTGCCCTTTCAGCATAAAGACTGTTTATGGAGTCTGTGCTCTCTTTAAGTGGAGTGTGAAGGTCAAAACACTGGTTAAGAGCAAAAAGACAGATTTAACCAAATACTTGGGTTTAAAATGTGTTTTTAGCTCCATGCAGAATTTAGAGAACATTTAAAGGTCACATGTTTCAGTGCCCATCATTTCAACAGACAGGAGTTAACAAACGACAACCCGCCATTACAATAAATCAAGTCACAACTGTCCAAAATCCTTAATTTAATTCAGTTAATTCAGATTTGATTTTTCATAGTTTGTATATGTATGTATGAATATATATGTCTGCTATATTACTATAAATTGATTGTTGAAGTTGTGGTGACACCATAATAAGAATGAAAAATAATTTGCTGCTTCCTCGGAGACCACTAAACCATTCACTAAACATGTTCACATCTTTAAAAGACTAATCTATTTGATCAATTCCTTACCACTCTCTCTGCCAGTGTCCCTGTTTAGAGACAGATTTCAGCCTAAACACCAGTTTGCTGTAAAGGTTACTTTTAACGTACATGTTTTCGGTACCTACGCAAACTTTACAAAGAAAGGCCCTTTATTAGAGACTATTAGTGACATGGCTGGTAAGCAATTTTTCCCCAATTCCCTTTATATATATCAAACACCAGCAGAAATGACCAACACATTCCACATAAAGGCTTAAAGGACTACATCATGTTAAAGCTTTTATAATATGTAATCTAAAATACCAGTGTAACGTTGATACAGTCTGTAAGATCTGCATATCACAGCAGTTCCATTTCTCAAAGCCTGTCTTATCGATGGGATCACACGTCTGCGTCACATGACCTGAACGTCTCCGTGTGTAATTCACCTCCACGTCCCGCTCCGTCTTATCGAGCCGTCGTCCGTGAGCTACTGTGTCCAATAAAAGCTCCTCGGCCATGAATCAGAGCTGTCCTGACACCAGACTGATCCCTATCTGAGATTAATGCACAAAGTAAAGCAGTGATATGTAAAGTGAGCTGCTTTCAGGACGGACCGACGCGGCGTAAAGAGACGAACATCTGCCTGAACAGCTGTAAAACAACACACCAGGGAAGGATGTAAACTTAAGAGTTGTGATTAACAAGTAAAAAAAGGAGATTTAATTATGAAGCAGACGTGTGGCAGCTGATGAAGACGGCTCTAAATCTTTAGGAGGTGAAGTTTACAGCTTTGATGGTTTTGATTGGTGCTTTAGTAGAAGGGATGAATCACAGGGATATGTCACAAAAAGTAAAGCTACACCTGGTTTGATCTTAACCAGAAGTTCACACAGACTCCTCTCAAAAGTAGATATTTTTACAAAGAAGGTGGATATTATTGTTTCGTTTTAAGCTGAGCATTCAAATTTTGGAACTATATGGATGTGTGTGATCAATTACAACTGATTTGTATGACAGGCAGAAACAGAAATGCCACTACATGACTTTGAGCCCATTATAAGTCTTTGGTTTTATTGTAACGGTTCCACATTTCAAAAACATTACATTCTGTCAATTGGATGAAGAAAATTCTCACTCGGACAAAAATGAGAATGGAAATAAAAACACAAATGTTTTCTCAGATGAAGCATGTCTTGGTCTTGTTATATGCAAAGACAAAACAATTCTGGTCACTTTTGCATTCACAGCTCTTACTGCCCCAGGGTTCACTGACACCTTTGTTCTGGGGCAGAACCAGAGTTGGTACAAAACGCACAGAAATTAAAAATGACCACTTCTTATCACGTCAGAGCAGTTATTTTATTTTCCATTTTTTCCCATTATTTCCATAGCTTGTCTGTTCTGTAGTCTTATCTTATTACCTAAATCATCTAGAGTTATAAAATACTAATGCACACATCTATCAAAGTCTAACTCTTCAGGTTTTAAAGACAAGTTTCATCAAACCCCAAAGATAGTTGTAATGAACATGGGCAGGCAATCAACGCACAAATAACCCCCGCTGCCACTTCCTGCAGAGAAATAATGAACATCTCAATCACTGCAGTCTCAGTCTGAGCCCACAACATTAGTTTAAAATGGTTTTAGGACACGCTATGAATAATTCCTCCACAGTCTGTATCCTCGGAAGATTTCATGGACATTCATTATTCATAATTTAGGAAAACACGACACAAACCAAAGCTCAGAGGATGAGGGTTTTTACATTTTTATTAGTTTATGATATTGTAAAGTTTGAATATATTTGGGGAAAGTAAGGAAAAATAAGAGATAAGAACAGGAACTTTAATGGCTCCTTTAACTGGGTTCTACAGAGTGTTCAAATGTCTGTTCAATAAAATTGGCAAATGCAAAGAGTGTTGTTTTCATGTAATTAAATTGGTTTTGATTGATGTGTTCTATTCTATTCAACTGTATAGACTAGAGCGTCTTTAAAACAAGGTTTGGGCTGAAGAAATACATTAGTAACCCTTGCCTTTAGCTCAGATCTTTCTCAAGGTTTTATTTATTACTAAAGTTTTAGAGAAACTAAGACGAAAATGTTTCAAAACACCTGAGTCTAAAACACAGGCCTTGTCTTAAAGAAAGCATCAGATACTCATCTCTGAAGTAACTTTAATGCACCCTTCAGCTTTAAATGGTGCAAAGACAAACCAAAGAGAAGTGTACATCTGTGAAGAAGAGTTGGAGTGAAATATTTCTGTTGATTAAAGCCACAGAAATGCAAGTGCGTCTTATCTGGAGATGAAGGATGACGTCTTGGTTACACAGAGAGGGAGAAACATGGCTGTCAGCATGTTTCTGCTACAGCCCAGATTTAAACGCTGTCAGTACGTCAGCAGGTGCTCAGGCCACAAAACTGAGTTATGGCCTCTCCTTGACTCTTGGCTCATGGACAGGAGCACTACAGCTGAGAAGTAAGGTGGAAATATGACTTCACACATGAAGGGGGCAAGATGTGAACATTTGGCCAATGAATATTAAAGAAAAATAAAAGCAGAAAAGAAATAAGACTTATTTTTTTCTAAAAACGTCCCATCATCACTCTATTTCTATTGGTAAAGAGAAAACTGTCAACTGTCATTTTGTCAAGTACATGCCAAACAAATACAGTGTGATCTGCGACTGGGCACTGTGTCATCGGTGAATAAATCCAAGATGGCTGCATACAGAGGCAGCTGTAGCTTAGCAGCAGCAAAATCTTAGTACAATTATGGAAAATTATGGACAATTTCAGGTGAGCCGGTATGTCTCTGTCTGTTTTAATTAAAAAACACCTCACTCTTTAACTATAACCCTATGTGTCAAGTGACAAGTGATTGCAATTTGAGGGTCTTTTATAAATTTCTTGAACTGCAATTTTAACAGTTTGAGTGTAGCCATGCTTTCGACAACAAATCCCAAGGTACATTACTCCGCCTGGGTCAGTGTCATCAAGGACAACCCATAGAGCCAAGACAGGGGTTTGTAGATGAGCACCTGATGGACCTGGAGGACCATGATTTCAACCAGATCCTGCAGGAGGCTGGTTACTGAGAATGAGGCAAATGGACCATGTTGTAATCTACTGTTGCTTTGACTCAGAGCTGTGCTTTATTGCTGCTACAATCCTCCACCCGGTGATGAATAGATAATGGATGGCATGTTGCTTTTACAGTCTATTTACATTTTACCAACTAAACTCAGTGGCTGTAACTGTGAAAGTACACACTAGGTGGGAAATCAAATGAGGTTTGCTGAAATTTCCACTGATACATTAGGCAAGGCAATTTTATTTATATAGCACAATTCATACACTGAGTAACTCAAAGTGCTTTTTACATTAGTCCATATGAATTTATTGAGGATAAATGCTGCTTAGAAAGGTCAAAAGTAAGAAATGGACTGGTATAAATCATCAAAGAGAGACAAAAAGGGTGGATAAAAACATAATATTGAATTGTAATTAAATGGAAGAGAACTGACTAAACAATACTAAACTGAAACAGAAAGTTGGGTCTCGATTGTTTTGGAATTTCAAAATAAGGGTCCCATTTGTGAAACACTGAAATAAATTATTAAATTAAATGCAATATTACCATGTTATTTTCCAGATACATGCAAATATGAGGTCCTATAGTGTCTGTGTGTGGCCATTCAAAAAAAAAAAAACTTAAGATTACAGCAAAATATACTGTCTTTGTATAAAAAGGTTTGAGCAAAAATGTGAAAATCTGCCGCATATTTCCTAATATTTTCTATTATAACATTATTGTACTCCAGGGACAAATAGAGACATACGGTCATGGAAATTCTGTGTTTGGATTGTCCATTGTCTGTTGTATAGAGACGTCAGAGTTCATTGTGTAGAGTAAATCCGAGGCTGAACACTCTGTCTCCGAACGTAACTCCACTGTAACTATAGAGTAACTGCATTGCTACTGACTGAGAATAATCAGCAGAAGATTGCTTTTGCTGCATTACAATAAAATGCTTTTTTTTTTCTTTTCTCGACATTGATTTGTTCCCAGGAGCAAATTCATTACAGTCGTGTTGTTGACAGCTTCGGAGTCGACATAAAACTCAGACAAAAGACTCAGAGACGCACACATACATCAGGGCAAGATGATGAATGAAAGACACAGGCAAAATTAACTCGACCTTGATCCAAACGCTTTACAGAAAAGTCCAACAACGAGCAAAACAATGGGAAAAAGAGATGGATAAAAATAGACAAAGAGCCAGCTTTGAGAGAGTTTGCTTCATTTTCCAAACAACTCATCAATTAATAAAGCGACTGTTCTTGTCCGTAGCCCAGAGCTATGAAACTAAATGAATGTTTTTGACAATTACCCTTCTTTTTCTGGGGCAGGTTTTAAAGCAGTAACATAATGGCTGTTACATAAAGGGCATTTTCAGGAAGCTCCAACCTGTACAATGAATAGCATTTTACCAGAAAGGTTTGGAGTGAGCTAATAGTAGCTCAGTTTGTCTGCTCTGTGTAAAAAGTAATTGATCCAACAATGCTTGAATCTACTAAAATTGTCAATCTATTTCTTAAAAACTGTTACTTTGACAATATGTTACTATTGAAATGATAAAGCCTCATTTACAAAAGCAGTTCGAGGCTCTCTGTGTGTAACACTGGAAATGTATTTGTGAACAAACACAGTGACCTTCAGCTCAAGACATAATCTAAACAGAATCAGAAAAGTACTTTACCTGATCACATCTACAGTCACCTATAATCTCCCTTGAATCCATGATTATTTTATCCCAGTTTTTCAGTCCGCCTTGTGTCCCAGCTCAAGGTTGTGTTATGTCTAATATTGACAATAACATTGTCAAATCAAGTGGGATTTATTTATCTAAGTAAATAATGTTTTTTTTTTCCAATGTTTGATTAAGCAACTATAAAATTATCTAAAGTTGTAAAGACATTTTTTCTTTTTTTTTTTGCTTTTCCTTGCTTTTACACCTTTCCCCCCCGTGGAGTAATCTGCACGGGTTATTTGATAACGTTTTTAGTGTTCTCCATTTACCCGGCACAGATAGACTGTGGCTGGAGGTAAGGTGGGTGAAGGATCTTGCCCAAGGACACAACAACAGTAAGAACCGGAGGAGCGGCAAATCAAACCTCCAACCATCTGGTTATTGGATGACCTGCTTGACTTCCTCAACCACTGTCACGCCACGTCCAAACAATTGTAAAACCTGTTTAGTACTGCTTTTTTGATCATAGTAAATCTGATCCATAGTTTTGACATTGGTGGGGCTCTATTTTATTTAACACAATAAACGTTTAAGCAACAATATTTAAAATAATGGCAAATCAAAAAATATCTACTTTTAATAAGGAATTTCAGAATTCTGTCAGGCATAACCTATAATGTTGCTTCAAAAAAATCATATTAAATTTTTTGCCTGTAGCCCACATTCACGTTCCCCACAGAGCCTCGCTCTCTCAGCCCAGAGCAGAGCACCGCTGAGAGCTACATTATTCCCTCACTGCCTCAGAGGCCGCGCACAGACTCAGAATTTACAAACCATGACCTAGAAACAGTCTGAGTCCATAAGCTCCACCATCACAAACATAAGCACACACACAGGTATGGATATGCACGGGCACGTCACCGTCACAGGCACAGCAGCGTCCGTCAGAGTGAGCAGGGGATCAGTTCTGTGTGTGACGATGAAAATGTATTAATGAACAAACACAGTGACCTTCAGCTCCATCCCAGGTCAATATATCATCCAAACAGCATCAGAAATATAGTTTACCTTTAACAATCTACATCTCTGTGATTAGATCGTGTCTTGTTTAGCTAAAAGTTGTGTTCGCACATTTCTGACAAACAATCAACAAGATCAACAATGCAACAAATATAAATTTACACTTGATTAAAGTATTATAAATATGTGTTAAATAATCATGGGTAACAGTATGTCTTTGAAATAGATGAAGGGTTTGAGGGACTGGGCAGCTTTAATGTCTATTCCACAGTTTTGGGGTCAGCCACCGAGACTGTTCTGTCCCGAGTGCTCACGAGCCTGGATCGAGGTACTTCAAAGAGCAGTCAGGCTTTATACTGTTGGGCTACAAAAGCTACTGAATCTAAAGCAAACTGAACTTGGACAAGAGCCACCGTATTTAAAAGGTTCTCAATAGAAAGTTCAGTATTTTGGCAAAAAGATGAGGAACTATGCCAAAAATACAACCCCGTTTAACAGGGGTGTAATAATTGCATATATTTCGATCTATATACATATATTAAATGACAATCAAATATGCTATGACTAATAACTTTACTAAAACCTGAACAAATAATCAATGTGATAACCACTATTGATAGTTTTCTCTTGTTCTTGTTACATTCCAAGAGTGCATTCAGATCTACAGCCATCACTCCTCACTTTACTACAGTTTTGCTCCATTGACAAAACAAGGGAAAAGGTGGAGCATTAATTCAGAGTGTGTGGACGATCACGATTTTAGCACTACACTAACACTGTTCACACTTCAATCAAATCGGACCAAAGTCAGTTGGAAAAGGACTGCGACCCACCTTTAAGAGTGTGTGTTGCACAAAGGTTCACATAAATGCATCTACATTTATCACAAAGCATTGTTTTAACCAAACCGAACACAGCCTCATGCTAAAAAGATATGCAAGAAAACTGTGAGCAAAAAAAGTCTGTCGAGGTTCTCAGTCATCCAGGACATAATGAAGAAAAGATCTGGACGTAGGATTCAAGATGAAGGAGTATTGAAAATGTTTCTTGGAATAAGAATGAAACATCTTCACCTTGAAACCGTCCAGATGCCTTTGTTTTAACCTTTTCTGTGAACAAAAATGCATTTATGTTCAGCAATCTTAAGGCAAACTAGGAAATATTATGTCTTAACTTCAGGTAAAGTCCTTTATGTTCTATTGATATTTCTATATATATAGCTGGATTTTGAAAACACATGTGCATTTCCCTGTAAAGTGTTGATATTCGCAATATTAATGCTTTGCAGATCTATCACAGAGAAACATTCGATCCAGGCAATTAGTTTGACGTATCACAAAAAAGGCTGAAGGCTTATGAAGTGATTATTACTGCATTAAAACCAGCCATTCCTAGTTGTGCTGCCATGTGACACCGACGCTCCGACACTGTTTACTCCCTGTGGAGCAGTGAAGGAGAGAGACGACCCGCACCGAAGCAGCCGGCTAAACTCCAGCATCTGCCAGCGACATGAATGTTTATGAGGAGCGTCCCCCGAGGATTCAGCTCCTGCCGAGAGACTGTCGGCCTTGTGTTGTCAGCGCGCATTCATAAACACCAGCTTTACAACGAGAGGGGCTGCACTGGGTTGTTATTCAAGAGATCAAAACCAATGAACATACAGTGAGGCACAGTGATGATTAAGAAGACCGTGAGAGGAAAAAAACTAATAAGGACGGTTGTCTGTATTTTATTCTAACAATGGGAAAGAGTTGATCATTGAATTTCATGTTGACGTAAAAACATAACCTTGAGGTCATTGTGTTATGTAATGATTAAAGCTGCACAATATATTCAAAGATCATAAAACTCGATATAGATATTTTAACTAAGACCAGGAAGTTTGATCACAATAGTCCAGTCCTGGCCTCACCTCACTCTCCGCAGGCGGTCTTAAGCTCAGCTCCTCTACCAGACGCCTGGGAGCTTGAGGGTTTGGGGGTTACTGCCCCAAATGAGTGTCCAAACCACCATCCAGGATGAAACCGCCAAGATCCTTGAATACTTCAGGATAATGACCCCAATGAATGAAGTACTTAGTGAATGTCTCAGGCAGAGGATAAAAAGAGGAAGAGGTGCTGGAGGTACCATCATGGGAGGAAAGGCCTCTACATGGGATGTACCAACGCCAGGTAATGCAAGTGGCTGATATCAAGAAATCCTACCAATGGCTAGAAAGAGCTGGACTAAAGCACAGCACAGATGCACTAATTATAGCTGCAGAGGAGCAGGCCTTGAGCCCCAGAGCATTCAAGTGTTTTACTACTATGTTTATATGTTCTTATGCAATGTGATGCTTAAACCTGGCGTTTCATAGAGACACAGCATTTGCAATTTGCCAAACTTGAGCAATAAACTTGAATAAAACTCTCTAAATAAAAATAAAATGGCTACCAGTTGTGAACAAGACAATCCACATATTAATATTCCAAGAAAAAGATCTGAACCGGGCCTGAAGTTTCCTAGAAGCAGGACAATTCTCAAAGAGGTCACAACAGAAATTCAATGTTTATTCTTCTATTTTTCATTTTTAGTTTTAGCCTCAGTTTGAAAAATCAATGTCTTCCAGCGCAGCAACTACAAACTATGAATGATTCATTCAAATGTAGCAGTAAAGCAGGTCTGTTATGTGAGGAAGAGCAAGATTTAAAGGCTTACTTTTTATTAAATGGAAATTTTCCACAAACATAAATCCCCCAAACACTTTCTACTGGAAATAAATACAGCAGAATAAGACGGTTCAATATAAACTTCTGTCGTTTTCACATGAATCAAACTGTGTTACCTTTGAGTTGTTATCTCTCTCTGCTTTTTCTGCCTCCTTCTCTTTCTTCTTCTCCTCTTTTTTCTTCTCTTTCTGTAGAAAAAACAACAAGGACAAGGTTTGAGACACAGACAAATAGTGTTTGTGTTTGTGACAGAGGTTCGAGTCGAGCCCTGTTTACAGTGGGATTTAAAAAGCATCTGTTGTGTTTGGAACAGACAATCCCATGTTTACAGCTCAGTCTATCTCCAGTCTGTCCTGGTGACGCACTTTTGAGTTTTTAGGTAAGAGTTTATCAAGGTACTTAGTCACAGAGGGTCAAGGTGCTTCAGCAAATGCTCACTCACACAAATAAAATGCATTCAAATATATTGTTACAATGGAGTAAGATTGGAGTTGTTGTTGTCAAGGTCGCACCGATCAAGACCAAGACATCTCAGAGACCGGAGCGTATCGAGACCAAGACCATGGCTGCTCAAGACTAAGTCAAGACTTATTACAATGTAATAGGGAACAGTATAAAAATCCACCCAGTCTAAAGTCCAGCCCAGACTAATGCAGGTCAGTGTTTGAAGGAGACAGAGTTAGTCCAGACTTAGACCAGGTCCAGACTCACGGAGGTCAGTGTTTGAAGGAGACAGAGTTAGTCCGGACTTAGACCAGGTCCAGACTCACGGAGGTCAGTGTTTGGTGAAGGAGACAGAGTTAGTCCAGTCTTAGACCAGGTCCAGAATCATGGAGGTCAGTGTTTGAAGGAGACAGAGTTAGTCCGGTCTTAGACCAGGTCCAGACTCATGGAGGTCAGTGTTTGAAGGAGACAGAGTTAGTCCGGTCTTAGACCAGGTCCAGACTCACGGAGGTCAGTGTTTGAAGGAGACAGAGTTAGTCCGGTCTTAGACCAGGTCCAGACTCATGGAGGTCAGTGTTTGAAGGAGACAGAGTTAGTCCGGTCTTAGACCAGGTCCAGACTCACGGAGGTCAGTGTTTGAAGGAGACAGAGTTAGTCCGGTCTTAGACCAGGTCCAGACTCACGGAGGTCAGTGTTTGAAGGAGACAGAGTTAGTCCGGTCTTAGACCAGGTCCAGACTCACGGAGGTCAGTGTTTGAAGGAGACAGAGTTAGTCCGGTCTTAGACCAGGTCCAGACTCACGGAGGTCAGTGTTTGAAGGAGACAGAGTTAGTCCGGTCTTAGACCAGGTCCAGACTCACGGAGGTCAGTGTTTGTGAAGGAGACAGAGTTAGTCCGGTCTTAGACCAGGTCCAGACTCACGGAGGTCAGTGTTTGAAGGAGACAGAGTTAGTCCAGACTTAGACCAGGTCCAGACTCACGGAGGTCAGTGTCTGAAGGAGACAGAGTTAAAACAAGATTTATATTTGAATATAAAATGATTGAGGTTTTCTTCTTTTCCAAGATATGACAAATATACCATTTGTGGTCTTGGTTGGAGTTGACATTTACCATAGCAAAAAAAACTGGAGATAGATTTTAGATTTTATTTGTGTTGCTGAAACATATAGATTTTTACCATTTGCTACATTAAGATGCACGTATACAACCTTTCGTTTGTATTCACTGAAAAACAGCTGTTGTTAAATGTTTAAAGGGATGAGGTATGTCTGTAAATGTCAGAGAAATGGTCCTGAGTATGTCATGAATAAATGAGAAATAATAGCTAAGCTCATAAATGCTGTTCTTTATCAGAAGTCTGACAGTTTTCACATTCATCTGAGAAAATAATCTGTCCAAATATGTTTTTTGCTGATTAAATTGATTAAAATAAAATGAAAGAGAAGATTGATTGTTATCAATATAAAGTTCAAAATCCAATTAAATCATGTGATTGAAAACCTCAGAAAAACTGCCGCTTTATGAAAGCAAAAAGTTATTTTTTAATGTCCTTCACTTTGATGCACTTTTATTTGGTCATTTCTTTGATTTTAACCTCGTCTTAAAGAACTGCATTCAATTATTGGAATTGTATAACAACTGAAAGATTTCCACATGAGCCATTAATCTGAAAATTAAAAGTGCATACAGCATTTTATTTTTTTTATAATCATCATTCGATATAGTCATTTAAGGAATTTGATTAAAAAAAACTCTGTGACTCTCACTATGCCTTTACTGGGTTAATGTGAACACGGGTTTAATGGTGTTTTTGTCATTAACTTCAGCAGGTGTTATAATTTCCCTGTATCTCTGTTCAGGTTTAAACAATTACAGCTGCGGTTGGATAATGTGATTTTAATGCTGTCACAATGCCGTTTTAATGTGCAGCCATTATTAGCGCACAGAGCCTTGATGTGGTGTTTGCAGGTTAATGCCTCTGACTGTTGTATGTAAATTACTTTGTTGATGCCAACCACCGACGGCGCTCACTAATGAGGCTGGAATGCCAAAGAGAAAGCTTCAGCTCAGACTTTCTAGAAACAGCAGCCGCCTGTTTCTCCTTCTGTCTCGATTTGCGACGCAGTGATTTCATTCTGTACATGTTTCTGCTGACAATGGGCTTTTATCTTGTTCGCATGGAGAACAATATGGAATCCAAGTCTGGAGAGTCTGTTTGTACTTTTAATGTTAAGTTAAATAGCAAATACAATGCAAATCTCTTTAGGTCTGTCTCTGTCTTTAAGACCCTTCTCTCTGATTGGTCAAATAGCCATAAGTACTGTAATTATTAAACTACAGCAAAGACTGTGAGTGACTTTGGGTTGACTAATTTGGCCCCTCTTTAAAAAGAACCTTATTGTTACTTATGTTACTTATCTACCTCACTATGTAACAACAAGCACTTACTAGAGCATGTGGACCCACAGAGGGCTGAATAAAACTGGTGCATTTGACTGTTTTCCATCTAACTTGTTAATCTACCTATGTTTTTTTTTCAATTTAATGTTATTAATCCCCAAGGGACAATTCAGTTTTCAGGACTCTTTACATGAGTTGAGTCGGGTTTAATCTTCTACAGAAGGATTGTCACAAAGAAGGAGTTCTTGTGTCGTTCTGTCCTGCAGCTCACTGATCAGACGTCCACTGGCTGCTCTCTGTTGTTCAAAAGTCCAATGTCTAAACTAACACCCATAGTTGAACCAGATCTCTCAGATCATTATTTACATTAGTGTTTACCTTAGCTTATTTTTTTTTTAAATATAGCTTTGGCTTTTCCTATAAAGTCCATCTGTTTTTATGGACCAGTCCAGCTTGTTTTCTAGACACACTTTCAGATATTTTTGGTGAACATTTCAATATCACCTCCACTGATACTCACATTGAGGATGTACTGTAAGTCAATGAGCATCTCTTTTGTTTTATAATGATACCATCTATAAAAAATCTCCATAAGGCTCATGTATTCCTCTTTGGGTCGTCCGTCTTTAATGTGTTAACTTAGGTTCTGGAGCAAGGCCACGTCTCAACTACGCCTCAAACATACCTATGCAATGCCTTAAACACACCTGTAATTTTCCTGAAGCCCTATTTATACACATCAGTTTCATGCTTGTTTCTGTTCTCTCGACCCTCATCATCTCATGACTTTATTCTGATCATATTTCTTTCATTATAGTTGTGGCATTGTCCTTGCTAGTGAAGCCACTATTGCTGTGTCATTAGAGTATTTCTGAATATGGCAGGACTCAGAGTTTTAATCAAAAGCCGTAGTGTATAACGTGAAGAGGAATGGAGCAAGAACAGTACCTTGAGGAGCCCCTGTGTCGTTCCCCAGCCCAACATGCTGTGGTCTCCCTGTCAGGTACTCAGTGATCCAAAGGATAAAGGATAATGGAGGAGGAGGAGATGTCAGTGCTGCTGCCTTTAAGGGTGAGTAGAACAGTAGAACTCACTGGCTCTTTCCTCTTTCCAACTACACTCACTTGTAACCTGTGATGTTACCACCTTGTTTTTGTACCTCTGCTTTAAACATCTCTGAAGAAGTCATTGGACATTTTTCAGTCCTACTTTGTCCATCATTTTAAAAGCCTTCTTATTTTAAGGACTAGTTTTTAATGCAATTTAAATCTATTTAAAGAAATTAGACCATTGGCTACATACTGTCTCTACATCCACCAGTTTTATTGATGTGCAAAAATGTAAAAAAAAAAAAAAAAAAAAAGATTAATTGCTTTGGGTGAGACACTATGAAAGACTAAGATTTGATTTCTATACTTTAATTTTAAAAATCTGTTATTTGGATCTACCCATTTTGTATTTATGGCACTTTGTATTTTCTTTTCATATCAGTTTTAACTGTAAGCATTATTTTTGTAGCATAAGTACAAGAAACTATAATTATATATTGTATTAAATGAATATGAACCTGACACTACAGTTAAGTGAATAAAGACCTTTCTGCTTTTTAGGGTATTTCCCTCCACCTCAGTTAAATTTATATATAAATAAAGGATATGTAGATGGTTGTTTTAAGTGTATCAAGTCTTACAGAATAGCTGTAATTGAGAGCGATGTATTGTAAATCATCTTGTACAGAGCTCTGGGAGATGATGTCATCCAACCCAAATGTAAAAATGTAGGTTTGCCATTTTTATGAGAAGTTTTTTATCCTGTCTCTTTGTATTTATAGCTCGTCCTATGAATTAAATTATATTTGTGCAAACTCTCGGAGACTCTGCTTATAAGGACACTGCATTATCATTTGGTTTTTGGCAGGCTCCCCAATGTTTTATATACACTGTGTGCAGCACAAGAAACACAATATATAATAATATATAATATTGAATAGATGACCCAGACACTACAGCCAGGTGTATAAAGACCTTTCTGCTTTTGGACATCTCAGGATCATTTCCCTTTTCTTCTGTTACACAGATATTGTGATAAAGGATACAGGAAATGTAGATGATTATCTTATAGTGTTCTTCTTGATACTATGGTTCTTATTTCTATTGATAACTGTGACATCAACAAAAAGAAATAATAAAATATAATGTTACAAATGATTCCCACATTTTAGGAGTAATTTTGCCTTTTTTAGGATACATGCTTCATATCATACTCCTTCTATTTACAGCCCTTTCTATTTCATTAAATCATATTTTTACAGACTCTCAGAGCATTGTCATTTGGTTTCTGGCAGGCTCCACGTCTCTGACTCTATTAACTACGGGCTAATGAGGCTAGCGTTGGCCAATTTACTCCAGCAGCACTAGCAGCCTATTATCCTCCCATCTGATCATCAGGATAAAACAGAGAATTACACACACAGCCTCCTCATCATATTGTGACGGCTGTCTTTGTAATGTGGCTGATTTAATCAGAGCATGAGCCAAAGCATACGGCCCTTGTAGATCATCACACGTGGAGTCAAATATTCAAGTGATAATTGGCCAATCAGAATCAAATGGCCTTGTGTAAAGGCAACAAAATTAAGCCTGGTGATCAGAAAAATCATTTAGGTTCAGAACTGGAATTTAACCTTAAGCATAATGATCAAAAGAAAATTAAATCACAAGCAAGATCATTTATTTTCAAAAGAAATACAACCCCAATACTTCACACAACCTCAGGCAAGGTGGGTTAAGTGTCTTACCCAAAGACACAAGAACAATATGAACTGAGGGAAACGGGAATCATTTCCATCCTCCCTCCAGAGCCCAATGCGCCCCGAAACAAAGCGTGTTACTATCACTTCCTATATCACTCACCAACCAAGGAAGCTATTCCATTTACATTTACATTTATTCATTTAGCAGACGCTTTTATCCAAAGCGACTTACATTACATTACCAGTGTTACAGTCACTGGAGGCAAGGTGGGTTAAGTGTCTTGCCCAAGGGCGCTTAGCGACAGTATGAACTGTGGGCGGCGAATCGATCCTACTACCTTCCGGTTGAAGGACGGCCGCTCTACCCACTGAGCTACTGCCGCCCCACAGGGGCCCCCCCCTTGAGTATGTCATATTTATTGTGTGTTAAAATCCCAATTAAAATGTTCTCATTGGAATGGCCTTTAATACAAATTTGAATTATTGCCTAAAATGACTTTACACAGCATCAGGAGCAGAGTGCACCAGCTGGGACTAAAATAAGAAAGTCTTAAACCCAATTTTAAACCCAACAACAAATAGGGCCAGTCAAATCAATACACGGCAAGGTGTAGCCTGACACAACAGCAGCAACAGTCTTTACTAATGTCACCACAAGTTAATTAACGCCCACTGTGTCACTCTGAACACCATGTCGATGTTTTGTTTATTTCTTCATTCATTCATAAGCACTTTAATATATATTATGTTGTGTTAATGTTTTCCTCAGATTATTGTGGTTTTAGAGTTAAAAAGTTCTTCTTCCAACGTTATTTAGTGATGTAAATAAAATGACAATAAAGCTTTATCTTATTGTTGTGAGTTATGAATACACATATTCAGAATTACCAGAACTATTAAGTCTGATGCAATACAGTTGTAGCCTATGCACTGGATTATTATTTTGTATTAATTAATGTATAAATATTGTTTTTTAATAACTGGCCTATACTTTGTCTACCGCTTTAAACAACATGCTTTACCTCTGGTCGGATCTTGTCCTGGGACGGTGGAGAGGCTATGGCTTCACTTGACTTCTGCTGAAAAACATACAGATGCAAACATAAGGTCAGGACGGATGCACAAACAATATTTATATGATGCTCTGTTAAAGTCAACAGTCTCAAAAACAGTCTCCATCAAAACAAATCGCAGATAAACCATCTGAAAAGCCGACATGGATCTGAAATTTGTAGCTAGTTATTTCTGGAACAAATTTCAGAACATTTTAGTTTGATCTGTGTTTATGGCTTTGATCTGTTAATCTGTTAATATTTCTAAATGCTGTAGGTCTTTGAGGCTTTAGACAAAGGCTGGAGTTAAGTTTCTAAAAAACAGTAGTTAATTAAAGTAAAAGAGGGCCCATTTCTTTTCTTCCTTGCTTCAGTGGTTGCTTTAAGCCAAGGTTATAGTCAGCCTTAAAGAACAGCCACAGTGACTGCTGTCAAAACACAATCACACACAGAGTTAAGGAGCGCACACATGACCTGCATTAACCTGCCGTTGACCTGCGTCGCACCAAGACCACGGCTCTGACTGAACTCTGCAAAACAATCAGCAAGGCAGCCCAGCTGTTTTTTAAACACTTTTATTTCTCTGTGTTTGGAAAAGTAGGACGTAGTAATCTATGAGAGCCACCGTTGACCTCTCATGTGACCTTGGCAACTGTAGCAGCAAAGTAAAGAGGCAGAACTGGTTGGATGTTTCTATAAAAGGCTGCTTTCTGTTGCACTGAAAAACAAGCTTGAGGTTCATGTATGTTCATGCGTCAAGATCACAATCAAGTTTCGCTTCCACTATCTTCTAGAGAATAGTTTTATAAGACATTAAAAAAGGGCCAAATTTTTTTTCAAAAATCTGTGTAAACTTAAGTTTACAGACCCTGGCAGAATTTGTGATTTTTTTTTTTTGCAATTTTTCAAAAGCCCCCAGTTCCTGTAAATGTGTGGGCTGTCGCTGTGCTCTTTGGCGTATTGTAAACAGGATGCTTTGTGGCATTTGCGTTGTAATGGCTTTCTTCTGGCGACTCCACCATGCAGCCTATTTTTCGTCAAGTGTCTTGTTATTGTGCATCTTGAAACAGCCACACCACTTTTTTTCAGAGAGTCCTGTATTTCAGCTGAAGTTATTTGTGGGTTTTTCTTTGCATCCTGAACAATTTTCCTGGCAGTTGTGGCTGAAATATTTGTAGTTCTACCTTACCTTGCTTTGGTTACAACAGAATGAATTAATTAGAGTTTGAACACTGCTGATTGACATTCTTAATTCCATGAATATCTTTTTAAATCCCTTTCCTGTTTAATACAGTTTAATTACCTTTTCCCGCAGATCCTTCAACAATTCTTTTGCTTTCTCCATGACTCAGAATACAGAAACGTCAGTGCAGCACTGGATCAAAGATGCAGGGGTCTGTCAAGAGCCTAGAAACTCACTGACCTTTTATCCACACACACTGACAGTGACACACACTGACACCTACAAGCAAACCGATCACAGGTGAGGATGGATACCTTTAGTAGCCATTCAAACCTGTTTGTGTCGTCTTGTGTGCATGTTCTCAGGCCAAAATCACCAGGATAACTTTTGATCAGGGTCATTTGGGTAGTTTCTGTTGTCATTATGATTTAAAAAGAGTAAACAATTGTTTTACAATAAATGGCTTCACCCAACCACTAACTATGAGTGAAAAATTTTTTTGTATTATCATTCATATTCTCTGAAAAATGGGCAAACAATCACACATTTTGCCAGAGTAAACTTATGAGCACAACTGTAGCTGTCTGGCTGAATTGCATCTAAGCTAGCCCTGAACTTCAGTTTCTTGTTATGTGGCCTATTAGTATTTTGTGTAGAAAAATTGGTCCGATTTTATTTTTTTTAAATAAAAGAAAAGCAGGAGAGGTCCCTATGCTTCGAGTGGATTCTGAGACAGGGACAAAACAAGAAAATCAAGTAGTGGAGCTTTACTAAACTAAACTTAACCCTTGAAGTTTCACACAGTTTTTTTACAATAATTCTCCAAGAAAAAAAAAAATCCTAGGCAATTTAACTTTCTATCCATTTTATTTTGTGGGTGAAAATTTGGTTTTTAATTACTGTAAAAAAGATGTTGTGTTCTGGCTCACTAGACCAAAATTTACTGTAATCTAATAATGGACCTAATACCGTTTTTATCAGATAGAACCACTGAAAACCAAAAGACCTTTTCTCTCATTTGCAGAGTGAGCCCTTCACGTTACACTACCACTTGATCATACTCCAGCACAGACAGTATTGATTAGAGGGGCTTTAAAAGTAGGTCTGCTGTGTGTTTTAAATGCAAACAACTAGCTCAGTGCTGTCCTCGGGAGACGGGAAGACGTGGAGATTATCACAGAGGCAGATGGGCAGAAAAAACAAAGCGCCAAGCAAAGAGATTTAGACGAGAAAGTCGGCGAGAGATAATTCCCGCTGCTGTATTTTGCACTGCATATCACCACTTTGATGTTTAAGACACTGCAGATTGGCGGAGTTTGACAACATCAAGAATAAAGGCATTTCAAAAGAATACAATCCCCAAAGCATGCTGGGAAATAATCATGCATCGTCTGTAGCTGTCTAAATCCGGTTTTATCAACTCAATCAAAAACATATGGAGCGTCTGAAAGGTTTGTTGCCTGTGATAAACCAATGCCTCCCAAAATGTATGTATTTTTGTAACGTCTCCAGAAATATAGACGAGAGGAAAATCTCTAGTTTCTGGTCAGCTTTTCTTCACTGTGGATTTTTTTCTTGGCTCGGAACAAAATGAAAGAACAGACTAAGCATTCGTTAAGACATTGGACTCATATTAACCAGAACAATAATAGCAGCATCAAAAAAATACTTTTGTTTTATTAGTTTTACCTGTAAATTCTAATCGAGCCTGCAGAAAAGACCTCCTCACTGCTCTACGTTTGGCCTCTGCTCAATTTGTTTTATTCTTATATTGCTTCTTAATTTCACATGATTATTCATGTATCTTGCAACAAAAACATTCCTTTAATATAAATCAGTGTTTTCAAAAGATTTTATTTTTTAAACGGTCAAAAGATATAATATATAATAGGTTTGGACTTTTTTAGTGTTTTAATCATTGTTAGCCCAATTTCTTTTCTTTTAGTTGCCATTTATCAGTCATCTACTTAATGGTTTTGTTCCTATTTAACTCTTTTTGATGATTCTTAGCACAGTGTTATTACTTTTGCATTTTAATTAAACGCTCATGGACAATCAAAAACATGTATTTACTTTTTTATTTTTAGTGACACAAACCTGTGGCGACAAACTTTTGGATCCCAAAACAGTGCTTAGAAACTTCTGGCATTAAGTACAGTTGTTGTATGAAATTACCATAAACCTTTAACATCATTTGTGAACTGATGAAGAACAAATTTGCCAAGCCAAATAAAATTGTTGGCGACCCAGTGTTTGGGAAACCATTGTTCTAAACTAATACCTGAATAAAACTTTCCCACCTGCTTCACTTTCACTTCATCAAAACTAGGGTCTCCAGCTGCATTGCTCTGGATTTTTGTCTCCTATGAAAGACCATTTACCGTCTGCCTATTGACAACCAGATCAGAAATCACCAGGTCTGAAAGAAGGAAAATGTGGTATGTTCCTATTTTCAAAAGTAAATAAAAAAATAAACTTAGAAAAAGAAGATTGCAATAATATCAAACTTTATAGCAGTGACACTATAAAGCATGTGACAATGATTAATTATGTAATTATTACAACTCAACCATGTAATTAATCTCCACTGATTACCCCTTGTTTGTTTTGAAACTGGAGTTAATACAACATACTGTTACTGTTTAACACCAATTCATATAAATTACACAATTTTTGTTTTCCATACAAGATCAGAGGTCTTTAAAAAACATCAGAAAAGCCTCCTCAGCACAAGAACCAACCAAAAACTGGACCTGCTGTAATCTATAAGTTGCCTTAGGTGCAGTTGTTCATGTGGGTGAGGGGTGATAATGATAGTTGTAGTGTACTTTTATAAACAATACATAGCTATTGAACAGCTATACATATTTTATGCACTACTTTTACTCACTCACACCAACGAGGAGAACCAGTTCTTTAATGGATAATATTAAAAGGCATTACTTCTGCTTTATTCCTCACTGTTATTTCTAATCATCTTCCTGTATTTCATTTATTTCAAAAGCAAAAGTACTCCACAAAAAAGCTTGATGAATTGAATTTTGATGATTATGGCTTACAGCTTGTAAAAATATCAAATTCAAAATCTCAGAAAATTTGAATATTGTGTTCAGTATTGTAGGCTCAAATGTCAAACTTTAATCACTTAAATAATCCAAAACACCTGCAAAGGATTCCTGAGCCTTTTAATGCTCTCTCAGTCTAAGTTAAATTACTAAAATAAATGGAATTTATTACTCGTCACGGCAGGACTTAAATCAATATCAAAGACTGAACCAGGACTAAACAAGTCTAAACCAGGACAACTATCATGAAAGGCAAAAAGGAAATGACAAAAAATATACTGTAATACAAGTAGTTCTATGTCCAGATTATATAGAAATTCATCGCTTTTGATTAAAATAAGAAGACTGGCAAATGAAAAGAAATTGAAGGATAACTCAGTAAAACCAAAACATACTAATTTGCATTTTGGCATTTAAAATAACCTAAACTAACCAAAGATTTAGGCACAGGGAGCGAAAATGTCAACAACTGTCTCAAACTCAGTTCTATCATGTGAAAGTCCAAGGTTTTATGAGCCTATCCACCACTCCAACTTATCATGTGTTTATTAAGAAAAAATATTTGATCTAACAAAAGTTCAGGAAAAATGCAGATTGATTGATTCTCTTCTGCATCTTACAGAAAGCTGGAAACAAAGAGACTTGGTTTGAGTGATGAAACTCGTCACTTAACAGATTCAACTGAACAGATGTGACGGTACTTTGGCCTTGTCTTCCACACTTTCTTGTTTACTCTTAGCCATCTGTCTGCTCGCCGCGCTTTAACATGCTCCGCGGCTTTAGATCTGTCCCGCGTGATTTAGGCTTATCTTCATTTCCTGGCTCTCTTCAGCTGAGATTAGGCCCAAAACGTGGCCATCATTTCACATAAGCTCATTGGAAACCAGCCATGTTTGTATGTTCATTTGGATGGTTCTGTTCTGTCGGGGATTGTCTTAAATAAAAGAAGGTAGAGCGTCTTTATGAGATCATATGTTTTTGTATTTTACATTGCTCTATAAAGTTAGAAATCTGTCACAATAAAGAATTTGGAAGAATTTAAGATTTAAAGCTTTGTATGTAAGACTTTTATCAGATCTTAATTTGCACACAGAAATCCCAAAGAGGATAAATTCACAAAAAGTTGTGGTGCTTTGCTGTGTTGTTTAGGTTTAAGTTTGGGTACAGCACAATTAGGAAAAAAATGCCTCAAATTTCACGTGTTATGAAGTCTTTTTTGAAAAAAAGAAGAAAGTGTGTAAAATGTGCATAAAATAATGGAAAAGGTTTTTTGAAATAAACTCAGACTCAACTTGTCAGCTGTTTCTGGTCTCAGAGACTGTTATTTGGGAACACATATTTAGGGAGGATAACAAGAAGGCCAACCTTTCTTCTGCTGAATCAACACATACAGTATAAAGGGCTACTATCGAAGCTCCAGGAGGCAATATAAAAGACCCCAGACACAAGAAAAAGAGCAAAAGGAAAGTTACCTTGGGCTTTGGCCAAATCCAACTAACCCTCTGACATTACACAGTTTGTCCACTTTACAATTAATGGAAACATCAAATTGTTGTTTCTTTTAATGACATTTTCAGAAATTTACTTCAGATTTGCTATTTTTTATGGAAACTCTTGTCCTCACTTTATTCTTCTTCTGTTTTATTAATCCTTGTATCCAACAGTGTTTGTTTCCAGTTTTGAACCACACAGAGTAACTGTTATTATTACCATAGTCCAAGTAACTGGAGGATGAGGATCATCATGTTAGGAATGTATTTTTATTTGACTTTGTTGTGTTCATGTGCTTTCATCTTGCAAAGTTAGGAGTGTTACTGTTAATATTCTTAAAGTAATCGATGATGACAGAGTGAATTAGTCCAGTGTATTTGCTTTTAACGCTACAAACAAATCAGGTTTAACATTAGCTTCTCTTTTTAACAAACACTGAATGATGTTCTTGACCATGACCACATTAATGCAGCATTAGCCTGAACAGATTACTGTGGCCTCAGTAGTTTGATATTCTCCTGTAAAAGTAAAATCAGGAAATGACAGAAGTCTAGTTAAACGGTCTAATCAAGTTATGAGCAGAAAAAGATTAAAACCAACAACATCTGAAGCTCATTTTTAGCCATATCTTGCAGCCCTCCTTAAAGCCCAGCTTCATTGATGAAGCTAACAATCATTCATTCTCAGTCTCAGTGAAGGACTAGACTCTTCTATCTCAAGCCCTAATATCTATTCCATCTCTATGTTCATCCTTTCACCCAGCTCGCTCCATTGTCCGTCTGCATCACCCCTTTACCCTCCCCCTGTCCTTCCCCCGAGCCGCCTTTATATCCCTCCATCAGCCCAGCGCCAGTTTAGTGCTGTGTCGACATCTCCGCCAACATCAAAGACGGACAAGAGGGAAGTTTTGAGATCGGGAGACAGAACAGACCCCAAAGACATCAACAGAACAAGCAGTGGCTCTGAATCTCTCTTTCACCACCACAGGCATCGAGAGCAAGCAGCGTTTGAAGCTTTAACAGTTACGAGACAGAGATGGAAATGGAGAAAGATGAAAAAAAAATGAAAATAGTCTTGTGTTTTGCCCTTAGAAAGACACAGCCAGTGTTAGTCTGCAGCCAGAGGTGGTTTTTAGAGGAAGAAGGGGCTGAGAGGAGATGTAAGCTCACATTTTCAGTTCAATGTTAGCAATACTCTGCGTAGTTTATTAGAGGCCAAAGTGCACTTTGATACTGTGCCATTACACAGTCCTTTTGGTTTCTTTTAGACTCCAGACAGAAATAAAAGCAGCAGAGAGTGAAGTTTCAAGTGCTATTCCGAGAGGTTTGGGGTCATTTTGCGAGTTTGTCTTGATTTATTTGTAAGTTCTCAAATTAAAGAGATGCCTAGGTTAATTTTTCTTTACATAGAGAGGCTAAGATTAGATTCGTTTATTTAAAAGGGAACATTGCAATTTCATAAAACACATGATTAAACAGGAGTTATCCAAAAGTGTGTGAGTTGGCTACAGCTTGTGCCCTGATGCCCTGCACATAGTAAACAGCAAGTACGATGTAGGCTACGATCCAACTTTGGTCAAAAAAAAGGCAGCGTTAGCCAACTCTAGTGGCACTCCGAAGTAGAAACATGTTACAGGAAAAATGTAAACTGGGTTTCAGTTCAATAAGAGTTGGGTAATTTGTAGCATATATTTGTTTAAATGGTAAATGGTACTTTTTAGGCAGTCAAAGCACTTTACATCAAGCACTCACACGTTCACACTGTGGTAAAGCTCTGTGGCCACAGCTGCCCTCGGGAAATCATACAATACACATCAGCAAAAGTAGGTAAAGTAAAATGTATACCACTGAGACCACCACTGTTCTGGAAAACATTCATCGCCAGCAAAAATGAGCAAGTTGTTTGTGACATACATAATGTAAGTGACGGTTAATCTAACTGGCCAGATAGTCTCTTGCACAGAAACATCTGGAAGGGCTCCAAGAAAGTGCAAAGGTCAGGTTCTGAGTCACCTTTATCCAATGCCGTGTTTGTGAAGTAGTTTCCAAAGGTCCTTATCACACCTGAACACACCAATAACTGCTAGTACCTCTTCTCAGACGCCACAGCATGGGGCTGACTGGTGGAAATCCAATTTTTAAAGACAAGTTGGATTTTTGTGAGTTTGTGACAATTGTAATTAACAGAGCCCCACTACACAGCATCAAGCCGTGTTTTGTTGTATTCTACTAACAACATATGTGAAAATAACATCATGAACACCCATTATAGACAGGACTTAGCCTCTCAACTGTATTCATTTAGTCTGGTACCTTAATATAGTGGTTCACCTAGCTGCTTTACAATAATTTTGATTCCTAAATTTAACCACCACGGAAGTCAAAAGTGATTTCTGTCACAAAAGATACACATAAACTTAGACTGTCTTTAGCAAATGCACCAATCAATAAGCACCTTTGATTAAAAATGAACATCCTTGATAGATGATAGAAGATTGAGGTTGCAGAATAAATTGAACCTAAACCAACCATAGTTAAAAGTTTTTTTCCCAGTGTCCCAAAGTCTACATAATATGGCAGAAGAAAAACAATGGGTAACGCTCTACTGTTGTTACAACATGTCACCAGCTCATTACCACAGAACCAAACTCCTCACTCTACTTCTGACCTTTGGTTGTGCCACACTGAATCTAAAAGTACCAATAGTAAAAGGTTGTTTGTTGGTGCCAGGTTTACTGACAACAATATTAAAGTTTTCTAAATCACCAATTAATGTCAAGAGAAGGAATACAACTGACAAGAGGATTTTGTCTGTTGACTCGTGACTCGGCCAAACTGTCCCTGTGGCTCTGTGCTTTTGGATGGCGGGACATAACTCACTGCTACAGCTGGCTGCATGAGCACAGACCTTTGGACGGAGCACAGGACAGAGCTATGACTAACCCAGACGAGTCGAGCTCAGTGAAGTGCTCCTCGAGGGCCGCTGTGTTGCCTTTTGGTGACATTTTGAGGCCAATCACTGGACTCATCAGAGAGGGCTCTTGAAGTGTGCTGTGATGTTGGCTTGAGTTCACGAGCACTGGTCTTCATAATGAACTCAAGCTGCACAGGCGACAGTAACGACACTAACAAATCTGCTCATGAGCCTTGCGTTTACTTAAACACTGCCAGTGATTTGTTGCAGGAGTCATGTATTACTTTTTGTATCACTGCTTTATGATTAGTGAACATTATATCAATAAAAGGACTTCAGTTACTATCACTTATCCCTGTGGGGATGTACTTGTCAGAAGCCACCACTAGGGGGCACCCAGCATGTTTGTGAAGTTGGTGGAAACCCACCCAAGCAACTCCACTCAGAAAGGCCCCACTCAACGCCAGACCTTCTTGCTGAGAAGCGACAGTGCCACCATGTCATTTTAAAAACAAAACCATGAAGCCAGTGAGGTTTAGAAACAAAAGATCTGTGTGTATGGCTAAGTTTAGTTTAAGGTGCATGTTTCGCCTGACCAAATGTTGCAGTGGCTCAGTGGAAGAATGGTTGTCCTATGACTGGAAGGTCGGTGGTTCGATTCCTGCTCTCCCCATGTTTCATACTGTTGTGTCCTTGGGCAAGACACTTAACCTACTTTGCCTCCAGTGGTGTTCCAGCTGTAACACTGGTGAATGGAAGCTTTGGATAAAAGCGTCTGTTAAATGACTAAATGTAAATGTAGTTATGGACAATATTTGAGCCGCTCTGGACACTGACTGTAGCATTAAACACAGTGGACAGAGCGGCAGTAAAGAAACTTGATCCCTCATTATGGCTGTTTTTTTTTTTTAATTAAAGCAACACTGCTTTAATAAATGACAGTTAAATAAATAAAAATAAAAAAATATTTGGAGAATATATATTTTTAGGGCTAATAGTTATATGGCACTACTTAAAAACCAGAATTATTCAAATGAGATTTTCTGCCCAGTCATAATGTCGCTGCGCAGTAATTGTTTAAACAGACTTAGAGGTTTGGCTAACATTAAGGGTACTGGTGAATTAACATAACATATGTGTAAAGATAAAATTGCAGTTTGATGAATACAACACATTGTTTAATCAACCAACTTTAATTATGTATGTGGCCATTTACCACAGAACAGTTTTTCATCAAAAGCATAAACAAAGCAGTGATGAAGAGCCATATGGAGACTATTATTCTCTGGGTTTCTCCTGCACACTCCTCCACAGTCGGTGCATCTATAGGCGAGGTTTCACCGACGCCCGCCTCTCTACCCTCTCCATCTGCACCAAACTGCTTAAAGTCATAATGAGTTGTTTTTAATAATTAATTTGCATATAAAAGCTGGAGCGTCTGTGTGGGTGGCACAAACAAACCCCGGATCACAGTCTGGCTCCTGGCGTCGCTTCAGAGAAAAAAACGAGCAGCAAAAAGAGAAAAGAGCCGGGAGGGAAACAAAAGATGACAAAAGGAAGATTTGTGCTGTGACGAGTTTGGCTTTAATGTAATGTTTAATAATCTCGGGGCAATCGGTCAATAGTACATTATGATCAATCATTATAAGCTCCTTTTAAGCTCCTTTCTGGGATATTTGTGGTAATTTGTCCCAACAATATCCCCTCTGTATGTGTCCGTGTCCCATTTAAGAAGAAGAACTGAGACAGAAAATGGAGAATAGTGTTTATCCAAGAGCCATCACTGACCTCGAATGTGCAATAAAAGGACTCTGGTGCATAATGCTGCTGCTTTAATGCTATTTTACATAACTCTGTGATTTTTTGTTCAGATGATGTTTAGTGTTTTCTATTTATTCAGGTAAAGCTAAGAATCGTGAACCATGTGACATATAATATACCCACCACAAGGCTTTTACACAAAAGGCCAAGGGCTTCTGAAATTGAAAACCAACATCACATGGCTTATTTGCAGAAACAAACACAAAACACTATTTTGGTTTTTACCTTTATAACACGCTTTAAAAACAATTAACATTACAATTTCTGCTCAGGCACACAAGCCTTGTTTCCACTGCAGAGGTATTGTACATGTCGGGTCAGTACGGAACAGTCTGGATCAGTAAACCCTAAGAAGCTCCCGTTTCCACTGAGCTGCGTCCAGAGAAAGAACATGACCAGTGACGTCACACAAGAGCAGCCACTTGTGTTTGAAATCATGAATGTGTTACAAATAAAGAATATAAAATCATAAATCCTGGAGTGCAGTCAAGTGAGGCTGGAGGTACAGCTGTAAACATTTGTTTCTAGCTTATTCACAGCTTCATGAACATTAAATTCATAGACCTGCTCCATTCATAGACCCCCCCTCCTTCTCTTTGCCATATTTTTACTTCTGCTTGTGTTTCAAGATTCAAGATTCAAGATTTTTATTCGTCACGTACAAAATTATATACAGCATATATAACCAGCAGTGAAATGTGAGTAATGAAATGTAGAAAACCAGCTTAAAACCAGAAACAGCTGTTGTTATTAACGCTAGCCTGCTTTCTCTTGGAACTTTATATTTCCCAGTCAATACATGCATTGTTTTCTTTCAGTTTAGACCAGATTCTAATACATGCCTTAGGTTTTCATTTCACTTCCATCTAAAGATTTCACAACACCATACTTACCCACTTCTTCCAGCAAAGGTTTGTTTAACATTCATGAACCGTGAGGTCACACAGTGGAAGACTTCAGTAAAGAATCTGTATTATTCACTCACTGTTAGCGACCTTTTATCAAGCGCTCTTTCTCAGACCTGCTCAGTGCACGGTCGAGAAGCAGCCCACTCTCTCCGACAACCACCTCGTACAAAACAAGACGAGGAGATTACACCCTCCCGCCCACACACACCTCCGTATAGCTCCGCTTTTGTTCTGCTTCAAAAAACATTAAAAGAATCAGTTTCAGCTCACATTGGAAAAAAAGACTGTCAAGTGTTGATGTATCACATCCAATACACACCACGCCATTTGGACCAAAACTGACGGCTTTTATCTCACGGACAAACCCACTGTGAGGGATTGGATTGCAAAAAGGTTAAAAACTACAAACTTTAGTGCCTTTATAGACAACACAGTAGATGCCAGCTACAAGGCCTTGGCACAAAACTGACCTGGAGCTGATTCAAAATGTCTTGAGTTTGGAAACGAGGCCAAATATGATAAACAGTAATTAATATTTTCAACGCAATGCCTCTATGATGAAGGTCTTTAGTATTCATCCTCTGCAGGTAAACAGTGCATTAGCATTAAGGTTTGAGCGTAAAAAGAAGAGTATATAAGAAAAGTATGTAGTGGAGAAGTTTTAAAAGTACACGTGTGGAAAATGTTGAATAAAATCAAACACAGTGGACTTTGAACTTGACTTTTCTTGAAAAAATGCCATTTACAATAAACTTATGAATTCAACACATAGGCAGACCAAATAAAGCACAGAAAAAAACAGGATTAATGAGGCAAAACAAAGTAGTTGCAGGTGTAGTGTGTACTCACAGGAGGTGAGGGCAGAGCGTCCTTATCGTAGTACTTCTTCCTCTCGTACTTGTCCCGGATGAAGACCTCAACTGCTCTGAGCGTCAGGGTGAAGGACAATAACATACTGGAAGAATATTCATATCATTTATACGATTGCAAAAGTGAAAAAGTACACCGATGAAGGCAGCCATGTCTGTATAGTATACTGTATACCTCAAACCCTTAACAAATCAAAGTAGAAAAGTAAATACTTCTTTTTTTCTCTCTCATCCAAATAATAAGCATTTTAAGTGAGAGGCAAAACAAAATGAAACCTACAGTTTTCTTATGAGCTAGATAAATATACATATACATGGTTTACATGTTTTCATATTAAAAAGACACTGGTGTTCTTCTACTCTCAAGCTTTGAAAAGTATAAATTTGTGAGCTTCTTTCAAAAGACTAAAGTTTATCTAAGCTCTGTATATTCTGTAAATACAGTATCTTTAAGCTCTCCCTCTTAAACGATTAGTCAGGTCATGTTTCCTTTGTGCTATAATCAACCTAACCTTTGTGAGCAGTAAAAAGAGATTTTCTGGTTACATCTCACTATTGGTCAGTAATCGATTATTTAAGTGAAAATAATGTTAACATTCTGAGCACTGCTTAGCATTTTTTTTATCTTATGATAACATCTGAGCCCATGTGTGTGAACGCAGATTATTTTACATTGCTCCATCTGATGATAGATTTGGGACATCAACAAAGACAACCCTCTGACTCACTGAGGCACGCTAACTGTAAATTGAAATTGTCTAAACCTGTCATAAACCAGTACATTATTAGTTAAATTGCCGGTTCTTGTCTCAGTGTAGTTTCCACACATTCCCACTCCCAGGCCGCCATCACTCCTCGACACTGCATCAGCTCTAATCCAGCCTCTCTTATCTCCACATTTCAGCAGCGATGCCTCTTTTGGGGACTCAGTAATAGACTTCACAAGAATGAGAACTGATGACCACCCGTTCAGTGAGGCTCGGAGGCTGCCGCAGCTGCACCTCAAACCAACAGCGATGTTATTAGTGTTGACTGCGAACGCGTCGGAAGCTGTACTGCAGTCTTCACCGAGACAGGGACTGATGGGACGATGTAAAGAAAAACAAAGAGGGATGAAGATGGATGGAGCAAAAATGAGCAAGAAAAGCCCACAAAAACCTGGGACTACTGGTAAGATTTGGTTATAGACTCATCATTTATGTATGATCAGAATGTTTCAACAAATACTATACTAATACTACCAACAATCTAAAGCTCAAAACCTTCACAACCATTTCCTCTTAATAGACACAAACGGTTGGACTAGTTATGACAATCCAAAAACACTGGACTCTATGCTGTTGGTACAACTTTAATCCACTGAGACCAGACTACTTTTTGGAAAGAGTAGAAAATGGGGTTGTACATCTATGTTTATGTGTTTTAAAATTGGTTACATCAAGATTTCTGTTTCACTGATGGCCACTGTAATTAAATGTTTAAGAAAATGGTAGTTTTAAAAGTTCTTAGCTCATCCAAATGACTATTAACTGTGGGTGAATTCAATTCCCAGTCTTCCACTGACCAATAACTTAAAATAGTGACCAACATTACACTTCTCTCTTTTAGTCTCCTATATTTTATTTCCTGTCCATCTTTAAAATAAGCCACTCTATCTGTGTCATCAGAGTATTTATGTATTTGGTGATTATTATTACTGAATGAGTCTAATTTGTTTCCAACCATTACTGACCCGACAGTAAACAGTTGAATTTACCTTTACTACTTGAGCCAGCTGTTCCTTGTAAAATTCAAAGTCAACCAATCGCCAATATATGTAATGGTTTTTAAATAAGCTTATAAAATGTATGCTACCAATATAAAACATGCTCATGATATAGCATCACCTGAATACAGTTAGAACAAGGTTTTAAACAACTTTTATTGTAAATATCAAAGCTTTCTAACTTTCTAAACCCCAGCTTACTGCTACTACTACTTTGCAAGTCCAGTATATCACAGTTTAACCTCAGTAAATAAATCTTGGAAAGTTTAGGCCTCAATCACAACTTCCTCCTGCCTCCCATCAACAAGAAGAGAAACCCCTTTAATGTCCATATGTTTTCAGATACACATTATGTGTTTTTATTCCAGAATCATTATTACATACATCTATTGCTCCAAGGACTTGCCAATGAGTAAAATTGCAATTAAATGTCCCTGTTTACCTCTCTACAGTGCAATTACACACAGAGCCATTTCAAAAAATGTGGAAAAGTGGTCCTCGGTCGATGTCACAGTCACTTTTTAGCATTTCATCCAAACATTAAATATGCAAACTACATTTCAGAGTCTGTGGAAACGGCCACTTACCAAGTCTGTCCACTGTGATAATGGCCGCTTAGAAGAATCAAATTACACTGCAGTCAGAGATGCACTTTCCATTTGTTTGAGACAGAACCCTAAGGACTGAGAAGAGAGGAGGTGAAATGACTGGGACAGGGAGAGAAATGAGGAAAAACTGTTTGTCTCGTGGTGTTTATATCAAACCAGTGTATCCTAAAGCTAATCTAGTTTTCTGTTTTATTGCCGTTGTCACTGTAGCTTCATCTATCTGTTCTCCTATAACAGAGAAGAGATATAGTGTATACAGCTGTGGACACTAGATCAAATGCAGGAAAAGAACGTGAGCATTTTTTAAGCTTGTCACAAAATTTATATGATAGCAGCTTTCTTTTATGATTTGTTAGCTCTGACAAAACCATAAAATATAATTAGTACAAATCAAGTCTAGTCAAATTTTGTAAAGAGTGTCTAAAGCCACTATTATATTGAAACATGTTAGCAGCAGAACCGAACAGTGGAGAGAGAAAAGTACAAACAAGGTGTGAATAGTACAAAGCTTCAGTGCACTTCGCTTACAGCACCAGTCGTTCGTACAACCGCATCTTTGTCCTGCCCATTCTGAAATTCCTCTGGAGGGTCATTGTTCACACATCACACTGTCCCAGAGAAGTCGATTATATTCACACATGAAGCCTGTCCAGAAAAAGAACATACGTGAAGGGGACTTTAATGGACTCATTTAGTGAACAGTTTTTTAAGCACTATACTTTTCTTTCAGGTGCATTAATCACATGACAGTGTCCAATAAACTCCGCTGAGACTCTGGCAAGACTCCAGAAATATATGCAGTACATATTTTTATAGAAATAAGTGTATAGGTTTTGTTCAATGTATCTTGTCACTTAAATTAATACAACTGACAAGATTTTTGCAACGATTATCGAATTCTAAGCCTCTCTTTGACCACTGACAATATTTAATTTAATACTCTGACCTGAATGACTGATCTGCCAAGACACTAATGCTCACTGTTCAAAGGGAAATGTCAACCACTTAAAACTTTTGGTTTTTACTTGACAGGTTTGACAAACTCATGTGCACTCATGAGCACTTGACAATGGTAGTACTATATGTATCCTATTTAGCATGAAATATAAGAGCTCAAATGTAGCATAGTTCAAAGAATTAAGAATAACTAAGAATTACTTTTCATGATGCATTGTGGGAAATTTTGAGGACACAACATTTGAGTCACTGCTCATAAAGTCACAAAATGGCGTATTTACTATATTTATATATACTATGATTTTTTTTCTATTGGTATGTAAAATTGAGAACTTTGGAAGATACAATCTCCTTTTTTTTCTAAACCCTATACAACAATATTTGGATAAATACTTTGCACTTTGCCAGTAAAACTTGCAATACCACCATTAAAAAACCAAAACGAATCCACACTGACAAACTCTTGACATAAAATTGTAAACAGACTTCAAAACGTGTGCAAACAGGAAGTAATCAAACTTCCATTTTTCCATTTCTTTTACGTAACCTCAGTGAAAAGCAGGACCAAAGTGATGTTTAATAAAAGCGCACACGTCCAGGCAGCAGCTCCTAATCCTGGGTGTGTTATCTGCTGTTTTCAGCCAGCGGCGCGGCTGTCAGGACGACTAATGGACTTCAAAAGTGAGAAGAATGATGACCACCCGCACAAATGGGCCTGCCAGATACAAGATAGGGTATTAGAGCCGCATTTTAAACAGGGAGATTATTTATTTCACTCGAGTGGTGGAAATATGAACATATGCCGTCGAGTTAACCGCACAGCTGTCTCGTCGTGTAACGCGGAAAAAGGACAAGATGGAAACTGCTGTTCGACTGGTGTTTTTACAAACCGCGCTCAAGACGCTGTGGTTAATGAGCAGAATGACACTCGCAGAGATCTGACCAGGAAACTGTGCTGGGCTTTTTCTGCAGACACAAACATTCCTGAAGTTATCTGTACTGTCGCAGCAGATTATGAAGACAAGTGTTGTTGGCTCATAACTATATTTACAGTTTCCACACTGCTGCTACCATCCAATACAGTCTGTTGTCCCGAACTGTCGTCTGTGGATCTGTAAGATTGTCAAGATGTCTTGTCAAGGTGAAGATCAGGTGAAGGTGTTCTCGTGGTTTCATCTGATAGACTTGGTTAACAGTATTGGCAGGTGTTTTTTTATACATTTGCCTATAAATAAGCATAAGGTGAGCTTGACCCCCCGCCCATATTGATGTTAGCTACATTTCAGCACATTTCACTTCTGTTTTTCTCCACTGCATAGAATGCTTTTTTATTTATTCATTTCTGTGACTTAACATACTTCATGGGCTCAGAACTAATCAGCTCACTGTGGTTTACATGTGATGAATCATTTATAAATTATGGCACAGGTTATAGGTTTTTATTTACAGTATTTTAAACATATTGAAACATAACATATTTTCGCCACACCCCTACCGGATGCCCTTCCTGACCCAACCCTCTCCCTTTATCCGGGTCTGGACTGGCAAAAAGGTACACTGGCTGGTGAGCCCTTCTGGGGCGGAGCTCATCTGTACCGCCTCAAGTAGACTGATGGTAACACGTTCCACCAATAATTACACAGAATGACAGACTTTTTGATGTTAAGAAATGGAAAAAGCATTTACGCCGTAAAAGTGTGTCCAAGAAAATCAGCCACTAACAACAAATCTAACCGACTTTACTATTTTCTAAAAGTGGCAGAAGGATACTGGTCCGACTGCGGCCGTCTGAAGCTCTCTGGGAGGTGGGCTTCGTAGATCTGTTTGGCTCTGGTGTTGCCCATGTCCACCATACTCTGTTAAGAGAGAGAAGAGAGAGAGAGTTGTAAGAAATAATGTGCACGAACTAGAATAACTCTCATTTAGGAAAAGATATTGGCATCACCAGGCAGGAGACAAAACTTTGAATTTGTTGTACCTTCCTTTATATTTTGAAAATACACTTACATCAATTTCTTTCCCTCCTCACTTTTCCCATTTTTTTGCAGCCCCTTGAGCCAAGTTGGTAACATACCATTAGGGCCTATGACAAATAAACTTGAACTGAAACACTTCTTTCAGGGGTCACTTTTGCATTCAAGGTGGCTCCTAGTGGGAGTCGCCAACACTGGGTGAAAGACACACTGGCCGTATGTGTCGGGGCTAAATTAAGAGGAGGCTGATAAATGGGGCGATGCTCAGAGAAGTCGAGGAGACGGTCTCGGAATAATCAGCCATCTAGAATTAATTAGTCATTGAAAACGGTGATTAACATTCAGAGAAAGGAGCGCTCCGCTCACACTCAGCTGATGGATGGGCCCCGCTTTGAAAAACACACACTTGTTTTACAGCCACACGGACAAAACAAGTGGATATTAACAAGAGGATGATTGAATAGACGACTGGCTAAGCTTAGGTGAGTTTCACAAAGAAGAGTGTTACATAATCCATCAATAGGATCCAGTGTATAGACTGTATTTAGCTGAACAATGTGTCTCAAACATTTGCTTTTGTTCGATTGAGTTGTAGCACCTGATATTAATTTACCTTTTGTCAAACTCCACTCATGGACCCTCCCTCCAAGTGCCGTTAATTCTTGTTAGGACTATTTCTGGAGCTAAAGCTCGCAGATACTTTCTAAATATCCACAATAGGGCTTTATGGAGTGTTATAAAGAAACTGAACATACTACTAGACTAACACAAATTTAAAACTAATTGTTAAGCCCTTGTCACTGTGGGATTTTGTCCATCACTGGCAAAAGATGCAACACAATAGCTCATTGTGGTTTACAAATACTAAAATATTCATCTAAGTTGGAAAAAAGCACTTTAGGTCCTTTGATATAAAAACAACCTCAATAAAGAAGCTAGGATTTTATGAAAACATTTGTTGCACATTTTTTATTGTTCTTGGGTTTTGTATTACTGTAGAATATTTTTTAATGCTGTATTTTGTACTTGATTGTGTAAAATGTATCTCTTTATTTTGTCTACTGTTCTGCAGTTGCACTTGGCCCAGGACAGATTTCCCTTTGGAGTAATAAAGTATATTTCATTAGATGCTCATCGATTAGACTCTGGTGATATAATGTTTGTGAGTGGATGTGTTACTAAATGGTGGAGGAGTGTTTACCTGGATCTGCTCTGACGTCCACTGGTCCAGGTTCACAGACTTGACTCTGGAGATGTGGACCCCCAGGTTGCGGTGGATCCCAGCGCAGCGAATGCACATGAACACACCGAGATTCCAGGACGCCCATCGTGGACCTTCGGATAAAAGATAACAACAACAACAGACGAGAAAATAAGGTCAGCACTTTTTGAGATGGAGTCAGTCCAATGATTATAAAATATTGTAATAGAGCCCTAATGTACGCTCTAACAAATATTCATTTTTTAGGGAGGGACTACTTGCTCGCTTATCTTTTTTTCTGGGTCAGAGAGTTATCTATGTTTTAAAGCACTTCTAATGTTTGTTACTTTTACTCTTCTTTTAGAGACCATTATTTTAGTTTTATTTTATCTCAAAATTGAAGCTGATGCTAAAGTACTGTTTGTAAGGCAGTGCTTATGTGAACAATGCTTATCTCCATGTGCATGAACATTTTATGGAGCTGTCAGGTTAACGGCTGTGGCCGAGGTTCACAAAGACAAACTAAATGAAAGCACTCTTTTATAAGTTGTAATACACTCTGGTCAGTGGTGTATAATTATAATTATATAACACAAGTCTATCATGGGAAAGAAAGACATTTAAAGTTCTTTTTCACCCAACGAAAGGAGCTATTAGTCACTGACTTTCTGTTTCTAGAGGTGCCCAGGAAGGACAAACTGCAGAAAAAGAAGTTTATTTTCTTAAATTCATTTCCACAATAAACTCATCAGAGCTTTTTTTCACTGTGTTTGTTCTTAGACAACAGCATGTCCCTGCAGGGCTACCGTAGAAAGCAGAGGTAAATAGGTTTAATTGCAATCTCTAATGTAAAAAATTATACATTTCACCTTTAAGAAAGAAAAAATTACTAAAATGGAACATTGATGAATATAATAACACTGATATTAAATGAGAAAACATTGTAGTCAATCTTTTCAAGACAAATTTTAACATGTTACGTTTTTTCTGTACGAGATCTTCATGAATCTGGCCCAGTTATATTCTGACAGAGAAACCCTGCTGCGTCGTCAATATAAAAGTCTCAGTCGACGGCAGAAAAGAAAAGATCATATTTCAGAGTCACAGTGGAGTCAGTCTCTCACTTTAAAATACACTCATATCTTTGAAAGGACAAACAGCGGGAGGCTTGGATCTCAGAGGAGGCATGGTTCTGGGGAAAAAAGCCTTTGTGTCTGCTTCAAACTGGCTTCTTTTGCCTTTGAATGTCTTCCTTGAGTTCTCGATTTTCTATTAAATGAACACAAACCATTACAATGGAGACACAGCTCAGGAATGTCGTGTAAAATTATGTGGAAAAAATTTGCTTCTACTCTTCCAAATGAAGGCTGTCTGTAAAGAGTCTCTGTGAGTGATTGGCCATTGGACCAGTCCTTCTAAATCTGAATCTAGGGCAATCAATTCAGTGTGTATTGTTCATTTATCAGCTGGCACAGAAATATGGCACAGTAAATGCAAAATACTGTAATAAGTGTAATCCAAAAAAAATGCTTAAATAAGCAGTGTTGCCACAGTTACTTTGAAAAAGTAACTTAGTTACGTTACAGATTACTTGATTTAAAAAGTAACTTAGTTACTATACAGATTACTTGATTTTAAAAGTAACTAAGTTACTTTACAAGTTACTTTGTTAGTTACATTCAGCAGCTGTTGACAACATAAAAATGACAACTGGTTTTGCCAACAATCACTTTATTTATAGTGTTTTTTTACAGTAACATCAACAATCTATCTCCTGACAATTAAAGTTGAATTTAAAAACTATTTCCTGAAAAATGCATGTTTTTACAATAAATAAAGGCAGTCTCTTGACTTAACATAAATACTTGTTTTAATAAAAATAAAGGCAGTCTTCCTTTGTAACTAACTCTAAGGGAAAAGTAAATAAGTAATAATTTATTTTGTACTTTATTGTATTTGTCTCCTCTGTATGTAAATGTAATGAGCCTTTTATTTCCCCTCTATAGTGGAACGTTAATTTGAGTCTAGAAAAGGGGGACTGGTTAGCGACGCGCATGCGGAAGTCAGGAGGAAGTAATCTCATCTCGCTTTAAAACGCTCCAAATCATTAAGTTCTAAAGGAAAGGAGTGGATAATTAAGCACCTAGCTAGAACGGGAACAAGGTATGTCTTTCTTGACAAAAAAATGACAAAAATAGTAACGCACAGTGACTTGGTTAAGTAACTTTAATCTGATTACTGGTTTGGAAATAGTAATGCGTTAGATTACTCGTTACTGAAAAATGTGGTCAGAATAGAGTAACGCAAGTAAATAAGTAACATAATTAATTAACATTTATTAATAGTAAATAGTGATAACTGAGCCATCCACTACATTGTCAAGTTTTTTTATGTCTTTGGGCATAGTTTTTAAAATAAGATGGGTCTGCAACATAAAAAAAAATCCAAATTTGTGAACAATAGTGGGCACTGTTTGGTCCGGACTTCCACGTTTTGTTTGAATCAAATTGTCAGATGTATAAGCTGCAGTGGACGGTGGTTCAGAACAAACAGCTGTTCATTGATCTGACAAAAAGAGGTGTTCTCGGTCTGGACCAAACTGAACCAAAGTCCGGTTCATTCATGAACTTAAACAGAGCATTTGAAGTGTTAGCTATAATAATAATAATAATAATAATATGTCTCTATGGGCCCTAATCTACTCTGATTATTGTATTTCTCTAGTTTGACTGTAAAATTAGCCTCAGCAGAGACACATTCTACACAGTCTACAGTGTGTAAAACTAGTGTAATGGGAAAGATACATACTGTACCCAAGCACAGTTATTCCAGTTGGACTCAGGTAAGGCACACTTTCTGAAGTATTCCCAGTTAAAAACCCTTTTCAAACACAGGATTGGCCACAAGAGGAAACCATGCTCAGGGACGTGTCAGTGTGAGCGGGGGGGAGGACTCTAAAACTTATTCCAAAGCACTTCCATAACTTCACTTCTCTCGACTACTTCCGATATGTCCTTAGGGACGGAGTGGCTCAGTGGTAGAGCAGTCGTCTTATAACCAGAAGGTTGGCGGTTCGATTCCCGCTCTGCCCTGTTCATACTTTCGTTGTGTCCTTGGGCAAGACACTTAACCCACCTTGCCTCCAGTGTCCGTAGCACTGGTGTATGAATGTGTGTGACTGTAGAGGTGTGAATGTGGTGAGTGGAAGCACGATGTAAAGCGCTTTGGGTGCCCGAGAAGGGTGCAAAAAAGCGCTATATAAATGCATGCCATTTACCATTTACTTATGTAAAACTGCTCAAATGGGATTTTACAACAAGTACAAGCTGCTGTCTATCGTTTTATTCTCTATTAATTTTAAACACAAATTTATTTTTATTTTATTACAAACCAAAGTGTAATGGTTATCAGTTTTCAAAGAGTGAAAATATGAGGAGTATCTAATAAAAAAAGTAAAGTATCGCTGTGTTTAATTAACTCCATATCAACTGTTTTTGAGAAGAACACTGTTTTATAATAACTCTTGAATAGCACTGTAATTATGAAAGCCATTTTATTCCTCTCAATTTCCATTTTGAGATTAATGGCTTTAATTAAATGCTAGTATCACCAAAAACCTATTTATTTATAAAAAAGGTAGAGTTACAAAAGCTTTAGAGCTTGAAGAAAGAAAGACGAGTTCAATCAGGTTGTTTTTAACAGTTTTCATTAATTCCTGGGTCAAAGGTCAAAGCGGTATGTTGTATAAAATGAATGTGAAGGGAACTTTTGAATTTAAATGAGCTTCATTTCCATTTTGTGTTTTGAAGTAAAGAAACTTCCATGTGTGTGGCACAAACCTTTACACGTTTGTTTTGCCTCAACACAACTTTATAGAAAAACGTTTGATTTAATGTTTTAAGAGCCTTTTAATCATCAATATTTTAAGATTAAAAAAGCTTTTTTAATTGAGCTGGGTTTTTTTCACAGTTTATTTAACCAGCAGCAGTTTTCTAATAACAATAAAGGAGCTGAAGGAAAGGTTAAAGCAAAGGCATCTGGACTTAGTTTTCAAGGTTCAAGACGTTTTTTTAATTCTGTGTTCAGCTCTCGCACCAGTTGATCTCAGAATTGAAAAAGTCTCTTGGAATTAAAAGATGAAAAGTCTTCATCTTGATAACTAACCTTTTCTTCATGACCTGGATGACTGAGAACCTTCACAGACATAATGGGACTGCACATAATTAGCATTTTCTTTTAGACAAAATTGATTCAGATTTACTTTATACAATACTATTGAAAGACAACACATATGTGGGCTCTGTCATTGAAGTTCTATTAGTTAGACTGCAGTTAATTATTACAGATGTTTTTGCGAGCCACATTTAGTCTCCTGTACGCCTTTATGTGGACACAATCTGATGATATTACATTATACCTAGGTACCTTACAAACCACATTAATAAAACACTAAACCATCATTTCAACAGGCTGCAGTCCTCTACGTTTTGGCTGCACCTCTGTCCAAACCTTAAAGCTTAACTCACTGACAGGACCTGGACCAGAGTCAGTGCCAGGGCTGAGCTGTTCTGGGCTGGAGCTGAAGTAAAAGAGAGGCGGGACACTCAGTCCGGTGTGTCCTGTAAGAGCATCAGTGTGTTAATGCAGCGGCACAAATGCGCTCAAGGCCTAAAGGAGCATTAAGGCAGGGATGGCTGTGTGTTAAGCCTAAATCAAGCCGCTCAGTCGCTGTAAGCCGGACTCAAAATCTGCAGGATATCTCTCCAAATGGGAGCATCTTTTGTATTTCTAACATGCAGCCAGTTCTGGTCCAAACATCTCAACATTTAAACGTTTGCAACTAAACAAAGCACAACAGTAGGTTTTATCTTCAGCTGCAGTCAACAAACTCTTTAATAAATATAACTGAGATTTGCTTTGATTCAAGACTCAATGGTTTCCTCTGGCTACGGACATAAAGGACTCTTAGATTTAGTCTGTAAATACTTGAACAGGATGTTTCTATTATCTTTTTTTACTGGCAAAGTTGTTTTTTTACTGGGAGCGTTGTACAGGCTGCGTTTGCCAGAGTTAAGGTGGTAGCTGTAGTTGTTGGAGGTACATTCATTTAAACAAACTTGATTTATTCCCAACAAAATGCCTTCACCATAATATTGCTTCAAATCCTGGGTTGCACTACAGTAAGATTAAGTCCAGTGCTTTCCATTAATTAACCAAGACCACCATAGTCTAATTCTCTCCCCCACAGTCTAAAAACAAACTTGAAGTAGTACCAAAGGCATCAAAGAGGTGAGACAGAGCATAAAAGGGACAGTTCAGCGTTATATATGAGATGCTATCTACTGTTTATTATAGAAGATTTTAAAAGATGAGAACCTGTTACTCAGGACCGGAAAACCTTGGCCAATCACAAGCTCGAAAAACCACACGCTTGAAAACGGAATGCTCCCATTGGGTGATTGACTTATCATATGACGTTCCAGAAAGTATAAAGTGTATTTTCAGCTTGAATACGTCTTTTAACAGAGAACCAGCTCAAAAAAGAATAACATCAACTGAGAAAATGGAGGCAATGTACAAGGAAGCAGCAGTGGTCCCTAGTCTGCTCTGGGGTGTGGATAATCAGGTACTGGAGCCCTTTATGGATTCAGACAAACCTCAGACAAATCTTTATCCAGTCTTAAAAATCCAGAGTCTAAGACAGTGACAAATCTGTGACTGATTTCAAGTCCAACTGCATGAAACGCAGTCGCAGACAAAGCGTGTGACACAAACCTGACCCAGAGACAGACAGTTTCCCCAAAGCCTCGCTGAGTGACAGACTCTTTCCACAAAGGGGGACAACCATTGGAGCGTGAAATTAAACCCCAGCAGGAGGACAGTCCAGACCGCAGCGATGCTGGGAGACGCGGAGGCCACAGCTGAAGAGTTGTTGTTGCATTTCCACTGTAATCAATCAGATGTTTACCTCCTCACCATATCCTCTGACGCCAGTTGGAAGGTTATGATTAATGCTCTTCAAAACAGGCAAAGCAAAACATTTTCTCTGAGTTTTATGGATGTAATCCTTCCTCCGGAGTTCAGTGGATCAATATTTATGAGCGGCAACAAAAGTCTTTGGTCAAAACTGAAGCTGGTTCTTCCTCTGGGAGCAAGATAATAAGAAAAGGAAAGGTTTTGGACTTGTCTGACTTAACCCTCAGGCAGATCACAGAGAAGCGTAAAAATGGGCTCCACATGATGCCACAGTCTCCAATTACTGTGAAGGTATTATCTACATATAGATCTTTTTTGTATTTACATTTTAAATATTCTGTAGTTTGACATTTGACTGGCCTCTGGTCAATGTATAATTTTATTTTCACAAAACCTAGCTTTGGGGATGCTTTGAAACTAAGTTCAACTAAGCCAAAATACTTACACAATGGCAAAAAGACAAAATGGTGTATTATTATATTGTGACTTTTTGCAGCACACTAACATAAACTTGAGGTTTGATATAACAAGCTACTTGTGCAGGTTGGTTGTAATGTTAAAAAAACTCTCTGCCCTCCTTTCTTCCCATTTGACCATGAGCAACGGTTTTCTCGGCTTTTGCTTCTTTTTCGCCGGCTCTGCGAGGATCAATGTCTAAGACTGACTGGGCCGAGTGTTTGTGTGTGTAGTGTTGTTAAGCAATTTGTTTCTCGTGAGACCCAAGACTCCCACGAGACTTCATGACTCGAAAGGAACGACGGGTCACCAGCTGTTCTCCGGCCGATTCTTGCAAAGCTGTTTTTCCAATAAGAGGTGTTTGTGGGAGTCGAGTCCAAGTCAATTACCAACATTTTCAGAAAACTGTGGCTGCAAAACTGTGATTTTAGTTTGTGCCTGATGCACAGCGGGGGTGCAGTGGAAAGACTGCTTGATATGAAACACTTTTTTAAAGTATAAAATGAAGCTGTCATGTTTTCTTTTTGATTCTTATGTTTGTCTGAGGGATTATTCTGTATTGTCCAATAAACAGACTGCAGTGTTTAGCTCCACCTTTTAGGAAATGTACAACACTGAAGAAACCACAGCCAAGGCCGTGAAAACTGGGCTTATGTTTTAAAGACAGGAGTTGGAAAAAAACAGGAAGTAGATATTACTGTATCAGAGTTTGGTTAGTACAAGTATCCTACTGAACCATCCTTTAGCTGATTATTACTTGAAGCTTTTATTTAACCAAAGAAACCTTTTATTTTACTTTGGAAACATGAAGGCAGAACAGCACTGGAGGCCAGAGAATAACGTCTTCTTCTGAAAAACATTAACAGTGTCCATTTCCTAATTAATAAAAGGATTCAGAGTAAACAGATACAGTCAAACTAGAAGGACTCAGAGAGGGGGGGTAAAACAGTGCGATGCTGCCTCCTGCTGGTGATTACTGACACACACTCTGTGGTTATTACAAGCCTCATAAACGCTCATCATTGCTGCTTATTGTTGCTCTTAAACAAGTGCAGCGCAGACACTTCATAAGCACAGACAGATGGCTGTAAAAGTATGATCAGAGCTAATAAAAACTGAAGAGGAGACGCAGGGATGAGCGCCAAGGGGCAGAAAGGAAAGATGTCTCCAAAGCTACAGTCGGCCAAAATATACCAGAGAAGTACTTCCTGTTGAGTTTTGAAGCTAAGAAACAACAGATGACAAAACAACACATAAAGGATGGACAGAACAATAATGATATTTGTGCATCTGCTGCTGATGAAAGGCAATGGAGTGAGTTTGGTTTTGTCTGAGCATGAGTCATAAGATAAATTCAACTGTAAAGCTGCAAAGCAAGGGACATTTTTCTTTTTTATTATTGACAGGTCGTTCCATATGAAAAAGATTTTGGGGAAAAAAATTACAAAACAAAACATTTCCCATAATAAAGTCATGTGCAACCATGTTTTACTGGTTAAAGACGAGCCAGTGTAGAACAATGTCTAAACAGTTCATTCATCTGACACAAATACTTCAGAGGTTAGGGCTAATTCAAACTTAAATACCTCACAAAAAAGATACCAACCCCCAAGTGGGACTCATTTCACATGGAATGACCCATTTAAAGCAACATTATGTAACCTTTTACCCCAAAATAAGGAGCCTGAAAATCAGAACAATCACTATTAAATTAATTTTGATAGTTTAATATAAACCAAAAAATGGCCACTCTTTTAAAGACTAGCAACCTAAAAAAAAATACATTTAAATTTCCAATGCTCATAGAAATGATACAATGGCAAACATATCCTTAAAAAAACGTCTGCTTCCTTTTCCAAAGCTTCACCTGCTTCTATTTAAAGTCCAAAGTAAATTTGCCCCACCTTCTGGAAAAACAACACAATATAATGTAAATGCAACCAACAAGAAACAAAATCAAATTTAACTCAATTTTTTCTATAAAAGCCTACAGAGGACAAACTAAACACTGCTGGGTTCGGTCAACTCTGAGGGTTTGTGTTCAGTAATGTTGCTACACACCAATAAACGATACACACCAATAAATACAATAAATGTACAGGTTGGTACATGAATAGCATTTGTTTTGAATTTAGGGACTATTCATGGCATAATTTAGTCATTTATTTTAGTTTTTGGAAGTTTTTGGATGCGGAACCAGCACTGTACAAGTTTAATGCCCGGTTGACACTGATGTAGTTTAAGAAGCACTGCCCTGCCTCTGAATAAAAACTATGATAATAAGCTGCATGCTAATTAGCTCACGCAGACACTTCCTGTTAGATTTTTTAATCACTGTTCATTACCTACAGTGGTGTAAAGTAACGAATTACAAATACTCTCATTACTGTAATTGAGTATTTTTTCTCAGGAATTGTACTTTATTAAGTAGTTTAAAAACAGTGTACTTTTACTTGTACTTGAGTACATTTTTAGTGCTGTATCGGTACTTTTACTGCGCTATTTTCCCTCAACCTGCAGTCACTACATTGTTTATTTTTTTTTTTCCTGTCAATGATGATTGGCTAAGGAGAATAATCAGTCCAGTGATTCCCGTCCAATCAAATCGCGCATAGAAAACTTGCATCAGACAGACTTCAAAACACCTGGCGCCAATTTAGTTTAATCATGGAGGAGGAGGAGGAAGGAAGTGTGGTGGATGCTTCAACATGCAGTAACTCAAATACAGCACTTCAGCATCCTTGGCCGTACCTGAAGGAGCTTTTTACAATGAAGGCGAAGAAGGGCAATTGTGTCGTTATGTCATGCCTACTTTGCTTGCCCAGACCGGTTGAAATATCAGCATTCAAGAGTTCTTCCTCTAATTTAAAAAAGCACATCGAGGTAAGATTTCATATTTGCTAAGTATCATATCTTAAATATTTATGTTAAATGGTATAATAAACGTCACAAATATAGTGTGGGGGGCATAAATAAAACTGTGTTAGGTTTTATGAGCCAATGTGAATTAGGGATGCACCGAATGTTTCAGGCAACCAAAATTATTCGACCAAAAACAATTGCGTTAGCGATTAGCAACCAGCTTGGAGTGAAGGCACGGTCATTTTATTAATGCAGCAGTATGGACGTGTTCGAGAAGACGCAAAAAATCATCACAAGCAACGACTGCTTAATAAGACTATCTCGTCAGTCGTCGTCATTGATGAGAAGAGGGAGCGGGTTGTTGCTGGTTATACTGTAGGCCTATGTATAATGACTTAAATCGCAAAATGGCTTTAAACCGCTACTAAATACACTGCAGAATACAATGCGCAATTTGAATGTAAAAGAGAACGACACTGTTATAAAGCTACATATTTATTTCACAGGGTATAAGGTGGAATAAGTCACAGCATAATACTCACTACTCCCTACTCTTGAGTACTTTTGAAGGGGCTACTTTTTACTCATACTTTGAGTGGTATTTAGGACAGGTACTTTTACTCCACTCACATTACATTTTTTGGTAAGTAATAGTACTTTTACTTGAGTATGATTTTTCAGTACTCTTCCCACCACTGATTACCTAGTCTAGTTTTTAACATGCTTTTAGTCATTATAGTTGGTATTTGAGCTAATTCAAATCCACAATTCCAAATGAAATGTATTCTGTATAGTCCAGGAAGAATATTTACATTTCAGATACTGTAAGAGTGCCACGTTCAGAGCCACTCCTTGAATTACAATCATGTTCTGCTCCTCTGACCTTGTCCAAAACTAGAATTGCTTCATCATTACATAGGAGCACGCTGACAGGCTGCTGCTCTGGACACTGCTCTGTCCTTTACACTTCTCAAATGTTAAATCCCCTCCTGCTCTGGTCTGAATTAGCATCTCTGTGTGAAGCAGCGTTTTATGTTTGTGGCAGCAGCTTCAAGGACGGGTCGTCAAAGCTGAGTGCCCCACAGCTCCTGCCAAGTTCTGCTGAGCCAGCTCCAGCGAGAGCGCTCCTGCCAAGTCACTGCAGGAGACGGAAAGATGGAGAAAAGACAACGGACACAGGACTCGGCACACACAACATGTTTTTCCATTCTCGTGAGGACAAACACATGCATAGATTGAATGGTAGGATGAACATTTTTAAACATTAACCAACATGATCAGATTAGGGCAGGTATGGCACTAAATTACTCCATCTACCAAAGGTCTTTAAACATCATCATGTCCGACCTTAGGTGCGTCTCTAAAATGAAGGTGCTGATCAACTCATCCTCCGTCTGCACCTGCTGCCAGTCGGTTAGTTCAGGTGTACACAGGTCTCACATTTCCAAAGCTCAACAGTCTTCTAAAGCCCGCTGTGCGTCAGATGTAACTGCAGTAAGGCCTCTCTTACCCATAATGTCCTGGTCTCATTTAAATACGTTCTGAACAGCTACTTGGACCTACAACTACTACTTGTGTACCTCATTTAAATGCACTGATGTAAAACACTGGAAATTTCATAAAACACAGCAACAACTTATGACAAAAGATGCAATGAATAGAGACATACTATTTGCAGCTAATTAAAATGTCTGCCCTTTCTATCCATTCACGTACCTCCAAGTTCTCTATTGAGGTGATTTCTATGAAATATCAATTGATTGCGATACTATATCTTTAGGTGTTTAGCAAGGCACAAAATAATTAATGTTCAAATGAATGTTTTGTCTTATTCTGATTATTATTAAAACTAGATTATTGAAACTCCATGAGCCATGGTCTGCTAAAACTGCTATACTATTTTACATTTTACCAGCCATACGCTTATGTGATTAATCACGTCTCTGAGTATTCGAGCTGGATTTCCAAAGGAGGCCAGGACGAACTGCCTCTGGACACAACTTGATAGACATACAACCAAATGAATAACGTAACCACATTATAAATAAACAGTTACGATTGGTTCAAAAGGACTTATACCAAGTAGAACTTACAGTGATGGGCAGGGATTCCAGGCGCTTGTGCATCTAACTTGTTCCAAAATGTGTCTAAGTTAGTCTCCTGACCTCAAACGTACTCACACAGTAAACGCAGGACATGCTGAGAGTTACCAAAGATCCTACTGTTAAATAAAGATATATGCTGCTTATTTAATTAGCAGCAAACATTTTCTTTATTGTGGAGTGTTAATGTCCAGATCCAAAGCTGAGAGTCAGACCACAGCAGCTCTCCAGAGGACAGACAGTGTTTGGACAACGCCAAACCCTAAAACAAACCAATCAATCAAACTGGAGCCGTTTCACTGAGTGTTCAATCAGTCGTGAAGTAAACACTTGTTTTACAGATCAATACGAGCAAATACACTGCTTTTGTTGTGTTTGTCGTGCAATGGATTAAGAGCTGTTTGTCTTTAAAGGCCAGCTTTAGGAGTTCCTTTACCACAAACATGGATTAAAAAGTGCACAGCCAGTTCAAAAAGTTGCTCAGAACCCTGAACGTAGCACTGTGTTTTAAAGGCATAGGAGATAACAGGAAGACAGGAAGTCACAGACAATAAATTAAAGAAGAAAAAAGAAAGGAAGGAAAAGGTGCAAATACTGTAGATATGTGGTTTAAAAATATATATAAAAACACCTCATATACATTTCTTATGGCACACACAAACTGTACAGGAGTTCATCTGGATTTACAGAACACCAGGAATTTCATAAACCTGCTGAAAATAGAGCTATTCTCTTCTCAGCATGAACCAGACAGGCGTGAGTCCAATTACAGACATGACATGACAAAAGGATGGCAGCAACAAAAGGAGCCATAAATGGAGTCCGTGCAACATATTAAAATTTCTGTCACTCAAACCATTCATATTTCTGAGGGTTCTAAATTTAGGTCTTGTAAGAAAAATCAATAGAGCACAGCAGACTAAATGAATGGAGAAGTTCTGATAACTATATTTTGGCATATATAGTTAGGGCACAGAATAATTTGGCGTTATGACTCCAGTCATGCTTAGTCCCTGTCATTTTAACAGACACACAATCTAACAAAAGGTAAAGGTAGGTCTAATATTGAGTAACCTACAACCAACCAAAAAATATTTTGTTCTAGCCTGTACACTAAGTGAATGTTAATGCTCAAATAATGTCAATAATAACTAATAAACCAGATGAAGCTGAAGACACTAGTAATCACCAGAAAAAAAAGAGTCATGTTAGCTCTGAGACGCCGGAAACTGGCTCGATTAAAAAGTAGTGTCAAATCAGCCATGTGCTTAATTTAACAGGGACCTTATTGCTTCTATGGAAAAGGAGAGGGCTCAAAATAAAAGGAATCCAACCTGCACTAATTTATTTTCACTGAGGGTAATCCATCTTACCTGCTGCTTGCTATTGTTGTTTGTGACAGCTGTGTAAGTTTTTTTTTTTTTTTTTCAAATGTCAGGTAGGAAGACTTAATATTATTATTTAATTGCACAGTCCGACTTTAAAAAAAGGTACATTACGGAAGTTTTAATGGTTCAAATAAAAAAATTTGAACTCTTACATACAATAGCCACAGCCTGATGTGAGAATGAGCTGAATGATCTGATCTGAATCTTTACCTAATTCTTACTTTCTGATTTGCCGCCATAAATAAACAAAGCAACGCTAGCGGCAAACTTGAAAATGAATCGTGTGAAAAAAGAGAAAAGACAGGCCTCCAGCGCACTCTAAACCGGCAGATACTTCTTCGGCTCTTTGTTCGTGTTCGTACAAGTGTGCGCACAGTGAACATGCACGACACTGGCTGCAGTACCACTAACGCCAGAGGGGGCACACTAGTACAAAAACGCTGGATCTTCCGTAATGCACCTTTAAACTGATTGTAGAAAGCTATATTACAAGACACTGCAATAACTATTATTTACCATCAAGACTGAAATAGTACCTATAGAATCTTCAATTTTATTTAATAAATGTTATTTGCAAATGGCTGATCACTGATCTACATCAACTGAATGATCAAAAATCTAATAACAGCTATACTTGCCTCATCTTTCTCACTTTTATTCTAAACTTTCCCTTCAGCCAATTCAAATCAGCAGACACTACCTGTCCACTTTAACCTTGAATCGTATAGAGACAAGGTCACTCTTTATACAGTCTAAGTCTATTTGAATTAAAGCAGAATATGAGCAGGGCTCACATTCAGCATTTTCCAGCACACAACCTTTCAAACTAAGGTCAGCCAACATAAGATGCTTCAGCAGACGAAACCATACAGACAAACCTACAGCAAGAAAAGCCCCGGACCGAGGCTGAGTGTGGATTCTGACCCAGCACTTCTCACAGAGATACAAAAAACGGGCATTATGTGAATCACTGAAGCCTGAGGTCTGCTCTACTCCAGCTGTCATCGGCAGCAGAGGCAGGGCTGTGACGCACGAGCGGCTCTGATCTGCGATAGGCTGCCACCACGAGACGCGTTCAGGGTCCACATGGCGCAGGGGATTTAAACTTAGTAGCAATACAAACACAAGAAGGAGGAGAGTTTAAGCTGTTAGTTGAAAATCTTTCAGTCAAATAATACAATCTGTGTCCTCAGAGAGTCCAGACTAATCTTTTAATGCAAATGTAAAATAAGAGGTTCACTAATTAAAAGAATTTACAATGCCTCTAAACTTGCAGCAAACTTAAAGACATTCCCTTTTTTTTTTTTACAAAGTTTTCAAGCTTTTCCAGTATGTTACAGCCGTGGTGTTGAGGCCAGTTTAGGTCCATTATTTAAAAGTCATTTTATGTTTGATATTTTATATATTTAAGTTATATATTAGTGCTTTATGGTTTATTGTGTTCAGTTCATATTGGTTTCATTTTGGAGCCTGGTGCTTAAAGGTGCTGCAGGTGTGGCAGGTACTCGGGGCCTCAGGCCAAATAGTTTTTGACTGTGCTTTACCGTTAATCATTTTTATGGAATTGTGGAACCAATGGAATAACTCTCTCTATTAAACAACCATAAACAGTATTGTAAATGTGGACATTCATGCAATTATTCACCCTTCTGCACGCATCAAGCTTAAGCTAAATCCCCGGGAGCCACTACACGTGGTATTACAAATACACGTACAAATACATTCTGAAAGTGATTAGAAGGATCTAAAAACAGTGACTGTGAGGCCGTTTTTGTAGATTTAAGGTTTATCATTCTTAGATCAATGGGCTACACATGAGTACCACATACGTTTGATTTTAAATGATTTGTTTTTCAAGGGAAATGCAAATAAACGTGGAGATGGAAGTGACTATGGCCATGTCCACGTTTACAAGCACTTGAAAAAAAACTGATATTTTCCCAGGAGTGGCCACTAGGTGATGATTAACATACAGTAGTACCTGTTCTATTATTTAGGATGTTTTTATTGTTAATTTGTACCAACAGACAATAAAGTTTAATTGTTTTTAGCTTGTCTTACAACGCCAAACAATAAAAACGTTAGGCTGGTAAACCCTGGTTTTCTCAGTATTGTTTAACGTTGCCTTGTTTTAATAAAACGATGAACATATTACACAAAGCAACAATGAGCATATCACTTTTAAGATATTACAGAATTTAGAAAAAGCTCTGGTTAATCAGGTTTAAAGCCTTTTTAAATCCATCATGACACTTTTAAGCACTTTTTAAACCTTGAAACACAACTTTAAAAATCAAACAATTTTCAATAATTGAAAAATTTGTAAACTAACATAAAAACTATGGATTTAATCAGTGTTCTTGTGATAACCTGTTAACATTAACACTGAGATTCAGATGTCTTAAGCTAAAACGGGCATTAGAAAGTGTTTGTTAGTATTTTAAAGTATTTTTGTAATTAGTGGTAAAGGCTCTTATGATAATGAGTCTTACGTCTGAGCAAAGTAAGAGCCTCTAAAATCTGGTGAATGGACTTTGATGGAAGTCTGTCCAGGTGTAGTCCCGCCCCAAAGTGACACCTGGTCAGTCTCTGTCAACTGTGAGCTTTGATGCAGGTTTTCCGCTCATAAATAAAGCAATCTGTCAAGGACACAACTTGATACTGTGCAACAAAACCCAAGTCAAGTCACACAACCCAACACAGGAAGTAAACTCCAGAAGCACCATCAATACGATATTTAAGAATAGTTTTCTTACCTTACTTTACAAACATATTTATCATCTTTATAAGTAACCATAGCAACACCAGTTGATTATTTAAAAGCTAATTATAGTTTTCCCATTAGCATAGCATTTTTTGCCAATTTTTTTTTTAGTACAAAGTTATTGGAATATTCTGTGAAAAATAACTAAATTTGTTTTTTAAGCATCTTTCATTTCTATATTATGTGGATTTTTAGTATCAGCGGACATTTTGTTTAAAATGATATATGACATATTTAACTATTCTTTAACTAAACGCATTATGGCACTAGGTTTAATGAAATGCAGTGTTTAGAGTTCAATTTGAAATTTACTTGTAAATATGTTGTGCATATTTGATAAATAAAAAATCATGAGGAAATTGTAGAGAAAACCAGCTTTTTTATTACAGCTTGACCTAAACCTACATTTTCATGTTAGGGATCTAACAATATAACAATAAATCATCAAAAACAGGCAATAAATCATCAAAAACAGGCAATGATATCATGGTCATTTTCTCAATAATTGTATTTATGTAAATGATCAGATTACAACTGCACCTCACACATTTATTTATTATTACTGACCTCTTACATTCATTTTACATTTAAAAAAGAATTACATTTATTAAAACACTAAACGTAGTAAATTCTGGAGTAAAGTAATAGATTCAGTGGTGACAGTTTAATGAAGTCAAAGGCATCAGTTACAACATAATATAGTTTATATTGTATTTAATCCATGTTTTTAGTTTGCATTACAGTCAAGATATCGCTGGTTGTTGGATGTGTGGTTTTATTTTTTATGCTGTTTTTTTACAAGGATTTTACAGGTAAAAGTGACAAACATAATCAACAATAAACATAGGATGTACAGATTACAATATTCCACTAATACAGTTACAGGAAAAACAATGAATCACACAAAATCTTCTCACTCTTAACAGTCATTTGCACGTTTACGATTGAACACAACTCATCCCGGATTGTAGTCCAGAAATTCTTTATCAAAACAAAAATGTCTGATTTTCAATGCAGCTACGTTCATTATGAATATTAAAGCAGTGATATTGCTACAGAACTATAGACATGGACTCTCCTCTCTCCAACAATCTCCTATCCTGGTTCATCTTCCCAACCCCCTTTGAAACTCAATCATCCTTTTCCTGTATTTATGACACTGAACTGACATGCATATAATCTACACTCATGGAGTTTTATGGCCAACATTGTGCTTTTACTTTGAAGGTGCTAAACGGAAAGGCAATTTACTCTGTTTAATATTGACAAGTGTGTCTCAGAATTATTTATTTAGCCTTAATTTTCCCTGTTCAATTACACATTTGTTTATTTCCACTGTGAGGCCTGCTTTTATTTTGCAAACCGCAATTTTTAATGAAAATGTTAGGGTCTCTGTTAGAACAATAACCAATCATATAGCATTGCTCCTGTTTGCTCTTCTGCATATTTTACACGTTTTAAAGCAGACATTAAGAGTCAAAGGGTTAAAATAGAGCCAGTTTGTCTCACCTTTCGCTTCACAGTCCGCACAGTATTTGTTATCCTCATCTCTGAGCAGTTGGGAAAGAATGGCCTGATGCTGCTCATTCAGTTTCTCGGCTTTTTCTCTTTCCGATCGCGTCGTCATCTTGTTTAAAAAAGTCTAAAAGTGAGTCCGTGTTTTAGCAGAAGCTGGTTAATCCCAAACAGTCCTCGGAGTGTGTTATAAGAGACAGGACATCCCCGGTAAAGCGCTGGGTACAGACTCGGTGCAGTTAGCAACAACCTGCTAACAACCTGCAGCTGAAGGTAAACTGAGCAGCATCATCCGCGCTGCCTTCACTGCCGTCGGAATTCACAAAGCATCTTTAAAACCCAGGGAAAACCACCACCAAAATTAAAGTCGGTTACTGGTATGTCATTTTTCATTTCATCTATTCAAGTAAAAATAGAGAAAAAGCGTGGAAACGGTTTGTTAAATATCATATTGTGTATGTTTGGGTGGTTTGTAATTTACCCCATTATCTGTTATTGAACTCAATAAGCTCAGGTATGAAAACCTACGAAATATTGCTAAGATATAAATTTACTACTCTTAAATTTGGAATGTTTAATTATTATGACGTAATTAAAAAAAATACATGCAATAATATGTTGTGCAGGTTGTTAGTGTTCAATGTCAGCTTTTAGATATAATATAGTTTGATCTTTGAATTCTGAGCCGCATAAACCCATTAAAAAGTATGTTATTCTAAGTCATGTTGAATCTTACATATGCAACTGGCAACTTATCATGTCGTAACAATACATGAGATAGAGAAATTATGGGATACTTTTTTAAAACTTAAAAAAAGATTTTTGCAAAAAAAAAATGTGCAATACATTATATAGATTAGAGCCTTTATGCTTGAATTTTTAGAGGCCTTTGCTATATTTGCTTCGTGTAACTTTCAGGCAAATCATGAACACATGCTCTATTGAAGGATGCCATTATCATGTGTCAAATTATAATTTGTAATTTTTCACTTCTGACCTTGTTAGCAACTTGACTTGACCTGCACTTCCTTTACTGTTGGGGACAGTGTTGGAAGCACTTAAAGCAACAGCTCCATCTGTTGGCTCATAGAAGCTAATACACATAATTTGGAGGAGCCTCTGCATTTTCTAAATATGTAAAACTAAAGTTAAAAATTATGAATTTAAATTAATAAATATAATAAAATACCATAACAGAAGAAAAATACATACTCTTAAAAAACAGTCTTTGTTTAATGTAAGAATTTAAATTTAAGTATCAAATTAGACGAATGGCACAGTTCAAAGAGTCGACTGTATCATGTTTTATTGGCAGACAGCAAGACCATCAACAGACAGATGCACAGGCAACGATAAAAACTACATGTAAATGTACAGTTTACTCCAAAACACACATCAGGAATTCATAATAAAGTCAAGAGAGAGTTACAAAAAAGATTAGAGCAATTATAATAAATTAATATTAATGTCAAGAGCAGATGAACTATGGCATAACTATACAGGATTGTACAACATTTTGAGTCAATTACTAGCTTATAAAAGAACGAAATAGTGATTCATTTCCTTTTCAAAGTGCAGCAAAATGTCAGGCCGTAAGAAGCGACACACAACAATACTGAGCACCGTTGGGTCTCATGAAAAAAAAAACACTTCAAATAAATAGTAAAGGTCACCATCTTCATTCAGAGAAAAATCGGATCCATTCAAACTTCGGCAGAGCGTCTGTCAAGTTACAATTAATTCTTGACTAACTTTTTTTGTTTTTGACATTTCACACTCGACGTTTTATCACAGTTCATCGTCACAGATCTGTTTGACATTTTACAGAAAGATTCATAGACTCTTCAGAGAAAGCCTTAGCCTCCAGTGACAGGTACAAGTCTAATTAAAACACAAGAAATGGCTTTTACCGTTTGTAAACTGATCATCTTTTGGTTCGGTTTCTGTAAACTCACATTTTTGAGACTTAACATGACAAACTAAAGCACCTGACAACAGACCTGACTGCTCTATGGAGTGTAAATGATCAAAATAAAGTCAATTTATGATTTTATTTGTAACATGGTGCAACTATGTAAGAGTATGGCACCCTCTTAAAGCTGCACTGTGGCATGTTTTTAAATGGCTATAGGGAAGTACTGTATTTGAAAATAAAAAGTTACGTGTTGTAAATGGTATTATTGTGAATGGGTCTGTTAGTTGCACATTATGGTTTCCTTTTCAATTAATATTTAAAGGGATGTCTCAGCCTTTTGTTAGTGTGGTTTTCTTTGATGTGTTTATACTGTCTTCAGGTTATTAAGAATACTTTTGATCAGGCAGGAGTGAGTGTTTTTTATCTGCTTTGACTAGTTTTGGAAACTTCCTGTAGCTTTCGTCAGAAGTGTCACTGTGTTGAAACTTGTCAAGCAGGTAAAGAAACACTCCTGCCTTATCAAACAAAACATATTCTTAATAAAGTGTGGTTTTAACTAAATAAACGGTTATCAGCACTGTCCCAGTTTGGAGAAGCAGACAGGAGCAATGCAACAGAGACTAAACTACACTATGTTCTGATGGTGCAAGTAAACGTTTTCGGTATTTAAAACACAGGACTACATTAATGTCTTTGTGTGTGGAGGATATCTGTAATAATTGTAAAACATTATGAAATAAATGCATTTAAATGTTCTCCATTTAACACACACTTGTACTGATGGTGGTTTTCCCTGGCTCCATTAGCCCTCAGAGTCATTGCTCCAGTCTACTTCTTCACTGACACCTATTCCTCAAACACCATATTTAACAATTCGATCCAATCATAAAAGCAAATGTTTTTTTTTTTTTGTTTGTTTGATCACAAATGTTTTGTACTTAAGAAGTGTCTTGCATCCCCACTATAGACTATATATAAAGTTGGACAAAGGGCTTCATACTGCCCTCTTGAGTCTGGCTGCAGTATATTACATGAGGTACATACATTTCTTTTATTTCCATGAAAGAGCGCTGTATTGACCTTTTGGGACTTGTTTTGTATTATTTCTGGACGAGAACCAACCAGGTTAGACACTGGATGTGCTTAATAGGACTTAAAAAAAATCATTGAATAGTCACTGGCGTTTGTGTCCAAATATCATCACTATATAAAATACTTTGACTAATATTAACTAAAGGTCACTAAAAGGTCAGTGAATGATGATGGAAAATTCTAACTTCCCAACAAATTGCTAATTATTTAAGCTAATAACGTAAAAAAAAATCGGTTTATTTACATTGCTTCACATTATTAATATATTATTAACTACTTTAGATATTAGAGTCCTGCAAACCATCTTCAAGCTAAAATAGCGGCTGTGTGTTTTGTTGAATACAAATAAATCCAATGGTGCCACATGCACTGCTATCTCACTTAGCCTAAGCTATCACACACAAGCTAAAGGCTAACGGCTGTGGTAACCTGGCTTTTGTGTGAAATTGGAGCAATATTCCTGGAAAAATAATGTGAAAACTCACAGCTGATTCTGTTGGCTTTTTCCATTTTAAAGAGCGGCATTAGTCGCGTCATGTTTACTCTATTGACCGAAAGGGACTTGTAAGAGAGCGCACAATTTGGAAACGGTTCAATGGTCAGAGCTGTAATGGGCCAATGTGTCACTAGGTTTTTAGAGGTTGTCCCCCCCAAAAAAAAGATTTAGGCCAAATTCCTGTCTTCTTTATCGTTGCAAAAGTTAATGTTTGACGTTATCTCGTGGCAAACCTTTTGTGACAAAGTGGGATTAATGAGTTTCTGTGAAGGACAAAGTTTTTTTATATATATATATATATATATAAAAAAACTTTGTCCTTCACCCTCCGCGGATGGTCTCTTCCTTCGAGCTCGGGTCCTCTACCAGAGGCCTGGGAGCTTGAGGGTTCTGCGCAGTATCTTAGCTGTTCCTAGTACTGCACTTTTCTGGACCGAGATGTCTGGTGTTCTTCCAGGGATCTGCTGTAGCCACTCTTCCAGTTTGGGGGTTACTGCCCCGAGTGCTCTGATGACCACAGGCACCACTGTCGCCTTTACCTTCCAAGCCTTTTCCAGCTCTTCTCTGAGCCCTTGGTATTTCTCTAGTTTCTCATGTTCCTTTTTCCTGATGTTGCAATCACTTGGTATTGCCACGTCAACCACAACGGCCTTCCTCTGCTGTTTGTCCACCACCACAATGTCTGGTTGGTTCGCCATTACCATTCTGTCAGTCTGAATCTGGAAGTCCCACAGGATCTTGGCTCGGTCATTCTCTACCACCTTTGGAGGTGTTTCCCACTTTGACCTCGGGGTTTCCAGTCCATACTCCGTACAGATGTTCCTGTACACTATGCCAGCCACTTGGTTATGGCGCTACATGTATGCTTTCCCTGTAAGCATCTTACACCCTGCAGTAAAGTGTTGGATTGTCTCAGGGGCCTGTTTGCACAGCCTACACCTTGGGTCTTGTCTGGTGTGGTAGATTTGGGCCTCTATTGCTCTGGTGCTCAGGGCCTGCTCCTGTGCAGCCATGATGAGTGCCTCTGTGCTGTCCTTCAGTCCGGCCCGTTCTAGCCATTGGTAGGATTTCTTGATATCAGCCACTTCAGTTATGTTCCGGTGGTACATCCCATGTAGGGGTTTGTCCTCCCATGATGGTCCCTCCTCCAGCTCCTCTTCCTCTGTTCCCCATTGCCTGAGACATTCACTGAGCACGTCATCTGTTGGGGCCTTATCTTTGATGTACTTGTGGATCTTGGATGTTTCATCCTGGATAGTGGCTCTCACACTTACTAGTCCACGGCCGCCTTCTTTACGGCTAGCGTACAGTCTCAGGGTGCTGGATTTGGGGTGGAACCCTCCATGCATGGTGAGGAGCTTTCGTGTCTTAACGTCTGTGATCTGTATCTCTTATATATATATATATATATATATATATATAGTTTATCTGTGCATTTTTCCTTCCATTTATTAACAAGATTTTACCTTGTTTTACGTTTTTATATCCAGAGTACAGACCTTTCCTGTAAACCGTAAAGGCATTAACTAAATAATCATTCATTTATTTAGGTTAAAAAAATGAATGAGCTAAAGGTTTGGCATTGATTTAGGGTCATTATCGGTTACTCATTCGTTTAAGTCGAGTGCAGTTGAATCCACTACAACACTCCTTCACTGCACCAGGATTACTGAGTGAATTCGGACAGAGGCCTACAGAGGTGTTTGAAAAGCGTTAGTGTGAGTTCACAGGACCGACTCGATGGCCTCCGGTGTTGACTCCAAGGCTTTGGTTTGGTGAGTGACCAGCGGCGACGTCTCCTCCTCGGCTTGAACGTTAGCGACGGCCTCCACTCGGACCTCACACAGCTCCTCATCTCGGTGCTCTCTCTGCTGCTGCTTCTTCAGCTCTTGTTGGTTTATGTGGTGAAGGATCCCGGCTCCTAACGCGTCACCTTCAACGTTCACCACTGTGGTCGTACGGTCACTGCACAAATAAAGAAGACTTCATTAAAAAGTGGCTTTCGAAGAGGCTAATAGGCCAATCAAAGTGTCATATTATATTTTTGTAGACTTTAGGTTCCATTTAAAATTTCTAATAGACAACCAGAAAGTGGCATTAGTGGCCGTTTATCATTTTTTTGTGGCCTCACTGGAGTTTGAACAGCATATTAAATAGGTTTGGACTTTTATAAAACAAGACTTTAACAGTAAAAGAATAATATGCAAGATTTCTGGTGAACATTTTATTCAGTTTTTTAATCCACGACTCTCTTGAAAACAATTGTAAAAGTAAAGGTATCTGAAAACTAACTGTCCATTGTCTGTATCAATCATTTTCAGAGCGACTTTCTTGTAACACTTGGAAAAGCTGAAAAAGTGAACAGCACATTTCTTATTAGCTCCAAACAGCCCAAACTGTGAATGGAAAATTAACTTTATTATCTTCAGACTCATTATTTTTAAAACAAGATTATTTTAGACTGTTTAGGATGGAAAAATGTTTGTTTCAGCTTGTCCAAGTTTAACATTAACGAGTACAATCATTACTCATGCTGTTTGTCGAATGAACACTTCTTCTACTGCATCAGACTGCATTAGGTTTGTCTGTGGGTTTACTCACACGATCCAGTCGACAGCGAGCATCAGTGACAGGTCGTTGGTGGGCAGACCGATGGCCTCCAGGATGATGGCAATGGTGATGATGCCTCCGGCTGGGATCCCCGCTGCCCCAACACTGGACGCTGTGGCAGTCACTCTGTAACAAGATAAGCCTGGTTAGTTATAGAACAGATTTAATAACAAAGTAATAAAAGGCAACAAAAAAGGTCTTTTTGGTAAAGAATGTCTTTCTTTTTACTCACAGAATAGTAAATATCTGGCCTGCGTTGAGCTCAATGTTGTTGAGTTGAGCGATGAACACAGCGGCGACGCACTGGAAAATGGCGGCTCCATCCATGTTCACCGTGGCTCCGATGGGAAGGATGAAACGGCTGATGCGTTTGTCCACACCTTTGTTCTCCTCGACGCACTTTATCATCGAGGGAAGAGTCGCAGAACTGAAAAAGAAGAGCTTTAGCCTTAATCCTGTTTTAATGTGGACTTTAGAGGAAGATACTGAGAGGAAAATGTACCTGGAGCAGGTGGCGAACGCTGTGGTGAACGGCGTTATGAGTCCCGACAGGAAACTGAAGGGGTTTTTTCTCGTGAAGATGAAGTAGATGAACGGCAGGACGAGGCCTCCGTGAATAACGTGTCCCAGGATCGAGGCGAAGATGTACTTTCCCAAACTGGTGACCAACAGGACCACGTCTTCCATCTCCACGATCTTACTACCGACCAGGAACATGATGCCGAACGGGATGTACCTGAAAACACAAAGAGAACAGTACAGTAAAGAGCAGTGGGTGTATATATTAAAAGTCTATATTAGTACTTTATATGAGACGAACAAATATCAAGCCAAACATAAATCTAATAAAATGTTGAAAATAAAACAACAAATTTTACATCATTTATATTTATGTATAACTACTCTACTCTAACTACTCTAAAACTACTTTTTATTTTTTTTGCCAAAACATATAAAGAAGTATATTTTTAATATTATATTGCTTCATAATTACTTATAAAGCTCGTTTTTAATAACTCTTTATAAATAAACCTGTTTTTTTCTGGCTTTTAACAAAAACAACTACAAAGAGTTTCTTTGTAACCGCCATGCTTTCCCCGTCCCTCACTGTGTATAAAAATGTACATTAGTCAAATCCCTCAAACGGCGGACATATTCAAAAGCAGGAGAGTCGTACTGACCACATGATCCAGGACACCAGCACCATCGTGGCCTCGTTGAAGGCATTAAAGAATCGGATGAGCTCTTCTCCCAGTTTCCTCAGAGCCACACCAAAGACCATCGCGAACAGGACCTGACCCAGGATGTTCATACCGTCTGTCTCTGTCCCATAAGGAACCTACAAGACAGCAGAGTTACACTGTAGAGAGTAAAGCACAGAGGAAAGCTATAAATAATGGTCCAACAATTCATACAAAACACTAATCAATTAACCCCAGGTATAAAATAAAGAAAGGGACAGTTAAAGGTCTTTTTGTGTGATTTGAGAATAAAACTTCTATAGTTAACCTATACATACATACCTATACATGTATAGGTTAATTGGCAACTCTAAAGTGTCCCTAGTGAATGAATGTGAGAGTAAATGGTTGTTTGTCACTGTCTATGTCTAAATGTCAGCCCTGCGACTAACTGGCCACTGTCCAGGGTGTACCCCGCCTCAGGCCCAAAGCTGCTGGGATAGGCTCCAGTCACCCGCGACCCCTAACGGGACAAAGCGGTAGAAAATGAATGAATGAATGAACTTCTATAGTCAGTACGTGTAGCATCCAGCTTGAAAATCCACATGCTTTGAACAGAATTGTAAGGTATTATACTTTTATTGTCCCACTTAGGGAAATGTGTCTTGGGCACATTACAACAACCCAACAACCATGACAAGACAGTAATAATAAGTCATGTCATTTAAAGTCATTTAAAGTCATTTTTAGAGTAATTAAAAAAGACAATGAGACATAAAAACACAGCGATTAAGAGACATGTTTTTGAACTAGATCCCAATATATATAACTGAAAAGTTGATAATAGTGTTAACAAGGTGCATTTATATTGTATGTAACCACATCAGATTATTTTTCCGAGAAAACTGCTTAAGCCGGTTTGTTGAGTCAAGATGAGCTACTGCCCACATGTTTTCATAATAATACATGCTTTTGACGGACAAGATGCATAGCTGACATTACAATCTAATGCATCCACTGTTTGGGCTAACCCTGCTGGTCGACAGTGTACACGGCTCCAGACGCACTACAGCCGGCTGCAGTAGGATTCACTGAACTGAAACTGGAGAAGGATAATGGAAAAGGACAGGGAAAAATCCTGAGCTTATTGTCCCGTTTGCTCGGCAGCTTCATGTCCTGGCACTGAGCACCGAGAGACTCAGCTCTGGAGCCGCCCCAAGACCAGAAATGCCCCTGACCCTTGGCATTGGGTCAGAGTGAACAAATACTGCACTACAGAGAAGTTGGTAAATTTCCAATACTATTAAAACAGTATGTGGGAGTTTAAAGCTATAGAATGCACTTTTAAAAAGGCAGTGGTGAATGTTATAAAACAGACCCAAAAAATATATATATTCTGGAGAAATAACTGTATTTAATCAGTTGCACTGTTATTCTAAGGATTTTGTTGGAGCCTTAACACACAATCCTTCAGACTCTAACCTGACTTCATCTGGACTGGCTGCATTTATGAGGTGTGTTTTTCTCAAAGACTTCTACTCAATGGACTTTTTTTACCCACCAACCAACCCAGAAATTTTACCCACCTGTGATGCCTGAAAAAAAATCTGATCTGGTATCTCATATTTGACTAAATTACATCGAGATTATGTCAGACCAGTGGACCATTATGTAAATAGTGTTGAGACCTGCTGAAACTGCAGAGGGTCAGACAAACCTGTCCTTAAGCCAAGACTTGGATCAACTCCAAACACTTCACACTGGACAACAACATCTGTTCACAAAGAGCTGTACGTCAGAACCCACCACTTTAACAACCCTTTATGGGCAAAGGCTGGGATGCCCGCTGCCCCAACACTGGACGCTGTGGCAGTCACTCTGTAACAAGACAAGCCTGGTTAGTTATAGAACAGATTTAATAACAAAGTAATAAAAGGCAACAAAAAAGGTCTTTTTGGTAAAGAATGTCTTTCTTTTTACTCACAGAATGGTAAATATCTGGCCTGCTGATTAGCCAAAGATAAATATAACTTAGTTAACCTGTGTTTTGCTAGCATGCATGCCTCATGAGCTTCTAGACAGGGACGTGCACAGACATTTTGAAGGGCAGGGGCTCAAGTGAAATAAAGGGCACTTCTCATAATTATGTATTTTTTGTGTTTTTTAAAAACAAAAAAGTATATATATTAATGCAACACTGACTTCCTTTTAAAAAAAATAATTAAAAAAGTTAATTAATTTTATCTTCCTCAAACTCTAATTTTCAAAAGATGTCTACAAAATAATCAGTTCACAAGGAAACCATGGTCTCCTTAGTAGTCACTAGGTTTATAGAGCAGCAAAGGCTATGCTACTAGTTTCAAGTATATATTTAGAATAACAAAATAACTGCATCAAGCAGAGGGTGTGTTTTACTAATAATTTGTTTATTTTTTTGCACAAGACACTACATCATTTTAATTATTTTGGTGTTATCAGAACACATAACACTTTTAAATCAACACAAATATTCACTCTAAACTGAAGAGGGTTTGTTGCTGCTATTTTGTTAACTTTACTGAAAAAATCACTGCAAAAATGATTGAAAAAATACAAAAATACAGCAACTTAATAAAATTCTTACAAAAAAGGGTCTTCTACTTCAAAATAAAATCTGTTACTCCATTCCCTGGTTGTCTCTCCTTCCTCCCTTACAGCAGCAACCTTCTGGGGCCATGTCCCTGTAGATGTTTATTACTTCACTGTGGTTTACAGGAACGTCTTTCTCAATAGCCAGGAGGAGGAGATCTGGTGCATAGGCTTCTGAGTGTGTCTTTAACCAGTTTGAGCTTGGAAAATGACCTCTCAACTGTTGCTGTTGACACTGGAATTGTTGCATAAGTTCTTATCATTTCCACCAGTGTTGGAAAGATATCCTGTCCACTGTAGTCTCTCAGTGTCTTTAACAGAGGTCAGGTCTAACACTTTCAGCATCTGAGTTATCTGTTCTCTCTTGGGTTTTGCTTCTGGTAACTGGTTGTAACCATGCATTTAGCGATTGCTACTCTTGGCTGTTTCCTGGCGCTCCTTCTCCTTCCTTTTCTGTATCCTCTCTTTTTTTGGCATTATGCTGCCTGCCTGGCCCTGCACTGCAAGCATGATTAAAATTAATTGTTTAAATACTTTTGTTTCACAAGCAAAATAACTTTTTAGCTTCACACAACTAAGCATCAGAATACTGAATTGCCTTAATGTTTTAATCAAATACATTATTTCTATGCATGTACACATACACAATAACTGATGGTGACTGACAAGTCACCATTAGTTTCACATTTGAGGAGGACTGCACATCACCATCATCAAATAAAACCTTCAAAATCAACATTTAGATGGAGTTTGTTTTAAACTACACTCAAAAAATATTCTGTGGCTTAGTAAATATTTAACTTAAGAGCTGTGTAAGGGATAATCGCTATACATTATCCTCCTGCTTATTACATGGCTACCTACCAAATAAATAAATAATTTGACACAAAATATTAAAAGGGAGTTTATTGATTTAAACCCGATTGTATTGCTTCCGCTAAAGAAAATACGCTCCGTCTTTACGGTTAGAATCCTGAGTCCATAGCATTTTTTTTTATTTCCTCTAAACCTTTATAAAATAGTATTCCATACAACCACAAATACATACATAACATTGGCTTTTATTTAATTTTATTTAATTTTTACTCAATTATTTTGGTAAGTTTAATTCAAACAATCAAGTAAGATTTTCAGAAATTTTATTAAGTTAATTAAGTTAAATATTTACTAAGCCACAGAATATTTTTTGAGTGTAGTTTAAAACAAACTCCATCTAAATGTTGATTTTGAAGGTTTTATTTGATGATGGTGATGATACAGTCCTCCCTCAAATGTGAAAATAACTGATGGTGACTTGTCAGTCACCATCAGTTATTGTGTATGTGTACATGCATAGAAATAATAATATTATGTATTTGATTAAAACATTAAGGCAATTCAGTATTCTGATGCTTAGTTGTGTGAAGCTAAAAAGTTATTTTGCTTGTGAAACAAAAACTATTTAAACAATTAATTTTAATCATGCTTGCAGTGCAGGGCCAGGCAGGCAACATAATGCCAAAAAAAGAGAGGATACAGAAAAGGAAGGAGAAGGAGCGCCAGGAAACAGCCAAGAGTAGCAAATCGCTAAATGCATGGTTACAACCAGTTACCAGAAGCAAAACCCGAGAGAACAGATAACTCAGATGCTGAAAGTGTTAGACCTGACCTCTGTTAAAGACACTGAGAGACTACAGTGGACAGGATATCTTTCCAACACTGGTGGAAATGATAAGAACTTATGCAACAATTCCAGTGTCAGCAACAGTTGAGAGGTCATTTTCCAAGCTCAAACTGGTTAAAGACACACTCAGAAGCCTATGCACCAGATCTCCTCCTCCTGGCTATTGAGAAAGACGTTCCTGTAAACCACAGTGAAGTAATAAACATCTACAGGGACATGGCCCCCAGAAGGTTGCTGCTGTAAGGGAGGAAGGAGAGACAACCAGGGAATGGAGTAACAGATTTTATTTTGAAGTAGAAGACCCTTTTTTGTAAGAATTTTATTAAGTTGCTGTATTTTTGTATTTTTTCAATCATTTTTGCAGTGATTTTTTCAGTAAAGTTAACAAAATAGCAGCAACAAACCCTCTTCAGTTTAGAGTGAATATTTGTGTTGATTTAAAAGTGTTATGTGTTCTGATAACACCAAAATAATTAAAATGATGTAGTGCCTTGTGCAAAAATAAACAAATTATTAGTAAAAACACCCTCTGCTTGATGCAGTTATTTTGGTTATTCTAAATATATACTTGAAACTAGTAGCATAGCCTTTGCTGCTCTATAAACCTAGTGACTACTAAGGAGACCATGGTTTCCTTGTGAACTGATTATTTTGTAGACATCTTTTGAAAATTAGAGTTTGAGGAAGATAAAATTAATTAACTTTTTTAATTATTTTTTTTAAAAGGAAGTCAGTGTTGCATTAATATATATACTTTTTTGTTTTTAAAAAACACAAAAAATACGTAATTATGAGAAGTGCCCTTTATTTCACTTGAGCCCCTGCCCTTCAAAATGTCTGTGCATGTCCCTGCCCATAAGGAACCTACAAGACAGCAGAGTTACACTGTAGAGAGTAAAGCACAGAGGAAAGCTATAAATAATGGTCCAACAATTCATACAAAACACTAATCAATTAACCCCAGGTATAAAATAAAGAAAGGGACAGTTAAAGGTCTTTTTGTGTGATTTGAGAATAAAACTTCTATAGTCAGTACGTGTAGCATCCAGCTTGAAAATCCACATGCTTTGAACAGAATTGTAAGGTATTATACTTTTATTGTCCCACTTAGGGAAATGTGTCTTGGGCACATTACAACAACCCAACAACCATGACAAGACAGTAATAATAAGTCATGTCATTTAAAGTCATTTAAAGTCATTTTTAGAGTAATTAAAAAAGACAATGAGACATAAAAACACAGCGATTAAGAGACATGTTTTTGAACTAGATCCCAATATATATAACTGAAAAGTTGATAATAGTGTTAACAAGGTGCATTTATATTGTATGTAACCACATCAGATTATTTTTCTGGCACAGAAATGCGAGAAAACTGCTTAAGCCGGTTTGTTGAGTCAAGATGAGCTACTGCCCACATGTTTTCATAATAATACATGCTTTTGACGGACAAGATGCATAGCTGACATTACAATCTAATACATCTACATCCACTGTTTGGGCTAACCCTGTTGGGCGACAGTGTACACGGCTCCAGACGCACTACAGCCGGCTGCAGTAGGATTCACTGAACTGAAACTGGAGAAGGATAATGGAAAAAGACAGGGAAAAATCCTGAGCTTATTGTCCCGTTTGCTCTGCAGCTTCATGTCCTGGCACTGAGCACCGAGAGACTCAGCTCTGGAGCCGCCCCAAGACCAGAAATGCCCCTGACCCTTGGCATTGGGTCAGAGTGAACAAATACTGCACTACAGAGAAGTTGGTAAATTTCCAATACTATTAAAACAGTATGTGGGAGTTTAAAGCTATAGAATGCACTTTTAAAAAGGCAGTGGTGAATGTTATAAAACAGACCCAAAAAATATATATATTCTGGAGAAATAAATGTATTTAATCAGTTGCACTGTTATTCTAAGGATTTTGTTGGAGCCTTAACACACAATCCTTCAGACTCTAACCTGACTTCATCTGGACTGGCTGCATTTATGAGGTGTGTTTTTCTCAAAAACTTCTACTCAATGGACTTTTTTTACCCACCAACCAACCCAGAACTTTTACCCACCTGTGATGGCTGAAAAAATTCTGATCTGGTATCTCATATTTAACTACATTACATTGAGATTATGTCAAACCAGTGGACCATTATGTAAATAGTGTTGAGACCTGCTGAAACTGCAGAGGGTCAGACAAACCTGTCCTTAAGCCAAGACTTGGATCAACTCCAAACACTTCACACTGGACAACAACATCTGGTCACAAAGAGCTGTACGTCAGAATCCACCACTTTAACAACCCTTTATGGGCGAAGGAAGGTCATATTACGTTTAGTTTGAGCTGTTTTTACAATGACCTGATGTTGTTGAAGGGTTTTGTTTATGTTGACTCAACTGTTTCGGGTCTGACACTATTGTACGTGTTTGTCTCCAGCTCTGCTTTGTGTTACAAATGTAAACAATACAAAAGCACTTTAGTCCATTTATTCTGGGAATGTGACTATCTTCAAAGTTTCTGGAAAGAGATACACTCGGCAATTCAGCAAATCACTGGCAAAAGCTTTGAAATATCTATAAAAGTAGTCAACACCACAGGCACCTACAGGAAACTGACTTATGAGTTAAATAATAAACTAGATGTTTTTGGAGAATATGTATACAAATGTGAGGAAAAGGCAGAGAGAAGAGAAGAAGAGAAAAAAAATACAAAGTCTGTACCCTTGTTTATCAATTTAATCTTTCCCACCAAATCACCAAAATATAATGTTGTAAACCAGTCATTCCCAAACTGTGGTCCGCGGACCACTAGTGGTCTGTGAGGGTACTGCAGGTGGTCCGTGGAAAGGCAAAATAAAATAATATTTTACCTTCATTTTACCAGGAAATTCCCATAGAAAAAATTAAAAGAATATGTAGGCCTATATTGATATAACATTTGCATTAAATTGTCAAGTTATTGTGCGATTACTAAAATAGGCCAGTGGTGTTCGGCCGTGACGTTCAAGTTCAGTGTCGTTATGGATCGGTGGATAGCAACAGGTTCTCTGAAGAGAAAAGAGGCAGCCGTTGTGTGCAGTAAACTTTCTTTTAACAAGCCTGTTGCACACTGATGTGATGACTAGTTATAGTAGTGCTAGTAAGCCTATTTAGAGGTGCGGATTAATTCAGGTAAGACTGTGTGTAGACATTTTATTATGAGTGTTATGAGGTGGTCCGCAAAATTTTTTGATTACAAATAGTGGTCCACACACACAAAAAGTTTGAAAAACCCTGTTGTAAACTATTATTCATCTCCACAGTGTGCCACACAGAACCATCGGGGAGGGTTTCCACAGAAAATAAAAACCTGTCAGTAATACAGTTTCATCCAATCAGACGCCGTGCTGTTTACATTAGTAACAGTAAAACATTCACTTCACCTTCAAACTTAAAACAAGCCCTTAACTTTGGTTTAAAGTGGCAGCGGGTTCATTCCCCTGAACCAGGAACAGAGGGAGTTTGTGACCAGAGTTTGTGAACAAGCTGTAGCAATTATCCAGGCCGGTCTTTTAGTTACTCTGTGAATGTTTGGGGATCATTAAAAGAGGATGTCTAGACTGAAATGAACACGGACATCCAGACCCACATGCCGGGTGGGTCTGGTTGTCCGTGGAGGTGGTTACCTTCCCGCCCCGTCTCCCACACCTTGAACTCTCTCTCACTCAGGCCCAGACACACCTTGTCCCACACTGCCCCCAGCGGTCAGGTAATATATAAGTCAGCAAAAAAATAAACCCAAAACCAAAAGTGCATTATGGCTCCAACACAAGCTAAGAACTTCCGTCGAAAGCTGAAGGTGTATTTCTTGCACCACTTTTGGTCCAGACTCGAGGAGATGATCACTGCAACTTGACTGACAAACTGTTCACTCGAGCTTATCTTTCTTTAGGATTAATAAAGTATTCATCTAATCTAATAGAACTCAGATTAAAGTTCATACCTTCTGGTAGATCGAGGTACCATTGGTGGTGTTCCCAACAGCAACCATCTTGTAGTCTGTGGCGTACTGCAAAATCAAAAGTTTTGAGTGAGGCGACCCTTGCTTTGACCATGTACACACGTGGACAAAATTGTTGGTACCCTTCGGTCAATGAAAGAAAAACTCACAATGGTCACAGAAAAAACTTTATTCTGACAAAAGTAATAATAAATAAAAATTCTATGAATGTTAACTAATGAAAATCAGACATTGTTTTTCAATTATGCTTCAACAGAATTATTTAAAGAAATAAACTCATGGAACAGGCCTGGACAAAATTGTTGGTACCCCTAACTTAATATTTTGTTGCACAATCTTTTGAGGCTATCACTGCAATCAGACGATTCCTGTAACTGTCAATGAGACTTCTGCACCTCTCAGCAGGTATTTTGGCCCACTCCTCATGAGCAAACTGCTCCAGTTGTTTCCGGTTTGAAGGGTGTCTTTTCCAGACGGCATGTTTCAGCTCCTTCCAAAGATGCTCAATAGGATTGAGGTCAGGGCTCATAGAAGGCCACTTTAGAATAGTCTAATGTTTTCCTCTTAACCATTCTTGGGTGTTTTTTGCTGTGTCTTGGGTCATTGTCCTGTTGCAAGACCCATGACCTGCGACTGAGACCAAGCTGTCTGACACTGACCAGCACATTTCTCTCTAGAATCCCTTGATAGTCTTCAGATTTCATTGTACCCTGCACAGATTCAAGACACCCTGTGCCAGATGCAGCAAAGCAGCCCCAGAACATAACAGAGCCTCCTCCATGTTTGACAGTAGGGACAGTGTTCTTTTCTTGATATGCATCATTTTTCCGTCTGTGAACATAGAGCTGATGTGCCTTGGCAAAAAGTTCCATTTTTGTATCATCTGTCTCCCAGAAGCTTTGTGGCTTGTCAACATGTAGTTTGGCATATTCCAGTCTAGCTTTTTTATGATTTGTTTTCAACAATGGTGTCCTCCTTGGTCGTCTCCCATGTAGTCCACTTTGGCTCAAACAACGACGGATGGTGCGATCTGACACTGATGTTCCTTGAGCATGGAGTTCACCTTGGATCTCTTTAGAAGTCTTCCTGGGCTCTTTTGTTACCATTCGGATTATCCGTCTCTTTGATTTGTCATCAATTTTCCTCCTGCGGCCACGTCCAGGGAGGTTGGCTACAGTCCCATGGATCTGAAATTTCTGAAAAATATGTGCAACTGTAGTCACAGGAACATCTAGCTGCTTGGAGATGGTCTTATAGCCTTTACCTGTCACGGTGGATCAGGACTCTGCACAGTTGGCCGCGGCTTCCGCACCTAGCTCCCCCGCCCCTACTGATTCGCAGAGGGGAAACAGGTGTCTTGAGCGCCGGCGGAGCAAGCCCAGCTGATCCGAGTTGATAATCAACAGAGGTTAAGAAGCACCGCAGCCTGCTCATCGATGCCAGATCGTAACACTTACTACCGTTAGTAATACGTCTCGCCTTCGAATGCCTTGGGGATACTTATGATTACTTACCTGTTCTTTTGTTCATCTCAGATTCCTTCCAGTCTTGCCGTCAGTCCTGTTCCCGCTCCACCTCTGCCTTCTCTTGTACCGTCAAGTCCTGTCGTCGGTCCCGCTCCAGCCCAGTCCCGGTCTTGTCCTGCTGCACCTCGCTATCCACGAAGAACCCGCTATTCCTAAGTTGTCCTTTTTTCAAATAAATCTGTTTTGTTTACTTTACGTGTGTGTCTGCGTTTGGGTTTTCTGCCAGTCCATAACATTACCTTTATCATACTTGTCTACAATTATCTTTCTATTCTCCTGCGACAACTCTTTCCGTCGCTTCCTCTGGTCCATGTTGAGTGTGGTACACACCATGTCACCAGATACCACAGTGACTACCTGAAGCCCTATAAATAGGCCCACTGACTGATTACAAGATTGTACATACCTGTGATGCTAATTAGTGCACACACCTTGAATTAACATGTCCATTTGGTCACATTATTTACAGTCTTTTCTAGGGGTACCATCAATTTTGTCAAGGCCTGTTCCATGAGTTTATTTTTTTAAATAATTCCGTTGAAGCATAATTGAAAAGCAATGTCTGACTTTCATTGGTTAACATTCATAGAATTTTTATTTATTACTTTTGTCAGAATAAAGTTTTTTCTGTGACCATTGTGAGTTTTTCTTTCATTGACCGAAGGGTACCAACATTTTTGTCCACGTGTGTATAGCCTGAGGTTTCCTATAGAGTCCCAGACTTTAAATAAGCTCCTGACACAAACACTGGTCTGATTGGACAGCTTCTCTTGACTGTAATAACTCTCACACTTTCACAAGTCTGTTTTGTGTAAACCTCCACTTTCCTCTGCTTTTTCAGAGTAATCCTTGGTTGGAAGCGGTCTGCGGAGCTACAGCGCTGTGTAAGCTGCAAAAACGTGGGAAGGAGGAGGGTTAATGACTCAGACGCACTTCGAAACTGCATTTACTCTCTTTTCCCTGGTCTCTCTGGGTTTATTATTCACCGGCCTTTCCCTCAGCAGTGACAAACAGAATGACAGCACAAATTGTATTCTGCATTTCAAATCATTTAGATTAAAGTGACTATTGTGTTGCATTGTGCTGAGTGTTACGTTAAAAATAAACGCAGTGAAATACAGTATAAATAAATGTTAAATTAAAGGAAAATCAAGTGGGTGCTTTAATTGTTTGGCAGCCAATCATTACTGTCAGATGATCATTACACAAATTGTCTGATTGGTGCTAAAAAATGAGGATAAACTGGCAAAAAATGCACCGAAAAACTTTCACTCTTGCAGTTTTTTGAGGTGTCTTAGGTGAAAGGAGACGGAAAGAGGTGAAAAAACAAGGAAGAGGAGAACGGAGTAATGAAAAGTTGGCACTCACCGAACGGAAAGCAGCAGCCACCAAGTTCGCCGGAAATAAATTCCTAGAAAAAGACAAGAAGACATGACAAGTTAGCAGGAATTACAAACAAAAGCAGGAATTCTGTTTGAATTAGAAATCACAATGGGACTTTTAGGATGAAGACATGGTTGATGGTGATGTAAAGAAAAAACACAATAACTGATAAAGTCCAGAGTGTATTAAGACCAAAAAAACCCATTATGGCTGAGGTTAGGACCAAAACAAGGCTTAAAAGACTAAAGATTTACAAGGTTAAATGGGAATAGTTAGGAAACCCGTACATTTTAACTAATTAAGACAAGTTTGGTAGCATTTAAAGCAGCACCAGGAGGGAATTTTTGACTCAGTTTAATTTAGTATTATTTATGTAACCTCATATCAAATCCTTCAAAGGGCATACAACACCCAATGTCTTTAGACCCTCCATCAGGTCAAGGACAAAATAACCCCATAAAAAAAATAAAAAAAACTGAAACCATTTCACCCAATTACACCTAAACACCAGCTTAGGTTTTGACTCTTCTTTAATGTTTCTTTCATTTAAAATGTCCTGTGTCCAAGACCAAAAAATGAAGTCCAAAAAGGGTTTTAAGATGGGACAAAGACTCTAGACTAGGACCAGTCCCAAGTGTTAATGTTTCCCCAACAACAAACAAGAGAAAGAGCCTCTCTTTCATTGAAACATTGCAAGAAACTCATACCCACTGAGCTATTTATCTCAAAAGACATTCAATACAACAGTAACTAATTCTAATTGAAAATAAAAGGATGATGGTTTCCCTGCTCTCTCTCTACTGACTGCATCTCCCCAAATATTTCCTCCATCACGGTGCCATCCTTCAGCCTCCAACAATATTATATTTCTGATTATGGTCTAGTCCTTTGTTTGAGTCTGAATAAGTCTGTTTAGTTAAAAGTTAGTCTCCGACTGTTCTCTCCTCTCGTACGTCCTTGTCCCAGAAAATACATGTGTAAAGTTTTCATTCCTGCTCCTGAAAGTCTTTAGGAAGTGGTGAAAGTAACAAAAAAGATTTGATAAAACTGGAGTCAAAGGGCTGTGTTTAGGAATGTGGGAGATCTGAAGTGCATGTGATTTAATAAACCGACAGGTGAAAGTTAAACAGACATTTATTGTTCACATCGACCGTAAATATTTGTTATGTCCAGTCAGCGTCCATGCGTTTAACGTGACAGTAATTGTTGTACTTCTGAAAAAATCCTGGAAAGACAGTAAATTTTGTAGTTTAGTAGTTAATTAAATGGAGTGCCTGTGGAGCTTTTGTTGTCTTTTTATTTACAGCTGCTTCAAACATTTGGAGCTGACCAGAAGGAAGAACAAATTCAGGGACACAAACGAAAATGTTGTGTTGAGCTGATAAACGTCAAGTAACATGAACTTTCACCTGTCGGTTTATAAAATCACATGCAGTTTTATCACGCTTTATTCACACACTTTTTATCAATTTACATAACATTTCATTTGTCAGTTTATTCATTTAAATTCATTTTACGTTTTTTTTTATTCACTTTTATCACATCCAGTGTTATATTCATGAAAGTCAAGTTAAATGTGTCTCTAGCTAAGATAAAAATGTATACATAATGAGTTCAACACATTACCATCTCATATTAGGATGTCATAAATGCATGCAACAGGGATTTGGTGGTAAATGTTAAAAGTAACACAACTGTACCATGTGACTGTGACACGACACCAACTCCCAACAAATGCCAAGTAGGATTTCTGGCTCAAATCCTTGGATCTTCCTTTGGCCCAGTTTTAGTTGACACAGAGCAGTAATACAGCGCTGATTTAAATCTGTGCCAGCACTTTTTCATAAGAAACAAATCATTAAAGTCATAACCAGAATTTTTAACTTGACTTAGGTCAATATAGTGTTTTTGTTTTTTGTAATCTATGCAAATAAAAACAAACTGGGTAATGTGCCACACTCAAAGTATATAGTTATCAGGACTTTTATTGAAAATTTGCATTGGATATGTCCTGACTATAACAAAAAGAAAAAAGTCAAATTTATTTTTATTGCACATTTAAAGCTCAGTTGACGGAAGTGCTGTACAGATTTGTTTTATTAATATTAATATTAATATATTTTACCATTGCACTTTAATATGTCACTTCTGCAACTGTACACTTAGATATTTTACACACGTCTTTTTTTTTCTCTGAGGTCTTAATTCATTCCATAAAACATCTGTATCAGCAGAGTTTATGAAGAGAAAAAACTGTCTCCTTCAGTGTGTATGCCGTCTATGAGCTTATATCAACACCAGGTGAAATCAAACCTACGTGAAAACAGCTGTGTTTCCTGGATTTGGAACAGGAGGAACTGATCTGTCCTTTCACACCAACTGGTTCTGGTTCCTAAAACAAATGATGAAGCGACATAAAAAATAACTGTTTGAACCTGAAAGATTTGGTTTTGAGGCCGAAATTAACTTTCTATGATTATTCTTTGCAAACTGCGGGTTCATGTTGTTTTTTAGCCTCAATGATCGGCACAGCTTCTGCAGTGATACCATTGATGTAATGGTCTGTTGAGGTGAAGGAGGAGCTGAAATGGGAAGCTCTTGATTTACCGTTTTTTATTACGGCTTCATTGGATTCATTTAAAACACTGGAAAACAGTGCTTTAAATGAATACTTGGAGGAGGTGAATTTAGCAACCACAGTTTTATCCAAACAGAATTAATCCCGTCTGAGCTGCCTCATCATTGGACACGAGCCGGTAAGGTCACGATTCTGACCTTCAGAGAGTCCAGCTGCAACGCAAGGTTAGCTGGGCGCGCCTTTAGAGACAAGATGAGGGGCTCAATCACTGGGGAGGAGCTCAGAGTTGAGCCGCTGCTCCTCCACATCAAGAAGAACAGCCAGGATAGGGATTTCCAGGGGAGGTGTTCAAGGCATGTCCCATTAGGATGAGACTCCAGGGAAAACCTAGGATACGCTGGAGAGTCCAAGTCTCTCGGTTGGCCTGGGAGCACCTTGTTATTTCCCGGAGGAGCTGGAGAAAGTGTCTGGGGAGGGTAAAGAATGCTCTGCTAGGACTGCTGCCCCCGAGACCCGGCTCAGGATCAGAGGAAGAAAAAGGATGAATGACTGTTTTAACTTTCATTTGACAAAAATGACAACACGAGAGTGTAATAATTTACAGATAGTTACATGGACAAAACTTGTGAGTCAAGTATGGGCTACTCTATGTTACAACTGCAGTTTGTTTTGAACAGCGTCCTCTGTTGGTAATGTACGGCTATTTTAGGTTCTGCTCAAACTAATTTGTGAGAGAGAGCACTAAAGTTCAGTTTCCAGAACAGAACCAGCTCAGAGCCAGTCCACTGAAAGAACCATGAGAGGAACTGCTTTGACACTGCTTTAGACGTCTTATATGTTCACCTGATAAATTCACTTTGTATTAAATTGTCCTCACTTCCTCTGACTAAAGTCCATGTAACATAAACCTGTCAGTGTTAGCTGTCCTGTTGGACTAACCCTCTGGTTTTAAAAATGGTGCAAAATTTTAACTGGAACCAACAGAAGGGCTCACATTTCACCGGTTTTATGTGTTGATGCCATGAATTTTTAAAATCAACTTATTTTTCTCTTTCTCAGTTTATACATTTGATATGTCATCTATGTTGTATTTTTTATAAAATATTGAAATTTGAAACTTCCACATCATTGTATTCTGTTATTATTCACAATTTGTACAGTGTCCCAACTTTTTTAGAATCGGGGTTATACTTGCCGTCCCTGTGGGCTGTCTGGGTGGGTGTCATTGCTCTGAGTAAGAAAGCTGTGAAGTGGGCATTTTTGGAGCGAGGTCTCGGTGAACCGTCCCTCTTCATCCACGATATGTCCACTACGGTGCTTCTAAAGGTTACTTATTGTTCTAGGGTTCTGTGTCATTTTCAGTTGGTGTCTTTCTTCACCAAATTCTTTTTAGTGACAAGCACCACTCTACTGTAAATCTATACTCCTCTCCTATATGCGTCTCCTCTCTTTCATCTGCTGTTTCAGATCACTCACTGATGGAATTTGAGATAAGTTATAGACTCCCCTCAAATTCCGACAATTGCGTAGTGTCTACATGGAATTTTAGCGCAGCTACAATGGAAATGTTTGCCACACGGCTGACAGATGTTCTTCCTAATTTAACTCCACCTGGAAACTCAGTAGAGGCCTACACAAAGGAGGTCCATGCAACCCTCTCGGCCATCACTGACTCACTGGCACCCCTCAGGATAAAGCCCAGACCAACCAGACGACCTACACCATGGTATAACGAGGAAACCTCCCTTGAGACCGCGGGGACACATGCACTCGGAGGATCGCATTTCGTGCTTTAAAGCGTAAACTTCACAGTAATGTCAAATAACCAGGCCTGTGCTACTGCTTGGGCCTGCTACACCACCTTGTAATTTAGAGTTAAAGGTCTCCACAATCCCTTGTTTTCCTGGGAGCTGTCTGAACCTTTGAAAATAATAGATTATGCTTGGGCTAAGGCGAGAAAAACAAAGTACTGGCTGGAGATTTGAGATGACTCAGGAATCGCTGCACCCCCCTGTTTAAAAAGGCAAAATGTAAATATAACTTGTCTAAAAGTACAAGGTTACAAGTTCCAAAGGATTCTGAGGAGTTTTCTAAGACTCTAGCCTTGGCTCTGGAGGGGCCTCCTCTAAAGGAAGGATCCTGGCAATTGGGAAATGGCATTTATTTACCAAAGAAATGGCTGCCTCTTCACAGACTCATTATGACCACAGCCAAAAATGTATCAAAAAACAAATTGATAACTTTTTTGGCACGTGTCTAGATGATACTCACCAAATTTGGAGCTGTTTAGATGAAAAGCCTTTAGCACAAGGGGTGTGATTTAGGTGGTCCCGCATTCCACCCAACATAGTAGATTTCCTGTTGAGTTTACGATATGGCTGTCATAGACTTTTCTGTTTGCCCTGAGGTGTCCTATGAATGTACCAAGTTTTGTATTTCTACATTGGAAAAAAGTTACTTTCATGTTCCATAGGCACAATGTATTTTGACTTTTCTAGGGGTCGACACTGAGTCATTTTTTGTATTTTTTTTTTGGGGACTTCAAATACATAAATTTTTCGCCGAGCTTGAAGTCTGGGACCAATAAAAATGACTTTTAGTTGCACGTTTACTGGGTCAAATTGAGGATCATTTTTCAGAAAAAAATAAAAATTAAAAAAAATAATCTGAGCAAAAACAATAGGCCCTCCCGGTCATCACCGACTCGGGCCTAAAAATTCTTATAACATTCCCCCCTCTTTATGCTGATAACCATTAGCATAAACAACCTACTAGCTTGAGTGTGAAGTTGTAAACTATGACAGAAGCGAAAACCCAGCAGGGCTGTTGACTTAGTCATAAGAACATTTGACCAATTGGTAAAATGACCTACGCTGGGAAAAACTCTTCTATCCACCCCTCGCCCCAAAGGCGGTGACAAAACACAAACATCAAGCATCAAACGTATGTAATCACTTCAAATGATTAACTTACAACACATGTCAAAACAAACACAACAAATGATTATAATGGGATATGTTTCAAATCACATGGGAACCCACAGAGTAATGCACTGATTCTTCAAAGTCAAATTCTTTAAAGTCCATAAATCATAAATGTCCATAAATCAATCAAATCGAAACATAGTGTCACTCCAAAATAAAGTAGAAAAATTTGCCAGAGGTTAAGCTGGTCAACCCATTGGACTCAAGATCTCTGGCCTGTCCCTGCCTGTCCATTTCTGTCCCTGTAACGAAAAGAAAAACACATGGAGTGAGACATATGCACATTCATAATGATTAAAATCAATTATTTCCAGCATAATCAATTCAATGAACCATACGGCCCTTAGGTCTGTAGTATGATCCGTCCTGGAGCTGTTGTCCCGTTGGTGTACATGCAAACAATAACGTCCCTCAGATATCAAAGTGTTCATCTGAGGTCAAAGCCATGACCTTAGTCGTTTGGCAGGTGCATGTCCAGGAATGTTGACCCAGCAATGGCCACATTCATCAATCTCACCAACAAGCTCCGGATACATGGAAAGCAACACAAACAAAAGTTATCAGACATGGAAGTGCAACAACAAGTACATGTACTGTATCTCAATACAGATTCTAAAATCCCAGTCAATTTTCCAAATATGTTTTAAAACCAGGTCAAAATTAATTTCTCTATTCCAGAATACTCTAATTCCTCTGTTAGAGTTGAAGTACTTTCTCAAAGACTTTAGTTCTGCTGTAACTAGTCCTGTGTTACTTTGGAGGAAATCCCTTTTGTAGATCCCCCTTTTCAGCTAAAAGCATGCTCAGTGCTATTTTGTTCTGTCCAGTCCTTGGACCAGTTTTCACTCATTTCCAGTTTTAATTAACAGTTACAGCATCTCTCGTACAATTCATAAACCTTTGTTGTTTATAAATATACTTTATATACTTTTCATAAATTGTCCCAAATGGTAAACATTCAAATCCTAATGCTACTTGAATTTTAGCCTTATATTCATTAAGGACACTTCGAAGGACACCTCTGTCGTCGATGTAAATGGGGCTCTCAAATGAACCTGAGGGAGCTGCTGTTTGGCTCCTAAAGTGTGAGTTTCCACTCACGATGTTCTCCGTCACATTGTATGTGAACACAAATAAAACAAGGATCCTTTAAGGATGCATGTTTCCGGTCAGCAGGCAACGCTGGTCTAATGGTCTTACTTTCACAAAACCTCCAGACTTCTGCTCACTTCAAACAGTGATTAAAACCCAGCGAGCCATTGGCATATGCTCTTAAACTTTAACAATTCACCTTGTTAGTTTAACAATTATCTTTTTATTTACTTATTTCTCATTAACTTTCAATTCTTCAAATAAAACTTTTAAGATTGTTTTAACAGTTTGAACTGTTTTAATATAGATATGTTTTAATCATCCAAACCAGATTACTAATTTACATTACATTTTAAATCTTTATTGTATAGATGACACTATACCTTAATTATAATGTACCAAAATAAATAATGATTATTATTTATTTTGAACTATCTTCATTTCAATTTTCCAATTACTTAAACTTTAAGTTTTTCTTCTCAAAAACTATATTCAATCTCATTCATTTAATCATTTAGTTTAACAAATCATTTTTCATAAATTCAATAAAACTCAAAAGTGGACTTTTTATTCATATCAACAGACCTGTCAGAAGGTCAAACAGTTTTTCTAATTAAGTATCATAATTTTTATTTAACACATCAGTTCAGTGCAGACTGTCTCTGTCACTGACATTTATAACTCAGCACTTTTCAACATTAAAAAGTTTGTTTAATGTAAAGGCTCCCTTCTGTGGAGCTAAAAAACAAAACAAAAACCCAGACCAAAACATTTCTAGCTTCAGGAGCAGGGGGTGCTGTGAGTCCCCTGTTACCTTGACTTTCATAGAATGTTATCTTGTGTTTAAACATTCCTCGTGAATCCAAACAGTGTTTGTTTTGAATCCATTATTGATCAAAACTAAACCGCGGGTCCGTTTCAAGAAACACCATAAAGACTTACAGAGCATAGGGTATCTATCAAACTTAAATCTAGCAAGACAACAAGCTTTAACACAGATTAACATCAGAAATCCCGTTTACAATCTCACCATAAACCACACAGGCAGGGTCTTGACAAAGCGTTATCAGCGTCTGGCGATCTCCTACGTCTGCCAACTTCATGGAAACACATCAACTAGGGTGATGTAAATACATGCAGCCCGCTAAACGTCCGCAAGAATCCCAGACTAGCTACTCTTGGAAGCTTTGGTATTCACAATCACACACACACACCAAAAAATTTAATTAAACAGCTGTTTACCTGAATTGTCAGTCCAATAGTCCAGTTGTTCCGCAGCCAGACTGTCTGTTCTGTCCTCTCGTCTCTCTGCTCTTCTCTTTTCTCAGTCCAGATCTCGTCATCGTGCTTCACACACACAGAGTGGAGGTCTGGCCTGCTTTAACAGCACAGCTTGGGACTTACAAGAAATGCTTTTTTGTGCATTTCTTCTGTGCACGTCAGCTCACCTCTTTGCATGAGAAACAACGAATATTGAGATCTGCCTCGAAGGACCAAATTTATAAGAATTCTATATCCTTATATTATCCAGAGAGACACGGAGACAGATTATATTATAAATAGCGAAAGGCCAGGTTTTATTCTTGCAAGAATGAAGCAAAGACACGGATATATCAAAGGTACAGAGTGCGTTTTGCTTAAAGAAGTAAACAAAACATGAGATTTTATTTCAATGCAGTGGGGGCTGTCAGAGGGAAATGTATCTCTCATACACACTCCTCCAAGGCCCCAGCTCCAGGTGCAGAAGTCCTCTGGCAAACCATGTCTTTAGTTATGTCTACTCCATGCTTGGACTAACATGGAGGACATGACATGATTTGACATGACCTGTAGAGAACTATGAGCACTATTATAAGAATAAAAATTATTATAACAAACTCGTAAAACTGGCCCCTTTCTATTTTTTTTTAGTCTCCTCCCACTGATGTAAAAGTGCTGACTGATGTCGTAATGTTTTAGGGCAGTCTCATAAGGCCTTTTTATTGAAAGCAGCAGCAGCAGGTCTTATTTCCAGGCAGGTTTAGTCCCTCACTGATTCTGCAGACATGTTGTCCAGGTAAGACACTGAAGAATTGTCTTTTATACTAAATGTCACTGTCAAAGGTGGTCCTTAAGTTAGTTTTTTTTTTTCTCTTTTAGAAACCAAAAGGAAAATAAGAGACATCATTTTCAGGTGAGTCAACTTTACAAAAGTTATTCTGATTTTTTCTTAATCTGGTTTAAATGAAACTTAAATCATTGATGGCACCAAGATTTAAACCTGATTTAAATTAGTTTTCCCTTTTACAACAGTCTTAGCAAACCATCTCTTGCACAATTACAACTACTCCAAACACAGCTGCTCGTCTTTTAACTGGAACTCAACCCATCCTCCTTCACTGGCTCCCTGTGCACTTTCACCCTGATTTCAAAATTATTTTATTTGTTTTTAAATGTGTTCATGGCCTGGCCCTAGTACCTGACCTGCTCGCTCCAGTCAGCAGGTCAGACTCTGTCGGTTGTATCGAAGACCAAACTCTGCATATCAGACTGATCGAGTCACTTCCTGTTTTTAAATCCCTCTAAAACTCATTTCTTTTATTTTAACTCAGTGTAAGGGTTGAATTTTATTGTATTACTGTTGCATTTACTTTCACTGCTGTATATTATTTTTGTTTTTGTGTTTAAATTTGTTTGACCAAAACTGTAAACTATAAATCTCTTTTGGGAGAAAAGCAAAATATAAATCTAATCCATTATTATTCAATATTATTGTAAAGCGACAGGAGAAGTTTAACTTTTAAAGAACTGTAGTTTGGGATGACTTCAGCAATCCCATATTATTTGATTAATGAAGTGATGCTGCTGAGATTCTCTTTGGATAATAGATAAAAACAGTTGCAGTTGTTAAGATTCTTGAGGAAAATGCTAAGCGCTTTTATGTTAAAATTTGTTGAAATTCAAAATTTTTATTGAGGCTGAAACAAATGACAGATTTACAGATTTGTTAGGAAGGCAGAGTATTTTCCTAAGCGTCTGCTTTAAAGCGGACTGCTCACTGACAGTTGGCAGTAAATCTGATTTTTATTGTTAGATATCAACAGAGGACAATAAACAAGTTTGGTTTACACTTGGGTTTGTTTGTTTGTTGTAATTGTTGTTAAAATGTGGAGAACCTCAGGGGTCAGCTCTGGGACCCACTGTATTCTCATTATACAAGCGACTACTCAGATGTATTTTCCAGAGACAAAACATTTCTTATCGGTTTTTAGAACTCTGAGCTGACGAAGGGGAAGTCTCTCAGCAGATGTGGTATAGATTTCATGATGTGTGGTTTTAATTTGAAATGTGTAAATGTTCATGAATTCAATATTTTATTGTGTTTTTAGTTGGAGTCTGTGACGTACTGGACTCTGAATGTCACTGTCCTCAGAGCGAGCTCCCAGAAGAACTACGACTATTGTGAGTCCTGCTCCAGTCCTGGTCCAGACCTTTTCTAGTCCTGGTCCAGTCCTGGTCCAGACCTGCTCCAGACCTGGTTCAGTCCTGGTCCAGTCCTGGTCCAAACCTGCTCCAGTCCTGGTCCAGTCCTGCTCTAGTCCTGGTTCAGTCCTGGTCCAGACCTCCTCCAGACCTGGTTCAGACCTGGTTCAGTCCTGGTCCAGTCCTGGTCCAGTCCTGCTCTAGTCCTGGTTCAGTCCTGGTCCAGACCTGCTCCAGACCTGGTTCAGGCCTGGTTCAGTCCTGGTCCAGACCTTCTCTAGTACCGGGCCAATCCTGGTCCAGACCTGCTCCAGTCCTGGTCCAGTCCTGCTCTAGTCCTGGTTCAGTCCTGGTCCAGACCTGCTCCAGTCCTGGTCCAGTCCTGCTCTAGTCCTGGTTCAGTCCTGGTCCAGACCTGTTTCAGACCTGGTTCAGTCCTGGGGCAATCCTGGTTCAGTTCTGGTTCAGACTGGCTACAGACCTGGTCGAGGACTTCGGTTCAGACTTGGTCCAGACCTGGTTTAATCCTAAAGATCTAAATTCTTTTATATTATTTTGGATTGTGAGATTCTATGTTTTTCATTCTCAACATGTTTATTCTAAATGTTCTATTTCATATTTGGATGAAGGCTCTAAGGCGGACTTCTACGTGACACTGACGTTGCCGACGGCGACGGCGAGGATCTGTCGAACAAAGACCATCTCTAACAACAACCAACCAGAGTGGAACCAGTCTTTCACCTTCAGAGTCCCCTCACAGGTCAAAGTGAGTCCAGACCTGGTCTAGTCCAGGTCAAAGTGAGTCAAGACCTGGGTCTGGACCAGGTCTGGGTCCTGGTGTGAACAGTTAATTTTCTTGGGAGCTGGCCTGAAAAGTCTCCAGAGAAGAGAGCAGCATGATTTGGCTTTTTGTCCATGTTCAGTCCTGATCTGGGCCTTGTCCAGTCTTGATCTGGGACTTGTTCAGTCCTGATCTGGGCCTTGTCCAGTCTTTATCTGGGCCTTGTTCAGTCTCGATCTGGGCCTTGTTCAGTCTTGATCAGGGCCTTGTTCAGTTCTGATCTGGGCCTTGTTCAGTCTTTATCTGGGCCTTGTTCAGTCCTGATCTGGGCCTTGTTCAGTCTCGATCTGGGCCTTGTTCAGTCCTGATCTGGGCCTTGTCCAGTCTTGATCAGGGCCTTGTTCAGTCCTAATCTGGGCCTTGTCCAGTCTTTATCTGGGCCTTGTTCAGTCCTGATCTGGGCCTTGTTCAGTCTCGATCTGGGCCTTGTTCAGTCTTGATCAGGGCCTTGTCCAGTCTTGATCTGGGCCTTGTTCAGTCCTGATCTGGGCCTTGTTCAGTCCTGATCTGGGCCTTGTTCAGTCTTGATCTGGGCCTTGTTCAGTCTTGATCTGGGCCTTGTTCAGTCCTGATCTGGGCCTTGTTCAGTCCTGATCTGGGCCTTGTCCAGTCTTTATCTGGGCCTTGTTCAGTCCTGATCTGGGCCTTGTTCAGTCTTGATCTGGGCCTTGTTCAGTCTTGATCAGGGCCTTGTTCAGTCCTGATCTGGGCCTTGTTCAGTCTTGATCAGGGCCTTGTTCAGTCTTGATCTGGGCCTTGTTCAGTCCTGATCTGGCCCTTGTTCAGTCTTGATCAGGGCCTTGTTCAGTCTTGATGAGGGCCTTGTTTAGTCCTGATCTGGTCCTGTTTTTCGGGTCCTGTAGAACATCCTGGAGATAAAGCTGTTTGATGAGGACTCGATTTGGGACGACCTGGTGTCCACAGTCCTGCTGGACCTTGGGACCCTGAAGGTTGGATCCAAAGAGACTAAGGTCTTCCCCATACACTCAGAGGTTAGCCTTCCACTGCGGCTTTAATAAAGACTCTGCTTGTTAGACTGTGACATCTAACAAACCTGTTTTTATTTCAGACGATGGATGAACTGAAACTGGAGTTCGAGCTGCTGCACAAGTAAGAGGACTTCAGATCATTTTGAAAAATGGATGCCATTTTGTTGTAAATCAAACAAATAACAATAAAAATATTTTGTATTCTCTTGTCGCAGCGAGGAAGAGATGCTGGATTATCCGTCCAATGGGATCCTGATGGTGAGTGACATCTGCTTGAATCTCTTCATTTTTAAACCTAACTCAGCTGATGTTTTAGATCTAATGTTGAATTGAACTTCTGTTTCAGGCAGCACCTCTGTCTGTTCTAGACATCAACATACAGACCCTTTTACAGAACCAGAGTGAGTCTAGACCTGTTTTACACTGTTCAAAACGCACTTAGCACTGGTCGGCTTAATAAAGTACAGTACAATATATTATTTAAAGTTATTCTAGTTTTATAGATAATGTAAAGACACCTCAAATATTGTTGTGTCTTTTTCCCTTTTTTCCCTATTCTTATAAAGTCTAAAAAGAAGTGATACTTTTAAAGGCTCATAAAATATTTTCCTTAAATTTTATAGATAGATGTAAAAAGTTGTCTGTAGTATTAGCCTCTCAAATATTGTAAATTTTTGCTGAGTACTAATAAATAAATGTGGACCACATCACAGCTGTTAAACCCTCCTGGTCCCTTGACTTTTCTAGTGTTTTTATTTAAAATTTTCTACATAACGTTCTCTGTGTGCAAAGTGCATAAAATGTAGCCAGGTTGTATATTTTGGGGTCAATTAAAAATGTTCCTCTGTCTTTTAAACTGAACAGTACGGAGCCCCTGAGGGGACATACTGGGAAAAAAAAAATAAGGTGACAACTTGAGAAAGTTTTGCCAGATCTTAGCCAGTGCTAACATGAAGACTGTTGCCCCGCTAAAGCTAGTGTTTAAAGTTACCTATCATACAGTGTGAGTTTATTTAAACTCATTCATAACAATCTTAGTTTAAAAAAACTGAATTAATAATCTATTGAAGTCGGTTTATCACATGCAGATGGAGAAAAGACGGGATTGAGATATTTTAGATTTACAAGAACAGCTGTAACACAATGTAATGGGAGCACATGGGTTTACAGCAGGGGCTGTACTGGAACTGGAACGCGTCAGATACATATCCGAGTGTGCTAATGTAAACAATCGCACGTTATTACACTGGCTACCCACAATTCATGGTCACATTAAGTAAACATAAGAAAGAAATTAGAATTGTAAACCTAGAAGCGTAAACGTAAGCTTAGAAACATAAATAAAAAACTGGAAATGTAACCTTAGTCTTAGAAATGTAAACAAAGTAAATATTTTTGTGAATAAAAAAGTATTTTTAAGTAATATAAACTTATTTAGGCTCCATATCCTTTGTTTTAACAATCCAATAGTTACAATTAAGAATAATTGACTTATGACTCTTAATTATTCATGAGCCTGTGGTGTTTGAGGAATTGAAGTTCGTGGCAATTGAATGATTGTTTATTGTGAAAAAAAACATATTCCGATAAGCAGTTGTTGCTGTAATATAGCGACAGGTCAAAGAAGTATTTTTCAATTTCCCCTTAATATTCACAATGTAACTTCCTGAGTTCAAACCCCCTCAGCACATGTTTCCAATATTTCATGGCAACTTTAAAATAAATGTTTTGTTTTTTACAAACACTTTTCAATTTTTTTTGATCAGAATCAATGTTTTTTGACTCTCCCAGACTTGTTTAAATTTCAATTTGCAAATGGAATGGAAAAGAATCATATCAGGGGGTTCAACAAAAACAAAAAATTTACTTTTTCACTAAAACTGTTGAAAATTCAGTTTATCTATTGCACTCTGCTATTTTTCAGTCAAACACATATTTTCTTAAAAAGTATAATCATAAATTAATTATCACTTTCATCTGTTTCTATCATGCTCCCGAATATGATGCATTTTTGAATACTTTTTAAAATATATCCTCCTATGTTCTGATTTATTTAAGAAAAAACTGCATTAACTGTGACCATCACATGATATTTGTAACGGATATATTTGTATATTTGTATTTGTAGCGGCTTTGTATTGTTTTATTATTTATTTTTTTCAGATGTAACAGACAAATTGCTGAGGCTGAACGGAGCATACACAGAAACTCTGAGTCTGAACCCAGAGGAGAAGGACAAGTTAAGGTTCTTCGTGAACAGAGACAAGGAGACGGAGCTGGGCCTCGTTGTGAGTAACAGTGTTGTAGTCGAGACACCTCAGTGTCCAAGTCCCTTTCAGGTCCTCAGTGTCCAAGTCCCTTTTAGGTCCTCAGTGTCTAAGTCCCTTTCAGGTCCTCAGTGTCCAAGTCCAAGTCCCTTTCAGGTCCTCAGTGTCCAAGTCCCTTTAGGTCCTCAGTGTCCAAATCCAAGTCCCTTTTAGGTCCTCAGTGTCCAAGTCCCTTTTAGGTCCTCAGTGTCCAAGTCCCTTTTAGGTCCTCAGTGTCCAAGTCCCTTTCAGGTCCTCAGTGTCCAAGTCCCTTTCAGGTCCTCAGTGTCCAAGTCCTTTTCAGGTCCTCAGTGTCCAAGTCCTTTTCAGGTCCTCAGTTTCAAAGTCCAAGTCCCTTTCAGGTCCTCAGTGTCCAAGTCCAAGTCCCTTTTAGGTCCTCAGTGTCCAAGTCCCTTTCAGGTCCTCAGTGTAAACGTCCCTTTCAGGTCGTCAGTGTCCAAGTCCAAGTCCCTTTTAGGTCCTCAGTGTCCATGTCCCTTTCAGGTCCTCGGTGTCCAAGTCCCTTTCAGGTCCTCGGTGTCCAAGTCCCTTTTAGGTCCTCGGTGTCCAAGTCCCTTTCAGGTCCTCAATGTCCAAGTCCCTTTTAGGTCCTCAGTGTCCAAGTCCCTTTTAGGTCCTCAGTGTCCAAGTCCCTTTCAGGTCCTCAGTGTCCAAGTCCCTTTCAGGTCCTCAGTGTAAAAGTCCCTTTCAGGTCCTCAGTGTCCAAGTCCAAGTCCCTTTCAGGTCCTCAGTGTCCAAGTCCCTTTAAGGTCCTCAGTGTCCAGGTCCAAGTCCCTTTTAGGTCCTCAGTGTCCAAGTCCCTTTCAGGTCCTCAGTGTTCAAGTCCAAGTCCCTTTTAGGTCCTCAGTGTCCAAGTCCCTTTCAGGTCCTCAGTGTCCAAGTCCATGTCCCTTTTAGGTCCTCAGTGTCCAAGTCCAAGTCCCTTTTAGGTCCTCACTGTCCAAGTCCCTTTCAGGTCCTCAGTGTCCAAGTCCCTTTCAGGTCCTCAGTGTCCAAGTCCCTTTTAGGTCCTCAGTGTCCAAGTCCCTTTCAGGTCCTCAGTGTCCAAGTCCCTTTCAGGTCATCAGTGTCCAAGTCCAAGTCCCTTTTAGGTCCTCAGTGGTCAAGTCCAAGTCCCTTTTAGGTCCTCAGTGTCCAAGTCCCTTTCAGGTCCTCAGTGTCCAAGTCCAAATCCCTTTCAGGTCCTCAGTGTCCAAGTCCCAGTCCCTTTCAGGTCCTCAGTGTCCAAGTCCCTTTCAGGTCCTCAGTGTCCAAGTCCAAGTCCCAGTCCCTTTCAGGTCCTCAGTGTCCAAGTCCAAGTCCCTTTCAGGTCCTCAGTGTCTAAGTCCCTTTCAGGTCCTCAGTGTCCAAGTCCAAGTCATTTTCAGGTCCAATTCAAAGTTGAACTGCATGTCCAAGTCCCTAAAGAAATGTCCAAGTCACCAAAGTGAGTTACAAATCTGATGGAGTTCTTAATGGAGTTTTGATTGTGGCAGATCAATTAAGGCTGTAGCCTATATAGGTCTAAATATTTTTAATTTATCTATTTAGGCTCTATTTCTGGGTCATATTTAGGAACTGGAGTTAAATGAGAGCAGCTTGTCCTGCTCTGAACACATGCAACAGGCTGAGGTTGTGTGGTGCTGTTACTGAGCCTGACTTGTGAGTCCTTTGTGCTCAAGTCCATGTCTAAGTCTAAGTCTGAGTCTAAGTCCAAGTCGAGTCACGAGTCCTTGTGACTGAGAATAAATGAGTCCAAGTTTATGTCTGAACCATTAAACAGCAATTCCGAGTCCAAGTCTCAGTCCTGTCTGTGATCGGTCCTTTAGTCTCAGGCCTGTCTGTGATCGGTCCTTTAGTCTCAGTCCTGTCTGTGATCGGTCCTTTAGTCTCAGGCCTGTCTGTGATCGGTCCTTTAGTCTCAGTCCTGTCTGTGATCGGTCCTTTAGTCTCAGTCCTGTCTGTGATCGGTCATTTAGTCTCAGTCCTCTCTGTGATCGGTCCTTTAGTCTCAGACCTGTCTGTGATCGGTCATTTAGTCTCAGTCCTGTCTGTGATCGGTCCTTTAGTCTCAGTCCTGTCTGTGATCGGTCCTTTAGTCTCAGGCCTGTCTGTGATCGGTCCTTTAGTCCCAGTCCTGTCTGTGATCGGTCCTTTAGTCTCAGGCCTGTCTGTGATCGGTCCTTTAGTCTCAGTCCTGTCTGTGATCGGCCCTTTAGTCTCAGTCCTGTCTGTGATCGGTCCTTTAGTCTCAGGCCTGTCTGTGATCGGTCCTTTAGTCTCAGTCCTGTCTGTGATCGGTCCTTTAGTCTCAGGCCTGTCTGTGATCGGTCCTTTAGTCTCAGTCCTGTCTGTGATCGGTCCTTTAGTCTCAGTCCTGTCTGTGATCGGTCATTTAGTCTCAGTCCTGTCTGTGATCGGTCCTTTAGTCTCAGTCCTGTCTGTGATCGGTCATTTAGTCTCAGTCCTGTCTGTGATCGGTCCTTTAGTCTCAGTCCTGTCTGTGATCGGTCCTTTAGTCTCAGTCCTGTCTGTGATCGGTCCTTTAGTCTCAGTCCTGTCTGTGATCGGTCCTTTAGTCTCAGGCCTGTCTGTGATCGGTCCTTTAGTCCCAGTCCTGTCTGTGATCGGTCCTTTAGTCTCAGTCCTGTCTGTGATCGGTCCTTTAGTCTCAGACCTGTCTGTGATCGGTCCTTTACTCTCAGTCCTGTCTGTGATCGGCCCTTTAGTCTCAGTCCTGTCTGTGATCGGTCCTTTAGTCTCAGACCTGTCTGTGATCGGTCCTTTAGTCTCAGTCCTGTCTGTGATCGGCCCTTTAGTCTCAGTCCTGTCTGTGATCGGTCCTTTAGTCTCAGGCCTGTCTGTGATCGGTCCTTTAGTCTCAGTCCTGTCTGTGATCGGCCCTTTAGTCTCAGTCCTGTCTGTGATCGGTCCTTTAGTCTCAAACCTGTCTGTGATCGGTCCTTTAGTCTCAGACCTGTCTGTGATCGGTCCTTTACTCTCAGTCCTGTCTGTGATCGGTCCTTTAGTCTCAGGCCTGTCTGTGATCGGTCCTTTAGTCTCAAACCTGTCTGTGATCGGTCCTTTAGTCTCAGACCTGTCTGTGATCGGTCCTTTACTCTCAGTCCTGTCTGTGATCGGTCCTTTAGTCTCAGGCCTGTCTGTGATCGGTCATTTAGTCTCAAACCTGTCTGTGATCGGTCCTTTAGTCTCAGACCTGTCTGTGATCGGTCCTTTACTCTCAGTCCTGTCTGTGATCGGTCCTTTAGTCTCAGGCCTGTCTGTGATCGGTCCTTTAGTCTCAGTCCTGTCTGTGATCGGCCCTTTAGTCTCAGGCCTGTCTGTGATTGCAACCTAAAGTGGGTCTATTCTTTCAACCAAATAATGATAATGGCCCAATAGTTACAAATATTAATCTAATATATATATAAAATATATTAAAATAGTACGAATAGTTCAGGCACAGTAAATACCTCATGTGGGTTTCTAACAGTGATGTTTCTTGCTGAATATCTGTTTGTGATTTAAAGGCGGTTGCTGCTGAAGCGAAGAAGGCTATGATGGTGTACTCTGTTCCTCTGCAACCTCTGCCTCCACAACACTCGGCCAGTGTCTCTCTGACCCTCGAAAAGGTAAACTATAGACTCAAACTCAAGTTGCTCTAACTCTGGAGAAGGTTTAACTTGTCTTGTCTGATTCCAGGACACGGTGGATTTACATCTGGAGTCTCAGGAAACGTAAGAAACAGCGTTAGATCAATGTTCAAATGTTAACAATGAGACTGAACTGTTTAATAAATAAAGTTTTCACTCAACACTTTGGGACTCCAGCGCCAAAGAGAACCTGCACGTGCGTCTGTCCTTCGATATTCCGGCTCAGGAGCAGGACTTTCTGAAGAAGAGGAGGGTGATCGTGGCAAAAGCTCTTCAGAACCTACTGGGTCTGAAGTCTCCACTCTCACCTGAACAGGTCATTTACATTCACATCCTTTCTGTGAGGAGTCTGTCCTCCCCGTGTTAGTGTGGGTTCTCGAGTGTCCCTAATGAATGAATGTGAGAGTGAAGGGTTGTTTGTCTCTAAGTGTTAACCCTGGGACTAACTGGCCACTGTCCAGGATGAACCCCTCAGGCCCAGAGCTGCTGCTTTTAGAACTTTAATAAAGTATACTGTATTTGAAGTATAATATTTTACTGCTAATATGATTCTCATCGTTCTTCTGTGCCTGCTCTGTCTGTGAACGTGACCCCTGTTTGTCTAATGCTTGTTGTCCAGGTGCCGACGGTGGCTGTGGTGGCCTCAGGGGGAGGAACCAGAGCCATGACGGGTTTTTGGGTTCATTAAAGGGACTGAAGGAGATGGGAGCCCTGGACGCTGTCACGTATATGACTGGAGTCTCTGGGTCCACATGGTCAGTGAGTCCTCTTTACTCCACCTCAGGATATTTTTGTTCTAGTTCTGACCTGTGCTGTCTTCAGGGCGATGGCCACTCTGGGACAGGAGGAGGACTGGTCCCAAAAGATCGACAGCGTTGTGTTAAAAGCTCGGAAGCAGATGACAAAGGATCCCTATAGCGCGTTTTCCCGAGAGAGGTTTCAGTACTACCGCAAGGAGATGGCTCAGAAGAAGAAAGAGGGCCACCTAGTGTCCTACATCGACATGTTCGGCCTCATACTGGAGCACATCATCTTTGGAGAGGTCTCTGCACACTCATCAATGTCTCCGGTGTTATGGTTCCATTCCCCAGAGATTGTCTGACAGTTTATACAGAGGCAGTGGAATCAGTTCAAACACACTATTAACATTAAAGACATTAAATGGCTTTAATCGTCCTGGACCTTTCTCCACAGTCCATGCTCCAGATGATGTTCAGAATTACTTGTACCTAACCATAAAACATAAGCTGAATGACAATCATCAGAGTGGAATTCTGCTGTGTGCATTTCTCTAAGTACAGCTCTTTTTTATTTTAAATGAGATGAAACAGTGGTTGTCTTGGCGTCTTGTAAAAACAGTAGTTCTCTCAAACGTCTCCAGGAAAACCCACTGACAGAAGAGGCTGGCGTTCAGGCCTTAACTTTCATACTCCTGCTGCCTCATGTATTTCAGAAAACCAGCTGCACTCTGTCTGAGCAGAAGAAGACAGTGAACCGCGGTCAGAACCCATTTCCCATTTACACAGCGGTCAACGTAAAGGAGGACATTAAGGGTCATCAGCCTGAGTCCGGTGAGTACGACCACCTTCCCATTGTCCCGTCCTACATCTATGACACTACTAAACTAAGCTCCATTTCCTGCTCCCAATAGTCCATCGGAAGTTATTGATCCAAACCCCTACCTCTGCTCAGAGGAGCCAAAAAGGCTCAAAAAGAATTGATATTGTTCAACAAGTGTTCTGTCATCTGGGTTTTATCATTTAATAGTAAACATTTTTTATAAGTCATAAATATAGCTGTTCTGTTGCCCATGTTTGTAATATTAGGCCCTCGATAAGGAAAAGTGCACATTTCTTAAAGATGGCGTGTTCAGAGCGTTAGTGCTCGCTGTATTTGCTGCAGGGACTTGTTGATCAGAGCTGTTCTGAGTCTCAGAACAAAGTGAAGCAGAGACAGAGAGGGACTGTTCAGAGATGGAGCTGTGGTGCGTTCACTGACAGAGACACTGGAATAACTAAACTATTCCTACTTCTCTAAACCTTTTGAGCAGATGCTCTAACCTAAAAGTAAATTAATGTTTTTTATGTTTTTATGTTCAAACTAAGAAAATCTGGACTCTGTTTTCAAGGTGAAGACGTTTTGTCTCTAATTCCAAGAGACTTTATCAATTCTAAGATCAACTGTAAGAGCTGAGCTTTATCTCTAGAGGGAGGGGCTTAACCTGAAACTAAACATTTACATTTCATCATTCAACAGACACTTTTATCCAAAGCAACTTACATTAAGGTTGTGTTACACCAGTGTTACAGCTGGAACACCACTGGAGGCAAGAGTCTTGCCCAAGGACACAACAACAGTATGAACTGTGGGGAGAGCGGGAATCAAACTACCAACCTTCCGTTTCAAGCACAACCGCTCTACCACTGAGCCACTGAGCCCAAAAGACGTTAGCTCTGAAAGGACAGTGTGACTCCTGATGTGAGAGTCGTTAAAGGCTCAGGAGAGTTGTTAGTGACACTGTTCCATTCAGGTGTTGTTAGGTTTTCAGAACACTGTTATAAATACTAGGCAACATGAATCTGAGGCCATGAGGCCACCTCCTCTGTTCAAAGAAATGTCTTCCTTCATCCCTCTCTCAAACCATCTGGCCTCTCTGGACAAAACTGGGATATGTCTGTCCTCAAAGGACTGTCCTCTCTCTTTGAGGTGGAGGTGGACTGCAGACTCAGGTCCTCCAGGTTTGGCTCTTCTGTGCTCATACATCCTCTTATGAAGCTGTTGTTTTGTTTCCACTACAGTCTGAACTGAAGTGTCTAGTGTTCAAACCTACGTCCAGATGCCTTTGTTGAAACCTTTTCTTTATTATGTCCTGGAGACTCATGTAATGGACTGATTTCTTTCTTTGCCGTGGTCAGAGTGGTGTGAGTTCACTCCGTACGAGGTGGGTCTGCCGAAATACGGAGCGTTTGTCCAAACAAAGAACTTCGGCAGTGAGTACTTCCTCGGACATTTGATCAAGAACCTCCCTGAGATCAGGATCCCGTACCTGATTGGTGAGGACCAGGTTCACTCACAGTCATTCATGTTATTACATCAAACAAATATATATCTCTTTATTATTATGTGACCTGTAGGGATCTGGAGCAGCGTGTTCTCTGTGAACCTCGGCTCTCTGTGGAAATGTTTCACTGGATCTGAGCCATGGTGGACTTCAGAGCAAACGAACGTCAGAAACATCGGTAACAAAGACTCTCCTCGATGTGTTTGTATAAATCAGAGCTGTCCAAACTGATTACAGGAACATTTCCAAGGGCCAACTGGTTTTAGATGGATTTGAACAGGTTTTAGATAGATTTGAACAGGTTTAAGTTGGATTTGAACAGGTTTTAGTTGGCTTTGAACAGGTTTTAGATGGATTTGAACAGGTTTTAGTTGGATTTGAACAGGTTTTAGAAGGATTTGAACAGGTTTTAGATGGATTTGAACAGATTTTAGATGGATTTGAATAGGTTTTAATTGGATTTGAACAGGTTTTAATTGGATTTGAACAGGTTTTAGTTGGATTTAAACAAGGTTTATATGAATTTGAACAGGTTTTAGATGGATTTGAACAGGTTTTAGATGGATTTGAACAGGTTTATATGGATTTGAACAGGTTTTAGTTGGATTTGAACAGGTTTATATGAATTTGAACAGGTTTATATGGATTTGAACAGGTTTTAGTTGGATTTGAACAGGTTTATATGAATTTGAACAGGTTTATATGGATTTGAACAGGTTTATATAAATTTGAACAGGTTTATATGGATTTGAACAGGTTTATATGGATTTGAACAGGTTTTAGATGGATTTGAACAGGTTTTAGATGGATTTGAACAGGTTTTAGATGGATTTGAACAGATTAAAATTGGATTTGAATAGGTTTTAATTGGATTTGAACAGGTTTTAGTTGGATTTGAACAGGGTTTATATGGATTTGAACAGGTTTATATGGATTTGAACACAGGTCATTATTCATTCACTCCACAGTCACACACTGGTGGTACCCTGGGCCAGACTGATGGAGAAGTGGCAGTCATTTTGTACCTACAGCCTCTCTAACCACCACTGAACATTCTCACACATTTATACACCAGAGCTGAGGCATAACCATGAAGAAGTGAAATAGCACTTGTTTTCTGTGTTTTCTCCAGAGGCCGATGACAAGCCATTGACTCTGGACACGCTTCTGCTAAACCCGGTCACAACACTCATGGGACTAAATGACTTCTTTGAAAAACGTCTGATCATTGCTGAAGAGTTCAACTTCACCCGAGGCCTGTTCATGCACTCGAACTACAGCGAGCACAACAACTTTGTCGCCTGGAAAGGTAAGACTCACCCTCGAGCTGTAAGATTACTGCAGGAGGAAGAACTCTGACGTTGCTCTGTGTGTCCAGAGTCTCACCCGGACGCCTTCCCGAACCAGCTGACTCCCTCTGACTCCACTCTGCGTCTGATCGACTCGGGTCACGCCATAAACATCGGCTGTGTCCCGGTGCTGCGTCCGGAGAGAGCCGTGGACCTGATCATCATACTCAGCTACTCCTGGGACCAAGAGCACATCTTCAAAGTGAGCCGTCCACACTGGAGACTTATTAAACAGTCCCTCAATGAACTCATTTATAACTAGTTTACATGAACATTTTAGAGGAACAGATTTGGGAAAAGAGCGTAAAAAGAGTGCATACAATAAGGTTCACACTGGTCAGGGTTGTCTCTGAATCCGATCTGAGTGTGTGTGTGTGTGTGTGTGTGTTTGTGTGTTTGTGTGTGTGTGTGTGTGTGTGTGTGTGCGTGCGTGCGTGCGTGCGTGTGTGTGTGTGTGCGTGCGTGCGTGCGTGCGTGTGTGTGTGTGTGTGTGTGAGTGTGTGTGTGTACTTTCAGGTGTTGGAGGAGACCTATGCGTTCTGCGAGGACCACAAACTGCCTTTCCCCAGAGCAGACTTCAGAGTTTTAGAGCAGCAGCCTCAACAGGAAGTCTACATCTTTGAGGACGAGGAGAACCCCAGGGCTCCCATTGTGGTCCATTTCCCTTTGGTCAACGTCTCCTACAAGGACTTCAAATCTCCAGGTCAGACTCTAAGAGCTCTGTTTACGTACACTTTTCACAAAAATAAAGCATCACTGTAGAATTTTTTTTTATTTTTTTTGGGGGGGGGGGGATGGGGCTGCACATTTACCAGTGTTTCTCAGTTGGTCTCATGTTGGGACCCACATTTTTCCTTTCTTTACAACCAAGCAGAGAGATTTTCAAAGACAATAGCCTTTATGTCATATCTATGTGGGTAAGTCCATTCTTAACATTTTTAACAATGTACCTTTGAAATAAACTTTTTATTTTTCTGTGTAAAGGCAGATACTGGGTTTACTCTAGTTCAGTTGTCTTCATCCGGTTTTGTCTGAATTCTCCAGTGTTTTGATCAGAGCTGCTTTTTATTTTGAAGCTGCATTTTGACCATTCAACCACCAGAGGGAGCCCAGCAGAAGGCTTCAGATTAAATTCAGAGACGATTGGACTTTTACTTTGCGATCCAAAACAGGCCACCTTTGATTTCTAATGAAGGCTACAAATGGGAAAAAAAAAAAAGAGATAATGAGCGTTTTAAAGTAAGACTGTGTGTATCTGGGACACATCCACATCTGGTTCTGACACTGACCCAACAAAAAATACCATCATCTAAGTGCTCACGTCCAATTTATATGACACTGTTATTTGTTTATTGCGGTGGACAAGGATCTAATTGTCTTGCAGATTTTGGAATTGAACTTTTTTATCTCCAGGAGTGAAGCGTCAGACGAAGGAGGAGTTAGCGGCTGGTTTAGTGGACGTCAGCTCGGACAGTTCTCCGTTTACGACCGAACACTTGACGTACTCGGAAAGGGACTTCGACGCTCTGATCGATCTGACCGAGTACAACGTGGTCAACAACAGAAAGACTCTGCTGTCGGCCTTTAGCAAGGCTCTGAAACACAAACTCTGAGTCCGTAATAATCCTAGGCCCAGAATTTCAACTAACACTGAAAACATTAAAAATAAATGTATTTTTGTGACTATGAAAGTGTAAGTCCTGTGGAAGTGTTAGTACTAAACACAAACTGTATGGTACCATTTCAACTGTGAAAGTCTATTAAAATATGAATAAAGTTAATCTGGGTTTAACTTTAAAGTGACTCGGAGCCGTTTGTCTTTTAAAGGGCTCCTTATTCAGGTGAACTTTTATATATAGTCTGTTCTTGCACAGGATTAATACCTTTGTCTGTTCCCAGGATTATATTAGCCTCACTATCTGTTAGTTTTTTTAATCTCTGTCTTTATCAATGCAAAGCCACCAAATGATTTGAAAATGTCACATGTATCGTCTCCTTTCCTCCAAGTTTAAAATTACATTTTAGTTTCCCTTTTCTGAAATTTGTGAGCCGTTCTGCCATTGTTCTTTCAGGATGCAATCAACCACCAGAGGGCGCTGTTTGATTCTGAATGACTCCAGCTGAAGGCTTTAGATCAGGGTGAGACTTTCTGTGATAAAAACAGGGCTGTCCTCTTTACAGAGACACAACTGCAGCTGAAAGGTACACGACTGTACATTTAGTTTAGCATCAGGTACAAAGGTCAGCGCGAGGGATGTTTATTAAATTCAACTTTTAAATATATCTGTTTAGGCTCTGGAGCTGGAGGTAAACAGTGACACACCAGCTTTACATTCTAAAAGGTCTTAATAATATCAGCAGTTGTAATAATAAGTTTTGTTTTCAAGACGTATTCCTGGAGTTGTCTGTTGAATTGGATTTTGATCCTGGGGGGGAGTTCCGGCAGACACACCCGCATATTTTAGATTTTTACTTACAATGGTTTGCACTGTGACTAAAAAAATATAAAAAATATTTTACCATACTACGCTTCCGTATTTTTGCAAAAAATAATGTGCAATACATTATATAGATTAGAGCCTTTATGCTTGAACGTTTAGAGGCCTTTGCTATATTTGCTTCGTGTAACTTTCAGGCAAATCATGAACACATGCTCTATTGGAGGATGCCATTATCATGTGTCAAATTATAATTTGTAATTTTTCACTTCTGACCTTGTTAGCAACTTGACTTGACCTGCACTTCCTTTACTGTTGGGGACAGTGTTGGAAGCATGCGACTTAAAGCAACAGCTCCATCTATTGGCTCATAGAAGCTAATACACAAAGCTAAAGTTAAAAATTATGAATTTAAATTAATAAATATACTAAAATACCAAAACAGAAGAAAAATACATACTCTTAAAAAAAACAGTCTTTGTTTAATGTAAGAATTTAAATTTAAGTATCAAATTAGACGAATGGCACAGTTCAAAGAGTCGACTGTATCATGTTTTATTGGCAGACAGCAAGACCATCAACAGACAGATGCACAGGCAACGATAAAAACTACATGTAAATGTACAGTTTACTCCAAAACACACATCAGGAATTCATAATAAAGTCAAGAGAGAGTTACAAAAAAGATTAGAGCAATTATAATAAATTAATATTAATGTCAAGAGCAGATGAACTATGGCATAACTATACAGGATTGTACAACATTTTGAGTCAATTACTAGCTTATAAAAGAACGAAATAGTGATTCATTTCCTTTTCAAAGTGCAGCAAAATGTCAGGCCGTAAGAAGCGACACACAACAATACTGAGCACCGTTGGGTCTCATGAAAAAAAAAAAAAAACACTTCAAATAAATAGTAAAGGTCACCATCTTCATTCAGAGAAAAATCGGATCCATTCAAACTTCGGCACAGTGTCTGTCAAGTTACAATTAATTCTTGACTAACTTTTTTTGTTTTTGACATTTCACACTCGACGTTTTATCACAGTTCATCGTCACAGATCTGTTTGACATTTTACAGAAAGATTCATAGACTCTTCAGAGAAAGCCTTAGCCTCCAGTGACAGGTACAAGTCTAATTAAAACACAAGAAATGGCTTTTACCGTTTGTAAACTGATCATCTTTTGGTTCGGTTTCTGTAAACTCACATTTTTGAGACTTAACATGACAAACTAAAGCACCTGACAACAGTCCTGACTGCTCTATGGAGTGTAAATGATCAAAATAAAGTCAATTTATGATTTTATTTGTAACATGGTGCAACTATGTAAGAGTATGGTACCCTCTTAAAGCTGCACTGTGGCATGTTTTTAAATGGCTATAGGGAAGTACTGTATTTGAAAATAAAAAGTTACGTGTTGTAAATGGTATTATTGTGAATGGGTCTGTTAGTTGCACATTATGGTTTCCTTTTCAATTAATATTTAAAGGGATGTTTCAGCCTTTTGTTAGTGTGGTTTTCTTTGATGTGTTTATACTGTCTTCAGGTTATTAAGAATACTTTTGATCAGGCAGGAGTGAGTGTTTTTTATCTGCTTGACTAGTTTTGGAAACTTCCTGTAGCTTTCGTCAGAAGTGTCACTGTGTTGAAACTTGTCAAGCAGGTAAAGAAACACTCCTGCCTGATCATACAAAACATATTCTTAATAAAGTGTGGTTTTAACTAAATAAACGGTTATCAGCACTGTCCCAGTTTGGAGAAGCAGACAGGAGCAATGCAACAGAGACTAAACTACACTATGTTCTGATGGTGCAAGTAAACGCTGTATTTAAAACACAGGACTACATTAATGTCTTTGTGTGTGGAGGATATCTGTAATAATTGTAAAACATTATGAAATAAATGCATTTAAATGTTCTCCATTTAACACACACTTGTACTGATGGTGGTTTTCCCTGGCTCCATTAGCCCTCATAGTCATTGCTCCAGTCTACTTCTTCACTGACACCTATTCCTCAAACACCATATTTAACAATTCGATCCAATCATAAAAGCAAATGTTTTTTTTTTTAATTTGTTTGATCACAAATGTTTTGTACTTAAGAAGTGTCTTGCATCCCCACTATAGACTATATATAAAGTTGGACAAAGGGCTTCATACTGCCATCTTGAGTCTGGCTGCAGTATATTACATGAGGTACAAACATTTTCTTTTATTTACTTTTATTTCCATGAAAGAGCGCTGTATTGACCTTTTGGGACTTGTTTTGTATTATTTCTGGACGAGAACCAACCAGGTTAGACACTGGATGTGCTTAATAGGACTTAAAAAAAAATCATTGAATAGTCACTGGCGTTTGTGTCCAAATATCATCACTATATAAAATACTTTGACTAATATTAACTAAAGGTCACTAAAAGGTCAGTGAATGATGATGGAAAATCCTAACTTCCCAACAAATTGCTAAACATTTAAGCTAATAACATTAAAAAATTATGTTTATTTACATTGCTTCACATTATTAGCCAAAAGAAAACTACTTTAGACATTAGAGTCCTGCAAACCATCTTCAAGCTAAAATAGAGGCTGTGTGTTTTGTTGAATACAAATAAATCCAATGGTGCCACATGCACTGCTATCTCACTTAGCTTAAGCTATCACACACAAGCTAAAGGCTAACAGCTGTGGTAATCTGGCTTTTGTGTGAAATTAGAGCAACATTCCTAGAAAAATAATGTGAAAACTCACAGCTGATTCTGTTACTTGGGCTTTTTCCATTTTAAAGAGCGGCATTAGTCGCGTCATGTTTACTCTATTGACCGAAAGGGACATGTAAGAGAGCGCACAATTTGGAAACGGTTCAATGGTCAGAGCTGTCATGGGCCAATGTGTCACTAGGTTTTTAGAGGTTGTCCCCCCCAAAAAAAAGATTTAGGCCAAATTCCTGTCTTCTTGACGTTGCAAAAGTTAATGTTTGACGTTATCTCGTGGCAAACCTTCTGTGACAAAGTGGGATTAATGAGTTTCTGGTTCAAACGCAAGCCATTTCTGTGGGAAATGCATGAGCAATGCAATGAAATAGAGCAATGTTATGTCATTTATGCAGCTCAGGACTCTAAAACAATGCTGTCTGCTTGAATATACAGCTATTTAACTAATATTTTTTTTTTTTCTAAGAAAACTTCTCCTTTAAAGCATGCTCCTAAGTTAAGGTTTAGTCGGTGTTTAATGCCATTGACACTGGCTGTTGTCTGGTAAATAACAAAATGCCCTTTTAAATAAAACAGGCTGTGAGCACCTCAAACACAGAAGTACAGTAATCATGGGAATGTTTAAGAAAATATTATATACAAAACCTTCATTTTTGTCTCTTGAAATGAAGAGATTAAAATACAAAACACAGAATGGAGACCCAGCATTGTAGACGTTGACCATGGATCTATTATAGAATCAAACATAATTGAGTGATCATTGATTTTAAATGGAAAGCGGCTTATTGGCACATATGCTAAAAAGGTTTCCAGGTAACAGGTTTGTTTCTGCATTATCCAACACATTTAGTTTATCCACTGAGCGCATATTTACTCACTATGACTTTGGAACCTAATGTCTGTAGTAGTGTCAGTTCCATCTGACCAATGGGCTTGCAGATATAAAACTGTGACATTTTTATTTAATTTTTTTTAGCTACTTGGACAATTTGTGACAATACATATAACAATATTCTACCAATTTATTTGTTTTAGGAGCCCTTTCAGAAGTCAACATTTTGTCTCATTTTAAATTATGGTCTATATAGTCCTTAAGTCACACCCCTTTCTAAACTGACTGTCCAGAAGGTCTGCTGCACAGAACCATCTGGAAGAGCAAAGGACAGGGACTTTAGATGAAAACTTGGTTGGTGATTGGATGAGTAACCTTCTATTATCAGGTTATTTGATCAAATCAGAGCAAAGCCATGTTGTTTTCATTAATAAAGAAAGTTAGGTTTGGTAACCATCATTTTAAATCTTTATCAATGTCCATTGTAGTCCATGAATTATTATCCTCTACCTTCAAGGATTTTCAACAAACAGGGGTGTGACTCGTGCACTCTGCAGAAAATCAATATATTGTCACTGCACCACGAGAGGAAAAACAACACTGGCCACTTGAGGAACTGCCAACAGGGCAGAAAAAGTCATACTGAATTTAGTCGTCTATAATAAAACCATGATGTAAACTTGTGACTTTTGGACAACAATAAAAGATCATCGAGAATATAGACTTGGCACTAAACACTCAAGACATGAGTTGAGTGCAAGTCCCACTGACATCAGACCCAGGCTGTGTCCGATATTCACTCAAATCCACTCCTTTATCTTAGAAACATAGTCTACATAGTGTTCTGTTCAAAAGAGAGTTTTCTACACATTAAGTGACACATTAGCTTAATTTACGAAAGTAACAAACAAAGGGAAAAAAGAACTTCAGAACCAAACAGGACGTGCTATTTTTTTTCAATAATATATATATATATATATATATATATATATATATATATATATATATAGTTTATCTGTGCATTTTTCCTTCCATTTATTAACAAGATTTGACCTTGTTTTACGTTTTTATATCCAGAGTACAGACCTTTCCTGTAAACCGTAAAGGCATTAACTAAATAATCATTCATTTATTTAGGTTAAAAAAATGAATGAGCTAAAGGTTTGGCATTGATTTAGGGTCATTATCGGTTACTCATTCGTTTAAGTCGAGTGCAGTTGAATCCACTACAACACTCCTTCACTGCACCAGGATTACTGAGTGAATTCGGACAGAGGCCTACAGAGGTGTTTGAAAAGCGTTAGTGTGAGTTCACAGGACCGACTCGATGGCCTCCGGTGTTGACTCCAGGGCTTTGGTTTGGTGAGTGACCAGCGGCGACGTCTCCTCCTCGGCTTGAAAGTTAGCGACGGCCTCCACTCGGACCTCACACAGCTCCTCATCTCGGTGCTCTCTCTGCTGCTGCTTCTTCAGCTCTTGTTGGTTTATGTGGTGAAGGATCCCGGCTCCTAACGCGTCACCTTCAACGTTCACCACTGTGGTCGTACGGTCACTGCACAAATAAAGAAGACTTCATTAAAAAGTGGCTTTCGAAGAGGCTAATAGGCCAATCAAAGTGTCATATTATATTTTTGTAGACTTTAGGTTCCATTTAAAATTTCTAATAGACAACCAGAAAGTGGCATTAGTGGCCGTTTATCATTTTTTTGTGGCCTCACTGGAGTTTGAACAGCATATTAAATAGGTTTGGACTTTTATAAAACAAGACTTTAACAGTAAAAGAATAATATGCAAGATTTCTGGTGAACATTTTATTCAGTTTTTTAATCTACGACTTCCTCTAAAACAATTGTAAAAGTAAAGGTATCTGAAAACTAACTGTCCATTGTCTGTATCAATCATTTTCAGAGCGACTTTCTTGTAACACTTGGAAAAGCTGAAAAAGTGAACAGCACATTTCTTATTAGCTCCAAACAGCCCAAACTGTGAGTGGAAAATTAACTTTATTATCTTCAGACTCATTATTTTTAAAACAAGATTATTTTAGACTGTTTAGGATGGAAAAATGTTTGTTTCAGCTTGTCCAAGTTTAACATTAACGAGTACAATCATTACTCATGCTGTTTGTCGAATGAACACTTCTTCTACTGCATCAGACTGCATTAGGTTTGTCTGTGGGTTTACTCACACGATCCAGTCGACAGCGAGCATCAGTGACAGGTCGTTGGTGGGCAGACCGATGGCCTCCAGGATGATGGCAATGGTGATGATGCCTCCGGCTGGGATACCCGCTGCCCCAACACTGGACGCTGTGGCAGTCACTCTGTAACAAGATAAGCCTGGTTAGTTATAGAACAGATTTAATAACAAAGTAATAAAAGGCAACAAAAAAGGTCTTTTTGGTAAAGAATGTCTTTCTTTTTACTCACAGAATGGTAAATATCTGGCCTGCGTTGAGCTCAATGTTGTTGAGTTGAGCGATGAACACAGCGGCGACGCACTGGAAAATGGCGGCTCCATCCATGTTCACCGTGGCTCCGATGGGAAGGATGAAACGGCTGATGCGTTTGTCCACACCGTTGTTCTCCTCGACGCACTTTATCATCGAGGGAAGAGTCGCAGAACTGAAAAAGAAGAGCTTTAGCCTTAATCCTGTTTTAATGTGGACTTTAGAGGAAGATACTGAGAGGAAAATGTACCTGGAGCATGTGGCGAACGCTGTGGTGAACGGCGTTATGAGTCCCGACAGGAAACTGAAGGGGTTTTTTCTCGTGAAGATGAAGTAGATGAACGGCAGGACGAGGCCTCCGTGAATAACGTGTCCCAGGATCGAGGCGAAGATGTACTTTCCCAAACTGGTGACCAACAGGGCCACGTCTTCCATCTCCACGATCTTACTACCGACCAGGAACATGATGCCAAACGGGATGTACCTGAAAACACAAAGAGAACAGTACAGTAAAGAGCAGTGGGTGTATATATTAAAAGTCTATATTAGTACTTTATATGAGACGAACAAAGATCAAGCCAAACATAAATCTAATTAAAGCCGCAAGCGGCGATAAAGGCCCTCGCCTCCCTTGAGACCGCGGGGACACATGCACTCGGAGGATTGCATTTCGTGCTTTAAAGCGTAAACTTCACGGTAATGTCAAATAACCGGGCCTGTGTTACTGCTGGGGCCTGTTACACCACCTTGTAATTTAGAGTTAAAGGTCTCCACAATCCCTGGTTTTCCTGGGAGCTGTCTAAACCTTTGAAAATAATAGATTATGCTTGGGCTAAGGCGAGAAAAACAAAGTACTGGCTGGAGATTTGAGATGACTCAGGAATCGCTGCACCCCCCTGTTTAAAAAGGCAAAATGTAAATATTACTTGTCTAAAAGTACAAGGTTACAAGTTCCAAAGGATTCTGAGGAGTTTTCTAAGACTCTAGCCGTGGCTCTGGAGGGGCCTCCTCTAAAGGAAGGATCCTGGCAATTGGGAAATGGCATTTATTTCCCAAAGATTGCCTCTTCACAGACTCATTACGACCACAGCCACAAATGTATCAAAAACAAATTGATAACTTTTTTGGCACACGTGTCTAGATGATACTCACCAAATTTGGAGCTGTTTAGATGAAAAGCCTTTAGCACAAGGGGTGTGATTTAGGTGGTCACGCATTCCACCCAACATAGTAGATTTTCTGTTGAATTTACGGTATGGCTGTAATAAACTTTTCTGTTTGCCCTGAGGTGTCCTATGGATGTACCAAGTTTTGTATTTCTACATTGGAAAAATGTACTTTCCTTTTCCATAGAACCAATGTATTTTGACTTTTCTAGGGGTCGCCACTGAGTCATTTTTCATATTTTTTTTTCAGCGACTTCAAATACATAAATTTTTCGCTGGGCTTGAAGTCTGGGACCAATAAAAATGACTTTTAGTTGCACGTTTACTGGGTCAAATTGAAAATCATTTTTCAGAAAAATTATAATAAAAAAAAAAAAAACAAATTATAATAAAAAAATATATAACTCGAGCAAAAACGACAAGAAAAACGCCTGTCTATTTTACACACATGTGTTTAGCTCATTTTGCCCAAGTTTGGTGTCTGTGGAATGAAGCAGCTATTTTCTGTTGTTTTTTAAAAAAGAGGTGTATTTTAAGTCGGTTCACATTTTCAATTCAAAATGGCCGCCTTCCCGTGTGTGATAGGGTGTGGTCCCCATTGGCTTTTTTGTTCATAAGCCCATGGTGGATGTGTGTACCAAGTTTCATTTGCCTACAACAAACTAAAAATTTCACTTCTCATTGACTTTTTTTACATTTTTGGGACGTTGCTATGGCAACACATTTATAGATAGGGGGTGGTTGTCATTGGCTTTTATGCTCGTCATGACATAAGAGACGTGTGTACCAAATTTTATGTCTCTATGACAAACTAAATTCTTGGGTCCCATTATAAGTTTGTAGGGGGCGCTGGAGAGCCATTTCTAAAGATAAAACTTTTATTTACATATTTTTTTGTTCAGGTCATGAATGTGCACAAACGCCTTTTTGGGTCCAACTCGATCCGAGAAGGCGTTTGAGAGTTAAGAGACGTTTTATTTTCACAAAAATGGCCACCTCGTTACAGGCTTGCCACACCCATACCCGATAAGATATCAACAACAAGGTTACAACTTTGGTTGGCACACGTGTCTAGATGATACTCACCAAATTTGGGGCCATTTAGATTAAAACACAATGATTTGCATCTTTCTGCGCAAGGGGTGCGATTTTAGTGGCCGCGTTTCACCCCACATGGCGGACTTCCTGTTAAGTTTAGGGTGTGACTGTCATTGACTTTTCTGTTTGCCCTGAGGTGTCCTATGGATATACCAAGTTTCATTTTTCTGCGTTGAAAAAAACTTACTTTCACTTTCCATAGGCCCAATGTATTTTGATTTTGTAGGGTCGCCACTGAGTCATTTTTCGCTTTTTTTTGGCGACTTCAAAAACATAACATTTTCGCCGAGCTTGAAGTCTGGGACCAATAAAAATGACTTTTTGTGCATGTTCACTGGGTCAAATTTAGGATCATTTGGTCACAATAAAGATAAAAAAAAAAAAAAAAAAAAAAAAATTCCGAGCAAAAACAATAGGCCCTCCCGGTCATCACCGGCTCGGGCCTAATAAAATGTTGAGAATAAAAAATTGTAATGGAACAAATTTTACATCATTTATATTTATGTATAATTACTCTAACTACTCTAAAACTACTTTTTATTTTTTTTGCCAAAACATATAAAGAAGTATATTTTTAATATTATATTGCTTCATAATTACTTATAAAGCTTGTTTTTAATAACTCTTTATAAATAGACCTGTTTTTTTTCTGGCTTTTAACAAAAACAACTACAAAGAGTTTCTTTGTAACCGCCATGCTTTCCCCGTCCCTCACTGTGTATAAAAATGTACATTAGTCAAATCCCTCAAACGGCGGACATATTCAAAAGCAGGAGAGTCGTACTGACCACATGATCCAGGACACCAGCACCATCGTGGCCTCGTTGAAGGCGTTAAAGAATCGGATGAGCTCTTCTCCCTCTTCTCCCAGTTTCCTCAGAGCCACACCAAAGACCATCGCGAACAGGACCAGACCCAGGATGTTCATACCGTCTGTCTCTGTCCCATAAGGAACCTACAAGACAGCAGAGTTACACTGTAGAGAGGAAAGCACAGAGGAAAGCTATAAATAATGGTCCAACAATTCATACAAAACACTAATCAATTAACCCCAGGTTTAAAATAAGTATAAAAGTCATGTCATTTAAAGTAATTAAAAAAGACAATGAGACATAAAAACACATCGATTAAGAGACATGTCTTTAAACCAGATCCCAATATATATATAACGGAAAAGTCGATCTAAAGTTTTCTGTTTTAATGGTAATAGTGTTAACATAGATGCGTTAATATTGTATGTAACAACATCAGATTATTTTTCTGCTTCAGCCGGTTTGTTGAGTCAAGATGAGCTACTCCCCAGATGTTTTCATAATAATACATGCTTTTGACAAGACGAAGCCAAGATGCATAGCTGACATTACAATCTAATGCATCCACTGTTTGGGCTAACCCTGTTGGTCGACAGTGTACACGGCTCCAGACGCACTACAGCCGGCTGCAGTAGGATTCACTGAACTGAAACTGGAGAAGGATAATGGAAAAGGACAGGGACAAATCCTGAGCTTATTGTCCCGTTTGCTCGGCAGCTTCATGTCCTGGCACTGAGCACCGAGAGACTCAGCTCTGGAGCCGAGCCAAGACCAGAAATGCCCCTGACCCTTGGCATTGGGTCAGAGTGAACAAATACTGCACTACAGAGAAGTTGGTAAATTTCCAATACTATTAAAACAGTATGTGGGAGTTTAAAGCTATAGAATGCACTTTTAAAAAGGCAGTGGTGAATGTTATAAAACAGACCCAAAAAATATATATATTCTGGAGAAATAACTGTATTTAATCAGTTGCACTGTTATTCTAAGGATTTTGTTGGAGCCTTAACACACAATCCTTCAGACTCTAACCTGACTTCATTTGGACTGGCTGCATTTATGAGGTGTGTTTTTCTCAAAGACTTCTACTCAATGGACTTTTTTTACCCACCAACCAACCCAGAACTTTTACCCACCTGTGATGCCTGAAAAAAATCTGATCTGGTATCTCATATTTAACTACATTACATTGAGATTATGTCAAACCAGTGGACCATTATGTAAATAGTGTTGAGACCTGCTGAAACTGCAGAGGGTCAGACCAACCTGTCCTTAAGCCAAGACTTGGATCAACTCCAAACACTTCACACTGGACAACAACATCTGGTCACAAAGAGCTGTACGTCAGAACCCACCACTTTAACAACCCTTTATGGGCAAAGGAAGGTCATATTACGTTTAGTTTGAGCTGTTTTTACAATGACCTGATGTTGTTGAAGGGTTTTGTTTATGTTGACTCAACTGTTTCGGGCCCAGACACACCTTGGCCCACACTGCCCCCAGTGGTCAGGTAATATATAAGTCAGCACAAAAATAAACCCAAAACCAAAAGTGCATTATGGCTCCAACACAAGCTAAGAACTTCCGTCGAAAGCTGAAGGTGTATTTCTTGCACCACTTTTGGTCCAGACTCGAGAAGATGATCACTGCAACTTGACTGACAAACTGTTCACTCGAGCTTATCTTTCTTTAGGATTAATAAAGTATTCATCTAATCTAATAGAACTCAGATTAAAGTTCATACCTTCTGGTAGATCGAGGTACCATTGGTGGTGTTCCCAACAGCAACCATCTTGTAGTCTGTGGCGTACTGCAAAAACAAAAGTAGGTTTTAGTTCAAGTTTTACATTTTTATTTTTGATTAGTGTAGTCTGCCATTTTTTTATTGTCTTTCTACTTATTTTTCCTATTTATTCAGGATGTGTTTCTGGTACAGTTTAGTTCAAACACTAAAGTGAAAGTAAACAGAAAAACATTAGATCAAGCTATTTTGGAAAACATCTTAAGAAGTAAACTAAAAATATGAACAGACCTAAAATGTAAACAGAGCTTTCTGGAACAAAGAACAACATTTTCATTATTCGTTTTGAAAATGAAGTGCATGTTTGAAGATGGGGACTGTCTTCTCCATTTTAATCCTCATTTTGAGTCAGGGGACCCTTGCTTTGACCATGTATAGCCTGAGGTTTCCTATAGAGTCCCAGACTTTAAATAAGCTCCTGACACAAACACTGGTCTGATTGGACAGCTTCTCTTGACTGTAATAACTCTCACACTTTCACAAGTCTGTTTTGTGTAAACCTCCACTTTCCTCTGCTTTTTCAGAGTAATCCTTGGTTGGAAGCGGTCTGCGGAGCTACAGCGCTGTGTAAGCTGCAAAAACGTGGGAAGGAGGAGGGTTAATGACCCAGACGCACTTCGAAACTGCATTTGCTCTCTTTTCCCTGGTCTCTCTGGGTTTATTATTCACCGGCCTTTCCCTCAGCAGTGACAAACAGAATGACAGCACAAATTATATTCTGCATTTCAAATTATTTAGATTAAAGTGACTATTGTGTTGCATTGTGTTGAGTGTTACGTTGAAAATAAAAGCAGTGAAATACAGAATAAATAAATGTTAAATTAAAAGGAAAATCAAGTGGGTGCTTTAATTGTTTGGCAGCCAATCATTACTGTCAGATGATCATTACACAAATTGTCTGATTGGTGCTAAAAAATTAAGATAAACTGGCAAAAAATGCACCAAAAACTTTCACTCTTGCAGTTTTTTGAGGTGTCTTAGCAGGAAAGTAAACTTGCTGTTTCAACATTTGTCAGAAACGGAAAATTAATTGTTCCCAGCTCTTTCCGAGTAAAACGAAAAAGTCTGCATAGACTCCGTTAGATTTATTACACCAGACCTGCTCCCAACCATCATCCTACATGCACTTAAGACTGGATAATAACCGGCCAAATGGTCCAATATTGCCCACGGGTCTTGTGTTTGACATGTGCTTAAGAGCGTCCATTTTATTTCCCCAAATATTAGACTTTCCTCTTTCTTAACGTCGCCTAAAGCACCCGTCCCGTAATTGTAGGAAAGTGCACCGGGACGTGTTGAAGTCCACTGAGCCGAGGAGCGTTGCTAGGTTCGTCGGAAAGGAATGGCTTCTCCATGGCAACGGCCGGTAACCAAGGGACGAGGAAAAGAGGCATTGGGTCTGTATTGTGAACGTCTGCTCATTAATAAGTCTCGTAAATGAAGCAGGAGTGGCGTCCGCGTTGGGTCGAGGACATAAATTATAGAGAACAATTCAGACGAGACACAGGTGGAGACGAAAGGAGACGGAAAGAGGTGATAAAACAAGGAAGAGGAGGAGAACGGAGTAATGAAAAGTTGGCACTCACCGAACGGAAAGCAGCAGCCACCAAGTTCGCCGGAAATAAATTCCTAGAAAAAGACAAGAAGACATGAGAAGTTAGCAGGAATTACAAACAAAAGCAGGAATTCTGTTTGAATTAGAAATCACAATGGGACTTTTAGGATGAAGACATGGTTGATGGTGATGTAAAGAAAAAACACAATAACTGATAAAGTCCAGAGTGTATTAAGACCAAAAAAAAGACCATTATGGCTGAGGTTAGGACCAAAACAAGGCTTAAAAGACTAAAGATTTACGAGGTTAAATGGGAATAGTTAGGAAACCCGTACATTTTAACTAATTAAGACAAGTTTGGTAGCATTTAAAGCAGCACCAGGAGGGAATTTTTGACTCAGTTTAATTTAGTATTATTTATGTAACCTCATATCAAATCCTTCAAAGGGCATACAACACCCAATGTCTTTAGACCCTCCATCAGGTCAAGGACAAAATAACCCCATAAAAAAAAAAAAAAAAACTGAAACCATTTCACCCAATTACACCTAAACACCAGCTTAGGTTTTGACTCTTCTTTAATGTTTCTTTCATTTAAAATGTCCTGTGTCCAAGACCAAAAACTGAAGTCCAAAAAGGGTTTTAAGATGGGACAAAGACTCTAGACTAGGACCAGTCCCAAGTGTTAATGTTTCCCCAACAACAAACAAGAGAAAGAGCCTCTCTTTCATTGAAACATTGCAAGAAACTCATACCCACTGAGCTATTTATCTCAAAAGACATTCAATACAACAGTAACTAATTCTAATTGAAAATAAAAGGATGATGGTTTCCCTGCTCTCTCTCTACTGACTGCATCTCCCCCTTTCCTCCATCACGGTGCCATCCTTCAGCCTCCAACAATATTATATTTTTGATTATGGTCTAGTCCTTTGTTTGAGTCTGAATAAGTCTGTTTAGTTAAAAGTTAGTCTCCGACTGTTCTCTCCTCTCGTACGTCCTTGTCCCAGAAAATACATGTGTAAAGTTTTCATTCCTGCTCCTGAAAGTCTTTAGGAAGTGGTGAAAGTAACAAAAAAGATTTAATAAAACTGGAGTCAAAGGGCTGTGTTTAGGAATGTGGGAGATCTGAAGTGCATGTGATTTAATAACGTAAATATTTGTTATGTCCAGTCAGCGTCCATGCGTTTAACGTGACAGTAATTGTTGTACTTCTGAAAAATCCTGGAAAGACAGTAAATTTTGTAGTTTAGTAGTTAATTAAATGGAGTAGCTGTGGAGCTTTTGTTGTCTTTTTATTTACAGCTGCTTCAAACATTTGGAGCTGACCAGAAGGAAGAACAAATTCACAAACGAAAATGTTGTGTTGAACTGATAAACGTCAAGTAACATGAACTTTCACCTGTCGGTTTATAAAATCACATGCAGTTTTATCACACTTTATTCACACACTTTTTATCAATTTACATAACATTTCATTTGTCAGTTTGTTCATTTAAATTCATTTTACGTTTTTTTTATTCACTTTTATCACATCCAGTGTTATATTCATGAAAGTCAAGTTAAATGTGTCTCTAGCTAAGATAAAAATGTATACATAATGAGTTCAACACATTACCATCTCATATTAGGATGTCATAAATGCATGCAACAGGGATTTGGTGGTAAATGTTAAAAGTAACACAACTGTACCATGTGACTGTGACACCAACTCCCAACAAATGCCAAGTAGGATTTCTGGCTCAAATCCTTGGATCTTCCTTTGGCCCAGTTTTAGTTGACACAGAGCAGTAATACAGCGCTGATTTAAATCTGTGCCAGCACTTTTTCATAAAAAACAAATCATTAATGTCATAACCAGAATTTTTTACTTGACTTAGGTCAATATAGTTTTTTTTTTTGTTTTTTGTAATCTATGCAAATAAAAACAAACTGGGTAATGTGTCCCACTCACAGTATATAGTTATCAGGACTTTTATTGAAAATTTGCATTGGATATGTCCCGACTATAACAAAAAGAAAAAAGTCAAATTTATTTTTATTGCACATTTAAAACTTGACGGAAGTGCTGTACAGATAAAATAAAATAGCATAACATAACAAAACATAACGTAACAAACAACACAACATAACATACGCCTAACATCAAACTAAACAAAATACATTCAGACATTTTAATCCAAGGCCATAAATGTCCAATAACTCAACCGTGTGTCTCCAGTGAAGTCTCTTAAATTAGGCCACTTAGTGTCCAGTTAAGTGGTCCGTCTAATTAAACGTTCCTAATCTGCCGTGTTCATAAGTGACATTAATGCAGCCAATCAGTCTGAAGCTGACTCTAAATCTGAGCCGACACAGCCCTTATGCTTTTCTTTCCACTTGTACAGATCCATTGTGAGACTTTCCCTGAAGGAGCCCGAGTCTCGGCCCCATACCGGGTTTATTTTCTCTGCTGTTACTAGCACACACAGAGGATCAGTGGGGCACATTACACACTGTTTGTGGTCACTGTAATCTCACAGGTCACGCCACACTGTCCAAATACAAACACAGCCCGTGTCCATTCCCATAAATTCAGACTGGCTGCTCATAAGTACTGGTCAAAGAGGTCACATTTTCTTGATTTTAACTCTTTCTTGATATCAATCAGAAGATTTTTCTACTTTTTTCTCTCCATAATAAGCACTATAGAAAATTGAAGTATTATAATAATACTTTTCTAAGCGCTTTTCAAAATAAATTCAAAGATTATTATCATTATGATTATCATTATTATTATTGCACCTTAAACAAGATTTTGAGGCAAACAACAGATAGACTAACCCCACAGTGTGTTGTAACAGTGAGACTGACCGATCCTTAGAATCCCACTGGATTTAAAGCATTAGTTTAGTCAAAGTTCAAACACTAGAAGGTCCTTGGACTGTGCTGACCTCTTTGTTTGTTCTTTTGTTCGTTCTTTTGTTCTTTATGTTCTGTTCAATAAAAAAAGGCTTCTTATTGACACATTTAGTTTCTTAGTCTATATCTGGATGTAGTTTTGTGCTTTAGAACTGAAAAAGCACTTTGCAAAAGGATTAAAGGGAAGTTTAAACAGATATTTTCCCAGGAGCATTCAATATCATTCATTTAGGAAGTGTTTTAGAAAAAAAAAATTGTTGAGACCAGAAGATGCCTTTTGCAGTGCCTCTGGGGCCCATCCAAGATATCTGTATATGTTGACCTTAAATTACATCTATAGGGGTTTTTTTTAAATATATTTTTAGATTATTTAAAGGAAGGCATTTTAGCAGCATAAACCATGACCTGGTTGAACAAGAAGCTACAAACACATTTATACTCGTGATGACAGTATGTATTAGTCCTATCTTCAGCTCCCTGCTCCAGAGCTGCTCAGTGAAGTAACCTTTTATTTTAGTTTCTGGTGCAGATCTTGGGTTTCCACGCATCACATGATTGAGGTCTGAATGTGGTTTAACCCTGGGAACTCTAAGCTCAGAGAGTGGTTTCTCACACTGCGGAGACTTTAGCCACTCTCTTATGCAACAAGTGGGTCTCCATTTCAAACAAACCCACAGGTTTATGAGCCCAGGTCAGATAATGTTGTTTTTGGTCTATTGCAGCATTTATCTATTACTATACGTCTACAATAGAGGTGCACAGTGAGAAAAGTGTAATCCAGTGTTGCTATTGGAAACTGCAAAGACAATTCACCTGAGGTTTATGTTTATGCCTTTTAGCTCTGTGTATTTTTCAATCTGAATGGTCAAATGTATGAACAAACAAAAGCCTACCACATAGAATAACATTTATAATAGTTGCATATGATAATAATGTTACAATATCTTCTACAGCCCTAATCAAAAACATAATATTAAAATAAATAAATATAATTATGTAATGTTCTGAAACCCTCTAAACCAGTTGATCTGAAGGTGAGCAACACGTGAGAGGAAATAAACATAACTATATATACCTGGACATATGTATAATTATGTCCAGGTAGAACCAGACTTGTTCTTTAGGCAAAGGCATTATGTAAGAAAGAAAAGTGTGCCTTCCCTTGGATAGGATCAGGAGGGAGTCGTCAGAGGGACAGCTCAGGTCAGAGGTTTAGGACAGACATGTCCAAAGTCCGGCCCCGGGGCCAGTTATAGCTCAGGGTGAGATTGTATGTGGCCCTCAACTTCAGAAATAAAATGTGTTGTTTATGAGCAGCAGCTTTATACAAACAGGTTCAAATCCAACTAAAACCAGTTCAAATCCAACTAAAATCTGTTCAAATCCAACTAAAACCAGTTCAAATCCAACTAAAACTTGTTTAAATTCACCTAAAACCAGTTCAAATCCAACTAAAACTTGTTCAAATCCAACTAAAACTTGTTCAAATCCAACTAAAACCAGTTCAAATCCAACTAAAACTTGTTCAAATTCACCTAAAACCAGTTCAAATCCAACTAAAACTTGTTCAAATCCAACTAAAACCAGTTCAAATCCAACTAAAACTTGTTCAAATTCACCTAAAACCAGTTCAAATCCAACTAAAACTTGTTCAAATCCAACTAAAACCAGTTCAAATCCAACTAAAACTTGTTCAAATCCAACTAAAACCAGTTCAAATCCAACTAAAACTTGTTCAAAACCAACTAAAATCTGTTCAAATCCAAATAAAACCAGTTCAAATCCAACTAAAACTTGTTCAAAACCAACTAAAATCTGTTCAAATCCAACTAAAACTTGTTCAAATCCAACTAAAACTTCCAAAACCTTGTAGAGAATGTCGGCCCTTGTAAATTTGACTGACAGAGAGGCCAGGTTGAGATGGTTTGAACATGTTCAGAGGAGGGACAGTGAATATATCGTCAGAAAAAGGAAGACATTTATGATGTAATGAAGGAGGACATTACAGTTTTTCTCAGATCAAAACTTACATTTTCAGAAATCAAGATGCTTTAGTGACTTTTGTGAATCAAGTTTGTTTCTTTCGTGTTTTTACAAAAAAGCAAATGCTTTGGTGCATTGTTTCAAATGAGTTTGTACAATTGTCTATTATTTCTTACACCGTTAGTTGCTTTAGTCATTCTTAACAAAATGGATTATGCTGCTCTCAGTTGAATAATCAAAGCCCTAAAAACATTATGGAATGGATTCATTGTCTGGGCCATTGTAGGGCTGGACGATATGGCCAAATTTTATATCACGATATATTTCTTAATTTCGGTCGATACGATATAATTTCGATATCAATATGAACAATATAAAAGCCTCATAAAAACTGCCAATAACGCCCACAACAGATGTCTGTACCGACAATCTTCTGAGGTTAATTCATTTTAAATGAATTATAAAATTATAAATAAATAAATAATAAATTAAAATTAATTTGCCAAGTCTATGAAACCTCCTCCTATAAAACTACATAAAATTTTAGAAATAAAAACAGGGGTCAGGGCGCTCATTTGTAGCCAAAATTTGCGCGTTGGAGATCAGCCTACTAGTGCTGTGCTGAGCACTGGTTTCGTGACTCTGCGGTGTACGTCATCACAAAAGTAGCCAATGGTGTTCTGCTCTTTCTGACGGCTGCGCGCCTAACGTCAGTCAGTGACAAATGCTGTTATATTATTATTATAATATATATTATTATATTGAAATATTGAAAATGTGTTTAATAATCATATCACCGTTATTGAAAAAAAAAATATTGCGATATATATTGATATTGAATTATTGTCCAGCCCTAGGCCATTGTAACCAAAATGAATAAACCAGTTCTCACAATCAGGCTTATCAAGTAAACAGGACTGTGTCTGAATAAATGTGAGAATGAGGAAGAACAGGTCAGTCAACCCTAAATATGCACAGTAGCTTAATATGGCTTTATCTAATTGTTCAATGAAAACATTCAGACATTGCATCATTAAATCAGTTCAACCAAAACTTATTTGATAGATAGAAATAGAGATATATAAATATAAATATAAACAATGGCACAATCTGTTTTCATTTTGATTTCATTTTGATATTTCCACTGACAGTAAAATGTACTTTTGAGAGAACAAAGGATTTTGAGTTTATTCAGACAGACAGACAGACAGACAGACAGACAGACAGACAGACAGAAGAATGCACAACACCACTTAAAAACAGATCTGCACAATAAAATAAAACCCTGCACAATATACATTTAACAAGACAGCTTTAACTGAAAATGTTACTGTATTTGTCCGACACTCACACTTTGTATTGGGTATTTTTAAGTTTGGTAGAAAGAAGAAAAAACTTTGATTGTTTTTGTTCCTTAGTTTGTTACAGCCTCATTGCAAAAGGTTAAGAGCAACAAAACCTGAGCTGAACGGTGCTCAAACTCCCCAGCTCAGTGTCTCTCTCTGACCAACAAAAACAAATATAAATTCTGACTCAACACTAGTATTTCTCTGAGAGTTTACTGCTGAATAACCACCTGCCACTGAGATAAGAGACGAGTGCTGACCGCTCAGGACCCAGTGGGCTCTGTTTGGGCTTTGGAGTAACTCCACATATACTCCATCAGTGCACAGCTGTCAGTGTCCCCTCGCTCTGTGAAAAAGTATTATTAGATCAACTGCTGCACGTCTCAGTGAAGGACATGTTAAAGTAAGGGCTGGAGCATCAGGAGCATCAGGCCCCAGTGTCTAAACTGGGGAGAGATTTTCAGTCAGACATTTTCTTAAGAAGTTTTTCAGACCAAATTATGGCAAGACTGTACATTGTTTCTCCGAGTCTGGGTAGTTCTCCAGACTCCACAGTAATCTTACACAGGGGTAGAACTCACTATATCCCACATGACACTATTTACAAGAACCTGTTTAACTTGTTAGGTATAATTAGTTTGACCTCAATGCATTTTGGTTAAAGAGATGGTTTAGAGGGTAGTGCATGTGTGAGCAGGTGCGTGTTTAGTGAGTGAACAGTGAGTGCGTGCATCATCCTGTGGTCACCTGGCCAGGTCCAGGAAAGAGTCGGTGGTCTCCTTGTCATTGCTGACGCTCTCCAGACTCAGGTGGTTGGTGTTAAGCGCGCCTGCGCCCACTCCCGGTTTAATGATGAAAGCGAGCGCGACCCCGATACCGGATGCAATCAGAGTGGTCACCAAGAAGTAACCCACCGCGATGCCCCCCAGTTTGCCCAGGGAGCGCGTGTCCAGGCTGGCGGCTCCGGACACGAGGCTGCACACCACAAGCGGCAGGATGATCATCTTGAGCATGCGCAGCAACATCTCGCCGGGGAAGGCGAAGTATGTCATCTGCGCCTTGGTCAGGTCCATGGTGCGGACCGCCATCCCGAGCCCCACGCCCACGAGGACCCCCGACACGGTCAATATCACGAGCAGGTTCCTCTTTAAAAACTCCAAGAGCCTCTGCCTCCACGAGACCTTCTCCAGGAAGGGCTCCGTGGACGTGTACTCCGGCAGCGCGTGGCCGTTCAGCTCGCTCTTTTTTTCCATCTTTGTCTGTTTCTCGTGGAGTGGCTCTGGAAAGCAGGGGCGTTTAATCACACGCTCCACATGCGTTAGGGTCGCGCAGTGAGCGGCTCGAAGCTGGTGCTGAGACTAAACCAAGCTCAGCAGCCAATAAACGAGCGGGACGACACAAAGACATGCGCAGAAAAGACGCCGGCTTCTGTCCGGGGCAAATGATGCAAGAGCGGCAGAGATTGCTTGAAAATCTGGCACCGTGACACAGTTTCCGCAGCTGCGAGTGGTCCAGGATAAAACAGGAGAAAGCACAGGCTGATAAACTCGTCCATTGGTCCTGTTGTCCTCTCCAAAGTCCAAACATGGACACCTCCTCCTTTAACACTAAAATGTTAGCCCCCATCTGTCTCTGTCCGGGTTTGTTGTAAAATCATGTTCACTGTAGAAATGCAGCCACAGATAAGAGATAATAGAGCCTCTCCTCCTTCTTTCTTTCCTTTAGTCCATCTTTCATGCTTTTAGAATAAAAACCTGATTGGTTTAGTCCAGTTTTTAGTTCTGGCTTTCCTGGTTTAGACCTGGTTCAGACCTGATTTAGTCCTGTTTAGACCTGGTTTAGTCCTGCTTTAGTCCTGCTTTAGACCTGGTCTAGTCTTGGTTAGGACCTGCTTTAGAACTGGTTTAGTCTGGGTTTAGACCTTGTTTAGTCCTGGTTAAGACCTGGTTAAGATTTGTGTTAAACTTTGTTTAGTCCACTTTGTTGTTATTAGGTTTGTTATAAGGTCATTCTGTTTTCAGTTTCAGAATGTTTTTAAGAAAACCTTTGACTGGATGGATGGACTTAGTTTTGATCAGAAAAGAGAAAGTGTTAGTTTACCTGCTCAACCAGTTTTGTCAATTCTTTATCAGAAACATCATGAGATGGTTTTGTGACGTGTCTTGTACCGAGACTTGTCGAGCAGGTAAACTAACACTTTCTCTTATCTGATCAAAACAAAGCATTCCAAAAATCTCAATTAGTCCTGGTTTAGATCTGGTTTAGTCCTGGTTTAGATCTGGTTTAGATCTGGTTTAGATCTGTGTTAGTCCTGGTTTAGATCTGTGTTAAGATCTGGGTTAGTCCTGGTTTAGATCTGGTTTAGGCCTGGTTTAGTTCTTGTTAAGATCTGGTTTAGTCCTGGTTTAGATCTGGTTTAGTCCTGGTTAAGATCTGGTTTAGTCCTGGTTCAGTCCTGATTTAGATCTGTGTTAGGCCTGATTTAGATCTGTGTTAGTCCTGGTTAGTCCTGGTTTAGATCTGGGTTAGTCCTGGTTTAGTTCTTGTTAAGATCTGGTTTAGTTCTTGTTAAGATCTGGTTTAGATCTGTGTTAGGCCTGGTTAAGATCTTGGTTAGTCCTGGTTTAGATCTGGTTAAGATCTTGGTTAGTCCTGGTTTAGATCTGGTTTAGGCCTGGTTTAGTCCTGGTTAAGTCCTGGGTTAGTCCTGGTTTAGATCTGGGTTAGTCCTGGTTAAGATCTGGGTTAGTCCAGCTTTAGTCCTGGTTTAGATCTGTGTTAGTCCTGGTTTAGATCTGTGTTAGTCTTGGTTAAGATCTGGGTTAGTCCTGGTTTAGTTCTTGTTAAGATCTGGTTTAGTTCTTGTTAAGATCTGGTTTAGTCCTGGTTTAGTTCTTGTTAAGATCTGGTTTAGTCCTGGTTTAGATCTTGTTAAGATCTGGTTTAGTCCTGGTTTAGATCTGGGTTAGTCCTGGTTTAGTTCTTGTTAAGATCTGGTTTAGTTCTTGTTAAGATCTGGTTTAGATCTGTGTTAGGCCTGGTTAAGATCTTGGTTAGTCCTGGTTTAGATCTGGTTAAGATCTTGGTTAGTCCTGGTTTAGATCTGGTTTAGGCCTGGTTTAGTCCTGGTTAAGTCCTGGGTTAGTCCTGGTTTAGATCTGGGTTAGTCCTGGTTAAGATCTGGGTTAGTCCAGCTTTAGTCCTGGTTTAGATCTGTGTTAGTCCTGGTTTAGATCTGTGTTAGTCCTGGTTAAGATCTGGGTTAGTCCTGGTTTAGATCATGTGAAGTATTGGTTTATTATCGATTAACTAATGTACTTTTTTATGTCCAACTCAAATGGTGCAATACTTATAGAAATTGTTGAATTGGGTGAAGAGCTGACTCATTGTGTCGTCAGCTTCTTATTTAACAGAAACTAATAAATGAGAAATCACGTACAGTCTCGTCTCGGTTTCTTTTCTTAGTTTCTTGTTGTGCGTGCACTGATGAAGCCTTCGTGATCCTCCAGCACCTGCCCTGTTGTCTGTTTAGCCCACAGTGTTATATTAACCTTTCTTTTCTCAAGAAGAATATTGATATTTTGACTATTGTTCAGTGTGTGTGTGAAGGTTCTCAGTCATCCAAGACATCTTGAAAAAAAACGTTTACTTTTACTTAAACCTTTTATTGCTCAGTGCACAAAAACCACACTACACATCTGAGAAATGATTTAGCACAAAAGGATTGTCAAAGCCTTTTGGATGAAGGACAAGACTACCATCAAAAACATGTGTATGTTTCCCTGTTTGTATGACGCTCAGGTGACTGGGCAGCTGCACAGACACAAGGTTGATAATTATCTTCAGCTATTATTTGTGCTAAAAAAAATAGTGCTAAAATTAAATCTATATTAGTGACAGGATTGATTTGCTCATGGGTAATGTCTGGATTATATCCTGGAAAATGCTTGTGCTGTCATCTTGATCCCTTTGATCTATTCTTAAGACTTGTGTTTTATTTCTCTCTGCTAAACCCTAATATACAAACTTCATATTTATATTGTCCTCCAGCACTCTTTCATGTCACCTCATGGTCTTAAAACTCTTGGACTGACTGTACTACATGTCCAGTCGTCTGAAGTCACTGACGAATACTTTGATCAGGTCAGCACCATGGCCAGCTCTGTGGCTCCTAGAGGGCGCTGTTTTAACATCCTGTTCAATACAGACACGTAACAATAACCTGCTTCAAACATCAAGATAAAACCAGTCCAGCTTCATTCCAGTAAAGGATTCAAGGTTTTCTAAATGTGAATCTGTTAAATACTCAGCTAATTTATTCCCTACAGTAGATAGATATATAAAAAAAAATAAAAAAATAAAAAAAATAAACACAGAACCTCAACAAACACTACTTTAACGGCCATTAAAAAGTGTGACAATATTAGCACAAGAAATGTTGCAGAAATATGGCCCATTATTTATTTTAAATATTCAGTATATTGGTTCACACAGAAGATTCATTAAGGTGTTCATTCATCGATCATCATAAATTCTATGATTGTAAAAAAGAAGAACAGCAACAATATAGTATGAGAAAAGAAAATCAACTAGTTAAAATATGTCACTTCTCTATTACATTAGTGTCTTACGGAGAGCTCAGATGTGTTTGAATGCACATGGATAAAAAGTCTGGTGGCCAGACTGTAGAATACTTCTAATAGTGTAGTTCACTGAGAAAATGTTTTACAGTCCTGGTCCGGCCCTGGACTGGTTTAGTCCTGCTTTGGAGCTGGTTTGCTGATGGTTTAGTCTTGGTATGGTTTTGGCCTTTTGACCATTTAATTTTGACCTTTTTATGGTCCTGTTTTTGACCCTGGTTTAATCTTGGTTAAGTTTTTTGTTTAGGATCTGGTTTAATCTTTATTACAGCCCTGCGCTTTATATTCCTGCTTTAGAACTGGTTTAGACCTAGTGTAGTCTAGTTTAGCACTGGTTGATAAACTAGTTTGGTACTGGTCATTCACTGAATTTGTGTCAAACTCAAATGATGCAATACTTGAAGAAATTGCCTTGTTTCTCACTTTCTTTTCTGAGTAAGTGGGTGAAGAGCTCACTCTCCTCGATGTGTCCTGTAGTGTTAGTTCTGAGTCCTTTGTAACTCCCTGCAGTGGTGACTGGCCTGACACTCCACTTTGAAAATACTGCAGGTCGACAAAAGAAGTGCTCAAAAAAGGAAATGGTATGTTTAAGTCTTTCAAATAATGTAGGTTACAAAATTAAACTTAATTAATAATTGAGATGTTACTGATAAATTTAAAATAAAATATAAAATAGACAGCAGCTCAGGGATATGGAGGAGGTCAAAGACTGTGTTTACCTGCTGCAGCCGCACCACCAGGTAACATCCTCTGCCCGGTATGTTCTCCCAGCGGTCCACTAGATGGAGACAACTCAGAAAATAAAATTTAGACTAAAATAACACAAATGTGTCCCTAAAGAGGAGCAGGTTTCTCCTGAAGTCCCTGATCTTAGAAGGAGGGGTTCAGATACAGACAACTTTGTTAATCCCACAAATTAATCTGAGCAGCAAGTAAGACAACAAACAACAAACCAGGCAAATAGCAACAACACTAAGCACAGTTAGTAGAAAAACATTCAATCAATATAAGAAATATTATTAAATATGCTATAAAAGTAGAATAAAAATTCAATTTAAAAGAGACAACTGAGAATTTAAAAACAAAGAGCTGTTTTACAAAAACATAGCAAGAAGCTTGAATTGTACTGGCCTTCTGAAAGAAGCTTTCTCTGCGGCAGAGATTTTAGAATAGATTTGTCATGTTTGTTTAACAAATATGTTTTGGCTTTTATTGGTGGTTTTGTATTTAAAATGTCTTTCTGTACAGTTTTACTTGGCTTGATTTTGTAGCATTTTTTTCTGTAGCTGTGTCTGGTGAAAGCTAGACACTTAGTTTCAGTCCCTCCTCATGTAAACAAGAGGACAGTGGATTACCTACATGTATGTCAGTGTTCAAGAGGCTGAAGGTGTAAAATAAATGAGATTGAACTCAAATAAAAGTATTTTTAAACACATATCCTTCTTTTTACATTTTTTGGACCTATAGTGGACCTCGATTGATTTTAGTTGAAGACCCCTAATCTAGTCATTTCTGCATTTCTGAAAAATATAAACACAACACACCATGTTACATCGGAACAATTACTAAATCAAAATGGCTTCTGGGTTGGTCACGCCTAAATTTTCAAATGGCTTTACCTGGCCACCCTAATTAAAAACACTGCCCTAATGCTAGAATTTCCAGTGTTACAGAACACCACTGGAGGCAAGGCGGGTTAAGTGTCTTGCCCAAGGACACAACGACAGTATGAACTGTGGGGATGTTTTGGGATGTTTTGAGCGGTGATCAAACCGCCGGTCGAAGGACGGCCACTTTAACCACTGAGCTACTAATCCTAAGTAATGTATTATGATTAAGATGGGAGGGGCCCGTAGACAAACAGCAGTCTAGGGGCCCCTGTCCACTTTAATCTGCCCCTAGGCCAGATACATTCCTCACTTTGGTTTCTTCTGCTACTTTGTTTAATGTTTAACAAGTCTTAGCAGCAGCTTTTAAATATACAAATTACTCACACTTACAAAAGCATTTACTTAATGGAACAAATTTATCAAATAAGATATATGCCTTTACATCTTTCAACCACATGAGGGCAGCAGAATACAGCTCCTGTAGTGACTGGTTGAACAGACTCTGGCAGAAGGCGGTTCTTGTTCTCACTTTACCACTGAGTACGTTTTGTTGTTCAACCAACTCCCAATACAATACTCCAGTGTATAAAACCAAGACACAGGGAATGCTGTTAAGAGAATATGTCTTGCCAATAAACTCACTATTTGTGCAACAGTCCCATTTGATTTTGCAGCAGCTTAATAAATATTAAATCATTGGGGCATCAATCTGGAAAGGTTAGGCAGTGTTGCTTTTATAAGAGTTAGTCTGGAGGTGAAAGTGTAGATTGCATTTCTACACCTTACACTTCTCCATTTCAGAGCATGTGAGCAACTACAATATCCCTGCAGTGACATGCTGTTGTTTATGAACATGGAAACAGGTGGGTGTTTCTCAGTTACCTTTAGAGGCGGCTCCTCCAGAGTCAGGTCCGAGCTGAGGCCAGAGTCCAGACTAACTCCACATGAACGTCTTTTGGAACAGGCTTTGATGTGTCCCTCTGGTTAGATGCTATCTCTTTCTTCTAGACTCAAATAAATCACACTTTAATGTATTTTATTGTAATTGGCTGTCTTTAGTAACATTTTAGACTTTGTATACTATGAGATAGAATCCCAGTGTGCTGTCAGTGAGAGTCTGAAACTGGTCTGTGGCTCATTAAAGGAGCGTAAAGGAGCTGTACAGAAACCGGCAATATAACTTTCATATGTAAGTTTTGAGGCTCAAACAGAGCAGAAATAGGTCAATACACTGGACCCTGGCACAGTGCTATTTGTACAAAATACACTCAAATGACTTACCGTTTTAGAAAACATGTTCTTTCTTTTAAACCTGCCGCTTGGATAGTCTCTACTTTTAAACTGTTGATGTCTGTGAATGTAACAACACAGAGTCTGTAGAGGGATCTGAACCCTCCACTGGCTAAAGGTTACGCAGTTCCCCTTTAAAAAAAAATTAAATAGTTTGCTTACACACTGCTGGGTGTTTTGGCAAAATGGAGGACGTGCATTCCCCAGAGTGATGGTTATTTAACTTAAAAAAATAAATAAAATCCATCTTATTCCCAAATGCCCTAAATGTTTAGCACTTATAAGGAAACATGAGTGTGATTCTCCTCCAGCACCGCTCAGTTTGTCCAATCTGGGTCTATTTCTTTAATGATAGACAAATGCAGAGAGTGTACAATATTGATTCCAGTCCCGTAGTAAAATGAGAGGCCACAAGCAATGTTCTATAATGTCAGAAAATATAGCTGTCTTAAAATCTACAGTTATATGAGAAGACTAAAATGGTGAATATTTAAAGATAAGAGTAGAATAGAGACGGACAGACACTGCTGCCTCTGTCTGCTGCCCTCCGTCTCAGTGCCTTGTCCTCACTGACCTCAGAGGCTGTTGCTAAATTGAGCTAAACACCCCCCGAAAGAGAGAGACCGTCCCCTCAGACGCAGCTGTGCGATTGCTGTGTGAATGCTGCTGGAAATAACCGCAGGCTGCAGATCAGAGACACAGCTCTTTAACAGTGGCTAATGCTGGAGAAAAAAACAGAAAATAAAACTAAACAGGACGTGCTTTGTAACAGAGGCTGGTGAAGTGTTACCCAGAGACGATAGAGAGAGGCAACAAGCAGCGTGTAAACCAACATTTGAACTAGAATATACTAAAGGGTTTTGGTGACATCCAGCGGTGACCTTGCAAATTGCATTTCCACAACCTTTTTCTCTTGACTCTGTGAACGTCTACAACCTTGTTTCCATTGGAGCAGTAATGGTTCCGTATGACACGAGTTTCTCCTGAAGAGGCTTGTGTTTCCACTGAGCTGTGTTCAGAGAGTCTGTCTTCCGCAGAAACAGGCATCACACAAGAGACACTAAACAGGGGTTTCTATGGGACATTTTGTAAACTGTATTTGAATGTGTTGTCAGATAATTACCTTTACCTACAGTGTTGTGATGTGAGGCTGTGACTGTTTACGGACCAACCAAATGCAGAGTGGTGCTGAGGCGATTACACACAATTATAAATATAGTTTTAACCGTTTTTCAGTATTACTTTTTTGTAGTGTTGCAGTCAAGACCACATTGACTAAAACCAACTCGTGTCTGAGACCACAGAGTATCGAGACCATGACAAGACCAAAACCAGTGCATAATACTAGACACGGGTGTATAAACAGCAACTCGAGACTCATGGAGGGTTAGTGTTTAGTGATGAGAGCAAGGTTTCAAATGAATAAAAATGACACACGTTTTCTTCCAAAGAATCTTGAGAATGAACAATTTATGGTCTTGGATGATCAATGTCTGAGACCGAGACAAGCCTGAGGAAAAATTAGTTCTCTTTTTTGATCAATAATAGTGTCTCATTCTCTTTCCCCTGCTTCCTGTTGATAAAGCCTATTAACATATTGACTTGTACTGGCTAAATGTTCATAAATTCAAACCCACACATGACAAAGAGGCGACACAGATAACATTTCTCTTTTTACAGTTTATTGTATATATATATTTATATATATATATATAAAACTACAAAAGTAAGACTGTTTCAAATTGATAGACAGCTGTCCATTTAGCTCATATACTATATATATCTATTTATATATATTATCTACAGTCCATACTTTGATCCCGTTACAGTGATCAGCTGATAGTTTCTCTGTGTGGTGTGTGTATTGCATAGAAAAAGGCACAGATCTGAGGTCTGTGACAAAAACAGCCTCGACCGACAGCGCTAAAACCATTCAGTAACAAACACTGATGCAGGAGTCTCCAATGTCGCTCAAATATGTACATTATTCTTTTGGCATTGAAGTCTGTGACAGGCTTTGGAGTCTTGACATCTGGGGTTTTTGAGTATTGTTCAAAGACAGTAGAAGAAGAGTGGACCAATGGACTTAGACGCTGCTAATACAGACTAAACAATGGAGAAGTGATAATGATGGAAGTGAGAACCATATTTGGAAAAAGGCTGGGGTTTGGGATGTATAATAGTCACAAAGATAGCTGCAGCCATCGTTCTATGTACCTAGTGATGATGACATAATGCAGAAGTGGGACACACTGTCGAAGGTCTGGCTCAGAAACGTCTACAGTACATTGTTTTCTTTTAAGGAATAGTCTTTTCTCTACAAACAAGGACAAAAGAAATACAGTAGATGTAATTTGATAGACATACAACCAATCAGAGAAAGAAAACAGCAGTTGTAGTACAATTTAAAGGGATTGTGGCTATACATTCTTATAAGAATAATTATAATTGCTAATAAATATAAGGTTGAATAAGGATTCACAGTGGTTATAACTATCTTAGTTTTCCATCACTAGCCAAGACCAAAGTATAACAGTCTGCACATTTTTACTCCTAAAACAGAGAAATGCTGCGGATAATATCAAAATGAACTCGGACAAAGCAATAAAGCTAAAGATATCATTTAAAATGGAAAAAGTGGGGGACATGGCCTTGAAATTTAGCTTAAAATGGTGCAAAAATCTTAAATTGGATCTGTAAAAAGAGAAGTCAACATGAGCTATGTATCTTGGAACCGGCCTTCATTTTAGCACATAAAAGGCTATAAAGCTATCCAGGATATTTTCACTTCTAAAGCCAACAATTTTGAGACATTTTAAGTCCTAATGTGGCCAAAAATTATAAAAAAAATTCAGTTATGAGGTTTTGGTTGGGTATTGTAAACTCAATCAAAAGTATTCCTGGATTTAGTCCTGGTTTAATCTAGGTTTATTCCTGTGCTAGATTTTGTTGTAATTTCCTGATATAACACTGGGGTAAGCATGTCTTTGGTTAAAACCGTGGTTAGCTGTGGTTTAGCATCATTTTAGCAGAAACTTCCTCGTCACTGTTTCCTTGGTCCGCTCTTCTTCTACTGTCTATTGTATTGCTGCATGAACTATACGCCTTGAAGTGGGACATTAAACATGGTAAAAACAATGTAAAAAACACAAAACAAGATCAACCAAAAACAAACAAAATAATAATAATAATATTAATAATAATAATAAAATAACAACTACCGATGGATATAAAAATGGCTTCCACCCATGTTTCATTCCCTCAGATACAATCTTATATATCTGAAGTACATTCCTACTCATTCTGTACACACATATACAATCCAAAGGTTCACTTCAAAAATAAATATATTTACACAAAAAAACAGAGAAAACAATAAATAACTTTGACAAAAATTAGCAAAAATATAATAGTAGTGAAAGACGCAGTAACACACGCTGCTATGAATTCAGTTCAGGTCTGTGTTGGGGCTAATGATCATATATTGACATATTGCTAAGCCCCTTCCAGTTCATTTACTCGGACACACATTTGCATCGCTCAAACGGCAGCTAAAAGTGTGAAAACATTTATTGATATGTGACATTTTAATGGATAAAAGAGTCTTATTTCACACAGTGGTCTTAAATCTTAACAAAACCTCATGATCTTTGAAGGCGGGGCTTAGCAATAGTTCAATTAAAGCAGGTTTGAAAGTCATCACCGGCCACGCTGCTTGGACTTACTCACACGTTAACAACCATCAAGGTTTATGAGACAGATTTAAATATCATCTGTGTATCATGATATTATTTTTGTATCGCGATATTATTTCTGTATTGTGATATCGCTATCATGGACAGACAAAAATCGTACCATCTGATTCCTATCAAGTCAAAAACAATGAGTTACTAAACCATTATTGAAGTCCAATTCTTGCATGAAAAAATGGAGTTACCATTAATAAGTTATCTTTTTAAAGGACTGAGTCAAAGTCAATGGCGGCACATTGGACTATAGACAAAGATAGACAAAAGTGGTGTTAGATTTCACAGTTTTCAACTTGTATGATCAGGAAAAAAAAACGATTCTTCTAGGATCATAGATTGGTCAAAATTTGGCCCAATACAAGTAAAGTCATTGGTTTCACAAGTTTCCAATGTAAATTAAACTTCATTATTTTAAAAAAAAAAAGATAAAAAACGTTAAAAGCCCAAGGCCACAAGGTAGTAAAAACAATAGAAATTTGGCTTAAACTAATAGAAGGTAAAGCTGTTGATGCAAAATGGTCCAAAATGCTATACCTCAGTCAAGAATAGGCCTAAAAATCCATTTTGCAAATGAAAATGTGGATGGACATAGCCAGTTAAGCAGGATACAGTAGACACTTAATGAATCCTTATGTGACCCTCGGTTGCTGTCACGCTCCTGTCAGTGTGCCATAACTTATGCTCGGAGGCATGTGGAAGGGAGCAGCGCTTAAAAAAAACTACAGGGCCTTTTGCGTGGTCACAGTATCAGGTTAACCACAAGATCACATGATTTACAACCCAGTGTCACACCGAATCAGAAATGAGCTCTGGGGTTTACCTCAAAAATTGCTCAGCATATTGTATATTTTTAAAAAAGGTAAACTGCAAATTCAGCAGCTGTGTAATGCTTTAAGCCGTGGTGTAATTAGCGTCAGTCATGTTGCTAATTCTGTCCCAAGAACAACTCAAAAACGAGGCATTTCTTCAAACCGTGAAGCCAAGTTCAACAAAAATGTATCCTTTGCGTGAGTTTTCAAATCACCTCCACCCGACCGCTTCCAATGTAAACAACTCCGAACGGGTGAAGCTCATTTGAATGAACTGTCTCACAGTGTATGACTAAGCCCATGTAAAGCAGCGGCGGCCGCACAGTAATGTTTGCCGAGTGACATGAGACAAAAAAGACAGCCTGCATTTTCACAAATAGGACTTTAGACCGGTCTATAACAGTTCGAAAGCAGAGTTAAATTGTGTTTAGATAAAGTCAAATGTGCTGCAAATTATTACAGTAATAAAACTTGGCTTATTTCAAATATAATCTTTAGAATCTTTTCAAAAACGTAGGCAAGAAAAAGCCTTTCTCTCTGGCATGTGTGCAATGAATCTTGGGATATGCTGTGCTGCTAAAGATCCATCAGTTCTTGTTCAGCTTACAGACAAACCTGAACTGGGACAATGACTGACTATTGTGCTTATTCCTGGTCATGTTTATTATTTATTTTTTCCCTCCATTTTGTCCACATGATGTCTTGATTTGTTTTGCGTTTTTCTTCTTCTTAATTAGTTCTGTTCATGGGTTTTTAACTCAATCAAGATATTACACAGAATCAGTGACATTTCATGGTTAGCACTCATAAACTTTCTTTTTTGAAGTTTACTGTATATTGTCAAGCTGGAAAGATGGGTAACTAATTTTGAATTTTCTAAGTAGTCGTTTTTCCTAGAGCAGGTTTGCGTGCATGTTTCAACTCAGGAATACTATAAGGCTCTTCTTTTCAAAGTAATTATAATGTAGACTTTGAATTGTAATGCATTGGTAGGTCTATTGTTTAACAAAGGACTTTTATTATATGTGTCTAGATCCTTAAAGAGCACCTGACCAGACACACTTCACTTGTTGATCCACTGATGCACTCCACTGTCGATCTTTTTCATCAGGAATCGACATCTTTCTGGTTTTTCAATGACTACACCAATGCAGCACGATACTTCTGTCTTTATTTTCAGTGAAACCTATATAAACCTCTATATTTCTTTAGACCAGTCTTAAGCCTTTTTTGTGAAACCAACATTCAACTGAATTCATAGAAACGTGCACATGAACAGACATCTTTTAGTAAAACGACCCAGGGATGATATTAGACTTATTCACAAAGCGTAATTATATTTCCAACCAAAAAAAGTATTCCCCGTCAAACCTATTTTTTTCATTGCGCTCGCTTTACAAATAAACCATTTTGTCTGTAATAAGATAGCGATTAAATAATAATATTTGATCATGTGACATTACCTTAATAAAAGTTTTAATACAATACAATAAATTAAAAGAAAATAAAAAAACATATTTAAAGAGTGACCTCCGAAGGCCGTAAAAACTTAAAAAATACTGTAAAAAGAGGAATTTGGAAAAGTGGTCATTTTGAAAGGCACTCGATAAAATGCAATAGATTCAGTGTGTGTCATCGTGGCTTGTATTTCTAAACACATAAAGAAAGGGGCAATAACTTTTTATGGCCCAAAAAAATTTATCATCTGGTTTTTAACAAGTTTCAAGGCTTTGTTTGAGGCTTAAAAACATTGAGTAAAACATTTATTTACAAATTATAGCTGCATTTTAAGCATTCATTCTGGATGCTCATGTGTTTTACAATGACAATGTATTAATGTAGACATAGCCACTTAATGAAGTAAATGGTCATGTTTCCATTAATGGACTTTGAAATATTGTTTTATAAATTATCTATTATTATTAAATCACTAAATAAAACTTTTTTATCTTAATAAAATTTCAAAATTGCAATTCAAATGAACTTTTTATTTGATGTAGACACAACCTTTTCTGCTCTAACTAAAAAGTCAAAACAGAACATTCACTTTGTCCATGAATAAAATAAAATAAAAATATTCAGTGTGAATTAATTTGTCCTTACAGTTTCCAATTTTAAATTTTAACTTCAATAATTTTAAATCTGACTTAAACCTGTGTGTCTGGTGTGGCACAGGGTGCACTCAAGAAGTCAGAAAATATTGTATGTGCTAAAAACTGCAATAAAAACCAAGATAATTCAAAAAGACATTCTGGTCTGGAGTTTCCCATGCTTATTTTCTTTGGAGCTATATTTCAATCAAAAGTCCAAATGAATATTGATAATCCAACGTCCCAGTCTAGTTTAGCATTTGGTCATTTTTGGAACAAATTAGTTTTTTTGATGTTAAATGGACTACAACAAACATCTTGCTTAATTTTTAAGATTTTTTGAAAATCTTTGAAAAACATTGGCGGCACACTTTTGGGCCTTAACCCAGAGTTTGGGAACCATAGTTTTAGTAAATGGCCCCAAAATAAGTTTTGATAATAAGTTCTTCTAAACATTTCTGCATTTGTTTGAGAAAATACTAAAATGTACTTTTTCTTGAACACAGTCCATGGATTCTAAATGGATTATAATAGTACCACTCTTTCAGAAATTTGAAAATAAATAAAAGAACTCACTTTACCTTTAGCCCTACTTTGAACAGTTTGTATATTAGCCTGGTTATTTTGCTTTACCTGCACGAGTTAGTCTTGAGTAGTGTTTTTTGGCAATGATAAGGTACTTACAAGGCTCAAAAATAAGTTTAGGGAATGAATAGCATGTCTTTACGAGTTTAGAAATACAAGCTTGTTGTGTCTTTGAGAGTTGTGTCCCGGTTTCTTCATTTCCGCGTTGGAAAGGTCAGCACAGTGCATGCACAGTGTCGTGTAGTAGTTTTTGTCATAGTAGTACAAACTGACATCTCATTTGATGTTTACAATTTTCCGACTTTAACAGTTCATTTTATAACAATAGTAAAAGCATCAACTACGGGGAAAAAAAAAACAAAAATCGATTCCCGACAAAAACATTTCCAGTCTTTTTTCTGGATTGTTTGAAACAGGGGTAAATCAAGACCCCACTAACACCTCCATGATGTGGTCTAGTTCGGTCAGGTCTATTTTAAAAGGCTGATTGGGTGAAACCTGTGGCGCTGGGCCGCTGTAAGGGGATGCTAGCGATTTGATGAGGTCGTCCGCGGTTACCACAGGCGACAATTTGGAAAGACCACCTCCCGACGCTGCACCGACGCCCCCTGCTGTCGTACAAGGGTCAAAGTCATACATGGACGTGTCGATGTCGGCAAACAGGACGTCATCCAAAGCTAAGTCTGAGAGGAAACCAGAGGGAGACGAAGAAGACAAAGGGGGGTCCGCCAAGCCTCCAGGGGGAACTGAAGGTATGGAGTCCATTAACCGGAGCTCTGCCTGCAAGACGCTAGCTGCTTCCAGTTTGGGGCGAGTGTCTCTGGGGTTTGGGGAAGGAGCCAGGGAGGTAGAAACGGTTGAAGTGTTAGCTGCTGTTGTCCGTGTTGGAGCAGGGTCGAGCTCCATGTCGCTCACAGAGGATTGAAGCCTTACAGGACGCGGGGATAGAGGCGGCGTAGGGGGAGACGAAACGCTAAAGGAAGGGTCTACTCCGCTGTCGTCCTCCAGCAAAGAGGCAGGGGTGAGACAAGCCTCCAGTGGACAGTCCTCGGGCTGGGGAATGGGGCAGGAGGGAGGTCCCAAAGGGTGAGGCGACAAAGGAGGAGCCATGAGGAGAGTCGAAGGCTGGGACTGAGCCAGGACGCCGAAGGAGGGAGGTGCTTGGCGGTATCCCTCGTCTAAAGGATCGTCTGGAGGCGGCGATGGGGGTAACAACAGTGGGCGCAGACTGCCGTCCTGCTTCAGCTCGTCCTGGATCCGCCGGAGCATGTTGTTGATGAGGACGCGCCGCTCCAGACTGGGCTCGCCCGGACGCTGAGTGTACAGCTTCATGAGGGAGATATTAAAAATGGTCTGTCGCTGAAGAGTGTACGAGACTTTGGACAGACCCTCTGGATACGCCACCGCCGCCTCCAGCGTTTTGCCTTCCAGCCCCTCTTCATCCTCGTCCAGCTTTCGTTTTGCGCCTTTACCGAACATAAATCTGCAACACAAAAGAAAATATGAGTCAGATGTTTCAGTTTATACACTTCTCCAAAAACTTTTGCGTTAATTTTGTCATTGTTTGTTACACATCTATATTCATTCTCTATTACAAAATATGGGCAGGCTCTAAGTAAGTTTCATACAAATCTGTATCACACATTTAATTGGACACTGATGTATTTCTCTGTTTATGTGTCAATTTTCACAAGCCCCATTCAAACTAGTACATAGTTTTGCCCATGTGTCACTGGGCCTGTCTGCATCTGAAGGACAGACTCTCTACTGCAGGCATAACACTGAACTACCATTTTAAGTAAACCTTGTTTGCCTTTGAATGTTTGTTGCTGCACAGACACCTGTCAATAACCTTATATTCAAGGTTTTTACATCTTATGAAATTAATAATCTTAAATTGCATTTCACCCAATTTCTTTACATTTCTGCTGCTGTTCACCGAGGCGCGTTCATCCATGTGTTAACCTAAGCCTGGCTGAAAATACAGTTTGCATGTTTTCTTCTTTATTTACAGCAGCCTCCATGTTGCTGTGCTGCCACCTTTTGGCACAAAACTGTTACTGTGTCACCTTCACTTTTGACCTTTTCATTCATACAGTAGTGAGTCAACAAAGCTAATCTTATGCAATAATAACAATGTCTTTTGCTATAAACCAAAGCTCAGACCATGTGTAGTTTATTCTTAGTTATCTTGTTCATCTTGTAGAAGCAAAAACATACAGTGATTCATTTGTCACTCAATCAGTATAAAAGATGTAGGATTTCATCCATTTGTTCATCCATTTGTCATTTCCTTCATATTTAAGTGACGTCTGAGGCTTATCCCAAGCTTAACCAACGCGAGCCCTACTGCAGAGCCTGGAATTTAAAGAAACATACATTGAATAATCCAGGAGCAGCTGCAGTGGTGGGTAATTCGCTCAGATTTTCTGCAGGTTTGTAAAGACACAAAGATAGTGCTGCATGCTGTAGTCCGACCGACACAGACACACAGCCAAGGCACACACCAAGTTATGCAATATGCGTGTTTCCCTCCTGTAGCACAGGATCATAGGCCAGCAGCTTTAAAGCTCAACCCCCTCCTGTATTAGAATAGCACATTGAGTTACTTAGCGGGAGGTGGGGCAGGGTGGGGGGTCAGGAGACACATATATGGAACGAGCCACAGTCACAGAGCATTCACTAAACGTCACCTAAGACCTTGATAAGACACATACTAGTGCTGAGGCAAAATACTGACTGTATGTATTTAGTAGGGATGCACCGAATGTTCGGCCACGAAATTATTCGGCCGAAAATAGCCAAAAGCCAAAAGCACTTTCGGCTCGCGAATAAGTAGGCCGAATAAATTTTGCGAATAATGACGTTTTTAATGACGCAATCAAATTACCCGCTGGAGTGAGAGGCGCTCGCTTTATGCAGCAAACATGTCAGCAGTGTGGAAGCACTTTAAGGTGTCGGAGAAAGAGGCAAAAACGGCCGTTTGCAGACATTGTTCTGCTGAATTGTCAAGACATTTGCAAAAACGAAAGTGAAACAGACCACGGAGTTAAAACAACTGAACGTGCGGTCTTAGAAGCTGTCAGCACATGATTTAGTCAGGCGGATTCAGAACCCCTGTACAGCATCGCTACTGTGCTTGATCCACGATATAAAGATCATTACTGGGATGTGGGAGAAAGATCGCGCGAGAAATGATCAGGCGAGTTGGATTTGGGAAAGCCGCTAGGTAGCTAATGGAGACGGTCAGGTGCACAGCCAGGAGACGAAAACAGCGCAGAGAGTAAATGGGCTCGTACTACAGATTATCCGCGCACAGTCTCGCTGTCTGACTGGTAAGATTTTATTTATATTTTGGATTATGATAACACTTCATAAGTAGTTTCTATTTTTAACATTAACTAACAATGAAAACCCCTTATTAACAGCATTTATTAATCTTAATGTTAACATTTACTAATACAGTATTAAAATTAAGTATCACATTTGTTATTTTTGAATTTAAAAGTATCAAAAGTGGTAGGCCTATTTGTTAAAATTGTGAATGCACTCATACTAACATGAACTAAATAAATTAAGGAAGATTAATAAATACCATGACAAATGTATTGCTCATTGTTAGTTAAATATTTTGAAATTGTATTTTTGTTATTTGATTTTTTTTATCTGAAAAGCAACACAAAATAGTAAAAAGCAAATTTTTACTATTTAATTATTGTAATGGTGAAAAAATTGTCAAAATAAATGGAAAAATGTGAAACACCATTCGGTATTCGTATTCGCCTTGACCTTCGCCAAGCATTTCATTATTATTCGGCTTCGGCCAAGAATTTCATTTCGGTGCATCCCTAGTATTTAGTGATGTACATAATATATTCCTCGTTCATGTGTGAAATGCAGAGAAACGAGTATAGATCCTCGAGGCGTTGGAATAGCTCCAGGCTAAGAGGGGTTCCCAAAATGTGACCATTTACATGAGTCAGAGAAAACCACTACCTTTTTTTAGTGTGTTTCGATTTGGGACTGATATGTTGAATGTTTTAGAGCCCCTAGAGTCTTAAGAAACTGTCTGGATCCTGTAATTACATTTACATTTAGTCATTTAGCAGACGCTTTTATCCAAAGCGACTTACATTCACCAGTGTTACATTTACAGTTGAGGGTTCCATTCACCAGAGTTACAGCTGGAACACCACTGGAGGCAAGGTGGGTTAAGTGTCTTGCCCAAGGACACAACAACAATATGAACTGTGGGGAGAGCGGGAATCGAATCCGCCTACCTTCCGGTTGAAGGACGACCGCTCTACCACTGAGCCACTGCCGCCCCAATGTGTGAATTAAAACACAGAAAGACATGTTGGAATGATAAATTAAGCAGGATATTGCAAAAAAAAAAACAATTCATTATTTATTGGATCCAGTACTTTATGGGTTGCACCAGTGGCACTGGTAACATCCAGTTTTAGCTTTATAATATACCACTAAAATAGACGGATACAAAATTGCCTTTACTAGTGACTACTGAATCAGACCCTCGCTCCTCTGTGGTGGAGAGGTTATTGCACCTGTTTTTTGGGAGAATTGGGGGTTCGAATCACCTGGGAAGCATCTCCAGCCACAGTCTATGTGTGCCGGTCCCATGCCCGGGTAAATGGAGAGGGTTGTGTCAGAAGGATATTACCAAGCTACTCATGTAAACTACTTTGAGTGAAAAAAGGAAGACAGAGGAAAATAATGGCATACGTATAAACCATACAGTAAATTATTGTAATTCTATTTGTTACTAATTTATCCTCTACAGCTGTGAGTCCCAAACATTGTGTCAGGACACAAGAGTGGGAATTTTTGAAAATCTAAGAAAAATATTTTTTTGTGATAGTCAATGGGCATTTACTGTAAATATGGCTGTTTTTCTTTTTTATACATGTGTAATAGTCAGGCATAATAATATGCAAAGAATAATTGAAAGAACACTTGAAAATGAACTATATACAATACTAGATATAGCATTTATATAGCATATAGCATAGGCATTTAACTAATTCAATGTCATTTCCAATTCATGGTCCATAGATGATATCTCCACAATTTATGCACCTGAAAAATGGATCATTCTTTAGTTCAAACTCGACATTCAGGAGTTTTGGGTGTTTTATAAAAGAAGAACGGTCAAATGTCAAGATAAATACACATAGGTACTTTCTATGCAACAAAAAAACTACAAAACAGTAGTTTTATTAAGTTGTCAAAGAATACAAAGCTTGTGTCATTGCTCCTGTCTGCTTCTCCAAACTAGGGCTGCACTGACAATTACCTACCGCCATAGAGAATAAGTACTTTGTATTTCCTAGAACCTCCATTCAAAACCACGATTGTAAAGACAGAGGCAGGAGAACAGGGCTCCACTGCAAAGAGTGTGAGTGTAATCCGTGCTGGCAGCTCATGCAGCCAGTCACTGTCTGCCCTCGCTGCGCATGCGTCGCTTTAAAACACACAAAACTACACACAGAGAAATGCACGCAGCAACAGGAAGTGTGAGCTGCAGGCCGAGCTACCGCCACTGGTAGGTTGCCATGACAAACAGAGTCAGCTGGGAATTCACCCAAAGACACGACAAAGAGCAGGCCGGGGGAGGGGCGGAAACAGCCACGAGGAGGTGATGGATGGGTCTGGGAGGAGACCACTAGGCCGCGACCACTGCTGAGAAGCCCACTAGCAACGCAAACCATTCACTCACAAACTGTACAGAAGGAAACTGCAGCATTTACAGTTTTCCTTAACCGCTATTTCTTTTTGTTTTTTTAAACAGGGCAACATTTATCAGAACTAAAAGTGCATTTGTCACAACAGTTCAATGGTTCATCAAAACTCTTTGGCTAAAAGTTCATATTTAAAGAGGAAGCATCAAACTCCAATTGATGAGAGGCCGCGAAAGTAAATGATTGTGACATTTGGAAGCTATAAGATATTTTTTTTGCCTTTATTTGACAGTAGACATTAGTGAGAGAGAGGGGAACAACATTGGTCAAACGACCCAAGCAGGACTCAAACTTGGTCTTCCACGTAATTTCCGTATTTGCATGTGTTCTCCTGACTGAGCTAGGGGCAACCCCCAGCAATTATTACATTTGAAAGTGAGGTTTTATCTTCAGTTGAGTCTAGCAAAAAAATTGTTGGATTTGAAAAGGTTTTAGTTGGATTTGAACAGGTTTTAGTAGGATTTAAACAGGTTTAAGTTGGATTTAAACAGGTTTTAGATGAAACTGAAAAAGGTTTAAGGTTGATTTGAACAGGTTTTATTTATGTTTGTATTAAAAACTGGCTTAACCTATAGGATTTCATGAACATGTAAAATAAATTACTTTTAATCCAACTAAACCTGTTTAAACACAACTAAAACCTAGTGCCAAAATATCACCTACTTAATGTACTGGAGGGCGACATAAAACATTAGGATCCTGAGCCTTGAGTTTGACATGTGTGATTTAAAGCATTTAGTTTAAATTTCATTCACATTTACAACTTAAATTATCACAAACATCCTTCAGCAACATGAAAAGCTAAATGATTTTGCCTAAAGAAATCTAATGTTTCTTTACTTTCCACCTGCAATCCGCTGAACATATTCAGAAATCTATATATGTTTAATTACATTAGAACAATGTAAGTCGCTTTGGATAAAAGCGTCAGCTAAATGAATAAATGTTTAAATATGTACACACATAAATGAAGCCTTTTGCTGCTGAGGCTCAAACGATGATTCAAAGTTATAGATTGTGGTAACTTTGATCATTTCATACATATAGATAAACTGTTTGATTCCATGGTTGAGCCAGAGCGAATGAGGAAAAGCTGTATATAAGAAAACAGTATGCTGTGGCTTCATAGACTGTATAAATAGTGGACAAAGGGATCAGTTGTTCAAAAGGAAGTGAGGGCTGGCTCCAAAAAGTCTGGCGATTGTTGATTTTCAGGTGTTATTCTGGTGTCTTTGCCTAATTTGAACACTCTTTCACTTTTCTTGAGGTTTATCTACAGGTTCATCACTCATTTTATGTCTATGTAAAGTCGCTCATTCACCTTAAACATTCAATAAAAACAAATAAAGAAATCTAACCTACTGAGCTAACAGACATCCACATGGCTACTGTCAAGTCGAACACAACTCTTCTGCTTCTAGTTTCGTAGCTTGATTATTGTTTAAGGAGTTCTCTGACCATTTTATACAGAGACTGTATAAAGAGTGGACAAAGGAATCAACTCGTGGAGAAGAAGTTAGGGCTGGCTCCAAGACACCTGGTAAAGTATGATTTCAGGTCTTATTCTGCTCTCTCTGTGTTATTTGAACTCTTTTTCAGTTTTCTGGAGGTATATCCTTGGTTTATTTGCAATAAAAATGTAAATTGTGCAGTCACAATTGCATCTTACCAAAGCGTCAATGCAAACCACGAGCATATTCACCTTAAACCATTCAACTGATGGGTCAGTACCTATGAGTGGCCTGCAGGCATGTTATTGATGGGTCATGGAACAAAACAAAACCAAACAAGAAGAAATATACAAATTATGTTAAAATGTTTATAAACAGACAGACATGCATAAAAAGTATAAGAAATATAAAATACACACATAAGTTGGGGTGGGAGGTGGAATACTAGAAAATGCCGGAAAATGTAATCTCTGGTTGTTGTAAAACCGAGGAACTAGGACGTATTACTGACTCTACACAAGTTATGTCCATTTACAACTGTTTAAGGGGCTGTCCACACGGAGACAAAAATCACTGTATCCATATACATTTTGTATTCCACACGGATCCGGTGTTTTGGGAGACTGAATCCGCTATTTTTTGAAACAGGGTTCTAAAGTGGATAAATCTTTCGACGTGTGTACAGCCAATCCGTATATTTTGTGAAAACGATGATGTCATCGCATCACGTGTCGGCCTCGTCACAGTAACAGCAACAACAATAATGGCGGACTACATGATTGAGTTCAGGGTGTCTGCAGAAGCTACTAAGCCTACTAGCTTTATTACAGCAAAATCTATTGCTTCTATGCAGTTGTGGTGAGCAACAAGCGATAATGGACAACACCATACGCCACATGCTCTTAGATCCACCACAAAGAGAACCAGGAGAGCAACCTGGAGAAAATGAATGGAGAGAGAATTTCCGCATGTCCAAAGCACTCAGAAGTCAGTCTGTATATTGAAGAGCAAACAACAAACATGAGGGCACCAATTACTACACTCTAAATATATGACTGCAACAATTTGAGAACTTGTTTTTATTAGAAAATAAATATTTAGGTATTCGTCTTCTTCTGCAGCGCGCAAGGTTATGCGCATGCTCAAAGTCTTCTTCTTCGTGTATAGTGTATATCTGTGGCAGAATTACAGCGCCCCATACTGGTCGGGCATATATACTACATCGTTTTCAGCCGGCCGGTGGAATACGCAGATATTTTCTTGAGACGACGCCGTCTCATGATCGGATAGGGGATGCACTGGCTTCGTGTGGACATAGCCTAAATCTTATCTTATCAGATAAATATCATATGCTTCTTGTTTACGCTACAGATAGAATATATTTTGTAATAGTTATAGTTAATAATATTAGTCCAAAGAAATACCTATGAACGCGAGAGTTCTGTGACTGTTGTAATATGTTTTTATTTCTGTTAACATTTTACAGTATGAAACATAAAAGCAGCAACAACATAGCATAACCACACTTAAGCATAACACTAACTTTAAATAGCACTAGAGCCTTCATTTCCTTATAAAAGATTGTAGGCTGTGTTTTGGCTGTTAGTATGAGACATATGAAGGTGAACTAGATCAAGAGCTGACTGTAAACCAAGTCAGTCCAATGGAAACTGAAACTAAGTCAACACGTTGTGTGACACTTCTCGTCACATCATTTCAGCAGTTTGTTTACCGCACCTACATGTTGTGAAATCATTGATACTTGATTCATTGACACCAAATTGCAAGAGGAAGTTATATGTCACTGTTTTGTCTAATCCTTTGGGTTGATTCCAGTAAAGAAAAATATTTGTAACACGAAATGGTTTTGGATGAGTAAGAAAGAGTCTAGTACTGTTTCTAATATGACTGACTATAAAGAGCAATATCTTCTGCATCTCATCAAAGTTTATAGTAAAATATTCTAGTAAACACCTCATTATGACAATGTTTCACTATTGGTCTTTAGTTTTAAATGATATAGAAAAAGGCCCGAAGCCAGAGTCATATGGAGCGGTTTTCTGTAAAAGAATGTAATAAAAAGGATCTGAGAGGGTTTTCTCTCCTGAAGGTCCGCACTAAGAACTCACTGATTGTTACGCAGTGTTCCTTTGGTTTTGGTAACTTTTGCTTTTTCACTACCGTTTTTAAAAGCGGACTATCACACTTTCCCTGACACTGTGTTCATTGTCGTCATGACAACGGGGGGCGGGCTTCCTGTAGACGCCTTTTACTGTGGTGAATGTGTTTCTGCAGAGGCTCGTTTTATAGTAGAACTGGAGAATTACAATAATCAGACTGGAATAGGGCCTATAAAGACATGTTATTATTAATATAGAGTTAATACAAACAGCAGAAACGTCAAAGTTTTAGTTAGTTTTAGACATCATTTAAATTGTTATAACGCCCATTTAGAGACAGATGGTTTTACAGGAGGGATCTGTCGTAGAGTAGCAAGAAAACTAGAGCCATACAAAATGTAAAACAATGTAATCTATATGTTTTATGTTTTTAAACCCAACTGATATCTGAACTATAGACAAACACATTTGTACAAAACAAATCAGAGCTTAGTTTAGTTCAGTCCGGACCGAGAGCAAAGAGCAGATGTTTGGTCTGAACCACGGAGCTTTCACACCTGAACATTTGGGTCGAACCAAACGGGAAAGTCTGAAAGTCCGGACCACACAGTGCAGCTGTGAAAGCCGCCTAAAAAGTATCTGGCCCTAGTTTTGAAGGTATTTTGTGTGTTTTATGTTACAATCATGTACTGACAAAGTCCTATGTATTTAGATGCTTTATTCCTGATTTTTTCTGATGTATGATGACCTGGATAACTGAGAATCTCCAAACACATGTTGTGAAAGATTGGGTTTCTCTTGTTTCTTATATATAATGAGTTGTTAAAACAATGGGGTTTTCAGAAGAATACAAATACATACTAAACATACTCTACAAACTATACTACTGAATATATTGAAAACAGGATTTATAAAAACACTTTGCGACAGGTGACCAATCAGAGTAAACTGTGAAACTTAGAAGGAGGGGCTTAAAGACACATACAACGCTGTCTAATGTCAAGTTGAGAAATATGGGTGCGAATATAAAACTGTAATATATTGTTAGTTTATTATGTATTGTTAAAGGTATTGTTTAGTATGTTTATGTAAAAAAGTTAAATTAGAAGGAGGGGGGCTTCTTCTTTTATTTGAAATATATATCATTAATGGGCTTTAAGTATAAACCTTTTATAAATCTGTAATTGAACAGAACAAGCGACTCTAGTTCACTTTCTACTTTATATGTGTGTTGTTAACTTAAATATATTATAGTCTGTCTGCTGTTTCCAAAGATGCCCAAAAGCCAGAGTGGACATTTTGACCAATCAGAGCAGACAAAGCTTAGAGGGAAGGGCTTAAAGTAAAAAAAAAAAAAAAAAAAAAAAAAGTCAAAATTATGTGTTAATATGGAAATAAAAAAAAATGAAAAATTACAAATTCTGAAATGACCAATCAGAAGACAATAGATTTAAGAGGGAGGGGCTTAAATACAAAGATCTTAGATGAGCACACAGGAACTTTTTGAAACAATTGACTCATTCAGTTTAGTCAGAACAGGGGCTTATGAGTTTTAACTTTTGGAGTGAGTGTGTGATCGAGGCAGCTGCACGTGTTGTGGCTCTGACTCACGGCCTGCTGTTCAGACCCAGAGCAGAGGCTGACATACCAGAGCGGCCCCACCCCTTACACTCCTCTGCATTATCCTCTTCTGTTGCTCCTTTTTGATTCTTTCCACTTTTAAAGATCCTCTGTTTTAAGAGTTTACCTCACTTTATTCATGCTCCTTCCCAAACTGTTCCCAGGCCTGGAGCTGCTACTTCACAATAATCACAGTAATTATCTATTTTGTATTATCACAAGAAAATGTCTCTAAAAGGACTTGTTAAATGAACTGAACCTACTGAATAGGTACAATGAGGGAGCTGCATCAATAATTACTAAAGAGAGACAATACGGAACAAGAAAAAGAAACCATCTGTTGGTCTAAACTCCGCCCACTTCAGCTGCACGTCCCTGTTTTTATCACACAGCGGACTTTCAGGTTTAGAAGAGCGAGGTTGGCTGAATTGTGGCCATTTGCTGATTTAATTTAAGATCTTTGCTGTTTTGGGCAGTGTTTTCAGTAACTTACAACAAGGACTTAATATTTTTTAAACACCAACAGCAACACAGCAGCAAAGTGCCTTACCCTCAGAGTAAAGCAGTTTAGGTTGGATACTTTTTAGTTTTAGCCCTCTCTGTCTCCATAGACCATTTCTAATATACTTTCCACTGCACACAAAGACCTTGTTAATAAAAATGTTAAAAGTGCACTGACCTCGTGGCTAATTTGCATAAATCAATAAAAGTAGGCTGCGCTGCAGGGACACTACTCTGTTCCTGTTGATCATTTCAGAGTTAATATGACTGCTTTCCATGGGGATTATTAGTGTTTTTAGACATTATTAGAGCTCCTCTGGAGCTAACAGCAGCATTAGCAACAATTAAATATGATAAAGCAATAAGGCTATTTCTGACATAGTCCAAAATTAGAAACACAAATTAATTTGATACATCGCCCAGCTCTACACACAACTTATTCTCAACATATTTTATCAACAGTCAATGTACTTTTGTGTCACCTCTGTCATTTTCTTACATTTTCTTATTACATGAGCTTTTGTTTTATTTTTTTTTTGTCATAGTGCTTTTGTTCACTTCTTTTTTTCAGTTTATTGTTTGGTTCCCTCTGTTTCTCACCTCAGTCCTGCTGTGCTACAGTTCAGTTTGAAGCTTTTTTTTGGCCCACACCTGGTTTACTTCTTCCCAAACAAACAGGACATTACGGTAAAAAGGAACAATAGCATCTGATTAAATCAGAGCCCAGTTGATCTGTGCTGGACCTGAGCAGGAGCTCCTAAAAAGTGCCCAGCTTTAGTTGTCAGCTGTGCTTGGGCACGATAAGGACTGACAAATCAATAACATTATGCAACACTAACAACAAAATCTCTTCCAAGACCAAAGTCCAAAACAGATGAACACAAGCGGTATTATATTTTTAGATCAGAGTTGTTCATTATAAATGACTATGCATTTTAAGTGTTTTTGTTCATGAAAATATAAAGACACTGACCCCTGGACATTTTCACATGTTTGCATCTGCGTCCCTTTGAAATAGGACCTCTGCTTTAAAACAAATGAACAGAGTGAAAAGTAACCTCACAGTGGCTTCATTGAAGAAACAAAAGCATTAAATATCATCATCTCTGTGTTCCACACCAAAAGTATAACAGACAACAAACTCTTTGGCTGTCAACAAGCTAATGCTGAAGTTTATGTTTACTTTATTTATAAATAATCAAGTATAATCTTTTTTTTTTATGTCACTGTTTTTGGCCACATTCAGTGTAACATATAGACATTAAATACAATATATATATATTTTTTTTTATCCACAGCATAGGCCTTAATACACAACACTTCTCCTTTAAGTAAAAGTGGAAACAGCTGCTACGTTAAGCTAGCTGGCTTTATTTTTTCATAATGATCCTTAAGCTTAAAACAATATAAATCATCAACCATTAAAAAAATGACTGCTAAATGTGTCAGGATATGTCTCAGCTCTTGTGCATTAGCTTTTCACATAAAACTGACATCAACCCTATACTCCAAATGGCACATCTAAAGTATGATCCTAATGTGGAATAAAGGCCTAAAACATGAAAAACCGTCCCATTTAAAGTGCGGTACCCTCACGCCTGTTTGTGTACACTTTGTCTGTCACATGTGCCTTTCTCTTTAGCGTGCAGAGAGCGTGTGTGTGTGTGGTGTTGTAGTGCAGTGAGTAAAGCGAGTGGACGGACTCTGCAGTGATATTATGATGGTGTAACCAGATACGCTGGTTTCCATGCCTGAGCAGCACCCCCTCCTCCCCCCTCACATGGGCTATTTCAGGTTCTCTAGATGCACTAAGCACAAGCACACGGAGGCAGGGGCAGAGCTACGCTAATGTAAACGCTCCGTGGAACACATGACCTGTATTAATCTCAATGTGAAGTGGTGGAAGAGAAGAAGAGAGGAGCTACAGTGGATTCAAGTTTGAACAAGAAGGACTACAGCTCACCTAGACTACATGAGTTTGGAGTTGTAAGAGGTCATTTATAGTGAGAACAGTATGGCTCGCCCTGGAAATGACAAAAAATTAACAAAAAGAAGTGGCTGACATTAAGAAGACTGGCTCCCAAATGTTACAAAAAAACAGAGAATATATACAAAATATTTACGGTAAAGTCTGTTTGAATGAGAACAACACAACTTTTGTTAATGTTAATAGACTTCTACTATACACTCTACTTTATCCAAATGCATAAATATTATTGTCTGTATACACTAGTTGTATACTGTATAGAGTGTGCATGCACCTGCTGTAGCACTGCTGCCTGAGACAATAAAGTAGCCTATATTGGATTTATAATGTAATGCCTTCAAAGTAATACACTAGCATTATTAGTAGCCTGTGGGGTAGACTTTTTAGTTGTTCTGACAAATATCTACAGTTTGAAATATAGTCATAGTCCCCAGGTTATGCTTTTAATGGTTTCAAGGGCTGGAACATAGTAAATTCTCATTTTACAGTAAAAAGGTAAGTTTCTCTCAATATGGTGCAAAAGTATACAAGAAAGCACTGTTTGTAGCAAATCAAAAGAATAAATTGTATTGCATTGTGCTGCATATCAAGCTGGAAGTAAAATCTAGTCTTATGTATCTATTTAGAAGTCTGAAGTGTTTATCAAGCAGGAAATGCGATCTGGTCTTATGCCAATCTGAATCGCACAGACCCGCTGCAGCTGGACAAGAACAAAAACCACTAAATCTCTGAAATCCTCCCTCAGTGTGTCCTCACAGAAATATGAATGTGTCCCAGTCACAATGTGGATCTGTAGTAAACACATTCCAGTCTCAGACCCAGAGAAGACACAGAGCTGCAGCCGACCACTCATCCAGCAGCAGCACCTGCAGCAGCAGAAACACTACGACTGTTTACACCACCACCAACGCCGCTGCCATGACGACCGGCAGTTTACCGGCAGCACCAGCAGCAGCGGCCTGGCTTTAGCTCATTTTAGCTCAGAATCCTGACAGTCAAGAACAACGACAAACAGGTTTAGATATGAGTCACTTTATGCAGATATTACCCAATGTTGTTTCAATGTAAAGTTATGAATTAAAAAGACAAACAGATGTTTACATGAAATTAAAAACTCTCGTTCTGTTTATTATATTTTTAGTGTATGTAAGAGTATAGTCTTGAACCCTACTTTTGTCTGTTTTCCACAAAATGAGCAATAACATGACATATTAATAAGTGTTAAAAGGTGGAAGGACCATAAGCGATTTTATTCACACTATTTAGTTTTTAGTTTCAAGCAAAACTAGCAAAAAAAAAAAAAAAATGACCAGGAACAAGAAAGTAGAAAATCACAACTCAACTGACAATGTTTGAGTAGCTTTAAATATTGTGTCAGTACTAACTGAGAGGAAATATAAGACGACCTGTAGCAAAGTAAGTGGTTGAAAGTTCATAAAGGAGTAAAAAGTAAACATGCTTGTCATTTTAAAGTTCAATGGAAGAGCAGCAGATTCAGATAAATCTTGAACAGAAAATGAAACAAAAAGACCAATCGCAGGACTGGAAACGCCCATAAAAGTGTTTTGGCCTTGTAGTGATCATAAACGAGGCTCACATGACAGAGGTCAGCTGTGTATCAGACTTCTGCTGCTCCAAGGGCTGTGGGCGTTAAAAACAGGCACAACATTTTTACAAGAGTAAATCCAAGCCCTTTTCACCGTTTTAAGGAGCTTTCTAAGAGTTTTCTCTTTAACAATCATATTATTTAAAAGAGTAGCATTTATTTCAGCAGACCTCAAACTAAAGCAGCTTCAGATGATTAAAACTCAAACTACAGAAGCCTCAGAGGGTCAAACCTCAAACTAAAGCAGCTTCAGATGATTAAAACTCAAACTACAGAAGCCTCAGGTGGTCAAACCTCAAACTAAAGCAGCTTCAGATGATTAAAACTCAAACTACAGAAGCCTCAGAGGGTCAAACCTCAGCAGCTTCAGACGATTAAAACTCAAACTACAGAAGCCTCAAATGGGTCAAACCTCAAAACTACAGCAGCTTCAGGGAATTAAAACTCAATTAAAACTTGCTTTAACCTTTTCGTTAATTGAGTTACTTACTAAATACATTTTCTGTTTTCTTTCGGTATCTTTTTGCTTGGATCTTAAAAACGTAATTTTAAATCATAACCAAATGACTCTTTGAGATTGTCCTGTGTACTGTACTTTCAATATTACTTACATATATAATCAATATATTATATATATTGTGTATCTCTGTTAAATAAAGATAAAAGCTGCTATACATAAAAACATAATTTCCTATATTAAAAGCTCTGCAAAAAGCAACCTGGAGAAAACATTGCCAATGCACAAAAAAGTTCTTTGTGAGGTCAGATATAACTTTATTCCATGTTTAATCTTTCACTGATTTACTGTTAACAGTTATCTTTTGAAGCTAATATGATATTTATTCAAAACTACCAGATGAAAACCCAAAATATCTCTTCAAATCACAAATTTCTCCAAGACTGGGTCGCTCTATTGACACACTTGGCCCGTACGCGTGTGTTCGACTCAAATTTCTTGTAATCTCTCTCTACACACACACACATCTCTTAAGTCTATAAATAAAAAGGAGAAGAAAAAGAAGTAGCAGATTTAGGTCAGCAGACTTGTCTACATTCCGCCGATCGCTCCTCTCTCCCCGCTGAGCCTCTTTGGGGATAAAAAAACGCAGCTTGATATCGCGGCGGTGACAACACCTCGTGAGCTACAGACAGGCCTGGCTGTAGTACCCACCTCATTACTGCAGCACTGCCTCGGCGCGTTACTCACCGGCTGAGAACACCTCGGCTGCGAGTGTCATCATTTTTCCTGCAGGCAGCACGCCTTGTTACTTGAGAATAAGGCTTATCAATGCAGTACAAGCCTCGCCGCCTGCTGCACTGTACTGTAAGCCTTTTATTAGAACCACACTCTCTGAAAGTATACATTTTATACAGGAGCATCCTCCTCTATCCAGCTCACATCGGAATGAGTCTGTGGCAGCTTCTGTTAATTTAAAAACCATGTCTCTTAAAGGTTTTGCTGCAATTTCATATTTTTTTTATTTAGATCCATGAGAATGACTGCAAAAGGGATATTGTTGCGATTACAATAAGTTCATATAGTCTACACTTTCTTAACTGCGTCAAACAAATACAAGGTTTGTGCATTTATTTAGTGCTTTTTGGTACCCTTACATTATGTTTCCATTCACAACATTCACACCTGGGGCAGATCATAGAGGAATTTCCACTGGTTAAACTGATGCCACTGACTTTTTTGATACAAAACTTTAGTTCCTTGTACATTCAATATCATAACATTAATTTGGTTGATATTTCTGTAAGAATAAACGTACAATATTCTGTGGAGTGCTTTACAAGTAGTATGTGAGTAAACTTAACTTTACTTACATCTTTCAAGGCAATTGGTTTCCTAGATTTAAGGTTAACAACTGGAAGCCCTTTTTGTGTTTAACCAACCCAGAACCTTCAGCATCTGGTAAACAAATACTTTCTGCTGAAAAAATTATATCAAGATTTTTTTTTTCTGATTTGACTTTTATTTGACCTTTTGAAAGTCCCACTGAGATTGCAGATCTCATTTCTGGGGCGTACTATTGAACATGTTCTTAGTAGATGGGGAAAGCTGAGAAAACAAGTAGAGGGCAGGTTGAGGTGGTGGATGGGTCATAGAAAGCAGACATCATGGACTCATGTGGTAAGATTGGGAATTACAAACAGTGCTTTCTTTTCTTTGGTAAAATAAACTGCAGTGTACAAAGTCCTGTTATCTTTTGTACGGGTAATTACTTACAAGACTTTTCAAAACCACAACAAACGGCACAAATAAATATCCATAAGTAGATTATTTGTACAAAGTTAATGTTCAAGTATAATTTAATGTACGGCCTGCTTGTGGAGGAACAACTGGGCCTTTAAAACTCAAATAGTCCAGTGTTGGTCACTTTCTGTCACAGTTTGTTGAAAGGAGCCTCTGCAGTAAACTGTGAACTGGAGGTTTATCAGACTTCAGCCATTTGGGTTTATGACACTGCGTTTGTCCCGTCTTCAGTCTGAAGGCAGAAAAAACCAAACCTACCCACTTCACATTAACATTAACAGTGACAGAACAGTTGTAAAGCCAAGCAGTACAACTTCCTCTTCACTTATCCAAACCAACAAATCCTAACTTCACTACTTTAAGAACTCTAGGACTCTTATTAAAATCTAAGTCTCCCACATGAATTTCATAGCTTTAACCCCAACCTGCCTTGTGTCCATTAAAAACAACTCAGAAATGATACTTTTGGGCAGTAAAAGTCCCCTATAAGAACAATTTACTCCAGCCCAGTCCTGAGTGCACATAGCTACAGACACTCTTCCTAAAACCGGACACCAAATCTCACTCTGAAGACAAACATACAACACCGACCAACACACTCACGTCAATGGGAGACGTATCGAATGTTCTGTGTGAAAGGAAAAGGTCCTGGGGGGAAACGTGGGCTTATATCTGAACATATGAACTACACATGACACAGGTGCTGAAGGTAACAGTACTTTTAGTTCCTCTATGGCTGTATTTTGCAATGTTAGCATCAGAAATACTGGAGTAAGCCTAGTTTAATGAAGGCCTGCAATATCTGTTTCACAAAGACTACTTAAACTGCAGTAAAGATTTGTCCAATGCATTTACCCAAGGGTTTAGTTGTACAAAAAAATTACACAACCTTAAATTTTGTGACTAATAGAAAAGCTAACGCACCAATAAAAGTGACTCAGTTGTTTGCTGAGTAATAATAATAACAAAGAAAGAAATACTACTAATGTTTCTACAGCTAAGCTACAGATAAGATTAATTTGTCAGATGCACAGGGAAATGTTTTACAAAGTAATATTGTGACTGTTTTCTGAAGGTCAGTAAAGACAACCCAAAGTACGCTGATGTCAAAGACAGAATATCAATAAAACTTACAATATACAATAAGTATGTAATATATATAACCCTTTTGCCACGGCTAAAATTTAATTATATTCAAATTTATGAAGAATTAGGCTCTGGACTAACTTCCGTCAGAACTGAACCTGAATCTAAACTAACCCAGGACTACATTAAAGTATGAATCACATGGAAGACCCTAACATTATTACGGTACAAGCAGTGCTTTGCAAATACGGCAATTTATTTTGATGATATTGGAATAAGAACAAATTTTCAAGATATTATACAGCATTATTAAAACAATTAGTCATTACTTAAAGGCCCACAGACGTCTAATTAAATCATTTTCAGTAAAATTCAGAAAATCAAAGCAACCAACATTTTGACAACTTTACACTAAACAAAAATTTAAATGTTGACAAAAGACACTTTTTGAATATCGCAATGGAACTATATCAACATCAAACTTTATCCTCAGGCTCTACCAATGAGCTGAAGACATTAAACCACAGTAACATAACAACTTTGTAGGGACCCTTCACAGCTGTTTATCAAACCTCTCTTTTAACTTTGAGCTCAATGGGCAAGAGATTTAATCAGCACCACAAGTGGCCACATTTAATCAAAACACATTTCTACACGTGGTTATCATCCTTGTTTTAAATACAGAGGCTTTTCAGGTGGATTTCTCAAGAATGACTTTAATAAGTGTGATAGGATTTGTTCAAGCAGACATACTTTACATTAAAAACACTAAATATAATAAAGCAATGATCCATGAAATAATAAACATATTACTTTGAATAATACTTGGTTTAAAATGCAAGCTATATTTACCAAACCTCTCTTAAACAGAGACTTTTGGCTCATTTAGTGAAAGAAGTGTTTAAATCTCCATTTTGAGCTTTTAATCTTTAAAATAATGGGAACCACTATTTGACCAGGTACAGTTTACTAAATGCATCACATTATGCCTCTTTTTTAAATATTAAAGCACATTCTGACGTCACACCAAGCATTTTTTTACTGTTACTTTTACCTACTGCACCTTTAAGTAAAATAAATGAGACTATCCTTTACTACAGACTCTTCAGAGGTTTGTTCAAGTCGCCAACGGGCCACAAATTGCTCTGTTCAAAACATTTACAAGACCAACAGCCAATAAAACAAACAACTTTCAGCTTTATAAACCATTCACAACCAACTATCAGAGAACAAACTCAAAGAAAAGCACGAGCAGCAAAGGCAGAGAGAGAAAAAAAAACATGTTTTGTGGGTTTTAAACGGGATTCAGAGGCAGTGGAGGAAAAGATCATGGTTGGTGCTTATCTTAAACAAGACTTAAACGTCCCATTTACAAATAAAGACGGTTTGATACTCGCTATTTTATCAGATTTGGATAAACCTGCGCAGTGATAAAACCAGTTATAAATGAGTTAGTTTGATTTTTCGGTTGTTTAATTTGATTTTACGAGCTAGTTACGAGTACGTGCCTTTACTTTGGCTTATTTCGAGAGAACAATCGGTGCATTTTGGGTAAAAAAGTTTATCAGACTACACTCGCTGCTGATAAACGCCTGAGACGCAGCCTCGTCTCTTGGAGCCGATACGAGCTCTAACTGTAGACTAAAACACGCTCAAATACTCTTTTATTTCTCCAATAAAACCCTCAAAGTTTCCCCTCCAGACCCCGCTGCCCCGGACCCAAACGCGAGCCGCCACTGACCGACTATAACACATTAGAAATAGGTTATTACAAATTGCGTAACGCGCTTGTCCGGTGCGTATTTGCTTTGCTTTCGAAATGGATTAAATTGAGTCTTACCCCGTCCACGTCCAGCGGAGACTTAGACAGAAACATGGGGAGCTTTAAAAGAGTCCGGTCGGTCACAGAAAAACATGCCGTGCTCGCGGCCGGAGACTCTGCCACACAATGGCGCTGAGAGGAGGAGGAAAGGAGGAAAGTGCCTCCGCTTGTAGGAACGCCGCGCTGCCTTCACGGACCGTAGGACGAGGCCGCCACGACATAGCTGCTCATACATGTGCACTCAGATCCATGTGGGAGGAAGTACACGGGCCTTTTCTTCGACACAAGCAGCGATATAACCGCTTATCTTTACCGTAAATTAGGTCTGGAGTGACGCGTCATTATTTAAACGTGAAAAATAAAATAGGTAACAGAATAAATGTGTCTTGGACTCAGTGCCATCATCAGTTGTCATGTCAAAATATTGTAAAAGAAGAAAGCAATGACTACAGAGATATACAGTATGTGTTAAAGTATAAAAGCACTGAAGCAGTTTGATGTAAGCTACAGTCTGTGGCCTTTTCTTGTTTTTGAAAAAAACTGTAAACAGCAAAAAGAAAAGGTTAAAGCAAAAACATCTGGACTCAGTTTTTATGGTGAAGACGTTCTGTCTCTGATTCAAAGAGACTTGATCAATCCATCAAACAACAGATTATAATAAGAACCAAGACCTTTGACGGCTTTGGCCAATCATAAAAGGGGGTCTGGTCCCATTTAAATAAGGGACGTCCCAACAAAAAATCCTACTGAAAGTGGGAAACAGCAAAAATGTCCTTGAGAAATGCAACTAGATACTAAACACCTGTGCTAACCAAAAAGACCACTCATCACCAAAAAGCCTTTAATTACTTTTCTCCATTTCTGCAGTTTGTTAATTTAAACAATAAACAACCCTCCTACAAGGTTCACAGATGCTATGTTCTATCCCTGTTGACCATGTACTACCACAGTCGTAGGCCTACACCACATACGGCAAACAAGATGGATCATAGCTCTGTGTCATTACTCATTCATACTGAGGGAGTGTCCATTCATCTGTTACATTCAAATGCCTCCTACTCAGGATAGTACAGAACTTGTTTTAAGAGGAATACTGTTAACAGGGGCGTAACTATAGGGAGTGCAGACAGGGCCCACATACAAGACTAAATGAGGAAACGTACATGCTTCTATTCACACCTAGGGCAGACATCTTTAAAGAGACCTAACAACTGGACCTCTCCAACCACCACCAACTCACACCAGAGCTGTGGCACCGGAGGCAAGATGGTGAAGGGTCTTGCCCAAGGACACAACAACAGTATGAACCGGGGAGAGTGGGAATTAAACCTTCAACCTTCTCGTTATAGGACAACCGTAATCGACCACACCGCAAAAACACTCTGTTCTGTCCACACGAGAGCGTCCATTCAGCTCCACTACAAACAGTTCTCTTCAACACAAGATGGCGGTAACACAAACAGAAGAACACCGGGGCCTGTCAATCAAACAACCAACCAACTATCTAGCTGTCAAAGAGAAAGTGGGTTGTATAGGATTTTTTTTTCCAATTCTGAGACCTGCCTTCTCAGGATTTAGCAATGAAACCTCTTCTATCTTTAAAACAAGGCCTTCTTTTGAACCACTTTATTTTATGTTGACTGGGAAGACAGAGGATTTGTTTGATGAATACAATGTGCTTCATAAAAATACAATGATAATGTAAATAAATGAGAAGAATAGGCCTCATTGGGCTACAATAAACTGGACAACATTACTCTTTGATTATTATGAGTGTAAATGTAGAGATTGTTTTGTTACCTGTGTGTGAGCTGCTGTAACAGTTGAATTTCCCTAATGTAGGATTAATAAAGTCCTATCCTAAAGGAGTCCTAACGTTGCATAATGAGTGTCACTTTCCTTATTATAATCATTCATATTCATTGCAAACTTCCCTATTTACTTTTTAATACACCAGTCATTATTAATACTGGAGACATAACTACAGAATTTAATGTTTTTTGAGTCAGATGCTCATAATGACAGTCAATGATATTCACTCTCACTGTGTGAATACACTGGGCCACTTTTCCACTGCTGCTGCTGTCAAGACAAGCATGTTCCTTTCAGTTTTTTAATAGGCTCCTTACAATAAACTGGACATTATTCCTCTTAGACCTACTGCTTATACGATTATGGACCATGTTATCGATAATAATTACAGAGAAAAGTCTTTTTAATGCTGTCCAACATGTGCAACTAGTGTGTGGCCTATATACAGCGTTAATACTGAGGATATATATGTGGTTGTGACTTTTCTGAGGCGTCCCTGAAGGCAGCAGGAGAAGCTGAAACCGAGCAGCTGCCCCAGAAGTGGCATCGGCAGCGTAACCCCTCCTCCTCCTCCTCCTCCTCCTCCAGCCTCTCTCCTCTCAAACACACGCTCGGTCTGTGCTCATGCGTTTCATCTGGCTCTCACTCTGGAGCTGCTCTTTAACAACGAGAAAATCAAACCTGTCTTTACGTTACAAGCCTCTGTGCCAACTAATGTAAAGCACGTTGTTAAGACTGTCATATGAATGTATGAAAAAATGAATGGTGGACTGGTCAAAATCTCATCAACAGGTTGAAACAACAAGAATTATAAGTAAAACGCTGCATATTAGCTCTGATTATCTCGATGAGACATGTGTTATTGATCAGCTTTTATCAGATTGGAAAGTACTCACAGCCAGATTTGGAGAAAAACATGGATTTGCAGTTTGGAGAATTGTTGACCAAGACCACAGTGAAGTAAGACAAGACCGAGACTTTTAAGGAGAAAACCAGGAAACACAGAAAGAAGCTTATATAGTCATTTAGTGATTCTTTTTAAAATTTAGAGCTTTAGAGTTTTCAATTTGGAGGCTTAGGGCTTTTTTTTATTACTGCAATGGTCAGCAGTTATACACATTGTTTTGGCTTCTCTATTGTTGCTAGTGTCTGTTTTAAACTCTAACTGGACGTGTGGAAAGTGAACCTACTAAATCTACTAAACACTGTCATTGGACTTGCTTCTCAAAAAAAAAAAAAAGATTGTACATTTTCCTAATAATTTCAGTCAGTTATTTTATGTCTATTGTAGTGCCACATGGAAATCCAACTCTCATGTCAAAAGAAATGTCTTTAATTTTGTATAGACAAGAAAGAATTCTGGTACAACAAAACAAAACAAACTGTATAACAATATCAAAATGAACACAACTGCGGTTCACTCAGAACATAGACACATTTTTCACAGCGTTGATAAATCACTTATCTTCATCTAAAATCTCTATATAAATAGATGAACCTTGAGGTTTGCATTTGATCAGTAAAAAGTTTAACGTAAGCTTGTCCAGTTTAGTGCTGGTTTCTGTTCTTGGACTCACGTTTGAGTAAAGTCCGGTACAACTCCCACAAACCCTGGCACACACTCACATTACCAACACCAGTGGGACATCCCGAGGCTCAGAGCGGGCACTGGAGACGGCCCCCCCCGCTGCACTCACCCAGTTGTTCACAGACACAGAACTCAAATAAACAATACAAATCTGCAATTAGGCCATGGCTCGAAAAACTCCCGCTGAAAGTCACAGTAATGGCACGGACTGCACAAAAGGGTTAACTGTTGTTCAGAACCGGCACAACGGACAGCAGTTTATGGAAATGCAGTCCAGGAGGTTTATCTGAGAGGGTTGGGTCAGGAGGGTTGGTCTGAAAAGGGCTGCAAAGTGGTTAAGTTGGACAAAGCGATCATTTCAGACACAAGGACACAGCAACAGCCCATTACTGGACGACCCTCTCTGACTCCAGAGCCACTGCCGTAAAGGGCTTAAGTTGTAAAGAGTTTCCAGAACGAAAAAATGCAATTTGAAACCTGGATTCAAAGTCCGGCCCAGGGGCCTATCATGGCACAAGCTGAGAGTTTATGTGGCCCTCGGTTTCAGAGATAACCCTAACCCCAACAAGCCTTAGACAGCCTTAGACAAACCTGTGCAGATCCATCTAAAACCTGTTCAAATCTATCTAAAACCTGTTCAAATCCATCTAAAACCTATTCAAATCCATCTAAAACCTGTTTAAATCCATCTAAAACCTGTTCAAATCCATCTAAAACCTGTTTAAATCCATCTAAAACCTGTTTAAATCCATCTAAAACCTGTTCAAATCCATCGAAAAACCTGTTTAAATCCATCTAAAACCTGTTCAAATCCATCTAAAACCTGTTCAAATCCATCTAAAACCTGTTCAAATCCATCTAAAACCTGTTCAAATCCATCTAAAACCTGTTCAAATCCATCTAAAACCTGTTCAAATCCATCTAAAACCTGTTCAAATCCATCTAAAACCTGTTTAAATCCATCTAAAACCTGTTCAAATCCATCTAAAACCTGTTTAAATCCATCTAAAACCTGTTCAAATCCATCGAAAAACCTGTTTAAATCCATCTAAAAACCTGTTCAAATCCATCTAAAACCTGTTCAAATCCATCTAAAACCTGTTTAAATCCACCTAAAACCTGTTCAAATCCATCTAAAACCTGTTCAAATCCATCTAAAACCTGTTCAAATCCACCTAAAACCTGTTCAAATCCATCTAAAACCTGTTCAAATCCATCTAAAACCTGTTCAAATCCATCTAAAACCTGTTTAAATCCATCTAAAACCTGTTCAAATCCATCTAAAACCTGTTTAAATCCATCTAAAACCTGTTCAAATCCACCTAAAACCTGTTCAAATCCATCTAAAACCTGTTCAAATCCATCTAAAACCTGTTCAAATCCATCTAAAACCTGTTTAAATCCATCTAAAACGTGTTCAAATCCATCTAAAACCTGTTCAAATCCATCTAAAACGTGTTTAAATCCATCTAAAACCTGTTTAAATCCATCTAAAACTTGTTCAAATCCATCTAAAACCTGTTTAAATCTATCTAAAACCTGTTCAAATCCATCTAAAACCTGTTCAAATCCATCTAAAACCTGTTCAAATCCATCTAAAACTTGTTCAAATGCAGCCGTCTTTGCAAAAAACCTTGGACATCCCTGGTTCAAACAGTCACAGGACACAGAGATGTTTAGATCCAGACAAATGCACAAAAAACTATTATACTAACTAAAATACTAATATTAATAGTTATTATTTACATAATAATTTACAATTACAGTTATAATTACATAATATATTAACTTATAAACGAGTACTTAATTAATTAATAATTGTCTTACCTTAACTAGTTGTTTAGTTTAATATTATCAACAGCCATGTTCTGACTCCTCCTGCTTCAGTCTTTTTCTCGCCCTCGGGTCAATAAAAAGCACCTGTAACTCCTCCATAAACCGGTCACAGCCACATTTGTCGGTCAACGCCCACGTTGAGATAACAATCTGTGTTCTGGAAGTTGTGTAGCGCTGCTAAAGAGAACCACTCAGATAATGTTTTTATTCTTTTTGGCACTGCACTTTACGTTGTACTGGACTTCTGTGATGCCTACGATTGCATTTTCTATTCTTTTATTTATTGATTTATTCTTGTATTTATTGTCTTGCTGTGCTTTTTAATAATTATGTTATGTTTGTTGTGTTGAATGTAACTGTTTTTAAGTTCTTGGTTCAAGACACACTCCCCTCGAGGCAATTAAGGTTTCATTTGTTCATTCACGCACTCTCCATCCAAAAACACAAACTCCTATATCCAGTGGTGAATTCAAGGCAAACAATAGAAATACGGGAAAAATTGGCTGTTTTTGTTTCTTCAAAACTATAATTTTACAAGACGTTTACTCGAAGCTAAGATGTAGTCTACAACACGTGACATAATAAACCTTTAAAACTCAAACTTTTAACATGCATTTATTTTATTTTGTCAATAAGCTGCAGGCTCTTCCTCTTGTTCCATGTGTGATTACTTTTTTATACTGTATCTAAGACTCCTGCTTGTGATGTGTTTTCAACAGAAGCAGATTAACTCTGGTGAACTCTGCAGGACGGGGTTATCTGAAGAAAAACAGGCTGTAGTACGGTGGCTCGGTTGTGAATGTTTTTAGTCCTGCGTTTGTCTCTCTCGCGCTCTCTGAGTTGAGTCATGAATGTCGAGCAGCGAGGAGGGATGACTCTAAATAAAGATTTCAGGTCAAAAACAGGAAATGGCTCAGTGAGCAGCGAGGGCAGGGCCGAACACCACGCTCCTCTGTCTCAGCTGCATCTCTGTCCAGATTTCACTCACAGTTTTTCTGTCTCTGTGAAAAATATGCCTATGCTTGGTTTTTCTGCAGGGTTCTCAGTGTTTTCTGGAGAGACTTATCAGAGCTTTTTCAAAGATAGCAAAGTGATGACAAGTAAAACAGGCCTAGGAACAAAATAATGGTTAACAATGCAACAAACACACACAACTAATCATTGAACCAGAATAGAAGCTGTTACAGTTGCATTGTTGCAGGCCCAAAGACAAAGTCAGATAAAGCTTTCTTCACAGGATTGTACTTGTCCAACCTCCTGAAACAGCTCACTGCATGTTTAGTCTGTTTTTCTCTTTCATAGTGAGGTAGATAAGTTTATAAAAGTCTTAAATAAAAACTATAGCAACATCATTTTACAAACAGGTTCAAATCCAGCTAAAATTTGTTCAAATCCTACTAAAACCTGTTGAAATCCATCTAACACCAGTTAAAATCCATTTCAAACCTTTTCAAATCAAACTAAAACCTTTTGAAATCCAACCGAAACCTGTTCAAATCCTACTAAAACCTGTTGAAATCCAACTTAAACCTGTTCAAAACCTACTAAAACCTGTTAAAATCCCACTAAAACCTTTTCAAATCAAACTAAAACCTGTTGAAATCCAACTAAAACCTGTTCAAATCCTACTAAAACCTGTTGAAATCCTACTAAAACCTGTTAAAATCCAACTCATACCTTTTCAAATCCTACTAAAACTGTTGAAATCCATCTAACACCTGTTGAAATCCAACTCAAACCTGTTCAAAACCTACTAAAACCTGATAAAATCCAACTAAAACCTTTTCAAATCAAACTAAAACCTGTTGAAATCCTACTAAAACCTGTTTCAATCCAACTAAACCCGTGTTGATTAAGAGTCAAATCAAAAGAGACCTTTTGGGCAACAAAACCAAGAGCCCTTGGAAGGTTTACTTTCCTCTTTGCAAAAACTTTGGACACCCCTGGTTTAAACAGTTAGCGGACACACAGAGAGGTTTAGATCCACACAAATGCCCAAAACATAACTATTATTGTTCATTCAATGTATCTCTGGTCTTATATTGCCCTCAATATGGTCTCTTTTTGTGATCTTGACCGTGACACTCGTAAATGGAGGAGTAATAATGCAATATTCATGCTTTTGTCACTTTTCAGCTACGTTCCCTCATGTCTCAGCGCTGACTGTGCCCCTGACTCATGATGCATTCACTGTCCACTCATCTCTCAAACCCTACGTGACCTATGTGTTGCCTCTGCTCGGGTCTGTGTTGCACTTTGAGGAGGCAACTTTAGCAATGACCGAGTGACCGCCCTCGAATTACTCCAAACGAACATCACCCTCTGTTTTTAGCACCGTGGCGACACATGCCATTTTTATATCAGAGCACGAGCTATAATCAGAAATCACACAATGACACAGGCACAAAGTGTGGGTTACTCATCAGATAATGCCATCACAACAATGAAAATGTGTTGGACTCGATCCTAATAAGGAGGAATTATAATGAAAACGTTTCATCTTTACAGTGACATTACCTCATGCATAAGTTCTCAGATGCTTTATGTTAGGGAGATTTATTAACACATTCCCTGTGCCTTTAAAACAGCTCTGTGCTATATTTCATCGAGCATAACAAAAATCCTCTTAAAAAGGTTTGAGAGAAGATCAAAAATGTAAGTGGGACGTGCCTCATTATAATGTAATGGCCTTGTTGTTTATGATCATACTATTAAGACTCATGCCTAACATTCCTAGCATCACATGACGACAACAACAACATGAGCAAAACAAACCCTCCGTGTGGAAACGTATAACTGTCCTACAATGGAAACATATACAATTAACTTTGACAAATCTTTTCTGCTTGAGAAACATGTCTGCGCCTTTAAGCCCCTCCCACTCAGCTCAGTGTGCCCAGCTGGACTTGTTGTATTAACACCTGAGATCAGTCCTTTAGATCACTTTTCCGCTTCTCAGATTGATTAAAACAGCATTCTGAACGTTTACGTCTATTACATTTTATAAGATGGATTTCTCTTTGTACAAGTCACCTGTAATATTACCATTTTAGATCCAGATTATGTTCTGACCCGCTGTCACACTGCAACTCTAAATACAGACATTATAAACAGTTTCATTAATTACAAGTTGCACTTTGACCTGGTAAAATACAGCATGTTTTTTTTTAGAAGCCAGAAAAATATAGCACATTTAGCCCTTGCACTAAGACTGGCCACATTAGTTCAGACCCTTCTGCCCAGAATGTAATGCCAGGTCTAAAGCTAAGAAAGAAACCATTGGTACTGGTTGATTTTCATGAGTAAATACCATTATGTCAAAAGGCTCTCAGTTATAAAATCTTTGGATTCAAAAGAGTCATAAACCTGTATTTGTTAGTTTCCAGCTGAACTCGGCGCTGCTATGATCAAGTTAAGATCTTTATTGCTGAAAATGTAGCCCTAAAACCTGAATGAAGTGAATTTTAAATGGAGGAAATTGAGCAAGCCTGTGAGGAGCAGCCCAGAATATTATTAATACTATTTAATACAGGGGCGTGGCACAGACGGGACAGACCCAGAACAGGAGCAGGAAGAGGAGGAGGAGGGGTAGGATCCAAAAAAACACATCTGCTCATCTCCTATTCTCCTGGAGTCTGTCTTTGTTTAAAACCTCCCGCTGTAGTCCTGACATTTACCAACCATCGTTTTAATCTTTCTCACTGTTTTTGTGACTAATAGATTTGAGAAGATTTGAGAGCTAAAGCAAAAAGGCCATAATGTTCCCCATTATCTTTGTCAAACTAAAAGTGTATCTAATTAAAATTAAAATCTAACACTTTAGTCAATATCACGAATGGTTCTACAGGGTATAATCACCTCATAATAATACTCTTTACATTTGTATTTATGTAGACTTCAATATTATACTGTCTAAATTGAAATTACACTCTTTGTGGTTTGTGGGACTTCAGAGGCAGCTGGTAGGTACTGGATTGTGGCCAGGAGTCAAAAACCCGGGTCTAGGAGGAGTTCAAGACCAAGAAGAAAGGACTATTGGTTGGCCTTGCTTGGTCTCAGGACGGGAAGTAGTTCTGGACCATTTCTGTTTACAGTGGAGCTACAGGGGAGCTCGGACGGTGAAAGAAATACTTTAAGGGTCGCAATCCCACTGACGACTCGCTTTAAGTTGAGGGAAGAGAGACTGGAGAGGTGGACTCGTTCATCAACCAAACTGAAGTGACCGAGGGCAGTTGAGAAGCTAAAGTTTCTGGATTTTGTGGTGGGGATTTGGTCCAGTTTAACTTTTTCAATCAAGTTTTTTCCTACTTTACGACATTGGGACGGTATGGTGCAGGTCGAGTTGGTACAGGCAGGTTTCCATCACCAAATGGGGTTTAAAGTGTCCCTAAAAAGTGTACTGTACCACCCCGGCTAGTGGTCCCAAGTGGCTGGTTACACATATGAGAAGGTGGAGCTAAACACTGCAGACAGCTGATTGGACGACAGATATCCTCTTTCAAGCACCTTGTTGTAAAACACTTCATACTCAAACAGAAAACCTAAATGATGAGCTAGTGTTTTGTTCTCATCAGCTGTTTGTGGTACAGCTCTGGCTTCATGATTTTAAACCTTGTATTTATCGTCTCCACTGCATTAAACACAAGCAGAACCTGTGTCTCAAATATTGAGTCCAGAAATTAAATCAAATAAAGACTGTTTGAGAGGACTTTTGTGTTACTTCAATGACAGAATTGTTCCTGCAGCAGACATCTCTCTCTGGACCCAGCAGATGGAAACGCGTGCCTCTTCAGGGTTTACCCCGAACCAACAAGCCTAACAGTGAAAACAAGGCAATAGTGGCCTCCCTAACTTAGCCTCTCTGTACATAAATCACACATTTCTGCTTACATCCCTTTAAAATCCATGGTTCTTATTGTTTTTGCAGGTCTTTGTGACAGCCTTGGACAAAGCCGGAGCGTCTTGAGCCTAAGCCAGCGTCCCACTGCCTTCCTTTCTTCTGTCGCTCAGACTTCAAACACTCTTTAAGTGGCTTGACTCACTCACTTCAAAACGAGACGTAACCAAAGCTGCTCTGGCTCCCGCCGAGCTGCACTTTTACACAACACTTCAAACTTGGCTTTCCAAAGCGTCACCACTGCTCACTAATGCTGTCCTGTCGTGATCGAATGTTGGTGATCCAATTATATTCATGTCAGTGCCAGTGCGAGTAATTTAGAGTAAAATGTGGCATCATTTGGGTAGAATCCCCCTTCTGTCTTTTCTGGTATTGGATTTGGATTTTGTCCAAACAGAAGAAATACATTTGATAAATTCCCTGAAGCTAGTTTTGATTTACAACCCAGTTTCTAGAATCTAATGAAATTCATATTCATTTCTACAAACCAATGACTCCTGGGATATCACTGTTTCTAAATGATTTTGGCAGAACAACAACTGTAAAAAAACTTTTGTACTTGAGCCCACATTGTGTAGAGAACACTGCCTTTCCTCAACAACTAAAACCTGAAACACTAATGGGGCGGCAGTAGCTCAGAGTGGTCGTCTTTCAACCGGAAGGTGGGCGGTTCGATTCCCACTCTCCCCACAGTTAATACTGTCGTTGTGTCCTTGGGCAAGACACTTAACCCACACTGTAACCCTGGTAATTACATTAGAACAATGTAAGTTGGATAAAAGCGTCAGCTAAATGAATAAATGTAAATGTAAATGTACTAAACTCAAATAGTGGTCTGTCCACAATTAATGTGGGGGGTTCATTTTTGGGGAGAGGCTTTTTGCCGACATCTGGTGGCCAAAGAGCAGACTGCAGCTATGGTAGCCCTACAGGGACATGCTGTTATACATCTGACTAACAGACTCGATTTAATCAAATCATTTCAAGTGCATTATATGATATATTTTTTACTTATTATACACTTTTTATAGAATCAGGCCCCTCCAAGAAAATTGCATGGATCACAGTCGAGAAAATATTGAAAAGGAAGTAAATAAGGAGCAGTAAAAAGGTATGATTATATAAAATTAAACAAATTGGAACAATATTGTATAATTGCCTCAGAACCCACTCTCATTTTACATTTTACAAAAGATTATATTTCAGTAAAACTCGAGTGCAAAATATGTTACTTCCTGTTCCTACAAGTGCCCAAAGAGGACAAACTGAGCACTAATGGTAAAGAAACACATTCATGTTTTTTGAGGTGAATGTAACTTCAAAAAGGGACTATGCATTTTTTTATGTTTGTGAAAAAAGAACAGTTTCATCTCCTAATATTGTCCTAAAACTGTAACAGGAGCCATCTGTGAAAAAACAAGGCCTTAAAACAGAAGCTTTGTTCAAACAAAGCTCACACCTGGAAAAAGAAGGGCTCCTATTGGTCAACACTGATGTCAATAAGGAAGTAATGGCTTCCAATAAAACAGAGAAGGTGTATATGTCGCTGGATATGTCTTTTTACAGAGAAGCAGCACAAAAAGAAAAAAAAGAAACGGAGAAACGAGCTCTAAACTTCCAATGTATTAGTATTTGGGAGGAAAAAATGGTCCTGTCTGACTTTTGATGTTGTTGGAGGCGAGTGGGTCAGAAAACGATTTACTTCCAGACAATACATTAAACATGTTCAAAGAACGGGATGGGGGTCAACTTTACTTTAAACAAATGAAAGTTCGAACAACAGTTCGACACATGAGCAGAGCAATCAGTGACTTTATGGAATGGGTTAGAAAAGAAATTCCAAAAGCATAAATCAGTTTAAAAGAATGAAAAGTAGCTTAAGGAGGATGAGTATTAGCCTTTTCAGAAATTACTTAGTGACAGAGGTGACTTGTTTTTGGTTGACTGGATATTTTGTTTGTAAATCTGAGCTTGTGAAAGGGATTAGCTGAATGCATATAAGCATGTGTATGGATGTGTGCACAGTGGGAGTCAAATGTAGATTTAAAATAAATGAAATGGAAAAAAGGGGGTAGGAACAAATAAGCACTGCCTCCTCCTACTCCTTTATGAACACCAAAGTTTGAGTTAACTACTGAATTAATTATGTTAGAATTTTTTTATTATATGTTCAAAATAAAGATTTCATTCATGATCCTAGTGGCCGAGTCGACATTCAGTAGATGATAAGTAATGTAGAAAACCATGTGCAAAGTGAGCTCAGTGAAACTCAGGAGGTTGAATGTTCACACGTTTGAGCGGTGTGTCATCCGTCTCTTTGTCTCCATCTGCTTCAAACCAAACACAGGTCGCTCTAATAACTCACATCTCAGGATTAAAACCTAACAGGCTTGTCTCCCGCAGATATTAATCAATGAAAACGCGACGGTCACGGTTTAATTAGATCACTACGACGGGATAATAAATTGTAATTGTTTTCATTTTTAGGCCCATTTTCCACATCTGAAGTGTAATTATCATTTCCATCACAACATATTAGACGATGAATTCTCACAATGACTGGACTGACACCGACACTGAATTCATCGTGCACCGCTCTGATTAGATCTGTCACAACTGTTCAAAACCTATTCGTTATTGTACAATAGAAATTAATACGGCGGACATAAGTGATATTATCCCGGCTGTAATCACGGCTGCATCTATTTAAGCCTCAGTGAGAAAAAGTCAGCCAAAGGTTTAATTATGCGTGCACTCGACTAATGACACCAGGCCACGCTCTTAAATGGCTCCTGTGCTGCCAGTGTAAACTGTGTTTTAGACGTCTATTAGGATGGGTTGGATTGTTTGAAAATGTAAGAAATATATTTAATTTTCTCATTCATTCAGTGATTAAGTATGAGAAGACCCCCCTCCCCCCCCACACACACACTCTTAAAATGAGGTTTTGAATGTTCAGCTTGAATTCTTGTTACATTATGAAGTAACACAGTGGGCGTCTATGGAGGTCATGAGGACTAATAAAGTCTGGTTTCCATTGTGGGCTATGTTACAGGTCAGGTCAGTACGGGATTGTTTGTTTCATGTTTTCCCTGAAGAGGCATGGGTTTCCACTCCATCATATTTTCTGTTTGAAAATGGCATTTATTACAAGAACATGGTTGGAATTTATTTAAAAAATATTTCTGTTTAATGTTTTTACTTTGGCTTCTTGTTTTTCCTCAAGTGGGGATTATCTCTCGTCCAATCAGCAAAGCTGGGGACCCCAGGCCGACCCATACCGTCCCAGTGGAATTTAACCTTCATAAAGCTGTGATTAATCCAGCATCTGCATTAGCTAATCTCTTCTATATAGCATCTATCGGCAAAATATCCAGGTTTTTACCAATCCACCGTCTGGACAGGTGCAGTAGAAACCCAAGCCTCTTTAAAAAGGTTACTTGTGACAAACTCAGTGGAAACAAGGTTATACACAGACAACCATTCACTGATGAACAAACACAATCACTCAGAAGAGCTCTTATACCTGGTCAGTGTAGAAATTGCTCAGAAGAAAGGCTCCCAGACCCATTTTTCTTTGGAAAAGGAATAGGAGTGGATACCTAGGCTGGTTTAAGAATGATGCTACATTTTACTTTGTCTTAATGTCACATAGTGGACTATATCCTGCACAGGTCAGCGGAAACTCAAGCCAGACCGTGTTGCACCATAAAACAAGCAATAAGGCTTCGTCTGTCTATTACAGGGAATAAATATACAGTATTTTACCACAGCATCATCGGAATCTTTCCCTCGTCTCAGATGTCTACTGAGAGTGTAAAACCCCTGTTGTTTTCTCAAAGTCTGACTCAGAAGCGTCTAAAAATAACCCAAAGACGAGGCTCTAAACTCCACTTTTTTCATCAAGCTTTGACTCAAAGCGAGAGACACACGGCCAAGGAAGAAGAAGAAGGTGTGTTCACTCCGCGTGACGCCTTCAGGGTCAGGTGATTTACAGGAAACAGTGCCGTTCACTTTACTCTGTCTCTGTCCTGCTCTGACGGACTGACTCTGTGCTTTCTGATGTGTTTCCTCTGCTGTTTATCTGACAGATGAGGGAACAAAATGTAACAGATTTTTACGTACAACTGGGAAAAGTTAGGACTAAGCACAGGTCTGAAGAAATGACGGAACGGTAGACTTAGAGTAGAAGGAGTTGTAATAATGTAATATGGCACTTGTTTTTTTGTGACAAGCTTTGAAAGAATGTATTTGAAGAAAGTGGGAGATGAGAACTTAATTTTAATTTTTCTCAAGATCTTGTTAAACTGAGAAATAATTTACAAATTAAGCTCTTGAAAAATAAAAAAGAAGTGAAGTCATTTTATTTACTTACTTTTTGTGTTAAATTGGAAACCGTGACCGCCAGGCTTAAGTTAAAAGTATTAAAGGTGTTTAAAGAAAAAAAGAATGTGCTTCTCTTCCTGTGGTGCTCTGTTTGTTCTCTCTGGGCAGTATGACTCACTAACACAGCGCCTTCTGCTGGACACAAACCTCCTGTAACTTGAGGCTCTACCACATGACACACATAATAAAGAAAACAGGACCCTACAGAGTTCTGTTTGGACTAAATACACTCCAATGACCGACTGTTTCAGAGACAGGCTCTTTTTTCCCGACTTCCCTCTTGGATAGTCTCCACTTACGTAAAGAAATCTGCCCTCTACTGGCTAAAAGTGACACAGTGCTGCTTTAAAGTGAATTCTGCAGACACTTCCAAGAGAGGCACATCATTGTGCACTTTAATCGCAAACAAATATTTTTTTTTAATTAGTTTATTTCTTTAGGACAGCGTACAATGTACATTAAGCCGGAGCAGAGATGCTTAACAGCATCTTAGCTTAACAGTTAATTTCCATCTGTAGTCTTATATTGTACATGTTTTTTAGGGGAAACTGGAGTACCCGGAGGAAACCTACGCAGACACAGGGAGAACATGCAAACTCCACACAGAACGGCCCTGCCCTGGATGGGAATCGAACCCAGGACCTTCTTGCTGTGAGGCCGGAGTGCTTACTACTGCTGTGCAGAAAATTGCTTCAATAGTACATAACTGCCTTAAAATAACAATTCCTGTCTAAGAAAAATGACAAGCATTTAAAGGTCCACAGAACCCAGTGGAAGTTCCATTACTTCTGGTTTCTGTTACTGCCCAGAGACGACAAACTGAGTACTGCTGGAGGAGAAGCACATTCATTGTATTTAATTAACTGTCATAATAAAATCCACTTTGTTTTAATTAAACTCATAAACAGACCTATTTCCACTGTGTTTCTCCAGCATGTCCCTGCAGGACCACCCTGCTGCCAAAAACTGTCCCCCACCTTTAAAATGATTCTCTGGGATTAGTTAGTTAGTCTTTCGGGCACTCTTTGTGAAGCTAACCTGTGACCTGAACTGTAAAGAAAAAACCTCACATCTCTGAGTCGTAGTGCAGTGTGGATTGTGGGAAAAGACTTCTCCAGCGTCAGTGTGTTTTTTTGTTTTTTTTTCAGCAGACAGAGGTATCTGTGTCCCATCTACAGCTGAACTATCGTTGAGTTGTCCTCTGGTATGTGTCACACTCACCACACTCTGCTTTGGAGCTGAAACACTAAAACCTTCTCAGACTGCCTCCAGCCATAAGCCATTTAGACGTACAACAGAGTACTGTATGTGGAAGATGTTTATTACAGACTTACAATGTCTTTAGAGGCCGAGGAGCAGCAGTCAACAAGTTATTTTGCTGGAAAACACTATGGACTTGACATACTCTTATACTTCGATAAAACTCCAATAAAATTAGAGTAAGGACTTGAGCTATACACAGACTTGTCAAACTAAAACCTAACTGAGGTCTAACTGCACAAAATATCGGAATATTTGTCACAGCTGTATCAACAAGCCCTTGGTTCAGTAGTAGATATTAAGACACACTTTTTCTCAAACTATTACAATGTTCTTTAAACCAGCTAAACAGAACTCACAGCCAAAGACATGAGAGTAAGTCTGAGCCCTTCCTCTCTGTGCAAACCTTCAGCGAGCCTCTAACAATACGTTCTGCAGAGTCTTTAAAAAGTGCTCTTTAAGTCAAAGCAGAGAGAAGTCAGTGGAGCCAGATCCCGAAGCTGCAAACAGGAAGGTCATTAATCTTGTCACGGCGAACGGAAGCTTCACGTTTACAGTCGAGCAGCAGGCAGCTCAGTTTAACTACTTATTAATCTTTCTGGTGCAGATTATTCGACTTTTAGCAGCTTCAGTAACTAGTCTGGATCTAGGTCTTTCTTTATAGTTTAGAACTTCTTCCTTTCTCCCATTGTAAGTCCTCCTAGACAGGGAAGCTCCAACAGCGATTCCTTAAATCCATTCCAGTCACACACCAAGAAAACCCCAATCCACTCAAGTTTTTACTGGTACCCTGAAGACCTACTGTGCCAACGCTTATTCTACTAAAATCCAGTCCAGGATTGCTGAGAAACACTGCTGCCATGTTATGTAGGGGCATTTTCAACAGAAAAGTAAGTCATAATATGAATTGTAGTTGTGGAAGTTGTCATTTGTTAAGATACTTTAAAAAGAAGGAACTTATAATCAGGTAAAGGCCGGGATAAAGATTAAAGAGTTATTAAATAGTTAGTGTGTGATTTCTCGCATCAGCGTTAGCCCCACTGATATATGTTTAGCTCATTAAAAAAACCTTAGCTCACAGGTACTGTCGTTATCTTCACTGAAAAAGAAAGTTATAGCGCTCTGTTTATTCTACAGCCAGCCTCAGAGCTACTCAAATAATGGGCATGGTGACTCCGTAAATGATCAAAACTACTAATTATAAAGGAACACAACAGCTGCTGTATTACACTTGACAAAAAGAGCATGTTATGTTTAATAATTATATATAAAAGGGCTCGGTGTGCTGCTGACTCTCTCCAGTCCCAAATCTAAAGGAACTTTTGCTTCCAATATGATAGTTACTCTTTAAAAAGAGTTAGAAAAGAGTTGTCCTAGTTTGGCTTTAAATCCTTTTCTTACACAAATAAAAGATTACAATTCATTCATGCTCTTCCTGAGGCGAGGTTCACTAGTCGCAGGGTTAACACTTAGAGACCATTCACTATATGGGTAGATCTGCCGGCAGTAAGTCAGACCTGTTCCAGGGGCATGCTGAAGTCCGGCAGGGCTGCCCTTTGTCACTGGTCCTGTTCATTGGCCGAAGGGAGTCTGGTTTGGGGACCACAGGATCTCATCTCTTCTTTTTGCAGATGATGTTGTCCTGTTGGCTCCATCAAGCCAGGACCTCCAGTGTGCACTGGGACAGTTTGCAGCCGAGTCTGAAGCGGCTGGGATGAGGATCAGCACCTCCAAGTCTGAGACCATGGTTCTCAGTCGGAAAAGGGTGGCTTGCCCCCTTCAGGTTGGTCGAGAGCTCCTGCCTCAGGTGGAGGAGTTCAGGTATAGGGTCTTGTTCACGAGTGAGGGAAGGAGGGAACGTGAGATTGACGGACGGGTTGATGCAGCTTCTGCAGTGATGCGGTCGATGTACCGGTGTGTTGTGGTAAAGAAATGGTAAATGGTAAATGGCATGCATTTATATAGCGCTTTTTTGCACCCTTCTCGGGCAGCCAAAGCGCTTTACATCGTGCTTCCACTCACCCCATTCACACACATTCACACCTGGGGCAGACAGAGATGTGGGCTGCCATACACACAGCGCTCAAGCCTTCTCCTACCACCACCAAACACACCTCTACAGTCACACACATTCATACACCAGTGCTACGGACCCTGGAGGCAAGGCAGTGTCTTGCCCAAGGACACAACGAAAGTATGAACAGGGCAGAGCGGGAATCAAACCGCCAACCTTCCGGTCATAGGACGACTGCTCTACCACTGAGCCACTCCGTCCCAAGAAGGAGCTGAGCTGCAGGTGAAGCTCTCGATTTACCGGTCGATCTACGTTCCTAACTCTCACTTATGTTCATGAGCGGCGTTATTCCCCCGGAAGAGCAGGTGGAAATGTCTGGGAGGGAAGTCTGGGCGTCTCTGCCTAGACTGCTGTCCCTGTGCCCTGGCCCCGGATAAGCAGAAGATGATGGATGGAAGGATAAAATAAAAATAAAAACAGTTACAATGTTGACTTTTATCTATAGTTTATGAAGTGCTCTAATCCTGAAATCTAATAAAACAAATAAACCCCAATTACAGCTATGTATTTGTATATTTTTGTGTCAATAATTCTACAGTTCTCTCTGAAATATACTTTTATTCCTAGTGTTCTAAGTGTCTTGTATCACATTCTTAAAACTGGGCCGAGACTGAGATTTAAAATGGACCTATTTCTTCTGAGGTTTCCAGATTTCTATGACCCATTCACAGTCTCTTCTTCTTCTTCTTCTCTGCTCGTTCCCTGCTGCTGCTGCCTCCCACTCGACAGACCAGAGGCTGACTCAGCGCCGCTGCTCTATCACGACTCTACCACTTTCCCTCCTCCTGCGCCTCTTTCCATTCACCAGAGCAGCGTTCACAATGTTCACACTGCTTTTCTTCTTTTTCTGATCATTCAGTCTTTTCACAATGGATCAAACCCAGTCCTCGAATACAATGATTCAGTGTGATGTTTCTACAAATAACCAAAATGTGGAATAGCAAAGTCTTGTAGTAACAATGTTGTATCAAAGATCAGACAAACCGAGTCATAAATGACAACAGAGTGTACCAAGACAAGAACAAGAATTTTAGAAACTGACAAGCCAATGCTAGCCACAAAAAACAGTGAAAAAATACAAAATAAAATAACTATCACTATTATTTTATGTACATTAAACTGAATATTCGCTTGGAATAGAGAAATAAATATTTAATCACCTTGAAGCATGTTGTAAAATGACTGAAAAAGACATAATAATATTATATTATAATTAACAGGTGAGATTGTTCAGCACATAACTTCAGACACTCAAGAGGGCTCTGATGTCAACAAGAAAGTAAAGGCTGCTGATAAATCAGGAAAAGGGATTATTCCAGCACTGGTTACGTCTGTTTACACAAAGAAACAGCACAAAAAAGAAAAACACAAAAAGAGAAAAAAGTAAAAGTGAAAGGTGGATAAATATTGATTTATGCGGTGTTTAATGAAGCAGAGATTATCGGTTTGCCGCAGAACTCAGAGACAGCTCTAACTAAAAGGTTTCGAAAATTTTGGATTTTCTTTCTAAATTTGATTGTTTTAACAAGTAATTTCTAATGCAATAGTTCAAAATAGCAATTAGTTCAGCCTATGCACTTGCAAATCATGAATAAGACTATAGATATAACATTAATCTCTGCTGAAATGTGCTTCTGTTGCTGTTTATTCCCCAAAGGCTGAAAAGACATATCCCCACATCTCACACAAACACAAGACAAAAATAGTATTTAACTAATATAGCAATAAGGTTATGATCAGCAGGGCCACTAAAACCAGATCGGGTGTTTGTAGTACAGGCTCCCTCCCTCTGGAACTCCCTGACCTCTGACCTCAGTCCTGAAAACCTACCTTTTTAGAAAAGCTTGATATCACCTGAGTGTATTTTATTGTATTTTATTACTGCTCCTATTCAGTTTTTGTATTATAAAATAATTATAATATTATATATTAAATAAAATATTATATGCTATATTTGCTATAATTGTTTTATTGTTTTTTGATGTTCAATTGCTTTGAAGGTTCTTTTTATGCATCTTTTAATTATGTTGCACTGTAAACTATGTTCAGAATAATGCTATAGAACTATTCATTCATTCTTTTATTTTCTTCTGCTCAGTCCCGGAACCTATCTCAGAAACTTTGGACCTGAGGCAGGGTTCACCCTGGGCAATAGCGTATAGTATTATTATTATTATTATTATTATTATTATTATCATCATCAAGACTGTGCGCTCTCCAGTTTATTACACGATGCTTGTTAAGTTTGACATCTGTTTTTGGGGTAGGTAAACATGCATACAAATAATGGTGGCCAAAATAATTAACCCTTGGCATCCACAGGGGGCAGTATTATGTGTTCAGCCTCAGGAACAGGTGACTTAGTGAAAATGGATGGCATCATGGATAAAAACATATACCACAACATTCTGCTAAGGTACGACGTACCATCTGGGGGCCTTTTTATTGGGCCTGGATTAAATTTCCAATGACCCTAAACATTCTTCTAACTCTTTCCGGAACTACCTGCAACAGAAGGAATCTGCTGGAACATTGAAAACCATGGACTGGGTCCTGAAAGTCTGGACCTCAAACCTCATGCCTTGTTTACACTGGTATTTATAATTCCTCATTTTAATGCTTACACACGTATTGTTCCCACTAACCTTTCTTCTTAAAAATCCTGCTATGGAAAAGTGCTATAACACTCAAACACTTGTGTTGTCCATAAATAAATTTAATATGGATATTAAACTGCTGCAAAAGGTGGACAGACCAAATATTAAAGTAAAAAATGGATAAAAACTGACAAATTCACTTTATTTGATATGTGTTGTGCTCAGAGCATGCTTCATGAACATTATGGAATGAAATCATGTTTTAGAGACAAAAAGGTAAATATTTTCAGAGTTGTCAGATTTTCTGATAAGTTGAGCCACCAATCTTTAGCAGCAAGTAATGTGTGTTTTAGATGCTATTTTAACAACTCCAATACCAACACAACATCACTGAGATTTTCTGAAATTTCTCTCAGACTGTGTTGAGTATCCAGAAACCCCCACTGTGTCCATTTTTCTCCCCGATGTGCTTCTTTTGCCCCCCTCCCAAGCGGCTGGCTGCTTTTTGGGGGAGCAGAAGGAAAGTGAATGGCCGAGTCCCTCCCAGCTGGTCCCATCTCCCGGCAACTTCTCTGCAAACAAAAGAACACACAGCTCGGCCGACGCACGCACGAGGTTCACGGTCACACACACACACACACGGGGTTCTTATGCAGATGGATCCCACCCCGGGCCCCCCCACCTTTTGCCCCACAACATCCATAAACATAGCCGGGCAACCAGCCGTCCCGTGCAGACTCCCACTGCTCCCTTTTCTCCAGACACCAAACCTTTTGTGTGCAGCTTTCTCCCAAAAAAAAGACATATTCAGGGGGTAGGAACATGAACATGTGTTGGGGAGTCGACAAAAGCAGAGTAAATGCAACGTTTGTGGGACAGAGGGAAAAAATAGTGCGACTCAGCAGTAAAACAGAGCGTGATTGTTGTTTAAATTGTGGACGTGGCCAGGGCTAAATTACAGCTGGAGAAAAGCAGAGATCAGTGGTGTGTTTCGCAGAATATCATCAGGCTGTGACGGTCAGCGCATTCCTGGAGTTAGACTTATAAACATTCAAAACGGACATTATTTAATGTCAGTGACTGCGTTTGTACTTGAGTATCACACTTTTAAGCCTTATTCCGGTTATGACCATATTTGGGATATAATGTTAATATGCAAACAGAGAAACACACGCCAAATAAACATGTCCTGACTTTTGAGGAAGCCATCAATATCACAACAACGAAAAAAAACAACGTCCTTCAGCGGCTGTTTAGAGGGGTGATAGTTAAAAGTCCATGAGACCAGTGCAGACACCAGCACAATAACATCTGCATTAAAGATAAAGATGTCTGTAGTAGAGTATAATTGCCTCAGAATGACACTTGTTGCATTTGTTTATCTTGAACAAATGTGGAAGGAGACACAAGTTCCTGTTTTTATGACTGACCAGAGCTCTACAGTTACCATTAGCTCACTGGGTTAGGTTTGTTGTCAGTGGTTGATGTTTGAGTTAAATGAGCTACTGTTCTCTGTTAATGCTCTGACAAACCGTGCAAAAACTGACTTTACTTGACATTTAGTCTGATATTACTCACTGTTAATGTTAATGTTAATGTTAATTAATCTGTTAATACTTGTACTATTTTGTGTAGCCATTAAATGTATCAATTTAGTGTTTACATGACGTTATGGTCTTGTTTTTGGTCACAGATCATTCCAATTACAATATGCTGTTAGATGATTAAATAGATTTCTGTTATATAATACTTATACTTAAATTATAAATTTAGTCTGAAATGCACAGAACTTCTTAGAAGTGACATGTTTAAAAAAAAAAACATGAGTGTGATTCTCCTCCTGCAAGGCTCAGTTTGTCGTCCATTGGCTCAGTTTGTTCCCTCTGGGCTCAGAGGCTGTTTACACAACTATGCATTTTGCCGCAAAAGCAATAATTCTGTTGCGGATTGGCCGGCGTTCTCACTCCACAAAAACATTAAGGCCGGTCAAAAAGGTGTTTCTTCTTTGAAAGCGATGAAGTCACTTTGCGACGCATTGTGCATGAGCCACTAACGTCGCTACAGAAGAGGAAGGAGCAGAAGTACCAAAAAGAAAACCCACCGCCTTCTGGTCTGGCATGTGTACTACATCCCTTTGGGCATTTTAGGCATCTACATGTGAGTCTGGATTGTGGTGTAACGTTGTTGTGTGAACGCGCAACAGCACGACAGGTGTGTTTTACTGACCCTAAAAACACACCCTAATCCTTGTGTAAAGGGACCCTAAGTGTTTTTTTCAGTCAAAAAATAATAATAATTAAAGCCACAAGCGGCGATAAAGGCCCTCGCGGGGACACATGTACTCGACGAATTGCATTTCGTGCTTTAAAGCGTAAACGTCACAGGGCCTGTGCTACTGCTGGGGCCTGCTACACCACCTTGTAATTTAGAGTTAAAGGTCTCCACAATCCCTGGTTTTCCTGGGAGCTGTCTGAACCTTTGAAAATAATAGATTATGCTTGGGCTAAGGCGAGAAAAACAAAGTACTGGCTGGAGATTTGAGATGACTCAGAAATTGCTAATAATAATAAAAAATAAAAAAATTACTCGAGCAAAAACAACAAGAAAAAGCTATTTGTTGTTTGTAAAGCTGTCTATTGAACACACGTGTTTAGCTCATTTTGCCTAAGTTTGGTGTCTGTGGAATGAAGCAGCTATTTTCTGTTGTTTTTCAAAAGAGAGGCGTATTCTAAGGCGGTGTATTTTTCAATTCAAAATGGCCGCCTTCCCGTGTGTGATAGGGTGTGGTCCCCATTGGCTTTTTTGTTCATTGGCTTTTATGCTCGTCATGACATAAGAGATGTGTGTACCAAATTTGAAGTCTCTATGACAAACTAAATTCTAAGCTCCCATTATAAGTTTGTAGGGGGCGCTGGAGAGCCATTTCTAAAGATAACCCTTTTATTTACATATCTTTGTGTTCAGGTCATGAATGTGCACAAACGCCTTTTTGGGTGTAACTCGATCTGAGAAGGCGTTTGAGAGTTAAGAGACGTTTTATTTTCACAAAAATGGCCACCTCGTTACAGGCTTGCCATACCCATACCCGATAAGATGTCAACAATAAAGTCACAACTTTGGTTGGCACATGTGTCTAGATGATACTCACCAAATTTGGGGCCATTTAGATTAAAACACAATGATTTGCATCTTTCTGCGCAAGGGGTGCGATTTTAGTGGCCGCGCGTTTCACCCCACATGGCGGACTTCCTGTTGAGTTTAGGGTGTGGCTGTCATTGACTTTTCTGTTTGCCCTGAGGTGTCCTATGGATGTACCAAGTTTTGTATTTCTACAATGGAAAAAAATGACTTTCACTTTCCATAGGCCCAATGTATTTTAACTTTTCTAGGGGTCGCTGAGTCATTTTTCATATTTTTTTTTCGGGGACTTCAAATACATAAATTTTTCGCCGGCCTTGAATTTTGGGACCAATAAAAATGACTTTTAGCACATGTCTATTGGGTCAAACTGAGGATCATTTTGGGGAAAAAATAAATAAAATGAAAAAAAAAATAAAATAACTCGAGCAAAAACAATAGGCACTCCCGGTCATCACCTGCTCGGGCCTTAAAAAAAGAATGCTATATTTTAATTGTAAACAAAACGCAAGAAGTCACAACTTCTTTTGTCTACCCTTTTTACCAGTGAGAAAAAAACACCATTCAAAACAAGAAAACAAAGCAAAACAAAAGAAACACACAACAACCGCAACAATTTACAAATAACAGAAAAAACAGAGATCGTTCCTGTCATTTTAATTAAATCAAATTATTTAATTAACTTAAGTAGGATGGAAGAAAAATAGCCAAGAACTGAAGGAATATTCCAAAACAAAGATTATATCAAAATGTGCTCTTTATTAGTGGTCTAACTGTTAAAAGTCAACACGTCTCAATCAGTTTCATAAAAAAACAATGAGAGGTAAATGAGCCTCTGCTTTTTGTAAGTAACTGGATTAGCACAGTTATGCCTTTTTAATAATGTCTTGACACAGAAGTAAAACAGACTAGTGCTTTTAAATTCCAAAGATAAGTCCAGTCTGTCTCAGAAGGAAACAAGGACAAAGCACGAGACAGAAATTATCTGAAGGTATTTGAGCCAAGGACACACTTTACTGACACAAGTGACAAACCAGATACTGATACAACCCAACTCTGTGTCCTCGGAGTCATGTGCCGTCTGAATAAATCTGCACCCGAAGCTAAACGGTGACACCTCATCGTCTCTGAGCAGGAAACCCAAACAGTAATCTGTCCAAATGTTACACTGCACCACTGACACAGAAACGAGCCGGTGGAAGGGCTGCTTCCAGAGCTGACGCAGCGACTACTACAGACAATATAATCATTAAGGAGTAATCATACACAGGCCCCAGGACAGAAACCTGAATATGAAACAGGAAATGCTGATTTACTGAGGGGTGTTTCAGTTCGTGAATAAAACTGAAAAGTGACATTGGACAAACTATTGCATATATAAATTGAAAGGTTAATATGTTTGTGCTTCTTGTGACGCAAATGCTGTTTTTTATGTCCAGTTTATTTTTCAGAAGACATGCAACATAAGAAAATGCTAACAAGGCTAATGCTAAGATGCAGTAAGGCTTGAACAGTATCAGTGAAGAACTACATGAGGCTTGTTTTCACTGGAGTGGTACAACACGGGTCAGCTCAGTTTGTCACAGTTTGGTTGAGTTTCTCCTGAAGAGGCTTGTGTTTTCATTGAGCTGTGTCCAGAGAGAGACGTCCGCTGCACAAACACGTCACAAGACACGCAAAGCAGTGTTTCTGTATGAGACATAAATCCTATCTGAAGCAAACTTTCAAAACCTGGATGTGTTGCCAATAAATAATATTCAAAGAGTGAGCTATTAGTGCCCATGAAAGTAGAAAAGCACTATATCAAGCCATGAACTAGATTAGACCATGTCCTGCTTCTTCACAGCTTTACGGACATTAAATTCAGAGAACTGTGAGGTTTTCCTACACGTTAGAGACTCCTTTTCTACTTTTGTTTAATGCACTATAATTAATCAATATATTCAAAAGGTTTCAAGTCAGGCCAAGTGGTCACTTCTAATGAAAGTGTAGACCTCATGACTACAGCAAGTCCTTATATCCAAAAATGTAGAAACTGACAAAGATTTGCACTTAGCCTTTTAGCTTGTAGTAATAATTAATGGAATTTGAGGCATAAACAAGGCATATTTATTGAATTTATAATATACTTTTTGTTTTTTTTTGTGTTTTGCTTTAATCAGAGCTAAAAATATCAGTGAGCTCCAAAAATGTACCTGTATATATTCAGCCTGGCTTCCTGTTACGTACTGATGTCATTAAGTAACTAAATGGGCTTCTAAAGTTGGCTCGAGGCTAACTTACCAACACTGGACTTAAAGACACTAGTTGGGCAATTTAACATTGACACCCTAAACCTTTTTTTATGACAACAAATGCAAAATGGTTAAAGTAAGAATGAACAGATCTGAGGAGCTTTGATTAAAAATGTTTCCTGCCTGTCTATCTACTTCCTGTCTCATGCATTATTAAGGCTGTTCTTTTGGCCGCTGTGAAGGCTGCTGTTCTCCGCTGACATCCGATCCCCCTCTCACTGTCTGTGTGTACGTGTGTGTGAGCCGTGGATGTGTCAGATACTTGTTTAGTCTTGTCTCTAAACGCAGCACAATACTTCCTCAGTCATTAGATACCGAGAGGATTCTGGAGCCTCACAACTAAAGTAGGAAATGAAATATAACAGTAGTGAACAGAAGGGTCTTTACAACATGTATTTACAAAAGGCTTGAAAAACAAAAATCAACTAAAATTGATTTAGTAAAAGAGTGAGATGCATGTTGTGTGAAGGTAAAGCTCTGACAGATCCCAGATCCTCTGATGAAGCAGTAAGATGCACATTGTATTATCCTTTTGAAAAAGCTTAACAGGGACGCTGACTCTGTTTAAAACCACAAACAGCTGTGAAAAAAGTACAACATTTATCATGTTTTCTGTTTGAATATGACGTTTGACACGAGAACAAGGAGGAATTGATTTGAAATACACTTCCATTTAATGTTTATCCTTTTGCTTTTTCTATCGGCTGACCTATCACCTGACAACCTTTTCCAAAGCAGACCACGCGCTCGGGATCAAAGTCTCCCCAAATGGGTAAAGTGCACATTTTGGGGACATGTCGAACCCCTTTTGGCGATAAAAACTAACCTGAAAAATACGAGATGCCTAGTTTTTCTGAAGCCATCCTCAGACAGAGTGCTTTGGCCGTCATCAATGAAATATTAATTGGCACAGAGGCAGATCGTTAGCGCTCCTGCCTCACAGCAAGAAGGTAATGATTAGTCGTGGTAAGATCACTCATCGAGGTTTAAAATCAGAGTTGTACGTCAGAGCTGGCATTAAGATCTACAAAATCTAGATCTAATGTGGCACAAGGTAATGCAAGGGGTTAATTGGCAAAATGTGCTGTTTTGGGGTCGATTTTTTCAGTTGCATGGTCCAATTCTTTAGAGACACAAGGTACGAGCCAAACGAAGGGAAAGCAGCAGGAGCGCAGTGAGAAAAGGTGCAGGTTGTGTGTGAATAATGAAAAGGAGGTCACTGCCTGCAGGGGTGGGGCGACGGCAAACAGCGGAGAGTAAAGAGCCGCTCGCTGCACCGCTCTGTCGTCTGCAGGAGCTGCTCTGAGTCAAGGGCCAGGCTGCATTTGCATGTCTCATCACTGTGCTCCTAATCTCCTCTCTGAACACATTCAAACCCTCTCAGCCACACTCAGGCTCCAAAACCGGCTCAATTAAAAGCAGGGTGAGAATTCAGGTTTGTAATTTACACTGACGGGAGCGTGACAATGAAAAGGTATCAATATAAAATCCAACGCTCAGATGAGAAGTTGTTTGGACAAAGAACATGAGCGTAGTGTAGCAGCTATGGTCTGGATCGTACTCATTATTTTAAACAAAATGGCAAAACTGATCAATGTATTAGGCCTAAATTAAGTTTTTAGACTAACTAGTCTTTTCTAAAATATTATCATTTAGAAAGGTATCAATAGTTAGACAGTGATAATCAGCAAAAACAAAAAACAAATGTCACATAACAAGTGATTACATGCTAATAATTAATAACTAAGTGTAGGTTTTAGTTGACTGGATCTGAACAAGATTAATATGGATTTGAACAGGTTTTAGTTGGATTTGATCAGGTTTTTGTCAGATTTCAACAGGTTTTTGTTGGATTTGATCAGGTTTTTGTCAGATTTCAACAGGTTTTTGTCGGATTTGATCAGGTTTTTGTCAGATTTTTACAGGTTTTTGTCAGATTTGAACAGGTTTTTGTCAGATTTTTACAGGTTTTTGTCAGATTTTAACAGGTTTTTGTCAGATTTTAACAGGTTTTTGTCAGATTTTTGTCAGATTTTAACAGGTTTTTGTCAGATTTTAACAGGTTTTTGTCAGATTTGAACAGGTTTTTGTTGGATTTGAACCGGTTTTAGTTGGATTTGATCAGGTTTTTGTCAGATTTTAACAGGTTTTTGTCAGATTTTAACAGGTTTTTGTCAGATTTTTACAGGTTTTTGTCAGATTTGAACAGGTTTTTGTATGATCGGTACCTGTTTGTATAAAGCTGCTGCTGTTGGAGCCATAACAACATACACTTAATCTTTGAAGCTGAGGGCCACATAAACTCTCACCTTGGGCCATAATTAGCCCCCGGGCCAGACTTTGGACATGTCTAGAGGCAATAATATGAATATGTCTGCTGCACAACATAAAAAAGGACACATTTAAAGGTCAGAGGTCTGTCTTTTTATCATGAATGCCCCCGACGCTCACGGGACAGGGCAGAGGCTGTAGGACGAGGGACTGTACGAGCCTGATACCTGTTTACTGCGAGTGCCGTCGTGTTGGAGCAGAGTAACGCCGGCCGTACACTCGTGGATTATTGTGTGGTGATGCTATCATCGCAGCCACTCTCCCTCCAAGTCTATTTATAGTTCACACAGCTCCCTCTGCCTCTGTCTTTTTCGGTCTCTGTCAGATTCTGCACTGAATGCCACATGTAGAAAGAAGACAAGGGCAGAAAGCACACAACATTTCCAGACCGCTGTAAGGGAGACAACTGTAACATCTGGACAATGATCTGAAACAAAAAATGCATTTACTACAGCATCTTTATGGACAAAAGATTAAAACATGTTTGTGCAATGCCATCTCTTCAATTTAAAGCTAATGTAGAATGACCATATACATATATTTACTCAGGACTGTCCCTTTTTTTAAGCTCCTTGTCCCGTGTGTCGACAGATATCTCCAAAATCTCAGCCTCCATCCCAAGTTTTCCAGTTTTTTTACCAATTGTAAAACCCAAACGATGTCCTGTGCTTGTAATTCTTTTCTCTCTTTAGATGTCAGTCACACAGTTGCCATGGCTACGACAGTATTAACCAATAGAAAAAAGACATGTACAATGCTCTGCAAGTCTATAACTCAACACCGATTTATTTATATGGCGTTTAAGCAGAAGGTTATTGCAAAGCGAAGAGAAAACTCAGGATTATGAAACAACAAAACGGAGAAAATGAGAAATGAGAGCAGGATGCATGAGAAAAACTATATTAAAGATGACCATACATTTATAAGAAGTAAAAAAATACTGTCTTAAAGGTGCTATGTGTAAAACTTTACAGAATGAGAATTGAGAATTTTCATGGTTTATTTTACATTAAAGTGACGCTGGTACAACCTGCTGCAGCTCAAATGGATCGATATAGTGTCAAAACAACGGCAATCCCACTTCCAACTGGACAAATTGTCACTATGGCGTCTCACTTCTCCTTCAAACGTCTTGTCTTTGATTCATTTGGATGAAGTACAAACATTATCTATTCTTAACTTTGGGAAATATGAGAACAAATACTGTGGGTAAGATTTTATAATGTCATATTGTAAACTTTACAATCAACAAGTGTCTAATGCACATGAATGTTCAAGACTATTGTTTGACCAGTACTGAGTCTGCTGCTGGGTATCTCTGACAGACGGGCACCTCAGACGACCAAGCCACCTTAATCTGGATTAGCTGTTGAATTAGAAGCCTGGTTGCTGGTTTAATCTCATTGACAAAATTCCTGTAGCAGCCGTTTGATGCCAACACATTCATTTATTCATCAATCCAAAAGTAGAGACTAATACAGCTACATACAGTAGGTCTGTACTGGGACAAACTGTGAGTAACTTTTACTGTTTAAGTGTTCTATTAAAATATACTTCATTTTACTGCAGTACAACCTATTTCTGAAGCTCCTCCCTCTAAGCTCAGTCTGCTCTGATTGGTCAAATGACACACTTTGTTGTTATTGGTCAAAACTTAGAAGAACAATGTCAAAGTCATGTTTACATAAATGATAACGTAAATTTTAATTTATTTTGCTTGATGTCTGTGGAGGTTCTCAGTCATCCAGGTCATCTTTCAGAAAAGGGCAAAGCAAAAGCATCTGGACTAGGTTTTCAGTTCCATTGGAACAGTGTCACTAACGACTCACCTGAGCCTTTAACGACTCTCACATCAGGAGTCATACTTTCAGAGCTAACGACTATGAGACCAGAACAGCCTGGTTTCATCAGGTTTAGTTTCAGGGGAAACTCCTCCTTCTAGAGATAAAGCTCTCTTACCAGTCAATCTCAGAATTGATAAAGTCTCTTGGAATTAGAGACAAAACGTCTTCACCTTGAAAACTGAGTCCAGATGCTTTTGCTTTCGCCTTTTCTTACTTTGCCTGATGTCAGCAACTTTTGGTTTTAGTTGGATAATGTAGAATCTGTTCAACCCAACAACAAAAAAGACAAAAAAAAAAAAACACATCAAGCTGGTTTTAAACAGGTTTAAGTTGGACTTGAACTGGTTTTAGTTGGATTTGAATAGGTTTTAGATGAATTTGAGCAAGTTTAAGTTGGAGTTAGACAGGTTTTAGGTGGATCTGAACAGATTTTATTCAGATTTGAACAGGTTTTAGTTGGATTTAGACAGGTTTTAATTGGATTTGAACAGGTTTTAGATAGATTTGAACAGGTTTTAGTTGGATTTAGACAGGTTTTAGGTGGATCTGAACAGGTTTTATTCAGATTTGAACAGGTTTTAGTTGGATTTAGACAGGTTTTAGGTGGATCTGAACAGGTTTCAGTTGGCTGTCAACAGATTTTTGTTGGTTTTGAGCCTGTTTGTATAAATCTGCCGCTGTTGGGGCCCTAAACAAATCTTTGAAACCGAGGGCAACAAAAACTCTCACCTTGTCTCGTGATTGGCCCATGGGCCAGACTTTGGACATGTCTGTATTAAACACACACAAAACATTTCAGGCATTAACTTCATTCCCTTAAACTCCTCAAACAATAATCACTATTACACCTGACTATGTTTAAAAGGCATTGTCCTGAAGGTTTTTGAGTTTCTAGTTTCTTGAATGAAAGTCAAAAGACAGGCTTTTAAATTCAACTCTTATTAATTCTTATTAAAGACACTAAAATAGGTCCAGAGTCCATACACACACACACCCTCCCCAAAAATGTAATGTTTGCATAAAGATCCACTCTTGTTGCTGTCTGTCTGTCTGTACTGTTAGAGCAGTTTTATAATCCATCAGCAACACCTCACTTTCTTTTTACAGCTCCTCCCCTTTTCACACTCGACTGCAAAAATGTCACTCAACAACTTTTTGAAAATGCTCCCAACAACACGACTCACGCGACGGGGTTAAATAGTTTACACAGACTTCTTGATCTGCGTGAGCCATACAGTGTTAAAGGTACTCCAACTTCACTTCACGGCTTATCACCAATTCTGAAAAAGTGCAACCCAATTCAACGCACAACTTATCTGACTTCACAAATACAAGCCGAATCAATGGACACTGACCACTCTTTAGTAAAACGCATTTAAGTTTATTTTAGGGCAAATATTAAACATACAATAAGCCTTAACATATTTAAATTGTGGATATTGTAGCGAGAACTGGTGGAAGCACAATACAAACCGTGCGTAAAGGAAACTCCAGGCTCGTTTTCTTATCGTATAAAGCATTACCTGCTGTAGGTTTGCGTTTATATCGCGTCGTCTGGTTTAGTCAGGGGTTAAAGGTTGGGCATACAGACAGTAAACTTCAAAACTGAGCCCAGGACAAGACAGGGGTTCAAGGTGCACTCACCAGGTTTCAGCAGCAGCAGTCCGTCCAGCACTGAGCTCCAAAGAGAAGCTGAAAATGCTCCAAAAGATCTGTGCAAAGAGGTTTTAACGCAGCTCAAAGTGACTCCAGTGCAGCTTCAAAAAGAGATCTTTATTTAAGTAAAAAGTAATGGACCATTCACTTCTATCAGCGTCTCCAGTGCCACAGAACAGACACGAGTAGACAGTCTGCTGCTGCGTTCAGGCGCCAGGAAGTGGATGGGAAATACAACTAATGGGATGGAAGGTACAGTATGTAGTAAAAAACACTATAAAACATGATTTGTATTGAAATAATTGCTATGTGTAGGAGTGTAGGCATCAGTAAACGGACTCTTAAGTGGATTTGTTTGGGCCAAGACAAAAACATGGCTACATCTCAGTTGTCAAATGTAACTGTGATGCAAATAAATAAATAATTAGTGGCATAACATTTAGCCTGAGTCTCATGTGTCTTACTTGAAAAAACATATTACAATTATTCATTTTTTATGTAAAATTAGGAATCCCTTCAGGTCAAGCTGCATCTTCTGTAACTAATGCTGCTCACGACATTAAAGCAGTGGGGATTCTTCATAAAGCATTGGCAGGACATAGGACACATATAATGACAAAAGAGCACTTAGAAAAAAAAGATAACAAAAATGTGCAATGGTTTAAAAAAAAATAAACCTTTATTATGGGTTTTGAATTGTCATTTACTCTTTAGCTTCAAGCAGATTTCAAAAGGTGATAGTTTCACTTTTACTGGGGTTTCTTTATTGATTAAATGTGTAAATATGTTGGTTACAGTTCAGTGTGGTGATCATAACGTTGTAATAACTATGTCCTTTGGCCGTCTGTGGTTGTTTCAACTCTAATTGCTATTGGATCAATGTTATATTACTGAATATGTTTAATACTGAAAGGTTTATTTACAGCAGGCAGCATGGTTAACCTTCATATGAGCCATATCTGCTTCTTTCCAATTAAAGAAATGCTTCAAAATGACAAATTAAACCACAACCAATACACCAGACCTAACTTTGGATATTATCAAAACAAACGTGTCCACAGTTATGAACAGATAATAAATCACTTCAGAATGCATTCATTTACCATCGAGATATTTCAAATCCACTCATCTCCCATTTCCTCTGAACACCTCCCAGGCCATGTGTGTGTGACCGACAGCTCGTGCAGTGACTCAGGGCTGACTCAGAGCCTCGTGGCCCGCCCACAGCGCGTGATAGAGACCAATGGGACCCGTGCGGAAGCGGGAGCAGCGGCGCTCACTGACCCGCTGTATGAGCTCTCTGCGCGGGGTGGAAGAGCCCGGGCTGCCCCTCTCCTCCGGAAATAAGAAGCACGGACCATATAAGGGAAACGGGGAGGGGTCAAGGGGACGTCATTTTTTGAGAGAACGGAGAATGAACGGGGTGTGGGACAAGTGAGTAATTATCAGTTTTTGAGTGGGATGAGGACTGACTGGTTTACACGAGACAAGAGCAAGAAACAAGACTAAACCCAAACTAGACTGGGACTCAACCAGGTCTTGACCCAGACTTAACAGGACTAAACCACATCTGAATCTAGTGCAAGACCTGGGCTTAACACAGGTCTTTATCAGGACTAAACCAAGATCAAATCCCCAACCAGCTCTTCGCCAGGACTAAAGCAGACTAGACAAGGAATAAACTAAAATGACTGCACCTCAGACATATTAGATCACAGCCTTATAACAGTCCTGACTTTACAACTGCATTGTACTTGTTTTGACCTAAGAGGGTTGTATGGAAACATCGTTTTACTGAAAGTTTCACCTTTTTATCCAAAAGAGCAAATAAAAAATGTCCTTTTGCTTACAATAAAGAGTAACAAGATTATAGGCAACAGATTAAACAGGGTGATTTTGTTTGAGTAAAATTCTTGGTTGGTTGTTTAATTTCCAAACCTCTGTGTCTGAAGAGGTTAGTGTCTTTGGTCTGAAATGTCAAATGTCAGACCCAAACCTCCCCCTTTTGTCTTCCTCTTTCTGCACCTGCTTCCTTTAAAACACCAGACTCTCACAAGATCTGTCTGACTCTGAGAAGATTTCCTCCCATTTTCACTTTGGCCTGAGTTAAAGGCTTGGCTTGTGTTGACCTCTGCTGGTGGTCAGAGGAACTGCAACTTTGAAAAGACACTGCCTTCCTACAGTTTTGGTTAAGGTTGACGTGCGTGAGAGTTTTTCAGTCAGAATTATCCCAGACCGAGTCATGATCGAGATCAAAGTGTATCTTGATTAAGTATTTTAGAACTCGAGACAGAAAGTTGACCGAGTCTTAAAATCTACAATCGTCCAGTTTTAGACCAAATGTAACTCTTTGGGGTTCGAGTGTAAAGAAGGCAGAGCAAGATATTTTTTGAGCAATAAAATTAAAGAAGTTATTATTTTAATCACAATAATTAAATAAAATAGTTGTGGTCTTGGTTGGTCATTCTAGAAACATCTATGCCAGACAAATCCAGAAAAAAATACTTTTTAAAATTGTATTTTATTTTGATTATTTTGATTGCCAAAATAAAATAAAATTTAAAATATGTTTATTTTTTACTTGTAGCCTGACAGGCATGCATTAGCCAATTAAAATGTGCAGCCTCTTAGTCACTGTTTAGGGATGGGACCCCTCTCATCCGGACTATGTCCTGTACATTAGAGCTAGAAACATATAAAGCAAAAAAAAAAAACATCCTTTAGAGTAAGGTCAGTCAGAAATACCCTTTTCCACAGTGAAAAGACTGGGACAAGTTAATATTTTAGGCGGCAACAAAGAAGCTCCTGCACTGCACACATTTGAAAAAAAGAAAATTGTTAAATATAAGCTCCTGTACTTTATTTTGTTTGTGAGAAAGAGTATTTATTAAAAGTCAAATATTCTGAATCATATGTTTTCATCTAATTTTTAGGAAGCATAGCTGCTCTCAATCATCACAGATCGTCAGACCTCCTCACACTCTGAACACTCGCTCAGGTTTTCTGGAAAAGGACCTTTTTCTCTGTGTTTTTTTGCTTCTGGCTAACCTGGTTTAGTTTGCTCTCTGCTCCAGCTCTCTGTGCCAGCTTCTGCCTGTTCCAGCTCCGATCTCCCACTATACTTACCTGCTTCCAACCTCGACCTGCATCTGGATACTTCCTGCTTCTTCCTGGACTTATACACTTGAAGACTAGAGTCAGCAGGATAGTTCTAGTTTGTTGTCACACTTGTGAAGACACACTGTGGCTCTGTTGAATCGATGCTGTCATTGATTTCTCGTGCCTACTCGTGTTATAAATTATGTATGTGCCCAAGGTGGTTGTAAAGAGTAACAGGAGCTGATCCAGAGGCTGTGTGAGGGAGGTAAACATGATCAGTGTGGTCACAAACAGACAACAGGCTGCAACACTCAACCAGCAGCAGGGCTTTGGTCGAAAAGGCTTTATCTATGGCCTTATTATGCAATAGACTAATGTCCCTTTATGGGTTCAACCAACAGCCTAAACTCACTGCTACTACGTCAGATTAACTAGTTTCTGTTGAAATTTCAGAGAAAATGTTCTGTATCTTTCTCAATTATTGGTTTGAGTTACAAACATATCTCATGTTTAATGTACGACATACAAAAACATAACAATGTTATTAATTAGAATAAAATCATTTTTCTTAAACCTGATACTCATCTAATAAACACTGGACATAGTTTATTCTTCTTCTTAAAGAGGCATGTATTTTGTCCCAAGTCCAGTCAGATAGAGCAAAAAGTTGCTGAAGCCAGGCCTAAAGAGGAAGTAAAATCATTGTTTGATTGAGAAATGGCTCCCTCTGCTGGTTTCAAAATATAAAAGGTGAGGAGGACACAGGTCTCTGAAGACATCCTTCATTTTTTTTTAAAGATTATGCTTCAAACTATGCACAAATGAAGACAAATATCTTTCCCTTTCTTCTTAACTGTTTAAATTTAGGCAAACTGTTTTCATGATTAGTTTTTCAGTCGGAGCTGAGGAAAGTGGTTGGCTCCACCTGCAGCCTGCTCCTTAAGCTGCTCAAAGCTCTTTAAATCCTCCACTCTTATCCCGGACTCGGAGCAAAGATGAGCTTCGAGGAGCACTACACCCCCTCGTCCTACAGAAAACTGTTCGGGGACTCTCCCAGGTTTTCCTCGTCCCGGGTCAGCGGCCTCTCGGCTCGGAGCTCCCCGGGGCTCAGAGCCATGGCCGGGCCCCGCAGCAGCGCCTCGGCCGTGGGACTGTACCGACGCAGCGGGCGCTCCACAAACACCTTCAGCCTGATGCAGACGGATTCTCTGGACCTGACCCAGACCTCTGTGGTCAACAACGAGCTCAAGATCATCAGGACCAACGAGAAGGAGCAGCTGCAGGTAAAACAGACTTAGGGGAATTTAAATCTTGATTAAATCCTTTGAGCTCCCATAACTCATACATTTAAAGAAAAGAGATATACTTAAAATGGTTATCACATTTTTCCTCAGTGTTTTAAGTTTGAATCAGATGACATTGTAATCAAGCCGACATGTACTGTAGTCAAAGATACTGCACGTTTTTCCCTGGAACAAAATCAAAGAAGGCAATACAAAGGAATGTAAAAAATAGATTTGGTTTATCTCATTCTTGTCTCTACACAGACTTTAATACAACCATGAGTTTTTTAAACCAAACCAATGTCAGCAACCTTTACAAAAACGTTTTTAAAAGACAAAAAATAGAACCAAGTGGTCCTTCCACAGCTGCCCAGAGAGGACAAACTAAGCACTCGAATTCCCATCCAGGGCAGGGCTTTTCTGTGTGGAGTTTGCATGTTCTCTCTGTGTCTGCGTAGGTTTTCCCTACCACCAAAAACTTAAATAAAGGTTAAATAAAAAAGATGTCAGATGTCAGTAACTCTCCATGTCGGTGTCAGGGCCTGAACGACCGCTTTGCGATGTTCATCGATAAAGTGCGTCAGCTGGAGCAGCAGAACAAAAGCCTGGAGCAGGAACTGGTGACTTTGAGGAAGAAACACAGTGAGTCCAGAGTGGCTCAGGTTTATCAACTGGAGCTGAAGGAGCTCAGAGCCCAAATTGAGGAACTGAACCGGGACAAAACCGGCTACTGATCGAGAGGAACAACCAGGAGGACGAGCTGCAGGTAAAACTTTCCCTGCATTTTCAACTGAAGAGCCCTGACTGTGATCCACCCTTTACAACCCACTGAGAAAACCTACTGTAAGTTGTCGGTCACATTTCAGAGGCTGAGTGTGAAGCTGGACGACGAGGTGAGGATCCGAGAAGACGCCGAGCAGACGCTGAGGTCCTACAGGAAGGACGTGGACGACGCAGCGGCAGCTCGTTTGGACCTGGAGCGACGCGTGGACTCTCTGATGGACGAGATCTCGTTTCTGAAGAAAGTGCACGACGAGGAGATACAGGAGCTGAGCAGCCTGATGGAGGCACAGCAGGTGATACGTGTTAGAGTTTAGTGTAATTGACAAGAGCAGACTAAAGGCGCATTTCCATTCCAACATAAAACGAACATGTTTTTTCAATAGAAGCATGTCTTGTTGTGATAAACATCAAATTCCAATAGCTTTGGAAAACAAAGCTAGTGTTTATTAGCAACAACGTTTCTGGCTTTAGACAGATTTAGACATTGTTTTTATCTTCTACACTTCGTTAAACAGAGGCAGAAGGAATGGCATTAAATAATGAGTTCTTTAAATATAGGGAATTGTCACAGCTCAATGAATGTAATGTTTCAAAAGCTAAAGCAGAAGCAGTCTAATGTTTCCTGCAGCAGCTGTACCTCCAGCCTCTCATCACTACACACAGTTTAATTACTGGCCACACATTCCACTTTTTAATTAATAAGTCACATTTATAATATTTGTGTCCTTTACCCTCCTTCCTCTCGGTTCTCGGGTATTCTGAGGTATTTATAGAGTTATACTAATATACAACTGAACACAACAGCATCATGAACAGGTCTTTGGTTTGACCCCAGGTCTCTGTGGAGCTGGAGCTGGCCAAACCAGACCTGACCTCTGCCCTGAAGGAGATCCGGAGCCAGTACGAGACCATCGCCTCCAAAAACCTGCAGTCGGCCGAGGAGTGGTACAAGTCCAAGTTTGTAAGTTTGAGCGAACAGGCCACACGCAGCAACGAGGCCATGAGGGCGAGCCGCGAGAGGTCAACGAGTTCAGGAGGCAGCTCCAGGCCAAGACCATCGAGATCGAGAGTCTGAGGGGAGCCAACGAGACTCTGGAGCGGCAGATCTCGGAGATGGAGGAGGCTCACAACGCAGAGGTCATAGCCATGCAGGTCAGAGGTCGAAACAGGATGGCTAAGGCTATGCTAACTCGATATATAGTAGATATAGAGATATAGATATATGTATATAGAATAGAAAATGAATGAAACTTACCGGTAAGTAAAAAAAAAAAAATGTTTTTAGAGACTGTAATGGCCCCAAGCAGGAAGTACACTCCCAATACACATTAAACTGTAGTCAATGTAAGGTAATGTAAACGTTAATCTCTGTAAATTTATCCACAGATATTTGATCTACATTAAGTCATTGTTTAAAGACAATGTGCCTTTTTAAGCAAAAGAAAAACAAATAAAAAACACATTTATGTGAAATTATGTGAAACACATTTATGTGAACTGTGGGTCAGGACTGACCCACAGTTCACATAAATGACCACAGGTGAGAGAAAGAACCACAACAGATAGTGATGTGATGATTTAGTATTCAAAATATAAAAACTGCATAATCATTTAAAACCCAGGCTTTTATTTTTTTTTTTATTATTTATTTATCCTTTATTTAACCAGGAGAAGCCCATTGAGATTAAAAATCTCTTTTGCAAGGGAGACCTGGCCAAGATAGGCAGCTGAATTACATTACATCATTACATACATACATACAAAGACACACAAAGAAAATCTCAATTAAAAACATTGACACGTGAGAGTCAATTCAAAACATCTCATTTTTAACTTAAAAGCACTCAAAGGAATCAATTTACTAAGTTTTAAGTTGTTCTGCAGCAAATTCCATGTAAAGGGAGCAGAATAAACAAAGGCCTTTTTACCCAGCTCAGTACTGACATGTGGGACAGAAAACAAGACAACAGCCTGAGACGGAGAGTAATGACCAGCACTTTTTCATAAGAAGTGAACATAAATAGGATGGAAGCACACCAAGAATAGCCTTATATATAAATATGTACCAATGACAAAGCCTCCGTGTGGCCAGAGCAGACCACCCTACGAGAGTACAGCTCACAGTGGTGGCTGCGAGCTTTACACAGTAATAAATAAATCTCAGCGATGCATGATAGGCTGCGTCAATCTTTTGAAAGGCATTGAGCAGATGAATGCATATATAATATGTCACCATAGTCCAGCACAGATAAAAAAGTGGATGCCACTAATCGTTTTTTAACATTAAAAGAAAAACACAGCTTATTTCGAAAGTAAAAACCCAATTTTAGCCTCAACTTTTTCACTAGACAGTGAACATGAGGCTTAAATGACAGGCAATCATCAATAACAATACCAAGATACTTATAAGTTGTAACAGTCTGTATTTCACGTCCGTCAAGAGTAATCACTGAGGGAACATTCAGTGGTCTATTCCGAGTGCCCGTGAAGAGCATACATTTACTTTTACACTTTTACTTTTACATTTACATACTTTTGTAAATCATCATGATATTGGCTACATTTGAGCACATTTCACTTTTCAGCACATACTGTAACTTAACATGCAAGAAGGCCCTTTTTTTCCCTCTTCTTCTAAATCAGATTATAGTGTACATTTGATATCTTGAAAATGTATGTACTTTTACTAGCACAGGCCATAGTTTTAATCATTTACAACATTTACAGGCTATTGTGGCTGGTGAAAACACTTAGTGGCAACTTTTGAAAACCATTAGCCACAGTGGCCGGTGAGCAAAAAAAGTGAATGTCAAGCCTTGATCCTAAATAATGTGCTTTCATTAAAAATACATTGTGTGACAAAAATAATCAAAAGGTTAATATTATTAATATTAATATTATTAATACTTTATTTTGAATAGAGTACCTTCTATCAAGACCAAAAGCTGTATTATGTATTACAGTCTCAAGGATAACATATAACATAAAAGAGAGTTCACTTTTTCCACTGTTTAACAAGAAGACTCAAAGTCCACAAAGCTGCTTTTAGCCTGATTTCCAGTCACCATTACAGGCCTCTTATTAAACAATATATATATTATATTGTCCAGGTCACAGGTCGAGGCCTTGAGACGATATTGACACATGACCTTTAACAAGAGGTAGTGACTAATGAGCTCAGTGACTGATTCTCTTCTAACGGCACTAAACCGGATAAACACTACTTTCACTACAGCACGCGATGCTCAGGAAAACCTTAAACCTTGAATATAGTTGACCACTTCTGCAGAAATGGGAAAGATATTTAACCGATGTTGTTTTATAACTTTGTAATTATTTTCTTTCACTTTTAGGAGACATTATTTCAGGTCATTATCCCTCATCTAGACCAGAATGTGTTAATACTGTCATGTCGCTGTGGTGCTAGCTTGTCTCTCCTTTGTGTTTTAATATTGCAGGACACTATAGGTCAACTGGACGCTGAGCTGAGGAACCTAAAAGGAGAAATGGCCCAACACCTGAGAGAGTACCAGGACCTGCTGAACGTCAAGATGGCTCTGGACATCGAGATCGCTGCTTACAGGTGCACAGGCCACAGACATTTAGATATTTATTATAGAATTTTGTCCATTATGATCAGACTGCAGATCAAATACCTAAGATCTCAGGTTATAATCAGGACCCAGTTAAATGAAGTCTGGTTCCAGTGTTAGTCTTAGGTTAGTCCCAACATAAACCTACACAATACTATAATTGAAGCCACTGTGTTAACTACCCTACTCTTTTACTCAGTTAATGTAGATTTACAGCTTTAGTGTGCGTTAATCTCACAGATCTCAGTTTAACAGTCTTTGATGAGGAAGCACAGGTTCTAAAATCATCTGCAGCTGTATTCCCGCAAAACCCACAGAGAAACAAAGATGGTTCCGTGGAGCAGTTCTATCAGAGTCAGGTTACAGTTTCTTAGAAGCTGAAAGTCGAGTGGATGATGCATAAAGTTTGTTACTGATGAGCAAGTCATTTTGTTTTGAACATTTCACATTTTATATTTTGATTTGCAAATTTGTGTAGTCTTTTTCAAAACCACTAAGTAAATATAAAAGTACTACTTTCACTTACAGTACACATGTTGTCAGATTGATTTTTTTAGCATTGATAGCCTGTTATGTGATTTTCTCTTTTCAACACAAACATGATATTTAACCTTTTCATTCTCTGGTCTCACTACAGCTTCTCTAGGTATTTGTCTTTCTGTACAAATTCAGATGAGCAACTCCAGTGACTTGTAGCTTGTAGCCTTTAGTTGCTGTAGCCTAAATGCTGGCATAAACAGAGCATTTAAATATCAGGCTTCTCATTAATGCTCTCTACCCACTCAATGACAGCACACACATATTTGCTTGATTGCATTGGCCAGTATACAAGCTTTTCCAAATGCAGTAGTGTAGTCCTGATATCATCCTAGCCAGCCTGTCATGTGTCTCTGCTCCTATAAGGAAGCTGCTGGAGGGAGAGGAGACCCACTTTAACTCCGGAGTATCTTTCGGAGCCAGCTTCAGCTACCAGCCCCGAGCTTCTGGAGCCCAACCCCGAGGCGGCGCACGAGACAAAGAGGGCAGCACGAAAGAGAGCTACAAGGAGGAGAAGGACGAAGCGGACGTCAATTCCAACAACTGACGACGGAGAGATGGACAAACAGGGACAGACAGTGTAGATACACGCTTACTGTTTATTTGAGCAAAAGATGAGGGAATATGGACACTAATGCCCCCTTCAGACCTCATCATCATCAACATGTAGCCCATTTAAACTTTGTATTAAGGCCCAATCACTTGATAATACTAACTGATAATATTCAAAGTGTAATTATTGTCCTCTTATTGTTCTTGTGCAGATTTGAATAAGCGGACAAAATGAATCTGATTAAAGAAGTGACAAAGTGTCATAAAGAATAAAAGCTGTGTACTCTGATCAGCTTGGTCTGGAGACTTCTGTCACTGAGCCAAGGCTGAACGGATAATCTTTAATTAGGTTTATCTGTAAAGAACTAAATGTGACGTAGAGCTTAACTATGTCTGAACCTGAACCTGTTACTTAAACCATGTGCTGCTTTTATGCTCTGGTGTCTCAAACAATAAATAAAAACCAATGGACAGAAACCCTTTTTGACTGCATCTGTCTTTGTCAATTCTAGTCAAATCCCTGCTTAAGCAAAGGTTGGTAGGAACTTGATCAATATCTCCTATTCCTGGGCCTGCACATGTACTTTCACAAACGGCACAACCTCAACATAGTGGGAAAAAAGAAATGAGAGGAGCTTTGTTGAGTGTGACGCGCTTTCATGAGGATGACAAACGTTTAATACACCCACTACACCAACAGACGGAGGGACGGTAACAAAAGGATGACACTGGATGCTATTTATAGGTCTATGACACATTTGAGGCATGTGTGGTCCTGGTCCTGAACTTTAAAAAAACTAACCTTATCTCCATGAAAAGCCAGACGTTCGCTAAATTCTAAAATATTGTGTCTAAAATTTAAAAATTAATGTTCAAAGTGTAATTATTGTCCTCTTCATTGTTCTTGTGCAGATTTGAATAAGAACCAACAACGGCTTAGACTGATTAAAGAAGTGACAAAGTATTTATAAAGAATAATAGAATATTAATAGAATACAAACCCACTGAGAAAACTCCTAATCTCTAACAAATATCACTTTAATTTTTCTTTCTCAAGTCTGTGTCTTTAAACTCCCACTTTGTCCAGAAAAATATTTTATCAATCCAAATGTTGCCTGAAGAAAAATATGACACAAACTGGTGTTGATTACCTCGTAGTTGCGCTCTCTGAAGAAAAACCTGTTAACAGTCTGTTTTACCTCCATTAAATTTGCCTTAAAGAAGTGTATTTTTGGTTTTAAGAGTTTATGGAGAAGGCAGGACCAGGCCAAAATGAAGCACCAAGAGACCGTCCTGAAAAAAGATCAAACAGACAATGTTTTTAAGAATCTAATCCATGTTTTTTTTCCAAATACATTTTTGTGCTCGATGTGTTTTTTACCTGCAGAGCCTCTTCTCCCACTGAGCTCTGGACGTCTTTGAGCGACTGATAATGATCCAGAAGATGGTCTCCACAGACAACATCCACCTGCAGCACACAGTGAAATACAGGACTGACAAATGTGTTTTTTATAGCGTGCAAATAAATGATTTTAGTTATTACAGATCCTGTCCAGTGCAATGAGCCTGGCTATTAAACTCTGTACATGTATGCACAATTTAAGATAAAAACTGTTTTATAAGCACAATTTGAAAAAGATAACAATATGGAGTTTAAGATGTAGTGTTTTAAGTGTTAGACGGAAGTTTTATTTCATTCAGAACATGAACTAAAGCCTTTAACATATTCACATTTAACAGATCTGTGTCAGTTTTAAAATGATGTCTAGTGTAATTTTAGTTATTACAGATCCTGTCCAGTGCAATGAAGCTGGCTATTAAACTCTGTACACACAATGTTTATTTTTGTGAATATATTTCAAATGAAGGTTTCTATATGTTTCTCAGTCCTAGGGTCAACTGAACACATTAGAACCAAGTGACAGCAGACTTTAGAGACCGACTCTAACCTGGTCAGGTTTAACCCAGGTGCCGCTCAAAGACGGGAAGTCACCATAAGCTCCTAATCCTCATCCACCTGTTACTAAAAACAAAATGGTCCCAACTCAGACCGGCCTCTCTCTCTCAGACAGAGACAGACAGCTGCTATCACTGTGCCACTTATTCAGCTCTAATCAGATTAAGTCCCTCCTCCTGCTGAGTTTTGGCCTCGAGCAGGTGACCTTATCCAGCCTCACAGGTGAAACTGCTTTGGTTTAACTACAGCAGGTGTATTTTCAGTTACTAAATAAGAAAGTCACAGTTCCTCAAACACTCCAGCCTGATCAGTCAAAGCCGACTGAACTGAACTGGGAGCCTCCTGTGACCTTTCCTAACCCCGTCTTTGCTGCAGCAGCTGATTTCTGTGGCGCTCTGGGGACTGAGCTCTGAGTCTGGCACAAACCTGGCAGCTCGGGCTCAGCTCCATCTTCTTCCTGATGAACAGCTCCACGTGGCGGACTGTGGCCTCTCCGGAGACTCGCACAAAACGCCGCTCTAAAGGCTGCACAACAAACAAGGAGTCAATAAAACACAGACAAAGACTGTACAATTGTTCAACTGACAAAGACAGGCCTAGAAAATGGTCTTTATTAATAACGGTGTGCATAACGGTGCTCAACGTTAGTTATTGTGCAAAGTTATGCTATTGTACATTAAAGTACCAGTAATAAAGCAGTTTTAATTGGGGCCATTACAGTCTCTAAAAACTGTAAGACAATTTAGGTCTGGGTGATATAAAACATATAACATATAAAACACTTAAATCTTTGTTTTCTGACCAATTCTTTTGATATTATATTTAGTATATTTTTCTTTTTGTTTCCATCAGACCTAGAAAATAATTCAAATTTAAAAACAGCAGGTAAAGTACTTTATTTATTGGATATAAGTTACAATCATTTAAGTACTACACAAAGTCTTAAAGATACAAAAACTACATTAAATAAAAGCATGTGGCTAGTTTGCAATAAACACCAACCAAACCAAGCGCAGCATTATCTTTAACCGTCGGGTCAGTCGTTAAAAACCTGGAAACTGTTTCTGTTACATTTGATTTTGCAAAATAGATATTTGGAAGTTTAGAAGTTTTTAAACTCTTTTTTATTTGCCTCCAAATCAAAAATAAAGATATTTTAGATGACAGTACAAGCTTTATATTGCTTCTGATATAATCAAGAAACTTAAACTATAGATTAATCTCACTGATGTCAGCAGTTGATTATGGCTTTTATATTATTATTATATAGGTATTAGATATTAGACATAATTATTTATAAGTGATATCTTATGTCCATGATTATGCATAATTCAAAACAACTGCTGGTGATCGACCGCGCTGTGGCGCCACCCCTCCACATAGGACTACAGTGGAACTGCAGATAGCCTTGGTGCTGAATCACAAAGAAACCTTTCATTTCTTTATTGCCACATTTTCACTATTGTCTCGCAGTCTGGATCCGGACTTTGAGAATCCCTGATGTAGAATTTTCCTATTATCTCACAACCGGCTAAAACAATCGGGCAACCCCTGAGGGGTTCGCAACCCTGAGGTTGAGAATCATTGGCATAGACAACCCTTGATTCTAAGACAGAACAGCCATATTTACAAAAGTTATAATTATGATAACTTAAAGAGTAAGATATAGAGTAATAATGTGAGAGTTTCATTACCTTGTAGTGTCGAATGCCCTCTTCAGCTCTGACGAAAAGAGACAGAAGACAGTTTAATGAGTAAAAGCAACAGTAACATTCACTTACACCAGCATTAGGTCATAGGTCAACAGATGTGTGGAATAAGTTATAAAGATGTAAATTACACAAAGGGAAACTATTAATAAGCTCGTGATTTGGGCTCTTTTGTGAAACTTTAATATAGTTTAGTCATAAAAGAGAGTCTCACCCGACAAACTCGAGCATCAGCGAGACGTCGAGTTCAGGAGGCATCGTGAAAACCGCCTGAGGAGGAGTGTCCTTCTTCTTCTTCGACACGACGGGGTTCGGAGAAGACATCATCACTGCTGACAGAAGGGATTTAAATCATCTTCAGTTTATTATCTGTCTGTCACACTGGAAAGGTTATTGTTTAAAAGACGTTTCCTCAAATAAGATAAATGCAAAACAATAAGTCAGGATATGTTAGAAGTTATGTTATATTGTTTAGATAATGGAAAAAAGCAGCTGTTTTGGAGCAGGATTTGTCTGCCATTACAAAAATCATAAAGACTGATAAGTGAGTTGGATTTAAAAAGCAGGTCTATATTTATTGCATTTTAATGAAAAGTGATGTCTTTGATTTCATAAATTGAGAGTGAAAAAATATTTTATCTTTTACATTATTTATTTAAGGTCATTTTTAAATTTTTTTTTTTTTTTTTAACGTATTATAAATGTTTGTGTAAAAATAATAGGGCTTTTTGTCCTTTACCTGGTCTTGGCACCTCCAGGCCTCTCTCTTTGTAAAACTGACACATCTGTTCTCTTTCCACTGTAAAAAAAAAAAAACAGAGTTAGAGTTAAAATAAAAGATCCTGTTTAGTCTGAAAGTAATAGTATTATATTATTAACTCACTCTCTTCGAGAAAAGGAACCATTTTGTAAACGATATCCTGCAGCTGTCTGTCAGGTCTGAGGAGACACAAAGTCTGAATGAAAACTGTGATACTTTAAAAACAAGAAAAAACAAGATTGTTAACAATCAACTTTATCTCCTTTTTAATCAGATTGTTTATTCCAATTCTAAAATCATTTCCCCAAATCATCCCCAAATACAGAGCCATAGTTAACTCCAGTGACATTTGTTCCTTTGAAAATTAAGTTAGTGTTTTTAGTATGGACCCCAGGAAGCTTCGGCTTTCAGCTAATGATCCGTGTAAAAACACAAATACACAAGTAAACTTTATACTAACACAGTAAGTGAAACTAAAAAGTAAACTTTATTCATTATTAAAATATTGTAAAACAAAGAAAGGGTGCAAACTAACCTTCTTTACAGCTTTATGTTTGTAAGATTTGACTTTTGTACAAAAGCCCTAAGATTAAACTAGTGTCTTTTTTTTATTGTCATACTACGCTTATAATAATAACACTTATAATAATTAGTAATTAAAATGTTAATAATAAGTTGTTGATTGATGTATTTAGATAAAGTTATGTTTTTCAACTGCTCAGATAGACTTTATATAAAGACAACACTGAAAGGGAAGGGCCCTACATCAGTGGTTACCAAAGACTACCAAAAAACAAGTTGCAACAAGTTTAAATCAGTTAAAAAAAAAAAAATCAAGAAAAAGGTTTGTCGTTAACGGGCATTTAAAAAGAGAAATGTGTTAAGAAAAGGTCAGGAGCAAGAAATAACAGTGATAAGTTAAGAATCCTCGGGAGACTAAGAATTGTAGAAATGGGAATTAAAACGATGCTAAATCCAACAATTCTTTTGTCCTTTTGAAATATGGGTGCCGTGAAAAAACTCTGTTTTACCTGATGTTGTAGTGCGGCTGCGTCTGATGAACAACGATGGAGCAGGTGGGACATCTGTTACTGTAGAAGAAGTACTTCACGATGCAGCTTTTACAAACTGAAGAAAGAGACACATGGTCAAACACAACCTGGACAGAGCTTCAGAAATTCACTGACAATAATTAAAACAAATGTAATATTGGTGTAACTGACAGGTGTGGAGGCACTCTGTGATGGTGGTGGCGTCGATGAGGAAACCGCAGCAGAGGCCACAGCGGATGTACGGGAAGAACTGGTTCAGAGGCAGCTGGGTCTGGACAATACAAGGAGAGAAAAACACAGGTTAAACATACTTTAACAAACAATACAGTTCATATCTCAGTGACTTTTTATTTTACTTGTCACAATATGGTACAGTGTCATCCTCAGTTCTACTTCCCATTTCTTAGGATTTGTGTGCGTAAGCTTATATAACACATAATGGCACTGTGACACTTTGTTTCTTTTATGTTATTTATTACTGTATCATTATTTAATTTCTTTAATGCTTTAATTTATTGCACTTATGGAAAGCACTTTGGTACAGCTCTAGCTGTTGTAAGGTGCTATATTTATAAAGTTTGATTGCTTGATACTTGTTATCAATAAAAAATAAAAGTGATCATCGTGTGTATAATAATCTTTCATAAGACATGTTACTGACTTTAGCTCATAAACAGAAATAAGTCACAACCTATTTTTCAATTCTATTTTGATGTATTTTTTATTTTATTTCATGGCATATTTTATTTCAAGGTTAGGACTTTTGTCCAAATGTCTACTTCAAATATATATAAGTAGTAAAAGTAAAGATAAACAGATATGTGTAAAGACAATTTTAGCTCAAGTAGATTGAAGGTAGACACGCAAGAAAAAAAAAAAACAAACAACAACAACTTAGTTATTACTGTGATATAAATGTGTTATTGTCAGTTCTTACTTCTTCGTCCGAGTCGCTGTCAAGCGGCTGTTCCATTGACACATCTCTGATCCTGCTTCCAAACGGGACCAGTGACATTTCCAAGGACAAGGAAACAACAGCAAACTACAAGGAACAACCGATTCCGTTGTGAGTTTTTAAATACGAGTCTAAACGCCGTGTTTGTAAGTGGGATTATGAGGCACAAAGTCAACACCTGTTAACTCCTCCTGAGCGTGTCTGACCGGTTAGCGTTAGCTTTTAGCATCAACTTGTAAAAAAACCTTTTTTTCTAAACCTACTCCAAAAGGTAAATATAAATGTCCAGGATCTGTCAAAATGAAAAGCGCTTTGGAGCAGATTATACGTAAATAACTTTGTCTGTCGGTACTTTTTGCTTCTACGTTAGTTTCCCGCGGAGGTAACTTACAGCAACAACGTTTATTCGTTTGTTCAAAGGCGGTTGATGATTGTGAGTTGAAGTGTATTATCGCCCCCTACTGGAAACAGGTACAAAATGACAAATAAACAGTGCATAAACACATTGCACTAAATATAGGAAAGAATAGACAAAATTGAATAGTTGAAAAAATACTATAAAAGAGGGTCTGTGAAGGTCCATATCATTGCACACCAATGCAGTTATTAGGGGTAAGTAGCAGTAGCTGTAGCTCAGTGGTAGAGCGGCCGTCCTTCAACCGGAAGGTAGTAGGATCGATTCCCGCTCGCCCCACAGTTCATACTGTCGTTGTGTCCTTGGGCAAGACACTTAACCCACCTTGCCTTGGAGCGCTGTCCGGCAGCTGCACCGGTGTGGTCTGCAACCTTAGTGTGTCTGTAATAGGTTGCACCACCCTCTCACATTTCACTGCTGATTATATATGCTGTATGTAATTTGGTATGTGACAAATAAAGTAATCTTTCTATCTTTCTTCTTTCTAAAACCGGGAATGTTTTTAAAACTGTCCCAATGTGGAGTGAAATTTGTTTGTGTGAGGTCCATGTTTAGATTAGATCATTTCAAAAGTTTAAATAAACAAACTGCTTTTTTTGATGATCTATGCACAAAGGCCAAACAGAAACATATTTTAATGCAGTCAAAAAACACCTCTGGGCGGTGCCAATGTTTAAGCTGAGACACTTGAGGGAAGCACAGACACTATTCTCTTCATGTAGTAACAAGAATTACACTGAGCAAGGCCTTGTTAAGGACCCTGTGCAGAAAATATGTTACAATACATTTTAAAATGTATCTCAAAGAGTAGGGTAAATTTGCAAAAATATAGTTTTATTTGTTTATTTATTTTTAGAATCCCCATTAGTTGTGCTTTACAGCCAGCTACTCTTCCTGTGGTCCTTCTTTAAAAACATATACAACAACAATCATAAATGTAAAAAAGATATACAGATATATTACAGATGACAAATACATTTCAATAAAATTACAATCTCTGCAAAGGAGTTTGAAAATGCATTACATATTCTGATTACGATGTAAAGATAAAACAAGCCACCCTTTTCCGACTGAGAACCATGGTTTGGGGACCACAGGATCTCGTTAAACATTACAAACATTACAAACCATACATTTTATTTATAAAAAAGTTACTCCTATATACCTTTTAACTGCATTTGAATTGTTTTTTTGTTTTTTTATCAAATTTAATGGCAAAGAGTTCCATTCTTTCTTTTGAGAGTGCATTTGAGAAAGTTTGTGTTAGGAATCAAAAAACATCCTTCAGTAACTAACCTTTAGCCAGCCGAGATCTGTATGCATAATGTTTATACTGGTTCTAAACAAACACTTAAGTGCAACTTTATTGTGCATCGATTGAAGTTTTTCTATATCTTTTTTTTTTCCTTTGCCCATATGATCTGACTGAAGTTAATTAATGTTCTTACAACAGGCTTAGTCAAGTCAGCTGGTAAGTATTGACTGCATTTTAATTGTAAGGCGAAAGCCCATATTCTTTACAACAAATTTGATATGTTTTGACCAATACAAGTTATTGTCCAGAAAGACACCGAGAAGTTTAACCTCTATAATCTGTTCTATGAGTGTGTTATATATATATATACACAAATTTAACTTTGGATCTTATTTGAGAGACTTGTTTGAACCAACAACTATACTTTTTGTCTTAGATGTATTCATTATTAATTTATTATCTGAAACCCAACACTCTACAAATTTTTATTAGTTGTTTAAGACTAAGGTTATTAGATTTTGCAGATGTATAGATTGTTGTATCATCTGCATAAATAGTTTATTTAACTTGTTTTTGTACTAATGAAAGATGACATAAAACAGTGGCCCAAGGAAGCTCCCTTGGGGAATTTCACAGTCCACTGATGCTCTTTCTGAAAAACTATCATTTAAATACACTCTCTGTAATCGATTTGACAGGAAACCTCTTATCCAAGTGAGGGTTGATGGTTGAAAGCCATACAGTTTTTGTTTTTCTAAAAACAAATTATGGTTAATATCGAATAATCTAATAGGACTATTATATTCACCATCGCCATTTACTATCGTCATTTGGTTAACGCTGTAGAGTATATTTTTGTATAAGCGTGTTGGAAACTTGTTAAGAGATAATTTTTTCGTCAAACTTTGCTTTTTTAAAATCTTCTCCAGGCTGGTGGAAAAGTAGCTGTTTTCAGACTCTTTTTCTGTGTATGACAAATTGGACCAGCGAGATAGTCGTCTGCAAGGCCAGTTAGTCTCTCATATTTATCATCAGTGCCTGGTTACTTTCCTTTACATACAACTTTGATCAATTTCTTAATTTGATTAATTTCTGCTAGAAACTTTGCTTTTTATAAATCATTTTTAAAAGATCTACAGTTATACTATTTGTTGTATTTGCCACTGTTTTCCTGAGATTTTATACTTTTCTACAGAAAATTTTATTTAAATGATTGGCAATATCTTTAGGTTTTGTGACCATAACACCTACAAATAAAAGTAGGTTGTGTAGGAATCGTTCTACTCAATACACTATTCAAAGTTTTCCAAAATCTTTTTTGTTCTTCGTAACTGCAAAATACTGCTTCTTTTTCTTTAAATTGAATTTAGTAACAAACCTTCTCAGCTTAGTTTTTGGTGCTCATTGTTTGGCATTATTCCTCTGATGCAGATAGGTTTTCAGTTCATGATCGACCCAGGGTGCTGTACCTGCATCATTTGTCTTAAAAATATTACTTCAGAAAAAACTAAACAAACAAAAATAACATAATAATAATAATATAACATAATAAATGCATTAACCTTTATATTTTAGTTGACTAAAGCTATTGTAGCTATAGTAAAGACTAGACTAAATTTTATATTTAGTCAACTTAAATATAAGGATATTAATAAGGATGAAAAGACATTTTAGTCAGAAGACTTAGACTAAAACTAAATTAGAATTTGCAGTCAAAATTAAAACTGGGCTGTGTTACCATTTGCTTTAGGCCACAGACATCAGTTATGGTGGTCAGATAATTCTTTATAGAACATTTTTCATCAAGCCAGTAATGTTTGAGTCGCCTGTGAACACAACTTGGTTAAGGGGCACATCTTATGTTGGTTACAGTTGGTATTTTTCGTAATACTATGTTGGTTAGCAATAATATTCTGGCAAAGTTATGCTGTTTAGGCAAAAAAATATTCATTACAGTTCTGTCTTTATGATTAATAATTATTTATAAATTATACTACTTTATGTATCTTCCCGTAAACAAGTGGCATAGGGCGGCCGTGGGCTCACCAGTTGCAAGAGGGACCATAAGAGGCAAAGTAGATCAAAGTAGATCAGGCAGCAGTCAAAGGCAAGAGCCCCAACAACCCAATCTTTGGATATGGAAACTGTCTTTAGGGACATGGAACCTCACCTCTCCGGCAGGGAAGGAGCCCGAGCTTGTGCGGAAGGTTGAGAGGTACCGACTAGAGATAGTCGGGCTCACCTTCACACACAGGTTGGGCTCTGGAACTACACTCCTTTAGTGAGGCTGGACTCATTACCACTCTGGAGTTGCCCATGGCGAAAGGCGGCGGCCTGGTGTGGGCTTGCTTATAGCCCCCCAGCTCAGCCGCCCCGTGCTCGGAGTTGTGGCCGTAAGGTTTCTGGTGCCTGTCAAGGAGGCAATCCCCAAACCCGGTGGTGGACTCTGGTGTGGGACTGCTGAGGCAGCTGACGTGTACAGGCAGACTAAGCGGCTAGAATGAGAATCATCACCTCCAAGTCAGAGGCCATGGTTCTCAGCCGGAAAAGGGTGGTTTGTCCCCTACAAGTTCAATCTAATCAAACCATAGGTACTTGAACTTCTCAAACCAAACCTTTAAAAGGTCATCTGGCCTAAATCTTTTGTCTATTTCAAATGACGGGCACCAATTTGTATTTTTGCCCAGGGCGCCAAAACAAACAACCAGCACTGATAATATAAATCAAATATGTACAAAGGCAAAAGTGTCAGTGTCTCAAAAGATCTTTCAGTATCTTTTTAAAGATACTCTTCAAAGCGCTGCGGAACATGGAGCTGGAGAAAATGTATATGACTGGGTCCAGAGCACTGTTGAGGTACGTTATTCCAATTCCCACCATGAAACTCAGAACCATGCGTCGTAAGGATGTACAATCGCTGGGTTTGTACTTTTTTATGGCCAGTGCTCCCATTGCTGTGACAATTGCCGGGAGGAAGCAGACGGTAAACACCAAACTGATCACCACCACAGATCTAATCGCCTTCTTGAACTTCCTCTGTTTGATGATTTGCTCTTTTCTTTTTAAATAACAAATAATCCGAGCCGAACAAAAGAGTAAAATTATCCACGGGATAATGAACTCAGTGAAGTAGGCGATATAATGCACGGTGATGGCTAATGGCTGACTCTGGTTTCCGTTAAAACTTCGACACAAGGACAGGTTTCCATTTTGAACCATGAGGTCTGTGGTCAACAGTGGGATTCGTAGGACAATAACAACTGCCCAGATGAAGCCCACAAGCCAGGTGGAGCGCTGTGTGGACATCAAACTCACACAATGCAATGGATGGAGCACTTTAAAGTAACGGTTCAAAGCCACAGCGGTCATGAAGCCAATACTCGCCGATCTGTTCACTGCCAGCATGTAGAGGTTGACTCGACAGAAGATCTCGCCGTAAACCCAGTGGTCGCCTCGGAGGTAAGTGTCGATGCGAAAGGGAACACAGGCCAGAAGCAAGAAGTCGGCCAGCATCAGGTTAAAAAGAAAAATGGCGTGAGGTTTCCAACTTTTCATCCTGAAACAGAAAATCCACACGGCTAGGAGGTTGCCGGGTAAACCAAGGACAACCTCCACGATCATAACGAGAAAAAGGAAAGAGGTTCCGGGGGGATCTTCAGATGACGGGCAGTTGAGGAAGGGGCTGGAATTGTTTGACATTTTCAGGAGATTTGTAAAGAAATGGCAACCACTGAGTTCCACCACTGCAAAAAAAAAAATTGAAATAGCAAAACTTTAAGGAGAAGTACAGTAAGTAATATATTTGATAGGTTTAGTGTTATATAGCTGCATATACAAACAGACGTTGTTGTTATAGCGTTGAGTCATGTCTAGGACTAACATCTTTACAACTGCTTAGTCGGACTGGAGCTGGACTATTATTCTTGTTTTGTTCTCTGATCTGAAATCTAAAGGTTAGAGCTCCATCTATCAGTGCAGGGTCTGTGTGTGAAGCCATTTATATAAACGCAGACAAAGACAGTTGTCCGTTCAAACAGTTTAAATAGTCGAATTATTTATAACTTAACACAATACTGTTTGACATTGCACACCAAAATATGGAGATTAAAATTATTACAAAGGAAAATGTTGACGGTTTTCTGGTGAAGTCTGATGAGCCCTTTGAGGCAGCTGTTGTCTTGCCCTGAAATCAATAAGACGACTAATGAAGAATAAGACTAATCCCTCTTTTAAACACAAAGTGCATCTGGTTTTACAGATACTCCGTTCACTGTTTAACTGTGAGCTGTGGGCCGCTGCCAACTCAGAACATGTCACAACAACACTAATCTATTTTACTACATTTTAGTTTTGTTGCAGCATGTCTCCTATCTCCCATGAGTCTCTCTTTGGTCCCACCCGAGTGTTTGGGAGCCACCGGTTTAGTGAGTACACAGCCTGAAAAGTAATCTGGACACTGACCAGTTAGTTGTTGATATTTGCCAGTTAACCTATACATGCATGTCTTTGGACAGTGGGAGGAAGCCGGAGTACCCAGAGAAAACCTACGGTAACACGTGGAAGAAATGCAGACTCCTCACAGAAAGACGGGAGGTAGTTGAGGATGTTTAAGTCGGCTGGGGACAGCCCAAGACAGTTTATGGTCTATAAGGACTCCTAGTAGCTTCACCTCTTCTACCTGTTTGACAGCCACATTTTTTATAAAGTAAAGAGGCTGAGGTTTAGATCTTAGTGAGTAATTGGTGACAATGACTACGCATATAGTGCAAAAAAAAAAAGAAAAATATCTATAATATTCTATTATTTTTTGTGTTTATGGTTTATTTCTGGCTGTTGTGTAATTTACTGTTTTATTGTGATCTGAATATGTGTGGGTTTTATTGTTGTGGTCCTTTATTTTAATCTAAAGACGTTTTATAGTTGTAACATGCTATATTAATGTTACTGCAAAAAACTTTCAAACTAAAATGCCACTTCACTTAATATAAACAATATGCTCAATTATTATTATGCTTATTATTTTACTGAGCAAAGTCTGTTTTTAAAATATACAGTTGTTAATATGGTGCAGATCAGTCTATAAAACAGAATACTTTTTCCAACATGAATGCAATTAAGAGATCATTTAAAAAGAAAATAGTCAAAACATTAAGTTGCATTTTGTGGCACTCACCCGTGATGTTTCCTATAATCTCCTGTAACAGCTCCTTTCTGACTCCTTTACCAGACTCTCTTTCATTGGACCAAAGGAGGAGAAACACTGAATAAATCTGCTCTGATCATAATGAGGCGTTTCCTTGTTCAGGTGTTTTCTCCTGGGGCTTGTTACAACAAAAGAAGTGTTTATGTGAAAATCAAAACCTTTGGTATTTGGCACCGTGTGTGAGAAATTCCTGGTTATGTTTGGTTCTGAATGTGACAGACCGATGAACGGGAAGAGACTCGAGAAGACGGTTTAAGTTTAAATAGAAACCGTTATGTTACTCATAATGTAGTATATCACCATAGCCTATTAATAAAAAGTTGCGTATTTTAACAGGCAATTGTTTTATTTTAATTTTATAATTCAGTTGGCAGAACCTCTTCATGGGAGAATGCACAGCACGACTGAACAAAAATGTGTATACGGGTCTTTCTCAATGTCAAGGTGCCTTCCTTTAAAGCCTGTCAGCAACAAAGCTCTGCATAATACTGGGCTTTAACTGAAGTAAGTTCACCAAATCTACCAGTTTGTGACAGCTACAAGTGAGAACCTGTTGGCTTAATCAACAATAATAATCATAATTACAAACCAGTTTAATAATAAGACATTAGTTCGAATCTGATCAATAATAATAATAATCGTCTGAAACTACTCGTACTTCTTGTGTTTTCTTTACCATGTTAGTTTTAATGGATATATAAAATAAATCAACAATAAACCCTGCCTCCTCTTTTCTTTTTCCCTGGGGTTTGCGTCCTGCAGAATGTCTTTTGTGGGGAAGACACCAGAGGAACAAGCAGCGTAATGTGTTTTATGTCACATGTTTATCTCATTTGAGTATATTTTATGATATGTAAATATTGAATTAAATGATTGAATTACTTATTTGCTTGTCTTCGGTGCACAACACACACACTATTTTATTAGTTTTATAAAAAAAATACAAACAGTCTTAAAGCCAGACAATCCAAGTAGAAGATTTATTTGAACAAATATAATGAAAATGTATACCCAGCTGTTGGTAAAGGGGTAGATACTTGGATGTCTCTGTTTATTCCCTCGTCCCTGCAAAACTACAAAATTAAAATATTAGTTTTTACATATTGCTGTTTAGGCCAATTGGCCTAACCGAACTGCATTACAGTTCTATCATCATCTTGATTATTAATTATCAATAAACAATACTTTGTGTGTGTATAGCCCACCCTACTGGCTTCGCCATCCCCTCTGGCTCATTTGATTTGATTTGATTCAATTTATTGTCATTACATTTGTACAAGTACACTGCAACGAAATGCTTTTTAGTGGTGCAACATATTACATTTATACATAGATAGACACACAAAGGTTGCAGGCCACACCAGTGCAGCCATTACAGCGCTCCGATGATCCTCCGGAAAATGAGATAAGGTAATGTACAAACATAGCAAACATCAAATGTGCAGACATAACAGACAGGTAGTTATAATAACAGTAGCAGTTACAACATAAACAACAGTAGCAGTTTCAACAAAACAAGTATAACAAGTATAACAAGCATTAGAGTATAGGTCAGACAGATGTAAAAGTCACCTCATGTCACCTCTGAGACAGATCAAAGCATTCACCGCGCCAATCGTGCCCATGCCCTGGCACAACCTCAGGGGCTTTGTAAGCCCTCCAGCCCAACACTCTCCGTTCTTCTCTCTCAGCTCTACTGAGATAGACTTTCTCTATCTTCTAGCACCAGGGGCAAGACTCTTCCTGCTTCGCGAGCTATGCTCTCCCTAGAGAGGAGGCCGAGCGCTGTGCCACTTTTAAGGGTCTGGTTTTGCCGGCGCTTATTGACCCACGTTCCTTCTGCTTAGACCCAGTTGGACTTGGCTGAAGAAAGCAAACAATGGAGCTGCTGTGACAATGCAGGCCCCTCTCACACTATTTCCCCTTCCACTTCTTACCTGCAGCCGTTTCATCGTTACTCATTGGACGGCTTGCCGCTGCTGGTCTCCTCTGCCGCAGAATGACTGGGGAATTCTCTTACCGCTCCAGCCTCCTGAGATGGAACCCGGCAGACTTTACACTGGGGCAGGCGTCACAGAGCCAGTCACGACCGCGTGTAGCGACTCTCTGTCCTCAACGGCAATGTGGTCCTGCATGCTGATGGTCAAGCACCTCATGAGTTTCCAACATCAATCAACCTTACAGATACTATTCTTCCAGCTACTCCTGTTAGGGTTCACGAGTGACTGGGGCCTGAGGCGGGGGACACCCTGGACAATTGCCAGTTTGTCGAAGGGTTAACACTTAGAGACAGACACTGATAGACAACCATTTACTCTCTCATTCATTCACAAACATAAACATAAAATACAATAAATAATATGAAAAAGTAAAATCATGATAGTGATTGGTGTCAGGTATTGTAGGCTTTTGTAAACAAATGGTTTTTAGACATGATTTGAAGGTAACCAGCGATGTTATGTACAGATGTGTTGTGGGAGCGCATTCCAGAGTCTGGGAGCGGAGTAGCTAAAGGCGCTAAAGGTTGATTTATACTTCTGCGTCGAGTGTACGCCGTAGTGTACGTCGTAGGCTACGCACGTAGGCGACGCCGTCGTGAGCATTTATACTTCTGCGTATGTCTGTTACACGAGCGGGTTCCACTGTGTTTACATTCCTCGATACTCGCGGGCTTCTACGAACAATGGCGACTGAAAGGGAGCGGATCATGTTGGAGCTGGAGCTTATCGAGGTCCAAAAACTGTTAATTTTAGTTAAATTACTAAAACTTGTTGGCTCTTCACTGAATTTCGGAATTTAAAAATGGCGGGTGGTCCAGAGTGTAGAAGATTATTCCGGAAATGCGTAGGAGGACACGTGATACTACCAAGCCGACCAATCACAGATCTTGCAGTCCGCGTCATCGCGACGCGTAGTTACATTTTTGAGGAGGTGCGCGTCAGGGTACGGCGAAGGGTACGACGTATGGCACACGTCAATGCGTATGCTACGCCGTACCTACTACGCGCACCTGACGCAGAAGTATAAATTGGCCTTAAGTCCTATGGTTGACAGACGGACAGATGGAGGAGGTTGGCTGAAGAAGAACGAAGAGTATGGGAAGGTGTGTGTGTGTGTGTGTGTGTGTGTGTGACCAACGGACCTGCTGTGTTGGATACCGTAACTGTGTCTGTGGAGAGAGTACTGGGAGTAACGGTCAAAAAATCAAATCCCACACTTAAAGTTCAGTATTGAAGTTAAGAACAGAGCACTCACCAGAAGAGGAATACTCTCCACCATAAACTCCATCTATGATCCCCTTGGAATGCTGAACCCTGTGTTTCTAAAAGCCAAGATGATCCTGATAGACCTGTGCAGGAGGTAATTGGGATAGGATGACACTGTCCCTGAGTCTGTCTCCAGGGAGTGGTTAAAACCTATGCAACAGCTCCATCTGCTGGACACATTTGAAGGGAGCAGATGTTTAAAATCACTGCATTTTACAAATGTCCATACAGCCCAGCTGCACCATTTTTGTGATGCAATTCAGAATGGATATGTAACAGTTACAATAATTCAGAACTAAACTCGCCTTTTGTGATGGGAAATTCCTAAGTTGCTCCTCTCAAATCAGTGACTATTCCCAGGATGGAGCTCATAGCGGCTGCTCAACCATTTATTTATTTATTTATTTGGATCTCCATTAGCTTCCACAATGTGGTTGCTAGTCTTCCTGGGGCCCATAAAAGTGCTAAAACGTATGTACAGTTAAAATACACAAATATAACATACATAGATATATCTTACATATAACATAACCACATATATACATTTATCCACATATACACATTCACACACATACAACATTTGAAAATGTCAGTACCTATAACAGTCACAAATTAACTGGTGTAATGCTATTAATAATAATCTGTTTTAGAGTCTTCTTAAAATTACATATGTTGGATATATGCCTTGTTCTTAAGTCCAATTTATTCCAAGCAGATGACGATCTAACTAAGGCCTAGTCCACACGGACACGGGTATTTTTATAACCGGGACTTTTTTTACACGGTTCGGCCGTTCGTCCACACGGAAACGCAGTATCAGGTCACTGAAACCGAACATTTTTGAAAACCCCTGCCAGGGTGAGGATTTTCAGAAACGCCGTTGCAGCGTTGTCGTGTGGACAGTAAACCGCGTTTTTGTCTTGCTACGTCAGAGTGTGCGCCGCTATCCGCTGGTCTGATTGGCCAACATGCACAGGAGCAGGAACAGGACTGACGGCAGGACTGGAAGGATCTGAGACGAACAAAGGAACAGGTAAGTAATTCGAAATACAATTGATCATTAGAAAGCTAGACGTATGACTGACTGTAGTAAGTGTTACGATCTGGCATCGAGGAGCAGGCTGCGGTGCTTCTTATCCCCTGTTGATTTCCAACTCGGATCAGCTGGTCTTGCTCTGCCTGCGCTCCCGCACACCTGTTTCCCATCTGCGAATCTGTAGGGGCGGGGGAGCCGGGGGCGGGGGAGCCGGGGGCGGAGGCCGCGGCCAACTGTGCAGAGTCCTGAGCCACCGTGACAGCCTGCTGGTGTGGCATGCTCTTGACAGCGCTTGATAGCGGGTTTTTGCGTTTTCATGCGAGCGTTTGTGGACGGGATTTTTTTTTAAAACGCAGGAGGAAAAACTCCGGTTATAAAAATACCCGTGTCCGTGTGGACTAGGCCTAAAACTGTTCTTGTCATACAATTGGACCTTGCAGATGGAACCACTAACACACCTGAGCTCACCTGACGCGTAACATGTCCGTGACAATACCCACTAAAGACCAATTTATCTACAAAAGATTTTGGATTGCTTTTAAATAGAACATTGTGCATATAACAGAGAAGATTTATATTAAGTTTGTCCTCCACCTTTAGCCAGCCCAAACAGGTATGCATTTTATCCACACTGGAGCGAAAAAGAGCAACCAAGGGCTACTCATGCTCTGTTCTGAACGATTTGTAATTTTTTCAGATGTCCCTGTGCAGCACTGGACCAAATTACTGGGCAGTACCCCAGATGTGACAGGACTAAAGATTGGACAACTGTTTTCATAACTAATGGTAGACAATATACTGAACATCTCCGGGAAAAAGCAATGCCTTTGGACATTTTAGACACAATGTGGTCAATCTGATCAGCCCAAGAGATCTGTCTATCCAGCTTCACACCCAGGAGTTTAGTCTGACTCACCTGCTCTACCACAGATGTATCAATAATTAGATTTAAGTTGCAAGGCTTGCCAAGCATACGTTTAGTACCAAAGACTATACATTTAGTTTTAGATATATTGAGAGCCAGTTTATTAAGTTTCACCCAATTTGTAATGGCATTAAGTTCATTCTGCAAGGTACAACTTATGTCAGTTATTGTAGGTGATGCATAAAACATTGTAGCATCATCTGCATACAGTACAACATCTGCTCTTGAAACAGCATGTGACAAATCATTGACAAACACAGAAAACAACAATGGACCCAAACAGCTGCCCTGAGGAATACCACGACAACTGCTTACAATCAGAAAAGCTCCCGTTGAAAAATACCCGCTGGCTTCTACCAGAGAGATAACTGCATATCAAGGACACAGACTGATGTGAAAACCCATAGCACTTAAGCTTAGACAGTAAAATGTCATGGTCAATAACATCAAAAGCTGCTGTGAAATCCAGCAGCACGGCACCCACAAGCTTTTTGTCATCCATAAAAGTTAGCCACTGGTCTACCATTTGTACCAATGCAGTGTTAGTGGAGTGTCCTGGCTTATAAGCATGCTGTGAATTGAGAGCAAATTATTTGATACAAAGTACTGCATCATTTGATTAAAAGTAACTTTTCATATATTTTGCTCAATATAGGTAGAATGTTAATTGGTCTACAATTTGATTCAGTGAGACCTAATCTATCATCTTTCACTAAAGGTATAATTTTAGACTGCTTCCAAATATCCGAAACACCCCACTTATCACAGATCTATTAAAAATGTGACTGATAGGCTTGCATAAGATATTAGCAACAGTTTTAAAAATTTTGCCATCCAAGTGATCTATACCTGCAGTTTTTCCTCCGGAGAGAGAGCAACATCTTTTCAACAATTTCCTCTTTAACTGTACCAAATGTCAATGAACAAGATTTATTCCTCATAATGTTCTTCACATTACTACAAGGTGAATCCTTAGGGTATGATAACATACTAGATCTTAAATTTGCAGTTTTCTTTATAAAAAAGTCATTCAAATGATTTGCTATATCCAAAGGTTTAGTAATTATTTCTGCTGCTGTTTCCAAATACATATTAGAACATTTTGGTTTTTTACACATTATTTCATTTATAACTTTCCACAATTGCTTACTATTATTTGATGAGTTACTAATCTTTTGGCTAAAATATATTTTCTTTTTTAATCTATTTAACTTTGTCACTTTATTTCTCAACTTACAATAATACCTTTCATCCATATCACTTTTAGATTTTAGAGTTTCAGCTTTGGCATTATCCCTTTCCCTCATTATGGATTTTAGCACGGCATCTAACAGCATCAACTTTTTTCTAATTGGTGCATGTTTGTCAACTATTTTCACAAACCTATCCATAAAAATACTTAAAGAAGCATTAACATCCTTCTCATCACAAACCGCCGACCAACTGGACCTCTCAACATCTTCCACAAACGCATTAGGATCAAATGTTTTATAAGACCTTCGATAGACAATCCTTGCACCAAATTTAGGTAATTTAGTTTTCTTTGTTGTGATGATTAAATTATGATCACTGCATCCTACTCCAACTGAGATGACATGTGAACACAACTCATACACATTGGTAAAAATGTGGTCAATGCATGTTGATTTAAATTTACCATTCAAAGAAATTCTTGTGGGTTGTGTAACAATCTGCTTAAGGTTAGAAGCATTAATTATAGTAATCATCTTTCTACGTAAATAACACTTCTTTGAGAACCAATCAATGTTGAAATCCCCCAAAAGAAAGATATCTTTGGTTTGAGCAGATGCCTTCTCAATGTTATCACATATGTTTTCCAAGTAATCTACATTTGAACTGGGAGGTCGGTAACAGCAGCTCACTAAAATGGGTTTGTTAAACTGAATATTTAACTGTAACCATATCATTTCAATATCGCTGCCCATCAAATCTTCCCTTGGAGTGACTGCAATATTTTCTCTAATATAGAATGCAACACCCCCACCATTTTTTTCCTATCTTTTCTAAATAGTCTGTACCCCTCAACAGCTAGCTGTGAATTATCAAAACTGCGGTCTAAGTGTGTTTCTGATAAGGCCAATACATGAATCCCATTGGAACAGATGTTTATAATTTCATGAACCTTATTTCTGATATTACAAATGTTCAAATGAGCTAAAACTAAACCTTTCTTAGGCAAGTTTGAAAGTAAATTTGACATATTAATAAAATTAAAACATCAAAACAAAAACATCAGAATAAGAATCTAAATAAAAGGTCATGAGCAGTTAGTCAGATGCTTGCTTTTGTCCATTTGCCGGCCAAATTATAAGCTTATCATACCTTAAGCTGGCTCTTTCACCTTTCTCTCTTGCCTCTTTCAGTTTTGGCAGCAGTTCACGTCTCTTCTGCTGCACCAAATCAGAAAAGTCTTCATTGATATAAATGTTTGTACCCTTTAATTTCTTGGTGGAGGAAAGGATGCGCTGTCGGTCTTTCAATCTAAGAAGCTTCACAACAATTTTTCTTGGCTTTCTTCCCTCATGGAATTGGCCAATCCGGTGGACCCTTTCCATCTCAATTGTAGAACTATCCAGACCCAAATTATTAGACAGCATTTGTTGAATCTTAATTTCTAATCCACTAATTCTTTCGCCTTTTTCCTCCGCGATTCTCCCATCAATTAGTAGATTAGATCTCCTTAACTGATTTTCAATGTGATCCAGCTTCTCAAACAGATCCTCCAATTCCTGCTTTGATTTTAAAATGCTGCTTTCAAATGATCGAATTTTTATGTCAATGTCATTCTTTTTAGCTTTTATCTCATCCATGATGCCTTGTGTGAACTGTAGACTAGTTTTTAGTTCTTGTACATCTCTAACCACACCATCCAACCTTTTTGCATTTCCATCCATAATGATTTGAATGAAGCTCTTGAAGTTGTCCTGTTATTGTTTTAACATTTCCTTATAAAAATCTCTCTGCTGATCCATCATGTGGGTCAACACACCCATAGTTACAACTGTATCCTCCTCTGATGGTTGTTTACTACCTTTGGGAGGCATGATTCCACAATCTTACCAAGATGTACTGAGATAGGAGTGGCAGGCCCACCAAGCCCAGAAGCCTCTCAAACAGTTGAAATGATGAAAACAGTCCAATTCACTCGCCGCACAAGTCCAATATTCAAAATGTGAAGACTAAATGCATATATTGACCAAATGTTGACCTTAAAGTAATGGTCCAATATGTGATTACAATGATTTGTATTAGATTGTAGAGAGCTGGATACCTCAGAGACAGAGCATGGCAGCCATCTTGGAACCATGACATGGACGTGCTCTGAAAAAAGAGCTTCAGTAGGACCTTGTGGATTCTGTGTTGTGGACAGACAGTGAATCAGTCTTCAAGTACATTTGAAATAAGATCTCACAATTATTGCATAGGTTGCAAATTAAGTCTCAAAGATTCTCAAGGCCTCCAGTGCTGCCCAGTGGAGATATGTAGATACTGCCAACAATCCTGCTAACATAGCCACCAAAGGGGTGAAAGTTGGGGCGTTCACCCCACGTGCCTGAGAGTGTGGCCGGAGCATCAGTCTGCTTTCCCCTGAAGATCCTGAGGTGAAGAAAACAGCTGCAGTGAATGCTGTACAGGAAGAAGAAGAGCCAGTCTCTCACCTGATCCAAAATTTCAGCTCCTGGACTGGGCAGAAACAGTCTGTGGCCTGGGTGCTAGTCCTGATCATGTCATGTCCTTCATGCTAATCTAAACATGAATGTAGACATAACTAGACTTAGACATAACTTGCCACGGAATGAATCCTGCACCTGGGAGCTTTTCCTGGGGAGTGTGTGAAAGATACACCTCCTACAGCCTTTGATGGTATAAAATTTCATGTATTGTTTACTTTTCCAAGCAAACTTCATCCTGTACCATTGTGACATGTTGTCTTTGCTTCTTCTAGCGTGAATTAAACCTGACCATTACTTTTTAAATTGTAAGCGGTCTCCATCGTCTCTCTCATTAATCTGAATGTAAATTATTTTAACAACACTAGAAACATAAACACTCGGCCCAGTCAGTCTCAGACATTCATCATGGCAGAGCTGGCGTAAAAGAAGCTAAAGCAGAGAAAACCGTTGCTCATGGTCAAATGGGAAGAGAGGAGAGCAGGGATGCTCATCACCAGTGAGTTTTTACGACAATGTTTTACTCCGAAGCTGTAGACTCCATATGTCTGTTGGTTGTTAGGCTCTCTTCTGGAGAGTGTCCAGAATAACTCTGTTAATGTATAGTATGATGTTCAGTTTTTTCCTGATGCGCCCCTCCACTACAGTCCTATATCGATCCTCTTGTCATTCTTGTCAGGCTACTCTTTCAAAAGTCTACCAACCAAAAACATCAAACGCCCTCAGCCTTCGAAGGAAAAAGAGTCTACTCTCCCTCTTCTTAAGCAGGGCATCAGTGTTCTGAGTCAAGTCCAGTTTTTGCTCCAGGTACCTATAAGTGGGAACAACCTCAATGTTTTCTCCTCGTATGCAAACAGGTTGTAGTGATACTGGGAGAACATTCTGAGGAAGAAAATCTTTAAATAGATTTTTTGTTCTGTTCGACAGACTGGCCCTATGTCAACTGCTGGGTTTGTTTGGTGAAACTTAATGAAACAAATGCACAGTGGCTCAGGTCCCAAGACACTTAACCCACCTTACCTCCAGTGTCTGAGGCACTGGTGCATGAATGTGTGAGAGAACCTCTTTGTTATATGCTGTTCATTCAGTTTCTGGTGCTGTTCGTTTTGCAGACACATGCACTAGAGTCAGTGGCGCAAAAAGGGGGTATGCAGCATATGCGGCGCATAGGGGCGCAGCACCTTGGGGGGCGCCAAAGTGATGGTACAAAAAAAAAAACTTTTTATTTATTTATTTATTTATTTTTTTGTATTTCCTAAATGTAGCTTAGCTGCTGTTGTGTGTTTCTAAATCATTTCAGTATTTCCTCAATACTATAACATTTTATAGGACTAACAGGCTTCAATAGACGCCCTCATTAGATTCCATAAATAGAATTAATATAATATCACGAGTGGGCGTGGCCGGCGGGGGCGCCGTGAGCGCGCTGAGCGAGCAGGTAACGTTATGTGTTAGTTGTCACAGTATGCACACAGTTGTCTTTAAAAGATGGATAAAACAAAAAAAATAAAGAAAGAGGGAAAAGGAGATGGCAGGAGATGGTGTCAATCTATGGGACAGCTGATAAACAAGTGGATAGTGAAAAGCAACAGGTAGGACTTAAAGTGAGACGTCTGTGCTTGGAGGCTTGCAATATTCATGTTAACAGACTTAGCATTAGCGTTTGCTAACACTGGGAATGCAGCAGCCAAATTGGGTTTAAATTAAGGCTAGCCTTATATGCAAAACTGAGGTTACTGAGCTGAAAACTGGAAAATATAAGACAGCATGCCATGATCAATAAATTACAAAAACGTGGAAAACAACTAATATATATAGCGTCCCAAGGTAGATTCGAACCTGGGTACACTAAATGTAAAGCCTACTGCTTATCAACTAAGCTATCCAGTTGCTGTGTGTATAGGTAGTTAATATACACATGGCTCATGATACAGGCTGGTATGAACTACAGACCGCTCTAGATTTTGTGGTAGCAAACATTTCGTAGCTAACATTTTTGTTTGATGCTGCATACCCCTCCAGCACTGGGTAGTTGCGCCCCTGACTAGAGTAATGTTAATGATATATTATTAAAATGTATGGAATGATTAAGATTTGATGCATAGAGCAACACTCACTGCTTCTAACACAGTGATAGCCTGATTTATTGGTGTGAAAAAACAACAGAACTTTCTAGACATATTTTCATTCACAAATACTTCTGTATTTAAACTTACTGAAATTATTTAAATTAATTCATATGTATTTTATAGATCATTGCCAATAACTTAAAAAAAAAGGTTTTTAAAAGAATATAGTAGTAGTCCTCTTTATGAAAAAACATAGGCAATAAACATAAATCGTGACAAAAATCATGATCTTGGAATAAGATGATATAAGGGATAGATATTTTATTTATCCACATTAGGAAATTCATCCCTGTAGCTCATACATTCATTACTCACACATCATCATCATCATTTAAATGATGATAATAATAACAACAACAACAACAACAACAATAATAATAATAATTATAATAATAATAATAATAATAATAGTCAATTAAGTAGAAAAACACCATCTAAAAACACAATAGACATTAAATCATTACATGGTCCTAATGCACATGTAAACTTTGTTAAAAGTCTGTCAGAGGGTTAAGAGCAGTTAAAAAGCTTTCCTGAACCTCTCGGTCCTACAGTGGAGTGAGAGCTGTCTGCTGCTGGTCTGTGCTGAAGAATAACTCTGTTATTGTGTACAGGATGATGTTCAGTTGGTTCCTGATGTGCCCCTCCACTACATTCCCCAGCATCATATCAAGCCTCTGCCTGTTCTTGTCTGTCAGGCTACTCCTTCAGCAGACTACCCTCCACAAACATCAAACGCCCTCAGCCTCCGAAGAAAAAAGCGGCTACTCAGTGTTCTGAGTCCAGTCCAGTTTCTGGTACAGGTACCTATAAGTACAACCTCAGACCTTTCTCCCTGTATGCAAACAAGCTGTAGAAATACAGAGAGAAAAAAACTGAGGAAGAAAATTATTATATACATTTTTTTGCCATATTGCCCACCCCTACCCCTCTGTTTCTGACAGACTGGCCCTGCACAGTGGCTCAGGTCCCAAGACACTTAACCCACCTTACCTCCAGTGTCTGAGGCACTGGTGCATGAATGTGTGGGAATGTGACAAAAGATGTAAGAAAAAAGCCTAAGACTAATTTCCGGCACGTTTGCATTCATGTCTCATCTATGTTCATCAACATGCACTGTCCCAATCAAAAATAAATAAATAAATATAAATATGTAAAATTATTACAATGTTTTATTTATGAGGTTGTTTTCCAACAGGTGCATTGTGTAAACATTTGAAGGGTTAAAAAATAAACGTAATAGATATTTCATATTAATCACAAGAACTGATGTTGGTTCAAAACATTATGCAGTAAAAGTAACAGCCGAATAATGTTACTCACTATATTATTTATCTGCTATTTGCTATTTATAGCTTTAGCTTTTATATGCTATTTATAAATAGGCCTCTTTAACCTGAGCAGGTGTCAGCTCAGTTTCCTAAATCACCTCAAATCTCAGGAGCATTCAGAAATACTTCTAAAGTAAAGATTCTAAGTGAAAACATAGGTACTTGAACTTAAAAAAAGAAAAGAAAATCTTTAATTGATCATTAGGCCCACATCCTTTTTCAAATGAGTGGTGGCAATTACTAATCTCACCCAGAGCGCCAAAACAAAATACCGGCACGGATAAATATAAATAGTCTTCAGTGTCTCAGATTTTTCAGCGTGTTGAAGACGTTCTTCAAGACACTGCGGAACATGGAGCTGGAGAAAACATATATAACCGGATCCAGAGCACTGTTGAGGTACGTTATTCCAATTCCCACTATGAAACTCAGAACCATGCGATTGAAGCATGTACAGTCTTCGGGTTTGTATTGTTTTATGACATGTGCTCCTATTCCTGTGACAACTGCCGGGAGGAAGCAGACGGTAAATACCAAACTGATCACCACCACAGATCTAATCGCCTTCTTGAACTTTCTCTGTTTGATGATTTGCTCTTGTCTTTTTAAAAAACAGATAATCCGAGCTGAGCAGAAGAGTAGAATTATCCAAGGAATAATGAACTCAGTGACGTACGCAATGAAATGCAAAGTGATGACTAATGGCTGATTATCGTATACGTTGAAAATTCGACACACGGACAGGTTTCCATTTTGAACCATGAGGTCTATGGTCAACAGTGGGATTCGGAGGATGATAACGATGACCCAGATGAAGCCCACGAGCCAGGTGGCGTGTCGTGTGGACATCAAACTCACGCAATGCAATGGATGGAGCACTTTAAAGTAACGATTCAAAGCCACAGCGGTCATGAAGCCGATACTCGCCGATCTGTTCACTGCCAGCATGAATACGTTGACTCGACAGAAGATCTCACCGAAAATCCAGTCTTCGCCTCGGAGCTGGGCATCGATGCGAAAGGGAACACAGGCCAGGAGCAGGAAGTCGGCCAGCATCAGGTTAAAAAGGAAAATGGCGTGAGGTTTCCAATTTTTCATCCGGAAACAGAAAATCCACAAGGCCAGGAGGTTGCCGGGTAAACCGAGGACAACTTCCACGATCATGAAGAAAAAGAGGAAAGAGGTTCCGGGAGGTTCTGCGGGTGGCGGACAGTCGAGGAAGGTGCTGGAGTTGTTGGACATTTTGAGGAGATTTGTAAAGAAATGGCAACTTGAAATCCCAGGAGAGTTCCACCACTGCAAAAGGAAAAGCAAAATAAGGTCAAATTAAAGGAGCAGTAAGTGATATATTTGATAGGTTTAGTGTTAAATAGTTGCATATGTAAACAGACGTTGTTGTAATAGTGATGAGTCATGTCTAGGACTTACATCTTTACAACTGCTTAGTCGGACTGGAGCTGGACTATTATTCATGTCCCATTCGCTAACTTGTTTTGTTCTCTGATCTGAAATCTAAAGGTTAGAGCTCCATCTATCAGTGCAGGGTCTGTGTGTGAAGCCATTTATATAAACGCAGACAAAGACAGTTGTTCGTTTAAACAGTTTAAATAGTCTAATTATAGCTCAACTTAAAGCAATACTGTTTGACATTGGACACCAAAATATGGAGCTACAATTGAATAAAAAGAAAAATGATGACTGTTGTCTGGTGCAGTCTATTAAGCCCTTTGAGGCAGCCGTTGTTGTGGTATTGGGCTATAGAAAAATAAATATCTTGTCTTGTCTTGTCTTTTCTTGAAACAGTTAGATGACTGATGATGAATAACGTGCAACTGGTCTGACAGACATTCCACTGTGAGCTGTGGGCCGCTGCCAACTCAGAACGTGTCTCAACAACACAAATCTATATGACAACATTTCCAAAAACTGTGCCAGTCCCAGATATGTTGCTGCATGTCTCAAATCTCCCATGAGTCTCTCTTTGGTCCCACCCCAGTGTTTGGGAGACATAGGTTTAGTGAGTACACCGCCTGAAAAGTTAACCTAACAATACTTTAAATGTTAATGTGTTGGATTTAGATGAAAAATCTAATCTCACTCTCACAATCTTATTTATCCCACTTCTATATCCCTCTGAAACTCTTTAATGTGCAATAAACCTGGCATATTTTAGACACTGCCTTTAAATGATTCTAAGACTTAGTATTATTCTATTTTTTTATTGTGTTTATGGTTTGTTTCTGGCTGTTGTTTAATTTAGTTTTATTATGATCTGTGTATGTGTTTTTAATTTATTTATTATTCTTGTAGTGCTTCATTTTAATTTCAAAACATTATGTTGTAACATGCTATTTTAATAAATGTTTTTGCATAATTCAGACTCAAATGCCACTTAATAGAGCAGCAGCTGTCCCTTTAACTTCAATAAAATGCAGATTAATACAAAATAATATGCTCAAGACTTATTATCTTACTGAGCAAAGTCTGTTTTTAGACTATACAGATGTAAATAGTGCAGATAAATCTATTAAACAGAATACTTTTTCCAACATAAATGCAACTAAAAGATCATTTTAAAAGGCAAGTATTAGGTATATAAATTATATTTTACCCGTGATGTCGCCTATAATCTCCTGTAACAGCTCCTCTCTGATGCCTTCACCAGACCCTCTTTTATTGGACCAAAGGAAGAGAAACACTGAATCAGTCCGCTCCGATCTTAATGAGACATCTGTGTGTTTCCTCGTTCAGGTGTTTTCTCCCGGGGCTTGTTCCAACACAAACTTCAGAGAAAACTCGAAAACCTCTGGTATTTGGCACCACGTGCATTTCTTAGAACTGATTAGTGGTTAGTTCTGAATGTGACAGACGAACGGGAAATGTGGTTTGGAAGAGACTCTAATGAAAATTTTTTTTAATAATAATAATAATAATAATAACTTTATTTTATATAGCGCCTTTAAATGGGAATCTCAAAGCACTTAACATACACTTACATACAAATTAATTTAAAATTTTTTTTAAAAAAGAATAAGATGAGAGGCAACAAGTTGCTTTAATAAAAAACATAAGTGAGTGAAATAAAATGAATATATATATATATATATATTAGGGCTGGGCAAGTTAGCGCGTTTTTATCGCGTTAACGCATTAATGAATTAACGCCGACAATTATTTTATCGCGCGTTAACGTCGGCCGATTAGTATGGGGAAAGACGAATGACTGCACGTATGAGCCGCCCTCATACAGTGCTTTAAGTGTGCCGGTACGCACCTGTACTCAGTACCGCCACTTCTCCGTGCGCCCAGAACGTGCTTTTAGCGTACTGGTACGCTCATTTCGACATCTGTTTTAATAGAGGTTTTAATCCTTTGCCTGCTCTGCCGCTTTCCAGAGCTCTGCCGCTTCCTAATTCGTCCCACCAAGAGCAGAGACTACATTACCCATACACCCTTGAGTTTGGCAAGTGAAAGGGAGAGGGTGTGTGAAACGGCGGAACTGCATTCACATGCTCTGACTGTAATGAAAACACAAGAGAGACATTTATATTGTTTATATTGTTATAATGTTATGATTGAAGCTCTGGACATAACTTGTTTTTCTATAACAAACTAAACAAAATATTAATGCCCTGTCAGTGGCAAATATTTTTGGTTTTAATATTTAATTTGATTACATTAATGTTTAAGTTCAGATTTACAAGAAATGTTTTAACTGCTGTAAAAAGCACATTATTTGTTTAAAGTGTTGTTTAAAGTGCAAACCAAATGTTATTGCACTTTTGTTCATATAGCAGTTCTTTCAAAATGTATGCAGTACACTAATTTTGAATTCATTATTACATTTTGTGTATAATGCGATTAATCGCGATTAATCACAGAACATTGTGCGATTATTCACGATTAAACATTTTAATCGTTGCCCAGCCCTAATTTATTGATGATAACAAGCTTGGGGGAAAACACAATTAATTGCAATTAATTACAGAAAATGTGCAATTAATTAGTTAATTTTTTTTAATCTATTCCCAGCCCTAATATATATATATATATATATATATATATTAGCGCTGGGCAACGATTAATGCATTTAATCGCAATTAATTGCACAATGTTCTGCGATTAATTGCGAATAATCGCATTATACACAAAATTTAATAATGAATTAAAAATTAGTGTACTGCATACTTTTATTTTAAAATAACACTTTTTACAGCAGTTAAAGGTTAGTGGCAGTTAAAATATTTCTTGTAAATCTCAACTTAAACATTAAGGTAATCAAATTAAATATTAAACCCAAAAATATTTGCCTCTGTGTTATAAGAATTCTATATGTTAAAAGAATTCTATATCCTTATATTATCCAGAGAGACACGGAGACAGATTATATTATAAAAGCGAAAGGCCAGGTTTTATTCCTTGCAAGGGAAGCAAATTACACAGATATATATCAAAGGTACATAGTGCGTTTTGCTTAAAGAAGTAAACAAAACATGAGATTTTATATCACTGCAGTGGGGGCTGTCAGTGGGAGGCGTATCTTGCATACACACTCCCCACAAGGCCCCAGCTCCAGGTGCAAAAGTACCATGGCAACCCATGTCTATCTAGTTATGTCTACTCCATGCTTGGAATAACATGGAGGACATGACATGATTTGACATGACCTGTAGAGAACTATGAGCACCTACTAACTATAAACAATATACAGAATTATAATAATAAAATTATTATAACATTCCCCCCTCTTTATGCTGATAACAATTAGCATAAACAACCTACTAGCTTGAGTGTGAGTTGTAAACTATGACAGAAGTGAAAACCCAGCAGGGCTGTTGACCTAGCCAGAACAACATTTTGACCCATTGGTAAAATGACGTAAAGCTGGGAAAAACTCTTCTATCCACCCCTTTGCCCCAAAGGTGGTGACAAAACACAAACATCAAGCATCAAACATATGTAATCACTTCAAATGATTAACTTCCAACACATGTCAAAACAAACACAACAAATGATTATAATGGGATATGTTTCAAATCAAATGGGAACCCACAGAGTAATGCACTTATTCTTCAAAGTCAAATTCTTTAAAGTCCATAAATCATAAATGTCCATAAATCATAAATCGAAACACAGTGTCACTCCAAAATAAAGTAGAAAAATTTGCCAGAGGTTAAGCTGGTCAACCCATTGGACTCAAGATCTCTGGCCTGTCCCTGCCTGTCCATTTCTGTCCCTGTAACAAAAAGAAAAACACATGGAGTGAGACATATGCACATTCATAATGATTAAAATCAATTCTCTTCAGCATAATCAATTCAATGAACCATACGACCCTTAGGTCTGTAGTATGATCCGTCCTGGAGCTGTTGTCCCGTTGGTGTACATGCAAACAATAACGTCCCTCAGATATCAAAGTGTTCATCTGAGGTCAAAGCCATGACCTTAGTCGTTTGGCAGGTGCATGTCCAGGAATGTTGACCCAGCAATGGCCACATTCATCAATCTCACCAACAAGCTCCGGATACATGGAAAGCAACACAAACAAAAGTTATCAGACATGGAAGTGCAACAACAAGTACATGTACTGTATCTCAATACAGATTCTAAAATCCCAGTCAATTTTCCAAATGTGTTTTAAAACCAGGTCAAAATTAATTTCTCTATACCAGAATACTCTAATTCCTCTGTTAGAGTTTGAAGTCCTTTCTCAAAGACTTTAGTTCTGCTGTAACTAGTCCTGTGTTACTTTGGAAGAAATCCTTTTGTAGATCCCCCCTTTTCAGCTAAAAGCATGCTCAGTGCTATTTTGTTCTGTCCAGTCCTTGGACCAGTTTTCACTTATTTCCAGTTTTAATTAACAGTTACAGCATCTCTAATACAATTCATAAACCTTTGTTGTTTATAAATATACTTAATTAATCTACATTTGCATAAATTTTCCCAAATGGTACAAATTAAAATCCTAATGCTAATTTAATTTTAGCCTTATATTCATTAAGGACACCTTCGAAGGACACCTCTGTCGTCGATGTAAATGGGGCTCTCAAATGAACCTGAGGGAGCTGCTGTTTGGCTCCTAAAGTGTGAGTTTTGACTCACGATGTTCTCCGTCCCATTTTATGTGAACACAAATAAAACGAGGATCCTTTAAGGACGCATGTTTCCGGTCAGCAGGCACCGCTGGTCTAATGGTCTTACTTTCACAAAACCTCCAGACTTCTGCTTTGCACTGCACCTGTCCCTGATCTCTCCGTTTGTCAAGTTCAGAGTGATGTCACAGGAAGTCATGTGACCCCCGTCACTAGCCCTGCTCACAGGTGTACTTCCCTTCACAGGTGCAAACCAAGATGATATAAGTTCAAAGAACTATGTTAATATTAGCTCTTACTGGTGGTGGCTATATTAATTGTCAAACTCCTTTTCTGAACTGGTATACTTGTTGTAGTTGGCTTCCATCCAAATAAAGAACAAACAAACAAATCAGAACGTTCTCTGACATTATAGACCCATAGAAAGTGCCTCCTAGGTTTTTGTCAAACGAAACCATAAAAGCCCTTAAAATGATCAAACCATAAAATTGAAACAGCAGATAAACCCTGTTTCCACAGATATGGTCTGCTGGAAATCTACTTTAATCTGAAAAGGTTTAATCAGACTAAACAGTGCTTCTCCAGAAAAGTCCTGTCAACTTTCTTTATTTCATTATTTGATTTAAACTTTTAACTGTATTAAACACTGTTGTTTCAGCCTCATGTTAACCATTAGGTTAACCAAACATCCCTTCAGCACTTTAACACAGCTTTGTTTAAACCTTCATCTCCCCCCTTTTTGAGACGTGGGACAACCATGGCTCAAAATACCGCAAAAAATGAAACAAAAATGAAACAAAATAAAACAAAAATCAAAAATAAAATCAAAACAGATTGGTTTTTTCCAATTACCACCTTAAATTGTTATTTCATTAATTAGCATTTCTAATTATTCATCTTCTTTATATTTTCCAAATAGCATCACTTTTGTTTATGTTATATTTAAAACTTAACTTTGTTTAGTTCAGTTTTAATTTTAGTTACCATTAGTTGTAGGTCTTTACCTGTAACTGTAATTGGTATCATCCACAATTTGACAAATTTTAACTCAGTTGATGCAAACATAAATTATTTATATAGATCAGAACTGGTTTCTCATGATCTATTGTCACAAACTTTTAAACATTCACCTTCAATTCACAATTTATTTCACATGTTCTTTTAAATTAGAATATTCTCAAAATATTGTTTAATTTACCTCAAATTACTTTCTTTAGAAGGAAAACACATTTTTCTCTTACTTCAAAACAAAATTTCTTAATCTCCCTTGGGTTCAGACCCCCCTCTCTGGGGTTAAACCAGCAACAGCAGCATGTCCCAGCTGCTTGAACAAAGCCTCTGCTCTGTTCACACTGCTTTCCTCCAAAACACCATCATCTCCGTGATTGTTGTTTTTTTTTTTTTTAAAGGAAAGACCAAACATAAAATCAACAACTTTCCTCTCAAATTCTGCTTTATTTTTAAATTAAATTTCTTCAGGATTGTGTTCAGAATAGATTTGTTCTATACTGTCTCTGTAAAACTCATTTTTCCCATATTAATTTAAACGTAACCTAAAACATTTTATCAATTACTATTTTTATGTTTCCACTAATTTGGCATTCAGATGCCACATAAAGAATTCACCTCACTCAATGTTAAACAGAAACTTTAAACATCAAGTGTAAAATCAAAATAACGTGTCTCTCTTTATTTATTCAAATTCACCAAAATTTTAATCAGTAATTATCATTACTGTTCATTCAATAAAATGTAACATCTCCATCTCCTTTTTTTTCTTTAGGTTATAACGACCTAAAGTTTGATCAAAACCAAAACCAAAACAAAAACTTAACGTCTGTTCAAAAGGACCTTGTGTTAGTCCCAGTACTCAAAAAAATTCTTAAATCACTTCAAACAGTGATTAAACCCAGCAAGCCATTGGCATATGCTCTTAAACTTTAACAATTCACCTTGTTAGTTTAACAATTATCTTTTTATTTACTTATTTCTCATTTACTTTAAATTTTCCAAATAAAACCTTTAAGATTGTTTTAACAGTTTGAACTGTTTTAACAGATATGTTTTTAATCACCAAAACTAGATTACCAATTTACATTACAGTTTAAATTTTTATTGTATAGATGACACTATACCTTAATTATAAAGTACCAGAATATATAATGATTATTATTTATTTTGAACTATCTTCATTTCAATTTTCTCATTACCTAAACTTAAAGTTTTTCTTCTCACAAAACATATTCAATCTCATTAATTCAATCATTTAGTTTACCAAATCATGTTTCATAGATTCAATAAAACTCAAATGTGGACTTTTATTCATATCAACAGACCTGTCAAAAGGTCAAACAGTTTTCATAATTAAGTATCACAAACTTTATTTAACACATCAGTTCAGTGCAGACTGTTTCTGTCACTGACATTTCTAACTCAGTATTTTTCTCAACATTAAAAGTTTGTTTAATGTAAAGGCTCCCGTCTGTGGAGCAAAAAAAAAACAAAAACCCAAACAAAAATCTCTCGCTCTTGGGAGCAAAAAGGAGGGTGCTGTGAAGCCCCTGTTACCTTGACTTGCATAGAATGTTATCTTGTGTTTAAACATTCCTCGTGAATCCAAACAGTGGTTACTTTGAATCCACTGTCTCCAAAACTTTGGCAAAACCAAACCAGAGAAATACATAAATGTTTCATTTCTTTACTTAGATTCTGGTAAACTTGTTTTCTTTTAAATGTGATCTTATGGCCCATAACTATAACGTTATATTATCTTTATAAACTTACTCTGCGCAATTCAACTTTAAAACACATATTTAAATTCTTCCAATTACAAAGTAATCATTTTCATTCTTTTATTGGCGTTATACCGTGTGTTTGGAACCACACTGATATTAAGGACCTCTATTAGTTCTCGTACTAAATGGATACACAAAATTGTTTAGCAAAACATCAATCACTAATTTTAGGATCCAAGTGTTGGATCTTTAACTTCTTCAAACCTTTAATGTTCACACGAACGTGTCACATAAAATACAAAACCAACTCTGTTCTTTAACAGAATACTCATTATTTTCTCTCATAAACCAAAATCACATTCTCCACTGTAGATGTGTGTCTCATGTGTCCGTGTTTGTGTCTTTATGTGTCTGTATTTACATGTGTCTTTATGTATCTTTATGTGTTTATGTACCTGACCTGTTAGTTGAATCGGTCAGTCCTGAGGTCATTCCCTCGTCTCTCGTCTGGACCCAGTTTCGACCTCCTCCTCCTCCTCTCAGTGCCCTCTCGTCTGTCACGCCCACCTCCACCTCGCTCTCGTCTCCATGGCAATTGTGCATTTTTCCTCAGAGAAATACATTACATTCATATTAATTTCAAGTTTCATCCAATTTGCAAACACACTTTACAAATACCTTTTTGGTCAATCTCAATAGATCAAAATTTAAAACAAATAAACGTTAGTGTGAATTGGTTTATCTTACCGCTTCCGTGTTTGCTGCTGCTGGTAACTGTCTGCAGCTTTTTTCAGCCGAAAAGGAGCATGTGGGAGGTGCAGAGAAAGGTTGGAGAGAGCACTGTTTTCCGGAGGGAGGAAGCCGATACCTAGAGGCTCCCAAAAACATTAAAACAAAATACAAATAATTAGTGTTTTGAAGTACATGTGTGTACTTCTTTCAAAATCTCTTCTCTACTTCTCTGTTTTTCTCAAACTAGAAAAAAAGCTTATGGAAGCTACCTTTCTCTCTCATGTTGTTCAAACTTTCTTTAAACAAAAACATTACCGTTGTTCTGATTCACATCATTAGACTCATTCTTCATCCAACAATGGCCCATTCATAACACATTTATTCTCTCACACACAACTTTTATCTTTAACTTTTAGGTCAACAATTCTCAGTATAAGCCCTGTCACGTCTCGTGGGCTTTTAAAACATCACCGCTATCACATGCAGTGAACATTTTTCAGCAAAAGCCTCTCACCTTCAGTGGGCTTTTAAAATCTCACTTCTCATCTGCAGGAATCAATTCTACGTAGGCCTTTATAGTCACATTGACTTCGGACTCATTCATCTCACTTTTTGTTGTTAGTAAGTATCTTGATAATAGTCCATACTCGAGTTTTCCTGTGCGTCCAACGCACCAATAAAACCAACAATACTAGCTATGCAAGGCAGTTCGATTGTGGCGTATTACGATACGTGATTATTAATCTAAGATAAATTCTTGTGCTCTCTAGACAAGCTATTCAGACCTCATACTCCTTCTTGTAATTAGGTGCTCTATCTCGCATAGAGGTTCGCACTTGTCACGGCCAATGAACTAAACGCACGAGTCAGTTTCAAGAAACACCATAAAGACTTACAAAGCATAAGGTATCTATCAAACTTAAATCCAGCAAGACAACAAGTTTTAACACAGATTAACATCAGAATATCCCGTTTAAAACCTCACCATTAGATTGACAATTAGGTTCTCGATCAAAAACACATACTTTTTTCGGCTTTAAACCTCACCATTAGATAAAAATTAGGTTCTCGATAAAGCGGATCAGCGTCTGGCGATCTCCTTTGTGTAGGCTGTCACTGAGCTATAGCTCTGAGTACTCTGCTGATGAGCTGCTTTCCATGTTCTCATCAGCTTGCACTGGCATTTTGGACTCTGTTGCTCCTTTCAAGGCCAAACGCAAAAAAGCTCATACTACACCATGGCTCAACGATGCTACATGTGACCTCAGACGTGCCTGTAGGCGGGCGGAGCGCAGGTGGCAGAAGGACCGCCTCCACGTGTCCCTCCAAATCCTCCGAAGTTGCTTGGCGGATTACCACCGAGCTGTAAAAACCGCCAAATCACAGTACATTTCCACCATGATCTCCAGAAACAGTCACAAACCTCAGGTTCTCTTCAATACATTAAATTCTCTCATAAATCCCAAAAACGGATCCCCTGTTTTGCCCTCACCAGCCCTCTGTGAAAGTTTTCAAAAATTCTTCATTGAGAAAATTGCAGCACTCAGGCCTTCTCAGGCTCTTCTACTGCTGATTAATGCCATTCTCTCTTTTGGGTGCGTCCCGGATGCCTTCAAGCATGCTGTGGTGCAGCCTCTACTAAAGAAGCCAAACCTTGACCCCTCTATCCTCTCAAACTTTAGGCCTATCTCAAAACTGCCATTTCTGTCTAAAATCCTTGAGCGAGAAGTTTATGTCCAGCTCCACTCCTTTTTATCTCATAACAACATCTACGAGAAATTCCAGTCCGGTTTTAGAACAGCCCACAGCACTTAGACTGCTCTCCTGAGAGTGCTCAACGACCTGCTCCTAGCCGCTGACACGGGCAGCCCGGTGATCCTTGTGCTTCTAGATCTCACAGCAGCCTTTGACACGGTGGACCACAGGATTCTGCTGTCACGGCTTGAGCATCGCGTAGGCATCAAATGCACTGCCCTGAAGTTTTTTCAGTCCTACCTGGCCGACAAGAGCTTCTGTGTCCAGTTGGGAGAATTCACATCATCCGTTGCCCCCCTCACCTGTGGGGTCCCTCAAGGCTCTATACTAGGCCCTATCCTATTTTTATTGTATATTTTACCCCTAGGGGAAATCCTGGTTAAGCACAACATCTCCTTCCACTGCTATGCTGACGATGTCCAGCTGTATCTCCCCCTAAAGGCTGATGGACAGGCTGCAATCCATTCTTTGCTTGACTGTCTGTCTGACATAAAGACATGGATGGGTTCAAACTTCCTCAACCTCAATCCGGGTAAGACTGAAATAATTATTTTTGGCAAAACTTCCCCGGCCTTTTCCATCGACGCCCTGGGCCCTCTCGCTCTAACGTCAGGCCCTCTGTCAGAAATCTGGGGTGATTTTTGATAGTGCCTTCAAGTTTGAGCAGCAGGTCAGTGCAGTAGTCAGGAAAAGCTTTTTTCATTTGAGAAATATAGCTAAGGCCAAAGCCTACCTGCCCCAGAGTGATCTAGAGAGAGTTATCCATGCTTTCATTTCCTCTCAACTGGACTACTGCAACGCTCTATACACTGGCATTAACCTTTCCCAGCTTCGCGCCTGCAGTTGGTCCAGAACTCAGCCGCTCGACTCTCACTTGCACAAAAAGCGAGAACATATCACCCCGGTCCTCGCATCACTACACTGGCTTCCCATCCGCTAACGCGTTGATTTTAAACTGCTACTTATAGTCTTTAAATCCCTCCATGGTGTGGCCCCACATACCTGTCTGAGCTTCTCCACCACCACATCCCCTCCAGAGCACTACGGTCAGCTGACCTACTGCTGCTGGAAGTGCCCAGGTCCAGGCTAAAAACCAAGGGGGACAGAGCCTTTGCAGTAGCTGCCCCCAGACTCTGGAACTGCCTCCCCCTCCACATCCGTGCAGCCCAGTCTCTAAACATTTTTAAGTCTCTCTTGAAGACTCACCTCTTTTCTCTAGCCTTTGATTAGTGTCAAAGGCTAGAAAAAGGCCTACATTATTTTAACTCCTGTAGTTATTTGTATTGTTGCCCTTCTTCATTTTATTTTAATCTGTTTATATATTATGAATATTATTTCTTCTTTGTCTTCCTTTGTTTATTGCACTTAGCATTTTATTGTGAAGCACTTTGGTGTGGCTCAGCCATCTGTAAATGTGCTATATAAATAAATTTGACTCTGACTCTGACTCTACGTCTGCCAACTTCATGGAAACACATCAACTAGGGTGATGTAAATACATGCAGCCCGCTAAACGTCCGCAATAATCCCAAACTACTACTTCCGGAAGCTTTGGTATTAAAAATCACACACACACCAAAAATAAATTAAACAGCTGTTTACCTGAATTTTCAGTCCAATAGTCCAGTTGTTCCGCAGCCAGACTGTCTGTTCTGTCCTCTCGTCTCTCTGCTCTTCTCTTTTTTTCAGTCCAGATCTCGTCATCGTGCCTCACACACACAGAGGGGAGGTCTGGCCCTTTACTGCTTTAACAGCACAGCTTGGGACTTACAAGAAATGCTTTTTTTTGTGCATTTCTCCGTGCACGTCAGCTCACCTCTTTGCATGAGAAACAACGAATATCGAGATCCGGGTCACGGCACCAAATGTTATAAGAATTCTTTATCCTTATGTTATCCAGAGAGACACGGAGACAGATTATATTATAAAAAGCGAAAAGCCAGGTTTTATTGCTTGCAAGGGAAGCAAAGTACATGCGGATATATCAAAGGTACATAGTGCGTTTTTGCTTAAAGAAGTAAACAATACATCTCGTTTTATACCCAGCAGTACACAGTGTTAAGGAGGCGGAGGATGTTCACTCCTCCGCAGTCTGCGACCCAGGTTGTGATGGCCTGCATGTCATAGCATGGAGCAGACAGAAGAATCATATCTAAAACTAAAACATAGACACTAAATGAAAACACATACAATTCCCATAACACCATGCCAGTCATTAGATACCATGATGGAATAATAAGAAAGAGATACAGACAAGAGATGTGAAGACAAGGAAGCTCCTCACCATGAATGGCAGGCATGCAGGAAATTTTATTTATATAGCACAATTCATACACTGGGTACCTCAAAGTGCTTTACAGGAATAAAAGACAATTTACAAGATTTAGATTAAGAAACATAAAAAAAACATTTTAAAAGAGGAGTGCAGATAAAAAACACTTTAAGTTGAAATGTAGGCAGAGCTAAAGAAGAAGGTTTTTAACCTCCCCTTGAACATTGTTAAAGTTGAGGCTTGTTTTACTTTATCTAAGAGGCTGTTCCAGATTTTTGCTGCATGAAAATTAAACGCTGCTTTACAATGTTTAGTTCTGACCAACTCTCTCTCATGGAACCTCTTAAACGGTCCTCAAGTAAGGGCCCCACCATACGGCAATTTACAGCGATATACCGCCATCCACCAGAGGGCAGGCTCCAAAAGCAGAAATATAAGGAGAAACCCAATTGCGACTTTACAAGTGTAAAACTCATGTTTACAGCCTGGTACAAACGATGGCTCCTAAACTATTGTTTTACTATGTAGTAAAAGCCGGAAAGCCCGGATGTAACCGCCATTTTATTGTCCTGTCGTAATGAAAATATTGGTGAATAGGGGACCAATGGGCGAATTACATCCATTTTTATTTACAATCTATGGTTCTAACTCTGGGCACAATTAGAAGGCCTGTCCCAGATGTTCTCAGAGTCCGAGGAGGTTTATAAGCAACTAGCATGTCAGAAATATATTCTGGTGCTAAACCATTAAGAGAGGCAACTGAAGGTCGGTTTCTGATCTCCAGAGCAAGCGCCTAATTTTTTAATATAATATAATAACTATAATAGCATAGAATGAATTGCCATCAAGTTTAATTAAAATTAAACAAGCTGCAGTTTCTAAAAGACAAATTAAACAATTCCTAGAAGGATCATGTTTAAAAATAAATATGACACAATTTATTTTTAAGAAGAGACTGTTTCTGCTTAATTGAATGTATTGTACAAATTGAATAATTTAAATGTGAAACGTGTTCTTAAACCATTCGTTATCAAACAGGTTCTTGGAATGTATTTTCAATATGGTGTTTAATTTTAACATATTGTAATGTAATGACCTTTTAATATGTTCTATCATCTAATGGTTTGTAATCATGTAAACTGTAAACTTACTTTCTAATGGACCCCAGGAAGATTAGCTGTTTCAAGGCCTTTGTGTCTGAGACGCAGTTTTCAATTTCAACAAAGTACTTCCTGTCTTCAAGATAAGACCTGAACCATTTGAGGGAAGTACTACTTTGTAACAGGATCACGTGATCAACTGTGCAAAACGCTCAGATCCAGCAGGACTAAGACTGACACTCTACCTGCGTCAGTGTTCAGACGAATGTCATCTGCCACCTTGATAAGAGCCGTGATGGGGCCTGAAACCTTAAAAGCAATAAAACAGTTGATTATCAGAAGAAAGTCTTTAAGTTGTTTGTATACAACTTAAGTAAGTTTTGATATTGGCCCATAGTTGTTTTGTTCTGTGGCATAAAGACTGCTCTTCTTAAGGAGAGGCTTAATGACAGCAGTTTTCAAGGCCTGAGGAAATGCTCCAGACTGTAGTGAGCTGTTAACAAAGTGAGTGAACTGTGGTAAGAAGCTGCTGAGCACAGATGTTAGAAATCTAGTGGGTAACTCGTGGAGGCAGCGTGGAAGATCTCAGATTGGAGATAGTCTCTTGGACTGTTTTATCAGTGACAGGTGTGTGGTTGGCTGTTCAGTTGTCATCTGTGTCGTGGAGTTTATTGCTAGTTTAATACTCTGCACCTTATCATTAAAGAACAGAGCAAACTCATTGCACTTAGATGTGGACATTAGTTCTGAAAACAATGGAGCAGAAAATCTAAAATCTATAAAATGTTGGCCACCAAACAAACAACAAGGCCAGAGAGTTAAATGACAAATTATTGCATCAATGGGTAATGTGCTGTATTTATTGGTCACACATTTGTTTTTACAGAACATTTAGAGTCAGAACTGAGCAGCTCAGTAACAGCTGAAGAATGTTACTCACTATATTGTTTATCAGCTCAGTTGGGCACTGCTTTTGAAAAGAATAGGCCTTTTTAACCTGAGCAGATGAGTCAGCTCAGTTTCCTAAATCACCTCAAATCTCAGGATCATTCAGAAATACTTAGGGATTCTATATGAAACCAGGTACTCTCAAACTGAATCTTTAAAAGAAAAGGTTAAAGCAAAGGCATCTGGATATAATTTTAAAGGTGAAGACGTTGTTGAGATGTTTCATTCTTTGTCATAGGAACTTTGTCAATTCTGACTTCAACTGATATGAGAGTTTTAGGATGAACCTTTACTGACAGAAATCTTTGAAAGATCATTAGGCCCACATCCTTAGTCTATTTTAAATGGGGGGCGGCAATTTGTAATCTCTCCCAGGGCGCCAAAACAAAACACCAACACTGATAAATAAATAAAATATGTACAAAGACTTCAGTGTCTTAGATTTTTAAAGACGTTCTTCAAGACACTGCGGAACATGGAGCTGGAGAAAATGTATATGACTGGGTCCAGAGCACTGTTGAGGTACGTTATTCCAATTCCCACTATGAAACTCAGACCCATGCGATTGAAGGATGTACAGTCTTCGGGTTTGTTCTTTTTTATGACCAGTGCTGCCAATCCTGTGACGATTGCAGGCAGGAAGCAGATGGTAAACACCAAACTGATCACCACCACAGATCTAATCGCCTTCTTGAACTTTTTCTGTTTGATGATTTGCTCTTGTCTTTTTAAATAACAGATGATCCGAGCCGAACAAAAGAGTAGAATTATCCACGGGATAATGAACTCAGTGACGTAGGTGATGGTATGCAAGACAAATGGCCAACTGTCGCTTTCGTTGAAACTTTGACACAAGGACAGGTTTCCCTTTGGATGCATGAGTTTTGTGGTCAACAGTGGGATTTGTAGGACAATAACAACGGCCCAGATTAATCCTGCGAGCCAGGTGGACTGTCGTGTGGACATCAAACTCACACAATGCAAAGGATGGAGCACTTTAAAGTAACGGTTCAAAGCCACAGTGGTCATGAAGCTCATACTCACTGATCTGTTCACCGCCAGCATGAAGAGGTTGAGTCGACAGAAGATCTCGCCGTAAACCCAGTCTTCGTTTCGGCGGTAGGTGTCGATGCGAAAAGGGACACTGACCAGGAGCAGGAAGTCGGCCAGCATCAGGTTAAAAAGGAAAATGGTGTAAGGTTTCCAACTTTTCATCCTGAAACAGAAAATCCATAAGGCCAAGAGGTTGCCGAGTAAACCAAAAACGACCTCCACGATCATGAAGACGACGAGGAAGAGGAAAGCGGTTCTGGTTTCTGCAGGTGACTGGCAGGTGCTGGAGTTGTTTGACATTTTGATGAGTTTTTTATAAGAAATGGCCTCTTGAATTCACAGAAAAGCTCAACCACTGCAAGAGAAACGGGTAAAAAAGAAAAAATTAATGTGACATTTTTGATAAGTTTAGGGTTAAATAGCTGCATATTTAAACAGACGTTGTTATAGAGTGCTGAGTGTTGAGCGAGTGTATTTATTTATTTATAACACAAAACACTTTCTCCTCCTTACATTGTCAAAACAGCCTTGTTACTTTCACAACCTCCGCGGATGACGTCATGACGTAAAAGACGTAATCAGGAGGAAAGTTAAGCACCAAAATAAGAGAAGGCGTCTGTCCAGTGTGGGGTTTTCAGAAGAGATATGTATGAAGAAAGAAAGACATTAGCCATCCATGGCTGTATTTAAGAGATCTGTTCGAGGTTGTTGGTTCCAAGAATGATTCCTGGCATAGCTTATTTTTTATTTTCTATAAGTCAGTTTACAACGTGAGCAATGCTATGGGAGTATAGTTCCGAACCGCTGTAGTGTTGAAGTAGTAGTTAATCATCTATCAACTTTCCACGAAGACAACATTAACAGGGAATCTCCAAGGTCTTATGAGTAAAAAAAAAGCGTCTGACCAAGGCCTTATGATGCTGTGTGAGGCACAGAGAAGAGCGGAGGGAGAACGGTGATTTGGATTTCATTTTGGATTTCAAGATTTTATTCGTCACATACAAAATTATATACAGGATATATAACCAGCAGTGAAATGTGAGTCAGGTCCGCTCCATGGACAGTGCAATTATTAAGGAAAACAACACAGATGAAATAAAAGTAAACAATAAAAAATATAAGAATAGAATATAAAAAATGTGTATTGTGGAATTAAATATAGAACGCAAAATAATGTACATGAATGTAAACTGTAGACTTAAATATTAAAATGTACAGGGATGTACAATGTGCATATATGCATTTAGCTGTGGTCTTAAATATTAAGATACACAGGAAGGTGCAAGAAGCAAATGTGCAAAACAGGGTGACACTGTCAGTGTGTCTATGTGAGGTAGTGGATATATTAAAGAGATAAGGTGAACATTAAGTGGAGGCATGAGGATGTTAAGAAGCTGGTTTAGAGTTTAGGAGCCTGATGGCCTGGGGGAAGAAACTCCTCCTGAGTCTCTCGGTTTTTGCCATCAGGCTACGGTAGCGCTTACCAGATGGCAGCAAAGTGAAAATATGATTACTGGGGTGGGTGGAGTCTTTGATGATTTTTGCAGCTCTACTTCTGCAGCGTTTGTGGTAGATGTCCTGCAGAGAAGGAAGAGCAGACTCTGAAATGCGCTCAGCTAAGCGCACAACTCTCTGCAGGGCTTTGCAGTCTTTGATAATAAAGAATTGACAAGTTTGACTGCATTTTACTCAGACAACTTTCAAAAATATGCATATATGCATTTAAAATTTTATATATGTTTACCATAATATAATTATTGGTAGCAGAATATTTATTTAGAGGCCTACAAGTCATGTGATCCTGGTGCTGCGCCAGCAAAGATAATTTGTGTCAAAACTCTGAGGGTGTTTCAGGACCAGTGTGAGTGTGTCTCAGGACCAGTGTGAGTGTGTCTCAGGAGCAGTGTGAGTGTGTCTCAGGACCAGTGTGAGTGTGTCTCAGGAGCACTGTGAGTGTGTCTCAGGACCAGTGTGAGTGTGTCTCAGGACCAGTGTGAGTGTGTCTCAGGAGCAGTGTGAATGTCTCAGGAGCAGTGTGAGTGTGTCTCAGGTAAATTATATATTTCCTATTTCCTATATGCTCTTAGTCCTGTTTAGGTCATGTCAGTCTTGCTCATGTCATGTCCTTCATGCTAACCCAAACATACTGTAGACATAGACATAACTTGGACTACATTCTGCACCTGGGAACTTGTTATGGGGGGGTGGACAATATACGCCCCCACCACTATATGTACAACATGATATAAAATGTCATGTATTGTTTACTTTTACAAGCAAACATTACCTGTTATCATTGTTACATGTGTGTGATTTGTTTCATTCTTGCAAGAATTAAACCTGACTATTCATTCTAAATTGTACTGCTGCTTCTATTGTCTCTCTCTTATTGATCTGAACTAAAAAATATTTTAACATTTACCCGCTTTTATTCTTTCCGTTGGAGAGTGAACCTGAAGTGCACAGGGAAATGCACAAAGAAAGCATTTCCTATAAGTCCCAAAGCTACGCTGTTAAAAACAGAACGGGCCAGACCTTCCACTTTTTGATGAAATCAGGTCAGAGAGGAGAGACAGACCCCAGCCTGACTGCAGTAAGGGACCACTGGCTTTCAATTCAGGTAAAACAGCTGTTAAATTATTATTTTTGTTTTAAAATACAAACCCAATTCCAAAAAAGGTGTGACACTGTACAAATTGTGAAAAAAAGAAAAAGAATGCAATGACGTGGAAGTTTCAAATTTCAATATTTTATTCAGAATACAACATAGATGACATATCAAATGTTTAAACTGAGACATTTTGAAATGTTATGTCAAATATTTGCTTATTTTGGATTTTATGAGAGCTAGATATTCCTAAAAAGTTGGGACAGGTAGCAATAAGAGGCCGGAAAATTAAATGGAACATACATACATTCATACATATAAGGAACAGCAGGAGGACCAATTTGCAACTTATTAGGTCCATTGGCAACATGCTTGGTATAAAAAGAGCCTCTCAGAGTGGCAGTGTCTCTCAGAAGTCAAGGTGAGCATTCCCCCAAAGCTGCAGCAAAAATAGTGGAGCAATATCAGAAAGGAGTTTCTCAGAGTAAAATTGCAAAGAAGAAGTTATCATCATCTACAGTGCATAATATCATCCAAAGATTCAGAGAATCTAGACGTACAATCTCTGTACGTAAGGGTCAAGGAAGGAAAACCATACACAATCAACTGCACACTGGCAACTGCCGTTCGCCTCTATAGGTCAAAAAATAATCCATATCTAAACATGATCTAGAAGCACAGGTGTTTTCTCTGGAGCCAAGGCTCATTTAAAATGGACTGTGGCAAAGTGGAAAACTGTTTTGTGGTTAAACAAATCAAAATTTGAAGTCCTTTTATGAAAACTGTGACGTCATGTCATCCGGACTAAAGAGGACAAGGACAACCCAAGTTGTTCTGAGCGCTCAGTTCAGAAGCCTGCATCTCTGATGGGATGGGATTGACTGAGAGCGTGTGGCATAGGCGGCTTACACATCTGGAAAGGCACCATAAATGCTGTAAGATACGTAAATCCAAGTTTTTGAACAACATATGCTCCCATCCATCTCTTTCAGGGAAGACTTTTTACATTTATTCATTTAGCTGACGCTTTTATCCAAATTACCAAATTACCAGTGTTACAGCCACTGGAGGCAAGGTGGGTTAAGTGTCTTGCCCAAGGACACAACAACAGCATGAACTGTGGGGAGAGCGGGAATCGAACCACCTACCTTCCGGTTGAAAGACAACCGCTCTACCCACTGAGCTATTGCCGCCCCCATTTTCTAACATGACGATGCCAGACCACATACTGCATCAAGTACAACATCATGGCTGCGTAGAAGAAGGATCCGGTTCTGACATGGCCAGATCTTTCACCCATAGAAAACATTTGGCGCATCATAAAGAGGAAGATGCAACAAAGAAGACCTAAGACAGTTGAGCAACTAGAAGCCTGTATTAGAATAGAATGGGACAATATTCCTAAACTTGAGCAACTTGTCTCCTCAGTCCCAGACGTTTGCAGACTGTTATAAATAAAAGAGGGAATGCCACAAACTGATAAACATAGCCTTGTCCCAACTTTTTTGAGAAGTGTTGATGCCATGAAATTTAAAATCAATTTATTTTTCCCTCAAAATTATATTTTTTTTCAGTTTAAACATTTGATATGTCATCCAATTTGTATTCTGAATAAAATACTGAAACTGAATTGAAACTTCCACATCATTGCATTCTGTTTTTATTCACAATTTGTACAGTGTTCCAACGTTTTTGAAATCGGGTTTGTACTTACGGAAGTACTGTTTAGTCAAAAACTGCTTAAAATTTTCATTGGGTTACACGTTATCTACATATATTGATGTGTTTCTATCTTAATACCAGGAGTTTTAGAAACTTGAGACTAGTGAGACTAAAATGTAAGATACTATCTGAGGGAAGAGGATAAATTAGTATGTGTTTTAGATAAGATCTGTTTCCATCGACGAGTTGAGACTAAAACAGGAAATTGAGTTACAGATCGGTGTTAGAGATTGTTGTCTTGCTAAAACCAAGCTGATAGATGGAACCTATGTCTTGTGACTGCTGTGAGTATAGCCTTGGTGATATGGCACGTTGATAACGTGACTCACAAGGACTTCCCAGGATATTGCAGAATTAGAATTCTTGATACAGCTGGTCTGGGCAGTAAAGTATTTACTTACAAACTTCCTAATACTCAACATTCAAAAGTCTGATAAGGCTAAAAATACTAAATGCTGCGTGAGACCCAAAGGTAAATTGAAATAACAACAACAATATTAAGAACTGCACAAACAACATAAAGTGAGATTGAATGAGTCCAAAGTCGGTGAGGCTTTACTGGCGAATCCTGGGCAGACTCTGAAGAAAAAGTGAAGGATATTTTTAGGCAAAAACTACAACTACAAAGAGATTTGGAGATGGAGCGTGCACCCCAAATAGGAAAACCTGAAGCTGCTAGAAATAGACCAAGATCCATTGTTGTTAAATTTCTGAACTCCAAGGACAAAGCTGTTGTTATGCAAAGAGCAAAGAACCTCAAGGGCACAAAAATTTTCATTAATGACGCTTACACTGATGCTGTGCGGTTAAAAAGAAAGGAATTGATGCCAAAGTTGAAAGAAGCACGTGACAAAGGAGACATTGCCTTCCTCAGATACGATAAACTCATCATCCATTCTCGCACTAGCACCCCTGAGTAATCTCTGTGCAACTCTGAAGGTATGACAGCACATAAAATTCATGTACTCATTACCAAGAAAAGGTTTAAGACTAGCACATATTAATATAAACAGTCTCAGGAATAAAATCAAGGAAGTTGCTGAACTGTTAAATGAGTATAAAATACACATTCTTGCACATTCTTCATCACTTGGACTCTTCCTTTGATGACACAGAACTGTTTATTAAAGGTTACAACATATACAGAAATGACAGAAATGGTTTTGGTGGTGGAGTAGCTTTTTATATTAAGAATCATTTGCCAGTAAAAATAAGAACTGATTTAATGAGTTTTAACATTGAAATATTATGGTTGCAAATGCATCTACCTCACCGAAAGTCGATACTTCTGTGTTGCTGTTACCGGTCACCAAGTGCCAATTGTGAATATCTTGATACTATCTGTAAAATGTTGGATATAAATACTAATGTAAGTCAGGACATATATTTCATGGGTGACTTAAACATTGACTGGTTTTCTAAAGATTGTTACTTGGAAAAAAAAACTGTTAACTACTGCAAATGCATGTGGACTTACTCAACTTATAAATAAGCCTACAAGAACATGTTTTAGGAATGACGGCTCCAGAACATTTACCTGTATAGATCATATTGTCACAAACCGACCTGAACTGTGTAAAAAGGTATTGTCTTTTCCCATTGGTAGCAGTGATCATAGTCTGATCATTTCTGTGTTAACAACCAAGCTGAGTGGATCTGGAACTGTAGTCTTACTTAAAAGATCTTATAAATTGTTTAAAAATGACAAGTTTATTGAAGATGTTCAAGCTATATGCTGGTCTGATGTGTTGGCAGCTAGTAATCCAGAAATTGCTCTCTTTAAATTTAACAATCTATTCTTGTCATCGATTAAGAAACATGCGCCTTTAAAGAAGTTTACTGTCAGGAATAACGTCACACCTTGGTTGGATGATGAACTGAAAAATTCTATGAAAATAAGAGGTCAAATGAAAAGAACAGCAGTTACTACAGGAAATAAATGTGATTGGTACCTATATCGTAAAATGAGAAATTCTGTTACTACACTTAATAAAAAGAAGAAGAAAATCTATTTTGATAATCAGGTTAAAAATAAAGGTAATGATAGTAGGAAGTTATGGAATGTTTAAATCAATTGACTGGTAAAAAAAAATAAAAATAATTCCATCTTTTTTGGAAACAGGTGATAAATTTATAACTAAGTCAATAGATATTGCAAATTATCTTAATGATTATTTTATAAGAAAATTAGATAAACTAAGAGAAAATATGCCTAATCTAAGTAATGATATCTCTCACCTATTAATAAGAAATGAACTGATGAAAAAAAAAACTTAAGGTTTAAATTAGAAAGTGTAAATATAGATCAAGTAAAGAATCTTTTAAAAGCCTGTAAAAACAAACCACCAGGTGTCGACGGTTTTGACAGCAGGCTTCTTAAACTAGCTGCTGACTCTATTGCCCCAGTTCTAACCCACATCATTAACCTCAGTTTTATCTGCTGTACCTGCCCACATGCATGGAAGCAGGCTAAAATAGTTCCTCTGCCCAAAGATAAGAAATTGCCTTGTTCTGGTCCCAATAGTCGCCCGATAAGTATATTACCTGTATTATCTAAAATAATGGAATCTATAGTATATGATCAAATTAACAACTATTTTTATACAAATGATTTATTAACAGATTTCACTCCACTGCCACTGCACTCATGTCTGACGATTGGCTTAGAGAGACTGAAAAGAGAAATATTATTGGTGCTGTATTTTTAGATTTTTCTGCTGCCTTTGACATCATAGATCACGAACTGTTATTAACAAAATTATCTTGTTATGGTTTTGAGCAGTCAGCAATCACATGGATGTACAGTTATTTGTCAAACAGAACACAGACAGTGTTTTTTAATGGCAGTCTCTCAGGTATCAGAAATTTCACATGTGGCGTACCCCAAGGCAGTTGTCTGGGTCCATTATTATTTAATATTTTTACTAATGATTTACCGTACACTTAACATAAGGTTAACATTGTCATGTACGCTGATGATTCAACTATATATACATCAGCAAGTACACAAATGGAACTAGAAACTGTTTTAAATATAGAATTACAATATGTAGTCGAGTGGATCAAATTAAATAAACTGGCATTAAACACAGTAAAAACTAACTGCATGATTTTAGGTTCAAATTATAACATTAATCAAAACCCTGTAATTAATATTAAAATTAATAACGCAATTATTAAACAGGTGCATGAGACCAAACTGCTGGGTGTAACAGTTGACTCAAGATTATCATGGAAAGAACATATTAATAATATTATTGCAAAAATGGGAAGAGGTATATCTATTATGAGAAGACATGCACATTTTTTAACTTCAAATATTATGAATTATGCGATGAAAGCATTAATATTGACGTACCTCGACTATTGCCCAGCAGTTTGGTCGAATGCCACTGGTGAGTATATGAATAAATTACAACTTATACAGAATAGAGCTGCTCGTGTAGCACTTAGGTGCAGCTATAGGAGAAATATTATATTAATGCACAAAGATCTAAACTGGTTGTTGGTCAAAGATAGACTGTTGTATTCACTGTTGATTTTCATAAAAAACATTTCCATTTCAAAATTGCCTTCTGTTTTGTTTAAGTATCTTTCTTTTAGTTTAGACAATCATCAGTATAGTACCAGACATGCAACTAAAGTCAACTTCACCTTACCCATAGCAAGAACCGTAAAAAACACTGTTATGTTCAGCGGTATGAAGGAATGGAATAAACTACCAACGCATATTATACTTACTAACAATGTCAATAAATTTAAATTATATGTAAAACAGCATCTATCAAAATAATACATCTGACTGTTTAGATTAAATTTTTTTTTTTTTTTGTGTGTGAACATGTGTAGGTATATATATAGGCGTATGTGTATGAATGTGTTTTTATATGTGTGTATATTTCATGCCCGTATGAGGGTACATACTGTATGTACTTTGATATGTGTATATGTATATGTATGTGTGTATGTGTATTTATCTTTTCCATTTATTTGTTGTATTTTTTATGATTTATTTTTTCTTTTTGATTATGTTTATAGCAGAATAGCTGTAGCATGGCTGTAGCTAATGGGGATCCTTTCAATAAAAACAAAAACAAAACTGCTATAGTTAATAACTAAAAATAGAAAAGGAGGAATGCAGAGGCAAAAAGAGAACAAAGATAGAGATAACAGAGAAGCAGAGAAAAGAAAAATTACATATGTACTTCATCCAAATGTCTCCCATGGAACCTCCTAAATGGTCCTCGCTTAAGGGCGCTGCCATACGGCGAAAAACAGCAAAAAACAGCGATATATCGCCGATTTTTCATTATTACATCCGTTTATGCTATCTGAAAACTATTGTTTTACTATGGAGTAAAAGTCGAAAAGCCCAGATGTAACGGCCATTTTATTGCCCTTTCGTAATGACAGTATCGGTGAATAGGGGACCAATGAGCGGATAACATCCATGTTTTTACAATCTGTGACTTCATAACACTAGAACACTAATCAAATGTATCCTTTTATAAATGTTTCCTGGGAGCCTCTAGGTCTTGGCCTCCCTCCGCTCTGCCTCCGGACAACAGAGGACAGTGCTCTCAAACCTTCCACTCTGTCCTACATCATTCTCCGCCTGCTCCCCTTCCCACCTGCCCACATACAGCAGCAACACACAAACCAATTTGTATAGACATAAATGTAAATAGAGCGGGTAATAGCCCGTATGCTAATAAGTTAAAAAATGTGTTTCTTAATTGTGTGAATTCTGAAATTAATATTAAATGTAATGTATTTCTCTAAGGTAAAATGCACAATTGCCATGGTAACTGGAGCGAGGGCGGAGGTGGACGTGGCAGAAATGACAACACATGATTGAGACGTAGCACGAGAGGGCACTGGGCCAGAGAGAGCAGAAGGAGGAGAGGGAGAGAACAGGAAAAGGAGGAGGCCGAAGCTGGGGGTCCTGACGAGAGGAGGAGGACCACTCGTGACTGACCATGGTTATGATCATTTAAACCAAACAGTATTAAAATAATGAGGCCTGGTTAACACAATGCTATTATAACAATGGTTTAATACAGCTGAGGATGAGTTTAAACTAAATAATAAACTAAATAAAAATGACATAACCTTTATGGAGAAGCATTATTTAGTCTGACCTTTCAGAATAAAAGTAGATTTCCAGCAGCGGTCCTGCAGACCAGTTTCTGTGGAAACAGGTTATGCATCTGCTGGCCCATTCTTTGGCCACAAACAAGCTGAAAATATTTCTGTTAGTAAATAAATAAAGTAGCATTTATTATTTGATTTAAAAAAATGACTGCAAAACATGAGCAACAGTAAATGTTTGAAGGCTCTTTATTCAAAACTAAATCAAGTATATGAAAATATGTATGGGTGTCAGTAGTATGGCTGTGAAAGTGAGTGTGTGTATGTGTGGATATGGAATGTTGTGCAGTGTTGAATGTGTTAAACAAAACAAAGAGTCCGGTGCAGGCAGTGGGCGGACAAGCCGAGCGAGAACTAGAGAGCTGGCAGAAGCAGAAGCTTTATAGGTAGCACAGAAATAAAAATGCATAATAATCAGTGTTAATATTAATCAATAAATATCTTTTACTTTACTATTTCTAATACCAGAAGAAACAGTGGGACTAAAAATATATTGTTTTGAGAATGTTTTTCATCAGGTTTAGTGTGTTAACATTTGAAGGGCAGCAGTAGGTCAGTGGGTAGAGCGGCCGTCCTTCGACCGGCGGGTGGGCAGTTCCATCCCCGCTCAAAACATCCCAAAACATCATAACATCCTGCTCTCCCCCACATACTGTCGTTGTGTCCTTGGGCAAGACACTTAACCTACATTGCCTCCAGTGAGTGTTCTGTAACACTGGTAATAGCTTGGTGGGAAAGCGCTATATAAAAATAAAGATTATTATATAATTATTATAAGGGTTAAAAAATAAAAATGTTTTTATTAATAACAAGAACTGATAATAGTTAAAAACTTTATGCAGTAAAAGTAGGAAAAGAACATCACCAACTGAGAGGGTTGTGTGTTAAACAAATAAATGGATCAGTGGACCATGTGCTGTATTTATTGGTCACACATTTATTTTTGCTGAGCTTCAAGTTGACCTGAATGACCTAGAATCTTCACAGACACAAACCTATAAAAGATCATTAAGCCCACATCCTCTGTCTATTTCAAATGACGGGCGACAATTTGTAAATATAGTCAAGGACACCTAAACAAACAACCGGCAATAATAAAGACAAAAGTCTTTAGAGTCTCCGATTTTTAAAGACACTATTCAAGGCGCTGCGGAAGATGGAGCTGGAAAATGATTTATGACGGGGTCCAGAGCACTGTTGAGGATTGTTATTCCAATTTCCACCATGAAACTCAGAACCAGGCGTTTGTAGGATGTGATGTCTTTGGTTCTGTCTTTTTAAATAAAAGATGATCCGAGCAGACCAGAAGAGTAAAATTATCCACGGGAGGATGAACTCAGTGACGTAGGCAATGAAATGCAACACTGTCTCAGACACATGACTGATAATAAAATCTAACACGTCAATAAAGGCATCTCAAAACTATTCAACACAAAAAGTAAAGAGGGCCACTATTATGGGCCAAATTGTTTCATTGCAGCTAAACTCACATTTCAGAAAAGATCTCCAATCTATTAGATGTAGACTGTGTCAGTGACTGCAATGATGTGTTTAGGCGCAAAGAGAAAGTGGGAAATCTGAGAAACTTGTGAACACTCAACTCAAAATGTAATTCTTTTGGCCTGCAAGTTGTTAGCTGAATAGGTCTCACATTGGTGTTCAAAAAGAGCAATATATTTCCAGTGACTAAATCATTTTTAGCACAGTTAGGTCAAATTGCATAATTTCCCACAACACAACTGACTCTCAACGCACACTTGGAATAAGTTGCTTTTTTCTATGAAAAAAATCTGAAAATAGTACATGTTTTAAAAATCACCTTAAAAAAAGGTTCAGTAAGCGAGAGTCCTTTTACTCATGTAAACTCTATTTTATTGTTCTGATTCATGTTAGTGCTAAATTGATTTTGTATTAGTCAATTTGTATTTTTTATTTGTACAATTACTGTTTTTATGTATCTGTATTTTTAAATTTTTATATGGGTAGGGGATCCATTTAAACAATTAAAGAATTAAACCCGTACACTTATTGTACTGGAACACTAGGTGTACGAGCAGATTTTAAGTTTAGGTCTCAGTGTGTGTCTCCCAGGTTGCCCTCTGAAGGGGTCCCCAGGATCCATCCAAACTTACCTTCTGAAGAGTTGTGCTGGTTGATGTAGAATTCTGCTGGTGTCTGAAGAATTATCACCTCTACAGTTTATACACTTTAAGATAAATGGTTCTCTCACGGAGGCTTTTCAGTGGTTTGAAACAGGAAGCCAGAAAGCCCCAGACGCAGCTGGGTGCACATACTGCCCAAAAGGAGCTCATCGACTTTAAATTGCGCTCTCACCCAAATGTTCAACCTAAATGTAAATGTTAAATCTAAATCTAAATCCATTATCCATCTCATTCCGCTTTCCCAGGGCCGGGTCGCGGAGGCAACAGATACGCCCAGACTTCCCCAAACACTTCCTCCAGCTCTTGTGAGGGGATTCCGAGGCATTCCCAGGCCAGCCGAGAGACATTGTCCCTCCAGCGTGTCCTAGGTCTTTCCCAGGGTCTCCTCCCGGTGGGACATGCCCGGAACACTTCCCCAGGGAGGCATCCAGGAGGCGTCCAGGAGGCGTCCAGGAGGCATCCAGGAGGCGTCCAGGAGGCGTCCAGGAGGCGTCCGAAACAGATGCCCGAGCCACCTCAGCTGGCTCCTCTCGATGTGGAGGAGCAGAGCAAATGTTTTAGACAAACCTCTTCTTCAATAAAGCTATAATTTACAAAACTCTGGTTTGTTTTATTCATATGACTGTATGTTTAAGGAGTATAACTACTTTTACTAGAATTATATTTCAAAACCATGCTCTAAAGCATATTATGATAATGACAGATGTTTAGTTATATAACTTTATGCAGATGTAAAATATACACATGTACAGACTTTATTATGAAATTATGTAGCCTCAATAATACACAATATTTATAAAACACAGTAGTTTCCAAAGTTTTGTACGAGATGGTGTGAGAAAAGCCTTGATAAAGACGTGTGCCAGAACAAAACAGGTGTTTATCACTTTTTTGTTCAAATAAACATCACTTCTCGGGTTTTTCTCGTTACATTGGGCACAAAAAAGCTTTATTTTTGCAGATCTTATTACATTTAATGCTTAATTATGTAAATAAACATGTAAATATTCAAAGAAAAAAGATTTGTTTGTATATCTTTGTAAAACTTTGAAAATCTGGTTGTTGTACTCGATTGGTTTCCAGTCTATTACGATCCGATCTGTGCAGATTGATGCGCTGTTGCAGAGACCCTTCTGGGTAAGGTTTTATTAGAAATTCAAGAAAAGGCCTACTCCAGATCAGCTCCTCCGATCAAAAACCCCACAAGAGGAAAAGGAAAGTGAGTTCAGCACAGAGATACCACACTGAGTGCATTGAGTGAGAACTCTCTGGGCTGTGCATCACCAAGATTTTTTGAAAAAGGAAGCCACAAAGCCCCAAACACAACTGGGTGCACATACAGCCCAACAAGAGCGTGTGCCTTGTGCTGTGTGCTGCACGTATGTGTGAGTGTGTATGTGCTGTGGAAAGTATCTAATCATCTTATATGCTAGGCTGTTTTCTTAAAGTAATGCAGAGTTATTTGAATTATTTTGCTCAGGTATTTACAATTTCAGTATTTATGTTCCTTTGTCTGTAGACGCACTATTCCGACTGGTTTTATTAGAGTTATAGTGATAACTAATAGTGTTTAAGTGAAGGCTCAGAAGTGACGCAGCAGGTGTATTTTCTAAACATCGCTGTGCCACATTAAAACTTAATATTATCACTAAAATAAGTGTTAATAACTAGTTTAAACAGTTGTTGCCTCCAGACAGGTTTTTTCCCAAATGACCACACAGGAGAAAACATTGCAAACGGCCTGAAGCAGTTTCTGCAAGAATGGTGTTTAGAAGAGAAGCAACAGGTTTCCCTTACAACAGACAGTTGACGAGGAAGAGGAAAAAGGTTCTGTGTACTTCAGATGACGAGCAGTGGAGCAAGATGCTGGAGCCGTTGGACATTTTGAGGAGATTTGTGAAGAAATGGCAACTTGAATTCACAGAAGAGTTCAACCACTGCAAGAGAAAAAGGTAAAAAAGCTCATTTTAAGAAAAAGTAAGTGATATATTTGATGGGTTTGGGGTTAAATAGCTGCATTTTCAAACAGATGTTATTGTTATAGAGTGCTGAGTGTATTTAGTCGGAAGAAAGAGACCCATCTTTAATGAGTCTCTTGCCACATCGGTGGTTCCCACCCCATTCAAAAAATCGACCATCATCCCTGTGCCTAAAAACAATAAACCCTCTTGTCTAAATGACTATCGTCCAGTTGCCCTCACATCAATAGTCATGAAGGTCTTTGAGGGACTGGTTAAAAACGTCATCTGCTCCTCCATCCCGGATACTTTGGACCCCCTTCAGTTTGCTTATCGCCCAAACAGATCCACAGATGATGCCATCTCTCACATTCTGTACTCTTCTCTTACACACATTGACAGCAATAACAGGAACTATGTAAGACTGCTATTTATTGACTATAGCTCAGCTTTTAATACTATAGTCCCCATTAAGCTAGCTTCCAAACTCATAGACCTCGGACTGAATTCATCACTCTGCGACTGGATCCTTGATTTCCTCACCGGCAGACCTCAAGTGGTGAAACTAGGCCAGTACACCTCCAGCTCCATCACACTGAACGTAGGAGCCCCACAGGGCTGTGTCCTGAGTCCCCTGCTCTACTCCCTCTACACACACGACTGCGTGTCCTCGCACAGCTCCACATCCATTATCAAATTCGCTGATGATACTGTGGTTCTGGGCCTCATTCACAACAACAATGAGACCGCATACTTGGATGAAGTAGGGAAATTAACATCATGGTGCCAGGACAACTGCCTCTCTCTGAATGTGAGCAAAACAAAAGAACTGATTGTAGACTTCAGGAAGACGCAGCAGCAGCCCTACACTCCTCTCATAATAAGCGGGACCCCTGTGGAGAGGGTGAGTAGCTTCAAGTACCTTGGTGTAAACATCTCTGAGGACCTGACTTGGACTACTCACACTCAAACTCAGGTAAATAAAGCCAGGCAAAGACTGTACTATCTCGACAGCTGAGGAAATTCAGGGTCTCACCAGCAATCCTGAAAACTTTCTATTCTGGAGCTATAGAAAGTATATTGACTCAATGTATCTCTGTGTGGTATGGGAACAGCTCCAGTCAAGACTGCAAAGCCCTGCAGAGAGTTGTGCGCTTAGCTGAGCGCATTTCAGGGTCTGCTCTCCCCTCTCTGCAGGACATCTACCACAAACGCTGCAGAAGCAGAGCTGCAAAAATCACCAAAGACTCCACCCACCCCAGTAATCATATTTTCACTCTGCTGCCATCTGGTAGCGCTACCGTAGCCTGATGGCAAAAACTGAGAGACTCAGGAGGAGTTTTCCCACAGGCCATCAGGCTCTTGAACTCTAAACCAGCTACCTCACATTGACACACTGACAGTGTCACTCTGTTTTGCTACAAACTGTAGAAACTATATTGCACATTTGCTTCCTGCACCTTCATGTGATTCTTAATATTTAAGACCACAGCTAAATGCATATATGCACACTGTACATCCCTGTACATTTTTTTATATTTTAAGTCCACAGTTTACATTCATGTACATTATTTTGCGATCTAGATTTATTCCCACATTACACACTTTTTATATTTTTTAGATTTTATTCTTATATTTTTTATTGTTTACTTTTATTTCATTCTTATATAGCTACATTTATGTATATTTTCATCTGTGTGTTTTCCTAAATAATTGCACTGTCCATGGAGCGGACCTGACTCACATTTCACTGCTGGTTATATATGCTGTATATAATTTTGTACGTGACGAATAAAAATCTTGAATCTTGAATCTTTATTTATCTGGCAACTTTTTACTTTTACTCCTGTTTGAACATATCTTTACTTTCTACTTCTTACATTGTCAAAACAGCCTTGTTACTTTTACAACTTCTGCAAATAACGTCATGACGTAAAAGACGTAACTAATCCATCCAAGATCCTGCATCACCTCCAAGATCATCTGAGACCATCCACCTGGACAACAATCAGTTTTCATAACCAAAGGACTCATACTGTCAGAAACCGTCTCAAAGAAGCTCATCCGCTCGTCGTCCTCATCGGGGTCTTGACCTGACTGCAGTTTGTTGTCGTAACCAACTTGAGTTGAAAAATGCTTGCATTCAATGGCGTCTGAAGGAATCACTTCACAGATGATTCCGTGTTTATGGCATCATGTGGGTGAGCAGTTTTGCACATATATATATATATATCACACAAGCACACGCACACACATTCGGGTTTAAATTAAGAAACTGTTTTTTATTGATGATTTATGAACAAAAGCCAAACAGAAACACATCATATTTAAATGCAGCCAATCATTTATTAAGTGAATAAAAAGTAATATACAGAATATAAGAAGAAGGAAAAGGGGCTCCCAGAGAGTTTAAACAAAATAAACAAGGCTGTATAAGTACAATCTTGTAGAAAAGAGGTAAGAATAGGGCACATTAAGCAATATGGTTAATTTTAACTGTATTGTTTAAAACACTGTAACCTTAAGTTTAACTTATTGTATATCTGATGGGGCTCAAGCTCAACATGCAGCTTCTATCTATGCTTCTATCTACGCCAATTTCTAGGCACACTGGGTCTGGTGGCCCCAAGTTCTCACCTGCTCACTGCAATAGTACTTACCAATCTATCGTCAATATTTCAGATGCGTTCTACAACCTGCTGTATCAACATTGGCATGGTTAACATCGCCATTGAGGCCGCACTTGCAACATCTTCTTGAGTAACAAATGTAAAAAGGGCTTCTGCACAGTACCTACGCATCATCACAAGACTAGATTTTCAAACCTCAATAATAGGACACTTTAATGTTATAAATGCAAATCAAAGGACATCACCAAAATTCATTTTTAAAATTATATAAACCGTCATGTGCTTTTCTTAAAGAAAACAGTGGTATTGTTCCTTCAGCTCATTAGTAAATCACTCGTTAGAAAATCAGTAAATGGCTGATGACAGACTACAACGGTGAAAGCTGCAGAACAGACACTTAGCAATAGCCTCACGCTTAAGAACGTAAATGGACCAATCAGTGTTGAGTTAGAAATGTGGAACACTGATGAACTTTTCCAATTGGATCATATTGGTGTAACTATGGCAACTTATCATAACATCCCGCTCTCCCCACAGTTCATACTGTCGTTGTGTCCTTGGGCAAGAAACTTAACCCACCTTGCCTCCAGTGATCAGCTGTAACACCGGTAAAGAGCTTTGAGTGCCTACTAGGTGGAAAAGTGCTGCTTTGACTTTATGATTGGCATTGACAGTAAAAAACGGGACAATCGGGACAAGAAGAGGGAAAACTGGGACATTTTTGTGTTTTTGCAGATATTCCCAGGGACACAGGGCTTTAAGTCCAATGACTTTCTTGGCTAAAACGAGACGTATGATCACCCTAATTTATGTAACCTACGATTTAGTGTCACAAACTCCTCCCTCTGAGCATTATCATTGAGACCCATTGATCTAAAAGTGTTTGGTGTACTTTGATAATGAGCTGCTGTTGTTTTGCTACTGTAGAGTTTTATTCTTTAAAATTAAACACATATAGTAGGCCTCTACCTAAAACCTGGTTTGTAAAATGAAGGAAGAGCTGTGAAGGTAACATCACAAACACATCATGATATGAACAGAGGAAACTAAATTATGCATCTCCTCTGTAGATGTTTTAGGTCCACAGTTCACCTTCATAAAATGTGACTTCACTGGGAGAATAAGAAAGAGATTAAACTATTTTGGCCCTCCTTTTTCATCAAGCACTGACCATCTTGACTAACATTTAATATAGACTATATGAAACATTATAGTTTACATACAAATGTGATAAATGAACCTTATTGTGGATATAATTTTAAAGGTAAACACTTTCATTCTTTGACTTTGTCAATTCTGAGTTCAACTGATGTGAGAGCTGAGTTTCAGAATGACTTGGATGGTTGTTTTGTTTATTGTCTATTGACACAAACCTTTAAAAGATCATTAAGCCCACATCTTTTGTTCATTTCAAATGAGGGGTGGCAATTTGTATTCTTGCCCAGGGCGCCAAAACAAAACAGCCAACACTGATAATATAAATCAAATATGTACAAAGGCAAAAGTGTTCAGTGTCTCAGATTTTTGAAGATATTCTTCAAGGCGCTGCGGAACATGGAGCTGGAGAAAATGTAAATGACCGGGTCCAGAGCACTGTTGAGGAACGGTAATGCAATTGCCACTCGGAAACTCTTACCCATGAGATTTAAGGATGTACAGTCTTCAGGTTTGTATTTTTTTATGACCTGTGCTCCCAATCCTGTGACAACTGACGGCAAGAAGCAGACGGTAAACACCAAACTGATCACCACCACAGATCTAATCGCCTTCTTGAACTTTCTCTGTTTGATGATTTGCTCTTGTCTTTTTAAATGACAGATGATCCGAGCTGAACAGAAGAGTAGAATTATCCACGAGATAATGAACTCAGTGTAGTAGATGATGGCACTCAAGACAAACTGCACACTCCCACTTTTGTTGAAACTTTGACACATGGACAGGTTTCCTTTTTGAACCATGAGATCTGTCGTCAACAGTGGGATTTGTAGGACGATAATGATGGCCCAAATGAAGCCCACGAGCCAGGTGGAGTGTTGTGTGGACATCAAACTCACACAATGCAAAGGATGGAGCACTTTAAAGTAACGATTCAAAACCACAGCGGTCATGAAGCCGATACTCGCCGATCTGTTCAGCGCCAGCATGAAGACGTTGACTCGACAGAAGATCTCGCCGTAAACCCAGTCGCCGCCTCGGATGCGAAAGGGGAGACTGACCAGGAGCAGGAAGTCGGCCAGCATCAGGTTAAAAAGGAAAATGGTGTGAGGTTTCCAACATTTCATCCGAAAACAGAAAATCCATAAGGCCAAGAGGTTGCCGAGTAAACCGAGGACAACCTCCACAATCTTGAAGACGTTGAGGAAGAGGAAAAAGGTTCTGATTTCTGCAGGTGGCTGCCAATAACAGGTGCTGGAGTTGTTTGACATTTTGATGAGATTTTGTGAAGGAATGGCAACTTGAAATCACAGAAGAGTTGAACCCCTGCAGGAGAAAAATGTAAAAAAGAAAAAAATTAAAGGAGAAGTAAGTAATATTTTAAAAAAAGTTTAGGGTTAAATAGCTGCATATTCAAACAGACATTGTTATAATAGAATGCTGACTGTTCAGGGAGTGTATTTATTTATCAACTTTTTACTTTTATTTTCTACCTTTGAACACAAATATCTGTACTTTCCACAGTTAGAGAATTAATACATTTTCTATAGTTATTAATTACCATTTGCTCCTGTTCAGGTCATTTATGCAAATGCAAACATAAACATAAACATAGACATAGACATACCTTGCCATAGACTAAATCCAACACCTGGGAACTAGTCACGGGGGGAGGGGGAGTGAACAATACACCTCCTACCACTGTATGTACAGCATGATATAAAATCTCATGTATTGACCTTTGCAAGTAAATATTATCTTGTACCATTGTCTACATGTGTGTGATTTACTTCATTCTTGCAAGAATTAAAACTTAACCAATCATTCTAAATAGTACTGCTGTCTGCATTGTCTTTCATTGATCTGAACCAAAAATTATTTTAACATCTACTCCTTACATTGTCAAAAAAGCCTTGTTATATATATTCGTGTATTTCTATGTATCCTAATACCAGGAGTTTTAGAAACTTGCAGTGAGACTAAAATATAAGATACCATCTGATGGATGAGGATAAACAGTATGTGTTTTAGATAAGATCTGTTGTATCGACGAGTTGAGACTAAAACAGGAAATTGAGTTACAGATCAGTGTTAGAGATTGTTGTCTTGCTAAAACCAAGCTGATAGATGGAACCTGTGTCTTGTGACTGCTGTGAGTATAGCCTTGGTGATATGGCACGTTGCTAACGTGACTCAAAAGGACTATCCAGAATATTGCAGAATTAGAATTCTTGATACAGCTGGTCTGGGCAGTAAAGTATTTACTTACAAACTTCCTAATACTCAACATTCAAAAGTCTAAGAAGGCTAAAAATAATAAATGCTGCGTGAGACCCAAAGGTAAATTGAAATAACAAGAATAATATTAAAAACTGCACAAACAACATAAAGTGAGATTAAATAAGTCCAAAGTCGGTGAGGTTATAGTTAATAACATAGGGCAATGTAAAAAGGATAACTGTGTGAGACTTGGTGAAACAGAGAGAAAAAGGCCTCAGCCTCAAGAGGCTAATAATAAAGATAAAGAAAAAATGTGTAAATGCTGAGTGTGACTGTGTTGTGGATTGGCCATTGATGGATGAAGATTGGCTCTAATCCTTGTAAACCCGAAAGTACTACTTTAACAGGAGATGCAAAGTTAATGTTAAAAAAACAGCGAAATAATGTTAAATATTTACACAAATAGAAGACAGAACACAAGGTTAATGGTAAATTGTGTGTAGAAAACTGTGAAGATTTAGTTGGAAAAATAGTGGCAGTGAAAACAAAGACAATCTGGACCTTCTCAGGCTCAACAATTGAAGCCCAAAAATAGAAAAGGAGGCATGAGGCAAAAAGAGAAAAAAGATAGAGAGAACAGAGAAGCCCAGAAGAGACTTAGAAAGAAGTATTCATATGTACTTCATAACACTATAACACTAATCAGATGTATCCTTTTATAAATGTTTCCTGGGAGCCTCTAGGTCTCGGCCTCCCTCCGCTCTGCCTCCAGACAACAGAGGACAGTGCTCTCAAACCTTCCACTCTGCCCTGCATCACCCTCCGCCTGCTCCCCTTCCCACCTGCCCACATACAGCAGCAGTAGGACAAACTTTTTAAACATTCTCTTTAGATAGACCAAAATTTAAACATTTCTAGGCGCAGCCAGCGGCCGGAGGGAGTCTGGTTTGGGGACCACAGGATCTCATCTCTGCTTTTTGCAGATGATGTTGTCCTGTTGGCTCCATCAAGCCAGGACCTCCAGTGTGCACTGGGACAGTTTGCAGCCGAGTCTGAAGCGGCTGGGATGAGGATCAGTACCTCCAAGTCTGAGACCATGGTTCTCAGTCGGAAAAGGGTGGCTTGCCCCCTTCAGGTTGGTGGAAAGCTCCTGCCTCAGGTGGAGGAGTTTAGGTATCTTGGGGTCTTGTTCACGAGTGAGGGAAGAAAGGAACAAGGAGATTGACAAACAGGTTGATGCAGCTTCTGTGGTGAGGCGGTCAATGAACCGGTCTGTTGTGGTAAAGAAGGAGCTGAGCTGCAAGGCAAAGCTCTCGATTTACCAGTCAATCTACGTTCCTACTCTCAATGGCATGAAGCCTGAAATTAATATTGAATGTAATGTATTTCTCTAAGGTAAAATGCACAATTGCCATGGTAACCGGAGCGAGGGCGGAAGAGGACGTGGCAGAAATGACAACACGTGACTGAGACGTAGCACGAGAGGGCACTGGGCCAGAGAGAGCAGAAGGAGGAGAGGGAGAGAGCAGGGAAAGGAGGAGGCCGAAGCTGGGGGTCCTGACGAGAGGAGGAGGACCACTCGTGACTGACCATGGTTATGATCATTTAAACCAAACAGTATTAAAATAATGAGGCCTGGTTAACACAATGCTATTATAACAATGGTTTAATACAGTTGAAGATGAGTTTAAACTAAAAAATAAACTAAATTAAAGCATAGCGTGATAAAGGCCCTCGCCTCCTTGAGACAGCGACACATGCACTCGGAGGAGTGCATTTCGTGCTTTAAAGCGTAAACTTCACGGTAAAAGGATTCTGAGGAGTTTTCTAAGGCTCTAGCCGTGGCTCTGGAGGGGCCTCCTCTAAAGGAAGGATCCTGGCAATTGGGAAATGGCATTTATTTCCCAAAGGTTGCCTCTTCACAGACTCATTACGACCACAGCCACAAATGTATCAAAAACAAATTGATAACTTTTTTTGCACACGTGTCTAGATGATACTCACCAAATTTGGAGCTGTTTAAATGAAAAGCCTTTAGACGATTTAGGTGGTCAATTCCACCCAACATAGTAGATTTCCTGTTGAGTTTACGGTATGGCTGTAATAAACTTTTCTGTTTGCCCTGAGGTGTCCTATGGATGTACCAAGTTTTGTATTTCTACATTGGAAAAATTTACTTTCATTTTTCATAGAACCAATGTATTTTGACTTTTCTAGGGGTCGCCACTGAGTCATTTTTCATATTTTTTTTTCGGGGACTTCAAATACATAAATTTTTGCCGGGCTTGAAGTCTGGGACCAATAAAAATGTCTTTTAGTTGCACGTTTACTGGGTCAAATTGAAAATCATTTTTCAGAAAAATTATAATAAAAAATATATATACTAAATTATAATAAAAAAAAATATAACTCGAGCAAAAACGACAAGAAAAATGCCTGTCTATTTTACACACATGTGTTTAGCTCATTTTGCCCAAGTTTGGTGTCTGTGGAATGAAGCAGCTATTTTCTGTTGTTTTTTAAAAGAGAGGTTGTATTCTAAGTCGGTTCACATCTTCAATTTAAAATGGCCGCCTTCCCGTGTGTGATAGGGTGTGGTCCCCATTGGCTTTTTTGTTCATAAGCCCATACTGGATGTGTGTACCAAGTTTCATTTGCCTACAACAAACTAAAAATTTCACTTCCCATTGACTTTTTCCAAACATTTGGGACGTTGCTATGGCAACACATTTATAGATAGGGGGTGGTTGTCATTGGCTTTTATGCTCGTCATGACATAAGAGATGTGTGTACCAAATTTCATGTCTCTATGACAAACTAAATTCTTGGGTCCCATTATAAGTTTGTAGGGGGCGCTGGAGAGCCATTTCTAAAGATAACCCTTTTATTTACATATCTTTGTGTTCAGGTCATGAATGTGCACAAACGCCTTTTTGGGTCCAACTCGATCCGAGAAGGCGTTTGAGAGTTAAGAGACGTTTTATTGTCACAAAAATGGCCACCTCGTTACAGGCTTGCCACACCCATACCCGATAAGATATCAACAACAAAGTCACAACTTTGGTTGGCACACGTGTCTAGATGATACTCACCAAATTTGGGGCCATTTAGATTAAAACACAATGATGCGATTTTAGTAACCACGCGTTTCACCCCACATGGCGGACTTCCTGTTAAGTTTAGGGTGTGACTGTCATTGACTTTTCTGTTTGCCCTGAGGTGTCCTATGGATGTACCAAGTTTCATTTTTCTACATAGCAAAAAAGTTACTTTCACTTTCCATAGGCCCAATGTATTTTGACTTTTCTAGGGGTCGCTTTTTGGAATTTTTTTTCGGGGACTTCAAATACATAAATTTTTCGCCGAGCTTGAAGTCTGGGACCAATAAAAATGACTTTCGTGCATGTTCACTGGGTCAAATTTAGGATCAGAAAAAGAAAGAGAACAAAAAAAAATAAAAAATCCGAGCAAAAACAATAGGCCCTCCCGGTCATCACCGGCTCGGGCCTAATAAAAGTGACATAACCTTGAGAGGCACTATTTAGTCTGACCTTTCAGAATAAAAGTAGATTTCCAGCAGCGGTCCTGCAGACCAGTTTCTGTGGAAACAGGTTATGCATCTGCTGGCCCATTTTTTGGCCACAAACAAGCTGAAAGTATTTCTGTTAGTAAATAAATTAAGTAGCATTTATTATTTGATAAAAAAAAATGACTGCAAAACATGAGATACAGTAAATGTTTGAAGGCTCTTTATTCAAAACTAAATCAAGTATATCAAAATATGTATGGGTGTCAGTAGTATGTCTGTGAAAGTGAGTGTGTGTATGTGTGGATATGGAATGTTGTGCAGTGTTGAATGTGTTAAACAAAACAAAGAGTCCGGTGCAGGCAGTGGGCGGACAAGCCGAGCGAGAACTAGAGAGCTGGCAGAAGCAGAAGCTTTATAGGTGGCACAGAAATAAAAATGCATAATAATCAGTGTTAATATTAATCAATAAATATCCTTGACTTTACTATTTCTAATACCAGAAGAAACAGTGGGACTAAAAATATATTGTTTTGAGGATGTTTTTCATCAGGTTTAGTGTGTTAACATTTGAAGGGCAGCAGTAGGTCAGGTAGAGCGGCCGCCCTTCGACCGCGGGTGGGCAGTTCGATCCCCGCCAAACATCCCAAACATCATAACATCCTGCTCTCCCCCACATACTGCCGTTGTGTCCTTGGGCAAGACACTTAACCTACATTGCCTCCAGTGAGTGTTCTGTAACACCGGTAATAGCTTGGTGGGAAAGCGCTATATAAAAATAAAGATTATTATATAATTATTATAAGGGTTAAAAAATAAAAATGTTTATATTATAGACAAGAACTGATAATAGTTAAAAACTTTATGCAGTAAAAGTAGGAAAAGAACATCACTGACTGAGATGGTTGTGTTTTAAACAACAAATAAATGGATCAGTGGACCATGTGCTGTATTTATTGGTCACACATTTATTTTTGCTGAGCTTCAAGTTGACCTGAATGACCTAGAATCTTCACAGACACAAACCTTTAAAACATCAGTAGGCCTACATCCTCTGTCTATTTCAAATGACGGGCAACAATTTGTAATCTCATCTAGGACACCTAAACAAACAACCAGCAATAATAAGGACAAAAGTCTTTAGAGTCTCAGATTTTTAAAGACACTATTCAAGGAGCTGCGGAAGATGGAGCTGGAAAATGATTTATGACGGGGTCCAGAACACTGTTGAGGTACGTTATTCCAATTTCCACCATGAAACTCAGAACCAGGCGTTTGTAGGATGTGCAGTCTTTGGTTCTGTCTTTTTAAATAAAAGATGATCCGAGCAGACCAGAAGAGTAAAATTATCCACGGGAGGATGAACTCAGTGACGTAGTCAATGAAATGCAACACTGTCTCAGATACATGACTGATAATAAAATCTAACACGTCAATAAAGGCATCTCAAAACTATTCGGCCAAATTGTTTCATTGCAGCTAAACTCACATTTCCTGAGGCACACTGTCGGCAGAAAAGATCTCTAATCTATTAGATGCAGACAGCGTCAGTGACTGCAATGATGTGTTCAGGCGCAAAGAGAAAATGGAAATCTGAGAAACTTGTGAACACTCAACTCAAAACTAAATTCTTTTGGCCTGCAAGTTGTTAGCTGAATAGGTGTCAGATTGGTGTTCAAAAATAGCAATATATTTCCAGTGACTAAATCATTTTTAGCACAGTTAGGTCAAATTGCATAATTTCCCACAACACAACTGACTCTCAACGCACACTTGGAATAAGTTGCCTTTTTCTATGAAAAAAATCTGAAAATAGTACATGTTTTAAAAATTACCTTAAGAAAAGCTTCAGTAAGGGAAAGTTCTTTTACTTATGTAAACTGTATTTTATTGTTCTAATGCATGTTAGTGCTAAATTGATTTTGTATTAGTCAATTTGTATTTTTTATTTGTACAATTTCTGTTTTTATGTATTTGTATTTTTTACATTTTTATATGCATAGGGGATCCATTTAAACAATTAAAGAATTAAACCCGTACACTTATTGTACTGGAACACTAGGTGTACGAGCAGATTTTAAGTTTAGGTCTCAGTGTGTGTCTCCCAGATTGCCCTCTGAAGGGGTCCCCAGGATCCATCCAAACTTACCTTCTGAAGAGTTGTGCTGGTTGATGTATAATTCTGCTGGTGTCTGAAGAATTATCACTTCTACAGTTTATACACTTTAAGATAAATGGTTCTCTCACGGAGGCTTTTCAGTGGCTTGAAACAAGGAAGCCACAAAGCCCCAGACGCAGCTGGGTTTACATACTGCCCATAAAGTGCTCATCGACTTTAAATTGCGCCGCCCCCGCCCCCCCCCCCCCCCCCCCTTCTATGTTCTCTTCTTTGTTGCTTAAATATGTCCAAATATGTTATTTTTCTGTTTGCTTAAAGTTGCTGTTTAAACTTGTTGTTTATGTTTTTTTTATTTAGTTTTTAACATTTAGCTTGTATTCTTCACATTTAAGTAAGTAAAAGTTTAACTATTATAAATAATGTTAAACGTAAATCTAAATGTTCAACCTAAATGTAAATGTTAAAACTAAATCTAAATCCATTATCCATCTCATTCCGCTTTTCCAGGACCGGGTCGCCGGGGAAGCAGATACGCCCAGTTCCCTTCTCGAGGGAACTTAACACTGCGTCGTGAAACGACACTTTGGGGAACGCCCTCAGCGTGACGCCTCTGAAGCATGAATGAAACTTAGACCGATCTTGATTGGTACTACGTCACGACGTAGTTAGTGCCGGCCTACCCGGAAGTATAAAGGGACGCCGTATCACGCACACGCCAGCTTTTCGCTCTTCAGCAAACGCCCTGTGTGTGAACGAGAGACTTGTTGAGAAAACTTTGAATGAAAAGTATGGCGGAACAGTTCAAGAAGTGTGTGTACCCCTGCCCACGTTATATCACGGGTGGGGACACGCACTCGTGGTGTGTGATCTGCCTGGGAGCACAGCACGCTCGGTCAGCTCTCGAGGGAGATGACTGCGAGCACTGTGAGGCACTCCCCTGCAGAGTGCTGCGCTCCCGCCTGGCCGTGTTTGACCAGGCCGGCCAGGCTCACGTTCCCCGCGGTTCAGGTCCCGCGGCCAGCGAGGATCGTGGGGATCGCAGCTGGAGCTACGTGATGCGATTGGGACAGCTGAGGCTGTTTCCCAATCATAGTCATACAGCTCTGATGCCCTTCCTCCCCGTAGAGGAGCCCGCGAGGCGGCTTCTCCGGCACGAGGAGAGGGTCCGATGCTTGAGCTGTCTACATCTGAGGATGTGGACGTGCTCAGCGTTGAGGCGGGTGACGTGGAGGCTTACCGGTTGCCTCACGTGCTCGCGTATGAGGAGCTCATCGAGGTGGTGACTCGTGCGGTGGCCAGGTTAGACATTAGCTGGCCGCCAGAACGGCAGGAAGCGACGGTATCTAAAAATAGACAGGATGAGCGCTTCCTGCAGCACAGAGCACGGCCCAAACAGCGGGGTTTACCATTTTTTTCGGACTTGCACAACGAGTTGTGTAAGTCCTGGAATAAGCCACACTCTTCCCGCATATCCAATCTAACACCCGTAGATTATAGTAATGTGTTGGGGGCGAGAGAAGAGGGCTATGGGAGAATGCCGCGGGTAGAAGAGGCACTGGCCAGTTACCTCTCTCACGGTGCGGCGGCGTCTCTAAAAACCCCGGTGCTGCCCACTAAGCCTTGTAGGAAGACATCGGATATGGTGGGCAGGGCGTATATAGCAGCAGGTCGGGCGGGTGCGGGTGGGCCGTTCCATGGCGGCAATGGTGGCCACGGAGAGGCACTTGTGGCTGAACCTGGCGGGAATAAAGGAGAAGGATAAGGATTTTCTCCTTGATGCGCCTATCTCACCTTCGGGCCTGTTCGGTGATGCCATCAGTATGGTCGTAGACAGGTATCAGGAGGGGAGGAGGCAGTCTGCGGCGTTTCAGAGATGTATCCCTCGCCGCACCAAGTCCAAAGGGGCTGAGCTTAAGACCAACCAGCCCCAGCCGCCATCGAGCTCCGCATATCGACAGATACAAAAAGAGAGCGTCTCCTCCAGAGCCCCTCCCCAGGGAGCGCGGCAACAGAGGCGGCGCTTTCGCTCGAAGCCGACACAGCTGGAAGGGGACCTGAGGGTCGTCCTTCAGGCTAAGAAGGCTTTGGGGAAGAGGTCCTAGCAGGCATAGGGCCTCAAAGGGCTGTCCCCTCCGGAGAGAGGCAGCTGAGGCCAGTTCCTCTGCGCAGGCAGCAAGGGTGTATGCGCACCAAAGATCGTACACGACTTCTGTCTGCCGTGCAGCCATTTCAGGGGGGCGACAGCGGTCTTCAAAGCAGACCCGAGATCAGCCTCGAGAGGCTGATTACCGTGGCAGATTTTTTCCAGGCGTGGAAACGCCTGTGGAATGTGTCGCCATGGGTCCTGCGCACCGTAGAAAAGGGTTACAGACTGCAGTTCGGCCGCAGCCCGCCGAGATTCGGTCGGGTGGTCTGGACCGCAGTGGTCCCGGAACGGGCTCGGGTTATGGAACAGGAAGTACACTCCCTGCTGGTAAAGGGGGCCATAGAACGGGTTCCTCCGCTAGAAAGGGAGTCGGGGTTCTACAGCCGGTACTTTATAGTTCCCAAAAAGGACGGAGGTCTGCGTCCAATTTTAGATCTAAGGTATTTGAACCGGTCATCTTAGGAGGTTCAGGTTCAAGATGCTAACGATACCAATTATCGTGAATCAAATTCGGTCCGAGGACTGGTTTGACACGATAGATCTGAAGGACGCATACTTCCATATTCCTATAAGTCCTTCTCACAGGAAGTTCCTGAGGTTCGCTTTCGGGGGCGAAGCGTTCCAATATCGGCTGCTTCCGTTCTCCCCTCGCACATTCACCAAGTCCATGGATGCGGTTCTGGCTCCACTGCGACTACAGGGCATCCGGGTACTGAATTATATCGACAACTGGCTCATCTTGGCCCAGTCCCGGGAGAAGGCAGTTCGGCTTCGAGATGTCGTCCTTGGCCATATTCAGAGCTTGGGGTTGAGACTCAACGCGAAGAAGAGCGTGTTGACGCCCTCCCAGAGAATTACGTTCCTGGGAGTAGAATGGGACTCGACGACGATGCGGGCACATATGTCCCCCACACGCATCGAGTCCATACAGGCGATGGTCTCCAGCATAAGACTAGGCCGCGACGTCACTGTAAAACGGTTTCAGAGACTGTTGGGGCTAATGGCAGCTGCGGCCAACATAATACCTTTTGGCCTGCTGTACATGAGACCCCTGCAGTGGTGGCTGAAAACCAGGGGGTTTTCCCTGAGGGGGAATCCATTCCGGAGGATCAGGGTTACGCGCAGGTGCTGTCGTTCCCTCTCAATATGGAGGAAACCCTGGTTTCTGTCCCAAGGACCAGTATTGGGAGCATCATGTCGCCGGAAATCCATCTCGACAGATGCCTCCCTCACTGGCTGGGGCGCGGTCATGGACGGCCGCTTTGCCCAGGGTCTGTGGCAGGACCATCATCGCTCCAGGCATATAAATTGCCTGGAGATGTTGGCTGTGTTCAGGGCTCTGAGGAGCTTCCTGGTGGATCTCAGGGGTTATCACGTTCTGGTGCGCTCTGACAATATGTCGGTGGTAGCGTACCTGAACCGTCAGGGGGGTCTGAGGTCTCGCCCTCTGTGCAGATTGGCACATCAGATCCTCCTATGGTCCCAAGGGAAGTTATCGTCTATCAGAGCGATGTACATCCCCGGGGACCAGAATCAGGGAGCAGACACCCTGTCGAGGCAGGTGCTGAGGCCCGGGGAATGGAGACTTCACCCAGAGGTGGTGAGGTCTATATGCGAGAGGTTCAGCCGGGTGGAAGTGGATTTGTTCGCGTCTCGAGAGACGTCCCACTGCCCACTGTGGTTCTCCCTCATGCCTCCAGACCCGTTGGGGTTGGATGCCATGGTACAGACGTGGCCGAGGCTGCGTCTGTATGCATTTCCCCCGGTAACGCTGCTCCCGGGAGTTCTGGCGAGGGTCCGGCAGGAAGGGATCAGTCTACTTCTAGTAGCCCCGTACTGGCCGGCCCGAGTATGGTTCTCAGACATCATAGCACTGCTGGCAGGTCTTCCATGGCAGATCCCTTTGAGGAGGGACCTGCTGTCCCAGGCAGGGGGCACAATACTGCATCCCCATATATATATATATATATATATATATATATATATATATACGATCATGAAGACGGCGAGGAAGAGGAAAGAGGTTCTGGTTTCTGCAGGTGACGGCCAATAACAGGTGCTGAAGTTGTTTGACATTTTGATGAGATTTTGTAAAGAAATGGCAACTTGAAGTAAGTAATATTTTTTTTAAAGTTTACGGTTAAATAGCTGCATATTCAAACAGATGTTGTTTTAATAGACTGCTGTTGTTGAGCAAGTGTATTTATTTATCTGGCAACTTTTTACTTTTATTTTCTACTTTTGAACACAAATATCTGTACTTTCCACTGTTAGAGAATTAATGCATTTCCTATAGTTATTAATTACCATTTGCTCCTGTTCAGGTCTTTTATGCAAATTCAAACATAAACATAGACGTAGACTGAATCCTGCACCTGAAAACTTTTCTTAGATGGGGGTGAACGATACACCTTCTACCACTGTATGTACGGCATGATTTAAAATCTCATATATTGTTGACCTTTGCAAGTAAACATTATCTTGTACCATTGTCTACACGTGTGTGATTTGCTTCATTCTTCCAAGAATTAAAACCTGACCAATCATTCTAAATTTTACTTTAAGAGAAATGCTATGGGAGAACAGCCCTAAAGACTAGTAACCTCCATTTTGTTAAAGTAGTAGTTGATCATCTATCAACTTCCTACAAAGACAACATTAACAGGGAACCTCCTGTTCTTTTATTAAAGAACAAGAGTTTTATTAAAGTTTTATTAAAGGTCTTTTATTAAAACGTATGATTTTTGATTGTGTCAAAATCAAGTCCAAGTATTAAATTTGTTCTTATAGGTCTTTGATTATCACAAATATATTGTGTATCATTGACTGCAAAAATGCATTAGTACATTTCAGAGACTGTACTTTTTGAATTTTACTTGAGTAAAGAAGTTGAATCAGTACTTCTACTTTTACCAGAGTTGTTTTTAACACAGGCATCTTTACTTCTTTGAATTAAAATGAATGAATGAATAATAAATTTAACACATAGGACAAAGTGTCTTTTGCCATTTTCCAAAAATCTATCCAAAATAAAAATTGAATTTTTAAAAAGCCAACTCAACATGTCACCTTCTGCCAAAAAATAAATAAATCAGGATTTTTAAACTAAATTTTTTCAAACAGAGAAATTCTCAAATTATTATACAATGAACAGTGTTCAGTGTGACAGTTATATTGGGGAAACAGCAGCTTCACAAGAAGAGCCAACCCTGGTAGAGCTTAGTCTGTGGTCAACCTTCAGTGAAACTAACAACTCACCTGAGCCCTAACGAGTTAGGAAAGCTGTGTTCACGTAACACATCCCAACCTCCCAGCACAGGTTGGGATGTGTTGGGATGTTGGTGTGGGCCGCACTCGCCTCGGTAGTGAGAGGAAACAATGTGGCTTCCAGTGACAGCTGCGTTCTGTCCCTAACTAATTAAATGCATACATGCATTTTTTACTAATATACTTTGGGTCATACCTGACTTTTTTCACTTTTTTTGAGCAGTGACTAGGAGAAAATTAGATAAAAAGATTGGAAATGTAACTATTTATCTTTTTATGGTGATAGAGCCCAGGGCAGCTGACAGGAAGGGGCAAACAGTACAGTTGTCCCGGGCCTCATGGGCTGGGGGCCCAAAACTAAGCCCTCCTATGCTTTAGTAATATAAACAAAATAATATAGGGTTTGTCCAGGGCACAATCAATTCTGTCAGCGGGCCTGATAGAACCAATACACTCATATGTTAATGTTTCAACACTGTCATTCCCATTTATTAAAACTTCCCAAATAAAAACAAGTTAGGATTTTAGTTTTGTAAACAATGTTTGGTTTTGGAACTATTTTTAAACTTTAAAGTATTTTTAAACTTTAAAGTCTTTGAGCTGTGGCCAGTAAAAACTATTTTTTGTTTTAAATATTTTATCATCATCTAAAATGCTCCAAACAATATAATATGAATATGTGCACTTATTTGGTTATTAGATTAGTTTTATTTTTTTCACAGCGTACATTAAGCCGGAGCAAAGATGCTTGTACAAGACTATAGCTTAACAGCTAATTTCCATCTGTAGTCCTATATTGTACATGTTTTTAGTGGTGGGGGAAACCGGAGTACCCGGAGGAAACCTACGCAGACACAGGAGAACATGCAAACTCCACACAAATAAGTGCACCTATTTTGTTAAAAACCTTTTGGAGGAGGAGCCCCAGATCTCTCTGGCTATTAAGTTGGCTGAACCTGCTTTTGCTGCTCGCCTCATGAGGTGCTCAGCTTCAAACTAACATCCCTCTTAAAATACACTCTTCAACAAAATCATCAGCTAAAAAAGAACAGAGTAGAGAAGAATACAAAAGACAAAGAGATAAAGATAGACAGTAAAATATTCTTCTTTTATTAATTAAACACATGAAATGAAACAGAAATATGTAAATAAATATGGATCTCGGTCTTTTTAAAACACTGGCTTTGACCCTAATTTTTGTAGTGCTTTAATTTAAAACCGTTATATTGTTGTAACATAGTATATAAACTGCAGATTTCAGACTAAAATGACACTTAATAGAGCAGCACCCTTTAACCCAAGGGCGTAGGTTTAGGGGGGGACGCTAGGTACTAGTCCCTATCAATATTTTGAGATGGCAAATTTGTCCCCACCAATATTTAGCAAGCTCCTTTGAACTGCTATTTGGATCTTTGCACTGCTATTTGGATCGATTCTAACGGCCAGGACGACGACAGTAGGCTACAAGAAACGCAATAATTTGATTGGCGGCGGAATATCTGACAGGCTACATGCGCGGGCCGGGACTACTTTTGTGCTTGCACTAGCAGCGAGCGGCTGGTGTGTGTGCGCGCGCATGTTGACGACGCCGACAGTAAGTTACCAGGGCTGTCTCTCTGCCACATACAAAGGCCGGATTAAAAACATTTTAATATTCCGTTTTTTTTTGCCCCTTTTTGTACTTTGTAGATGCCACTCAAGAAGAAAAAAGGGGACATAAGAAGCTTTTTCATAAAGCAGAGTTCGAGTGTAAGCAGGCAAAATAACTAGCTAGCCACACAAATAAACTAGCAGTAGTGACTGACCAGTCACTGATCAATGTTATATAGTTCAACAATAATACAATTTTAGAATATGATCTGTATTTTATTCTAATGTTGATCTATCTTACTGCTAGTCTCATACAGACAAACTTAACACATAGATTAACATAAATTTCAACACGATAATCCACAAAACCATGTCCCCTTCATATTTAAATTGCTCTGAAATATAAACATGATGTGTTGAATGCATACTGATACGTGTGTATTTGATTCATTAGTTTATTATTTAATTACTGTACATATATAGGAAACTCAGACATCTTGTGAAGATGTCATAGAGCATGTTGAGGAAGAAGTAGCTGGACCTTCAGGGCTTCAGGTGAGGTATTAAAGTGATAGATCAAATCAGATTAAATCAGATTAAATATAAATAAAGTCTACCTGTTTTATTATGCGAAAGTGAAGTGAATTGGTATTAGTATAAAAGGATATCAGTGTGGATAAAAACCAGGGTATGTTTTGTTTGCTCTTCAGGAGAGAGTCAGTGAGAGAAACAGCAATCCTCAAGCAAGTCAGTGGACCTGGGAAGTAAGCCATACCAGCCTGATCCAAAATTCATACTGAAAGCTTAACTTCTTGTTTCGAAGAAGTTAAGGTTATGCTCCAAAAGTTCTCAGTCTACCTCTTGCACTTTTTTTTTTGTAAGTATAAATAGGCTACTAACATACATGGAACAATGGTTGTTCAGCATTTCAAATTCTTAGGTATTAACGTGAGTGTACTGGAGGGTAAATAGTGTTTATAATAGAAAAAAAATTATATTTATTCATCTAGATTTGTTTTCTTGTGGCAGAGTATTTTTTGTTAGCGTAAATACTTATAATGTACATATTAATTTATGTTGATAAAACGTTTGGTTGTTCAGCATTACACAGTCTCAGGTTTTTTATTTTTTGAGAGTGCATTTTTTAGATTATACAGTTATACTAGCTAGGGGGGGTTGTCGGGGTTTGGGGATGTCCCCACCAAAGCTGAGACCAAACCTACGCCCATGCTTTAACCTCACTAAAATGCAGCATAATATAAACAATCTTATATTGAGCATGGTCTGTTTTAATTATGCATTTGTTTCTATAAAACAGAATGCTTTTTTTTTTTTTTTTTTACCATAAATGCAATTAAGAGATCATTTAAAAGGCAAATAGTCAAAACATTAAGTATTTTGTGGCACTCACCCGTTATGTTTTCTATAATCTCCCTGTAACAGCTCCTCTCTGATCCCTTCACCAGACTCTCTTTTATTGGACCAAAGGCGGAGTAACACTTGTTCCAACACGAGCTTTGTTCCAGAGAAAACCACTTCTGGAATTTGGCGTGAAAAATTACCCAGAACTGATTAGGGCTTAGTTCTTTTCTATATTTGTTGATTCCTTCAGACAACATATTACAGCCAATTACCGTACTATAGCACAATTTATACAGCTGGTAACTCAAAGGTCTTTTGCGGAAATAAAAGACAATTTACAATATTTAGAACAAGAAACAAGATAAAATTAAAACATAAAAAAAAAAGAAGTGCAGATAAAAAACACTTTAAGTTTTAATGTAGGAGGAGCTACAGACATAACATTACATTACATAGAACACTCTTTCCAAAGGGAATAGTAATAAATCCAAAGTAAGTACAGAGTCAGAGACAGTAAAGTGACAAGCAGACATTGGATAATTGCCAGATAGTTTGCATAACTGCTGAGAGCGTGTACATTTACATTTATACTGGGGCATGTGTGAGCACAAATGTGCCCCAGGAGAAAAAAAAAAATCATCTCGGGTTACTTGACTGTAACCCTGTTCCCTTAAAAAGCGGGAACGAGATGCTGCGTAGCATTACGCTATGGGGAACATTCTTTGTGTGACCGGTTGTGAAGCACGTGTGTCAAACACGCCAAGAATTGGCTTATAATACCTCTGTTGGTGACGCAGCTCATCAGCGGCAGCTGTGTGATTGCACGCACCTGAACAGAGGGTATAATAACACATGACGCGGGAGCGTCTTCAGGTCAACTTTGTCTGAAGAGCGCCCGGACACACCCAGTGCGGCATTGCAGCGCAGCATCTCGTTCCCGCTTTTTAAGGGAACAGGGTTACAGTCAAGTAACCCGAGACGTTCCCTGTCAAAAGCTACACTCGATGCTGCGTAGCATTACGCTATGGGGAACGAGAATACCAACGCCGCCGCACTGTAAGTGTCTGGACCCCTCGGGTTGTGAAGTGTGCACAAACACAAAAGAGGTCTCAAACACAATTTTGGGATGATGACTCAAGGACATGCAAGCCCTGAGTAGCATGAACATCCAAGCTATAGAATCTGATGAATGTGTGCGGGGAGGACCAGCCTGTCGCATCACAAACTTGCTGCAGCGGGGCACCTTTTGCCAGAGCTGTTGAAGCGGCAACCCCTCTAGTAGAATGAGCCCTCACACCTATGGGCGAAGTTTGACCGCGCACGTCATAGGCCAAGGCAATGGCATCCTTCACCCAACGTGATATAGTTTGTCTGGTAGCTGCAACCCCCAGTTTGCAGCCCCCGTAGCATATAAACAGCTGTTCGGACTTACGCCACTGGCTAGTGCGGTGGACATAAGTCTGGAGGGCACGTACTGGACACAGTAAGTGAAGTCTCTCCTGCTCCGGTGTTGTAAATGGCGGAGGACAGAAGGCTTCAAGAATGACCGGATTTAAGGTCGAGAATGGAACTTTTGGAAGATAGTTAGGGTGAGGATGCAAAATGGTTTTGACCAGCCCAGGAGCAAAGTCTAGGCAGGAGGGCGAAACTGACAGAGCCTGCAAATCTCCAACCCTCTTGAGAGTGGTAATGGCCGCCAGAAGAACCATCTTTAGAGTCAGAAACTTGACAGACGCTGACTCCAGTGGTTCTAAAGGAGTGCTTACTAAGCCCTCCAGCACTATAGCTAGGTCCCAGGAAGGAACTCTAGCTCTAGTTTGGGGTCTCAACCCCGCAATCAGGGCGTGGCAAGCCGAAATGGCGGCCACGAAAACCCTGAGTGTGCTAGGATTAGTGCCCGAGGACAGTTTGTCCTGCAGAAACTCCAGCACTGAAACAATCTGGCAGTGGACTGGGTCTCTATGATGTGTAGCACACCAGGCATCAAAGACACGCCATCTGCAGGCATAGGTTCTCCTAGTAGAGGGAGACCTAGCGCTCAGAATAGTCTCTACAACAGGGGCTGGGAGCCCGACATCTCTTAAGTGGTCCCCTCAGGGGCCAGGCGTAAAGGTTCCAGAGCTCGGGCCGGGATGAAACACTGTCCCCTGTGCCTGAGAAAGGAGATCCCTCCTGGTCGGAATCGCCCATGGAGAGCCGTCGAGGAGAGATATTAGGTCTGAGAACCACACTCTGGTTGGCCAACGGGGCGCTACTAGTAAGAGGCGCTGACGGACCTTCGCCAGGACTCCCGGGAGCAGAGCCACCGGGAAATGCATAAAGCGCAGTCTGGGCCACACATGGGCCATTGCGTCCAGACCCAGGGGAGCTGGAGGAGTTAGAGAGAAGTAGAGGGGACATTGTGCTGTCTGCTGTAAAGGAAAGAGGTCCACCTCTGCTTCGTAAAATCTTTCCCAGATTTGGCTCACTACCTCGGGTGGAGTTTCCACTCCCCATGTGTCACAGCCTGTCTGGACAATAAATCTGCTCCCACATTCATGCGCCCGGGGATATAAATCGCCCTGAGGACAGGAACTTGTCCTGAGCCCAAAGCAGCACCTGCTGCGCTAGCTTGTTCAAGCGGCACGAACGCAGTCCGCCCTGACGATTTATGTAAGAGACCACCGCTGTGCTGTCTACTTGTACTAGGACATGGTAGCCCCTTAGCTGCTGGAGGAAGTATTTCAGGGCCAGAAATACAGCCTTCATCTCGAGGCAATTGATGTGCCATGCGAGAAGATGGCCTCTCCATATCCCTTGGGCTGGACGGCCATCTAAGACCGCGCCCCAGCCCGTGAGGATGCATCTGTCATTAGCATCATGCGACAACATGGACCTAGGGTGGGACCCAAAGTGAGAAACTGGGGTCTGAACCACATAGATAGGGTCTGAAGCCCTCGCGCGTAACCCTTATTTGCTTCAGGGGTTGGCCCTTGGATGAAACCCCCTGGCTCTGAGCCACAGCTGAAATGGTCTCATGTGCAGAAGGCCCAAAGGAATTACCGTGGATGCAGATGCCATGAGACCCAATATTCTTTGAAAGAAGTGCACAGTCACTTCCTGGCCTAGCCTGATAGCTTTCAGGGTAGTTAGAATGGACCCGACACGTGCAGGAGACAGATGTGCCTGCATCTCGGTTGAGTCCCAAACAACCCCTAGATATGTTGTCCTCTGAGCGGCCGAGAGAACGCTCTTCTCGGCGTTGAGTCTCAAGGCTAGAGAGTCGAGATGAGCTAGGACGACGTCCCGATGTCGAAGCACTAGCTCCTGAGACTGAGCTAATATCAGCCAGTCGTCTATGTAATTCAAAATGCGGATGCCCTGGAGTCGCAAAGGAGCCAAGGATATATTCATGCATTTTGTATATGTATGGGGTGACAAGGCCAGGCCGAGCGGAAGAACCCGATACTGGTACGCTCCGCTCGGCGAACCTCAGGAACTTTCTGTGCTGTAGCAGGATTTCTATGTGAAAATACGTGTCCTTTAGATCGATGGTGACAAATCAGTCGCTTAATCGGATCTGGGACACAATCATTTTTATTGTGAGCATTTTGAATTTTAATGCTTTGAGGTATCGTTTAACCCGCGAAGGTCTAAAATCGGGCGCAGCCCCATCTTTTCGAACTAGAAAATACCGGCTGTAAAACCCGGATTGTCTGTCTGGTGGGGAACACGTTCTATGGCCCCTTTGTCCAGTAGAACCTGCAGTTCCTGTGTCAATACATGGGCTCGTTCGGTTTCACGGAAGTGGAGACCACGCCGTTGAAACGCCGGAGGACGATTGGCGAACTGAAGTCTGTAGCCTTTGGCCACAGTCCTTATTACCCACGGGAGATATTTGGCAGGAACATCCATGCTGCCAGTTTCTCCGAAAGGGCAGTAGTTTTGCACGTCGGTTTTGGGGATGTAAGACACCCGCCGTCCTGAACCAAGGCAGGAGACGGCCGGACACTTACAATTGCGCTGGAGACTGCTGCTCCCGAAGCGCCAGTGGCGGCGGAGAAAAAACAACAGACTCCTGAGGGTGTCGACATGGAGTCTTTAGACTCTCGGATTTTGTTGCGCCCCACCCGGTGGGAGCACGCCCGCGCCATGGGCGCGCCAATTTCAGGGCCTCTGCTTCTTGGCGGAGATAATATTCCGCAGGTCCGTTCTCTTTTGAGCAGCGCGAGAATCCGCTCCCAGTCCTTACGAGGGGGCACGATTCGCCTCACTCTCCTTCTGGGCAGCCCGCTTTTCTCTGGAAGGGGCTGGACCTGGCGAGACAGGGTGGCCAACGGTCCCGGCTGCTGAGCACGGCGAGGAAGGAACCTCACAAACGCCTCCTCGTGGCGTTTAGCCTCGCGGAACTTAGTGGCGGAGTCCACGCGTTGCCAAAAGACCGGAAGGCGAGATGGGTGCATCCAGGAGGAAGGCGCGGTCCTTCTCTTTGATGCCCGTGAGGTTAAGCCACAGATGTCTTTCCGTCGCAACCAAAGCCTGGTATGCCTGCAAAACCGCCATGGTGTGCAGTGCTGCACCAGCCTGACCCGCCACCTGGAAAGCCTTCCCCACCAGTGATGACGTGAACCGGCATGGCTTGTTGGGGAGTGTAGGCTTTCTTAGGGAGGACGATGTCCCAGGGGAGAGATAGCCCGCAAGCGTCTCTTCCACCTGGGGCATCGACCCATAGCCTCGCACCTGTGCGCCCACGATAGTCGAATAAATCGACGTCGAAGGCACAAAAACACGGGACGAATAGGGCTTATTCCATGAGCGTGCCAGCTCCTCATGGAGGTCCCGAAGAAGGGAGAGACCACCGCTGTGATCCCTCCCCCTGGCCACCTGACAGAAACCTGTCATCCAGTTCAGAGTATTAAATACTCTAAACTGAATACTGAGTGGCCTCAGGAGCAGGGCAACCCAAAATAATTTAGGGGTGCCCTGCTCCCGAGGCCACCCAACACCCAGCCTCGCCACTGCTTTTGTAACCACCTGAGCAACTCCTCAAACGCGCGTCAGAGCGGGAAGAGCGCCGAGGCTGCGGCGCCCAGAAGCCAGGGATGAGGCTTCATCGGCGTGCTCATGGGAGCGCCGGGCGCGCCGCCCGAGCACAGAGCCGGTGTCTGCCTCATCTGTTGAGAGCGCGAGGGACATAGGATCTGATCCCTGCGCCTCAGCCAGATCAACACGCGAACCACGACCGAGTGGGAGGCGGCTCGCTCCTCTGCAAAGAAAGCGAGCCGGGTACGTAGGATCTTAGCAGGCAAAAGATCACAGTGCTCACACTCCCCAGAAAGTCCGATGGCCATGTGTTCTTCCCCCATACACTCAAAACAAAATTCATGCTGATCATCGTCAGCAATGTGCCTCTGGCACGGAGGAACACATTTCTTACTGAACCCAGCCATGATACTTCTGTATTTATTATTTTTTATATTTTCGTACTGGCACAGAGAGTAGGTTTGCTCACACTTCACACAATGCGATCTGAAGACAAAGAAACCTGAAGGCCTCGCGTCATGTGTTATTATACCCTCTGTTCAGGTGCGCGCAATCACACAGCTGCCGCTGATGAGCTGCGTCACCAACAGAGGTATTATAAGCCAATTCTTGGCGTGTTTGACACACGTGCTTCACAACCGGTCACACAAAGAATGTTCCCCATAGCGTAATGCTACGCAGCATCGAGAGTAGCTTTTGACAGGGAACACTTTGTCTCAGGTTATATTAGAAACAAAACAATTCATAAAGGGGTCTTCAACAGGTGGACCTAATCCGGACCGCAAGAGGCTTTCATCCAGACAAGATATTTTCAAGTGTTTTCAATATTTATTTCTGTATTATTTTCAATAACTACAAGTGCATTATGTAAAATATATATTTCTGCTCTGATAATCACAGAATAAATCCAGAGCTGAACCAGGACTGAGCAATTATCATGTCAGGATTAAAAAAAATCGAGCTCAGAGGGATGTGAGGACATCTAATCTAGGTGTTTATTGATGTAACAAACAGACAGTTCGTTACAGACGTGTAGTGGGGCACAGCGCACTTTAAGAAATACACTTTGTACTTTTTATAGCACACAAGCACTTTAAACAAATGCAAATTTGCACTTAAAGAATGACATCGCAAATGATTGGTTTTAAGAAATAATTTATTGATTGTTTTATAGTTTCACCTGTGGATCTGCGCTTCGGAGGATGGCTGCCAGTCTGTGGAGAGAAAGAACAATTAGAACTGATTGAGAATTGTGCAATAGAAATGTGTAATTGTGTGTTCGGTGTTAAGTGTTTGGTGTGGAGTGTGTTTTAAAGGTGTTTGGTGCCGTGTGTTAGAGTTTACTCACCACTCTGTTCCTTGTGTCCAGGTGTCTGGCTTAAAGAGTCCCCGGGGGAACAAGCAACACTAAAAATTTTCCGGGCCAGACCAAGGCAGGGGAATGGAGAGGGGAGAAACTAAACTGTGTTTTATGGTTTATGGGTTTTAAAAAAGTCTAGGTGTTTGGTTATAGGGTTTGTGAATTGTGTTGGGTTTTAAATATGGTTTATAGTTTGGTTTATTGGTTTGGAGGTTATTAACATGGTTTTAGAAAAGCGTATGTTAATGTATGTACCTGTGGGGTTTGGTTTGGTTTCTGCCCAGGTAGTTGGGAGGTATTTAAGGCGCCTCAACTTATCATTCAGGAACCTGCTGCTGGAGAGGACTGAACTCCTCCTGCCGCCATTGCACCTTTGCACTTTTTGCACCTAGCACTTTGTATATACTTATTGAAAAAGAAGGAAAATAAAATAAAAACAGTGGAATATGTCAACTCCTTGAGTCCAGCGTATCATTGCTTGTGGTATCCCACTGACATCCAGCCGCTAACCAGGCCCCGGCGTAACATTGGGTGCCGGAAGTGGGCCGAAGAAGAGCGGCTTAACAATTGACAACAGCCTGGAATCCTGCATAATATGCCTTTTATACTCCATATCTTTAAACACATTTATTTTTTTGGGTGCAGTGGCTCAATTAAATACTGTACCTACATTGAGAACCGTTTAGAACACTTTTGCACTGTGTAAACCCAAAAAACATCACAAATGCACTTTTTTACTGAACATTTTGACTTGTTTTCTCAAAGTTTCACATTTAAAATTTCACAGCGAACTGTTTTAGACAAACCAATGAGGAGTCAAACGAGATGCTGCGATGGACGAGGTATGTGTGATTTCTATTGTATTTCACGGGCAGATAGGTCATAACTGAAGCATGATGATCTGCAGGTTTGTTGGAGCTACAGCCGTGACAAAACACACAGGAAGGAGAAAAACAAACAGATACAGGTACTCAAGAGTTTAGACTGGAGGCATCAAAATAGCTTTGTTTGCGTTTATCTGTGTTAGAAAGTAAATATTTCAAAAGTTAAACCCTTGCCATAAAACATTTATTTATTTCGGTAGGATTGATATAATATACAATAATTCACTTAATATTTAGTCACCCGCGACCCCTAATGGGACAAAGCGGTAGAAAATGAATGAATGAATGAATGAATGAATGAACTATATCTGTAGAGTTGTTGTAGGACACATTGTTACTGTGAATTAACTGGCCCAATAAACTAAAGCATGTAAAGATTGAACAAAAGTGATCCCAGGATGGACCCCTGTGGGACCCCACAGGTCAAGGCCTTTGTGTCTGAGACGCAGTTTTCAATTTCAACAAAGTACTTCCTGTCTTCAAGATAAGACCTGAACTATTTGAGGGAAGCACCAGATATGCCCACCCAGTCCTCTAACCTTTGTAACAGGATCACGTGATCAACTGTGCAAAACGCTCAGATCCAGCAGGACTAAGACTGACACTCTACCTGCGTCAGTGTTCAGACGAATATCATCTGCCACCTTGATAAGAGCCGTGATGGGGCCTCAAACCTTAAAAGCAATAAAACAGTTGATTATCAGAAGAAAGTTTTTAAGTTGTTTGTATACAACTTAAGTAAGTTTTGATATTGGCCCATAGTTGTTTTGTTCTGTGGCATAAAGACTGCTCTTCTTAGGTAGAGGCTTAATGACAGCAGTTTTCAAGGCCTGAGGAAATGCTCCAGACTGTAGTGGGCTGTTAACAAAGTGAGTGAACTGTGGTAAGAAGCTGCTGAGCACAGATGTTAGAAATCTAGTGGGTAACTCGTGGAGGCAGCGTGGAAGATCTCAGATTGGAGATAGTCTCTTGAACTGTTTTGTCAGTGACAGGTGTGTGGTTGGCTGTTCAGTTGTCATCTGTGTCGTGGAGATTATTGCTAGTTTAATACTCTGCACCTTATCATTTAAGAACAGAGCAAACTCATTGCACTTAGATGTGGACATTTCTTCTGAAAACAATGGAGCAGAAAATCTAAAATCTATAAAATGTTGGCCACCAAACAAACAACAAGGCCAGAGAGTTAAATGACAAATTATTGCATCAATGGGTAATGTGCTATATTTATTGGTCACACATTTGTTTTTACAGAAAATTTAGAGTCAGAACTGAGCAGCTCAGTAACAGCTGAAGAATGTTACTCACTATATTGTTTATCAGCTCAGTTGGGCACTGCTTTTGAAAAGAATAGGCCTTTTTAACCTGAGCAGATGAGTCAGCTCAGTTTCCTAAATCACCTCAAATCTCAGGATCATTCAGAAATACTTAGGGATTCTAAATTAAACCATAGGTACTCTCAAACTGAATCTTTAAAAGAAAAGGTCAAAGCAAAGGTAACTGGATATAATTTTAAAGGTGAAGACGTTGTTGAGATGTTTCATTCTTTGTCATAGGAACTTTGTCAATTCTGACTTCAACTGATATGAGAGTTTTAGGATGAACCTTTACTGACAGAAATCTTTGAAAGATCATTAGGCCCACATCCTTAGTCTATTTTAAATGGGGGGCGGCAATTTGTAATCTCTCCCAGGGCGCCAAAACAAAACACCAACACTGATAAATAAATCAAATATGTACAAAGACTTCAGTGTCTTAGATTTTTAAAGATAGTCTTCAAGGCGCTGCGGAACATGGAGCTGGAGAAAATGTATATGACTGGGTCCAGAGCACTGTTGAGGTACGTTATTCCAATTCCCACTATGAAACTCAGACCCATGCGATTGAAGGATGTACAGTCTTCGGGTTTGTTCTTTTTTATGACCAGTGCTCCCAATCCTGTGACGACTGCCGGCAGGAAGCAGATGGTAAACACCAAACTGATCACCACCACAGATCTAATCGCCTTCTTGAACTTTTTCTGTTTGATGATTTGCTCTTGTCTTTTTAAATAACAGATGATCCGAGCCGAACAAAAGAGTAGAATTATCCACGGGATAATGAACTCAGTGATGTAGATGGTGGTATGCAAGACAAATGGCCAATTGTCGCTATCGTTGAAACTTCCACACAAGGACAGGTTTCCCTTTGGATGCATGAGTTTTGTGGTCAACAGTGGGATTTGTAGGACAATAACAACGGCCCAGATTAATCCTGCGAGCCAGGTGGACTGTCGTGTGGACATCAAACTCACACAATGCAAAGGATGGAGCACTTTAAAGTAACGGTTCAAAGCCACAGTGGTCATGAAGCTCATACTCGCTGATCTGTTCACCGCCAGCATGTAGAGGTTGAGTCGACAGAAGATCTTGCTGTAAACCCAGTCTTCGTTTCGGCGGTAGGTCTCGAGGCGAAAAGGGACACTGACCAGAAGCAGGAAGTCGGCCAGCATCAGGTTAAAAAGGAAAATGGTGTAAGGTTTCCAACTTTTCATCCTGAAACAGAAAACCCATAAGGCCAAGAGGTTGCCGAGTAAACCAAGAACGACCTCCACGATCATGAAGACGACGAGGAAGAGGAAAGCGGTTCTGGTTTCTGCAGGTGACTGGCAGGTGCTGGAGTTGTTTGACATTTTGATGAGTTTTTTATAAGAAATGGCCTCTTGAATTCACAGAAAAGTTCAACCACTGCAAGAGAAACGGGTAAAAAAGAAAAAATTAATGTGACATTTTTGATAAGTTTAGGGTTAAATAGCTGCATATTTAAACAGACGTTGTTATAGAGTGCTGAGTGTTGAGCGAGTGTATTTATTTATTTATAACACTAAACACTTTCTCCTCCTTACATTGTCAAAACAGCCTTGTTACTTTCACAACCTCCGCGGATGACGTCATGACGTAAAAGACGTAACTAACGCAATCAGGAGGAAAGTTAAGCGTTTAACTAAAATAAGAGAAGGCGTCTGTCCAGCGTGGGGTTTTCAGAAGAGATATGTATGAAGAAAGAAAGACATTAGCCATCCATGGCTAATGCCAGATTGAGAGATCTGTTCGAGGTTGTTGGTTCCAAGAATGATTCCTGGCATAGCTTATTTTTTATTTTCTATAAGTCAGTTTACAACGTGAGCAATGCTATGGGAGTATAGTTCCGAACCGCTGTAGTGTTGAAGTAGTAGTTAATCATCTATCAACTTCCCACGAAGACAACATTAACAGGGAATCTCCAAGGTCTTATGAGTAAAAAAAAGCGTCTGACCAAGGCCTTATGATGCTGTGTGAGGGACAGAGAAGGGCGGAGGGAGAACGGTGATAATAAAGAATTGACAAGTTTGACTGCATTTTACTCAGACAACTTTCAAAAATATGCATATATGCATTTAAAATTTTATATATGTTCACCATAAAATAATTATTGGTAGCAGAATATTTATTTAGAGGCCTACAAGTCACGTGATCCTGGTGCTGCGCCAGAACGCAGCAAAAATCTAAGATAATTTGTGTTAAAACTCTGAGGGGAGCAGTGAGTGTGTCTCAGGAGCAGTGTGAGTGTGTCTCAGGAGAGGTGTGAGTGTGTCTCAGGACCAGTGTGAGTGTGTCTCAGGACCAGTGTGAGTGTGCCTCAGGAGCAGTGTGAGTGTGTCTCAGGAGCAGTGTGAGTGTGTCTCAGGAGCACTGTGAGTGTGTCTCAGGAGCAGTGTGAGTGTGTCTCAGGAGCACTGTGAGTGTGTCTCAGGACCAGTGTAAGTGTGTCTCAGGACCAGTGTGAGTGTGTCTCAGGACCAGTGTGAGTGTGCCTCAGGAGCAGTGTGAGTGTTTCTCAGGAGCACTGTGAGTGTGTCTCAGGACCAGTGTAAGTGTGTCTCAGGACCAGTGTGAGTGTGTCTCAGGACCAGTGTGAGTGTGTCTCAGGACCAGTGTGAGTGTGTCTCAGGAGCAGTGTGAGTGTGTCTCAGGACCAGTGTGAGTGTGTCTCAGGACCAGTGTGAGTGTGTCTCAGGACCAGTGTGAGTGTGCCTCAGGAGCAGTGTGAGTGTTTCTCAGGAGCACTGTGAGTGTGTCTCAGGACCAGTGTAAGTGTGTCTCAGGACCAGTGTGAGTGTGTCTCAGGACCAGTGTGAGTGTGTCTCAGGAGCAGTGTGAGTGTGCCTCAGGACCAGTGTGAGTGTGTCTTAGGGAAATTATATATTTCTTATTTCCTATATGCTCTTAGTCCTGTTTAGGTCATGTCAGTCTTGCTCATGTCATGTCCTTCATGCTAACCCAAACATACTGTAGACAGACATAACTTGGACTACATTCTGCACCTGGGAACTTGTTATGGGGGGGTGGACAATATACGCCCCCACCACTATATGTACAACATGATATAAAATTTCATGTATTGTTTACTTTTACAAGCAAACATTACCTGTTATCATTGTTACATGTGTGTGATTTGTTTCATTCTTGCAAGAATTAAACCTGACTATTCATTCTAAATTGTACTGCTGCTTCTATTGTCTCTCTCTTATTGCCCTGAACTAAAAAATATTTTAACATTTACCCGCTTTTATTCTTTCCGTTGGAGAGTGAACCTGAAGTGCACAGGGAAATGCACAAAGAAAGCATTTCCTATAAGTCCCAAAGCTACGCTGTTAAAAACAGAACGGGCCAGACCTTCCACTTTTTGATGAAATCAGGTCAGAGAGGAGAGACAGACCCCAGCCTGACTGCAGAAAGGGACCACTGGCTTTCAATTCAGGTAAAACAGCTGTTAAATTATTATTTTTGTTTTAAAATACAAACCCAATTCCAAAAAAGGTGTGACACTGTACAAATTGTGAAAAAAAGAAAAAGAATGCAATGACGTGGAAGTTTCAAATTTCAATATTTTATTCAGAATACAACATAGATGACATATCAAATGTTTAAACTGAGACATTTTGAAATGTCATGTCAAATATTTGCTTATTTTGGATTTTATGAGAGCTAGATATTCCCAAAAAGTTGGGACAGGTAGCAATAAGAGGCCGGAAAAGTTAAATGGAACATACATACATTCATACATATAAGGAACAGCAGGAGGACCAATTTGCAACTTATTAGGTCAATTGGCAACATGCTTGGTATAAAAAGAGCCTCTGAGAGTGGCAGTGTCTGTCAGAATTCAAGATGAGCATTCCCCCAAAGTTGCAGCAAAAATAGTGGAGCAATATCAGAAGGAGTTTCTCAGAGTAAAATTGCAAAGAAGTTATCATCATCTACAGTGCATAATATCATCCAAAGATTCAGAGAATCTGGAACAATCTCCGTGCGTAAGGGTCAAGGAAGGAAAACCATACACAATCCACTGCACACTGGCAACTGCCGTTCGCCTCTATAGGTCAAAAAATAATCCATATCTAAACATGATCTAGAAGCACAGGTGTTTTCTCTGGAGCCAAGGCTCATTTAAAATGGACTGTGGCAAGTGGAAAACTGTTTTGTGGTTAAACAAATCAAAATTTGAAGTCCTTTTATGAAAACTGTGACGTCATGTCATCCGGACTAAAGAGGACAAGGACAACCCAAGTTGTTATGAGCGCTCAGTTCAGAAGCCTGCATCTCTGATGGGATGGGATTGCATGAGAGCGTGTGGCATAGGCGGCTTACACATCTGGAAAGGCACCATCAATGCTGTAAGATACGTAAATCCAAGTTTTTGAACAACATACAGTATGCATCCATCTCTTTCAGGGAAGACTTTGCATTTTACATTTATTAATTTAGCTGACGCTTTTATCCAAATTACCAAATTACCAGTGTTACAGCCACTGGAGGCAAGGTGGGTTAAGTGTCTTGCCCAAGGACACAACGACAGTATGAACTGTGGGGAGAGCGGGAATCGAACCATCTACCTTCCGGTTGAAAGGCAACCGCTCTACCCACTGAGCTATTGCCGCCCCCATTTTCCAACATGACAATGCCAGACCACATACTGCATCAAGTACAACATCATGGCTGCGTAGAAGAAGGATCCGGTTCTGAAATGGCCAGATCTTTCACCCATAGAAAACATTTGGTGCATCATAAAGAGGAAGATGCAACAAAGAAGTCCTAAGACAGTTGAGCAACTAGAAGCTTGTATTAGACAAGAATGGGACAATATTCCTAAACTTGAGCAACTTGTCTCCTCAGTCCCAGACGTTTGCAGACTGTTATAAAAAGAAGAGGGAATGCCACACACTGGTAAACATAGCCTTGTCCCAACTTTTTTGAGAAGTGTTGATGCCATGAAATTTAAAATCAATTTATTTTTCCCTCAAAATTATATTTTTTTCAGTTTAAACATTTGATATGTCATCCAATTTGTATTCTGAATAAAATACTGAAACTGAATTGAAACTTCCACATCATTGCATTCTGTTTTTATTCACAATTTGTACAGTGTTCCAACGTTTTTGAAATCGGGTTTGTACTTACAGAAGTACTGTTTAGTCAAAAACTGCTTAAAATTTTCATTGGGTTACACGTTATCTACATATATTGATGTGTTTCTATGTATCTTAATACCAGGAGTTTTAGAAACTTGCAGTGAGACTAAAATGTAAGATACTATCTGAGGGAAGAGGATAAATTAGTATGTGTTTTAGATAAGATCTGTTTCCATCGACGAGTTGAGACTAAAACAGGAAATTGAGTTACAGATCGGTGTTAGAGATTGTTGTCTTGCTAAAACCAAGCTGATAGATGGAACCTATGTCTTGTGACTGCTGTGAGTATAGCCTTGGTGATATGGCACGTTGATAACGTGACTCACGAGGACTTCCCGGGATATTGCAAAATTAGAATTCTTGAAACAGCTGGTCTGGGCAGTAAAGTATTTACTTACAAACTTCCTAATACTCAACATTCAAAAGTCTGATAAGGCTAAAAATATTAAATGCTACGTGAGACCCAAAGGTAAATTGAAATAACAAGAACAATATTAAGTGGCACAGTGGCAGAGTGGTTAGTGCTCCTGCCTCACAGCAAGAAGGTCCTGGGTTCGACCCCATCCAGGGCAGGGCCTTTCTGTGTGGAGTTTGCATGTTCTCCCTGTGTCTGCGTAGGTTTCCTCCGGTACTCGGTTTCCCCTACCACCAAAACATGTACAATAGTCCCCCCCAAACACACATGGGGCCAGGACTCCCCTGCAAAAGAGATTTGTAATCTCAGTGGGACTTTCCTGGTTAAATGAAGGTTAAATAAAAAATAAATAAATAAATAAAAATAAGAACTGCACAAACAACATAAAGTGAGATTGAATGAGTCCAAAGTCGGTGAGGCTTTACTGGCAAATCCTGGGCAGACTCTGAAGAAAAAGTGAAGGATATTTTTAGGCAAAAACTACAACTACAAAGAGATTTGGAGATGGAGCGTGCACACCAAATAGGAAAACCTGAAGCTGCTAGAAATAGACCAAGATCCATTGTTGTTAAATCTCTGAACTCCAAGGACAAAGCTGTTGTTATGCAAAGAGCAAAGAACCTCAAGGGCACAAAAATTTTCATTAATGACGATTACACTGATGCTGTGCGTTTAAAAAGAAAGGAATTGATGTCAAAGTTGAAAGAAGCACGTGACAAAGGAGACATTGCCTTCCTCAGATACGATAAACTCATCATCCATTCTCGCACTAGCACCCCTGACTAATCTCTGTGCAACTCTGAAGGTATGACAGCACATAAAATTCATGTACTCATTACCAAGAAAAGGTTTAAGACTAGCACATATTAATATAAACAGTCTCAGGAATAAAATCAATGAAGTTGCTGAACTGTTAAATGAGTATAAAATACACATTCTTGCTATCTCAGAGACTCACTTGGACTCTTCCTTTGATGACACAGAACTGTTTATTGAAGGTTACAACATATACAGAAATGACAGAAATGGTTTTGGTGGTGGAGTAGCTTTTTATATTCAGAATCATTTGCCAGTAAAAATAAGAACTGATTTAATGAGTTTTAACATCGAAATATATTGGTTGCAAATGCATCTACCTCACCGAAAGTCGATACTTCTGTGTTGCTGTTACCGGTCACCAAGTGCCAATTGTGTATATCTTGATACTATCTGTAAAATGTTGGATATAAATACTAATGTAAGTCAGGAAATATATTTCATGGGTGACTTAAACATTGACTGGTTTTCTAAAGATTGTTCCTTGAAAAAAAAAACTGTTAACTACTGCAAATGCATGTGGACTTACTCAACTTATAAATAAGCCTACAAGAACATGTTTTAGGAGCGACGGCTCCAGAACATTTACCTGTATAGATCATATTTTCACAAACCGACCTGAACTGTGTAAAAAGGTATTGTCTTTTCCCATTGGTAGCAGTGATCATAATCTGATCATTTCTGTGTTAACAACCAAGCTGAGTGGATCTGGAACTGTAGTCTTATTTAAAAGATTTTATAAATTGTTTAAAAATGACAAGTTTATTGAAGATGTTCAAGCTATATGCTGGTCTGATGTGTTGGCAGCTAGTAATCCAGAAATTGCTCTCTTTAAATTTAACAATCTATTCTTGTCATTGATTGAGAAACATGCGCCTTTAAAGAAGTTTACTGTCAGGAACAGAGTATGTGAGCGGTGCGGAGCGAGGAGCGCAGTTGTGTGACTTTGCCAGGTGCGAGGAGCGGATTTTTTAAATGTTGGAGCGTTGTGATTTTTCTTTATTATCATTTCTCTACTATCGCTCAATTACCAATCACGACTCTTAGTACTGCGTATTCGTTTTACACTACATGCATCTTCTGATCAGACACTGGTGTTATTAAAAAAAAAAAAATAAATAAAAAATACCCTGGAGCGAAAACGGAGCGAGACGTATAAGGACGGAGTGGGGGAGGGAGCGAGGAGCGGAAAATTGTACACCCAGAGCGGAGCTTGAGCGGAGTGATTATGAAATACTTTGAGCGTGGAGCGCAAATTCTTCCCGCTCAGCTCCGCTCACATACTCTGGTCAGGAATAACGTCACACCTTGGTTGGATGATGAACTGAAAAATTCTATGAAAATAAGAGGTCAAATGAAAAGAACAGCAGTTACTACAGGAAATAAATGTGATTGGGACCTATATCGTAAAATGAGAAATTCTGTTACTACACTTAATAAAAAGAAGAAGAAAATCTATTTTGATAATCAGGTTAAAAATATAGGTAATGATAGTAGGAAGTTATGGAATGTTTAAATCAATTGACTGGTAAAAAAATAAAAAAATAATTCCATCTTTTTTGGAAACAGGTGATAAATTTATAACTAAGTCAATAGATATTGCAAATTATCTTAATGATTATTTTATAAGAAAATTAGATAAGCTAAGAGAAAATATGCCTAATCTAAGTACCGTATTTTTCGGACCATAAGACGCACCCGACCATAAGACGCACCTGGTTTTTAGAGGAGAAAAATAGGAAAAAAAATATTCTGAACCAAATAGTGTAATAAAATATTTAATAAAGTATAACAGAATAATATTTGAATTATATGACTGGAGTGAAGGGCATGCGCACTGCTGTGTACTGTAACACCGCCTACTACATGCTATCCTCCAATAGCATACGGCGGTGACACAGTACAGCAGCATCGCGCCTTCGTCGGCTTCCATAAGGAAGGTCCCGGGGACCGCTGCGCTCTGCAACTCGGACCATAAGGCGAGTTGCAGAGCGGCAGCAGTCCTCCCTCACCGCTGCCGCTCTGCAACTCGTCTTATGTTGCAGACGAGTTGCAACATAAGATCCGCATGGTCCGCAGAAAAAGTGCCTGCGGACCACTATTTGGTGAAGAAAAAGTGCGTCTTATGGTCCGAAAAATACGGTAATGATATATCTCACCTATTAATAAGAAATGAACTGATGAAAAATAAAAACTTAAGGTTTAAATTAGAAAGTGTAAATATAGATCAAGTAAAGAATCTTTTAAAAGCCTGTAAAAACAAACCACCAGGTGTTGACGGTTTTGACAGCAGGCTTCTTAAACTAGCTGCTGACTCTATTGCCCCAGTTCTAACCCACATCATTAACCTCAGTTTTATCTGTTGTACCTGCCCACATGCATGGAAGCAGGCTAAAATAGTTCCTCTGCCCAAAGATAAGAAATTGCCTTTCTCTGGTCCCAATAGTCGCCAGATAAGTACATTACCTGTATTATCTAAAATAATGGAATCTATAGTATATGATCAAATTAACAACTATTTTTATACAAATGATTTATTAACAGATTTTCAGCTTGCATACAGAAAAAGTCACTCCACTGCCACTGCACTCATGTCTGACGATTGGCTTAGAGAGACTGAAAAGAGAAATATTATTGGTGCTGTGTTTTTAGATTTTTCTGCTGGCTTTGACATTTTAGATCATGAACTGTTATTAACAAAATTATCTTGTTATGGTTTTGAGCAGTCATGTGTAGGTATATATATATATATATATATATATATAGGCGTATGTGTATGAATGTGTTTTTATATGTGTGTATATTTCATGCCCGTATGAGGGTACATACTGTATGTACTTTGATATGTGTATATGTATGTGTATGTGTATGTGTATTTATCTTTTCCATTTATTTGTTGTATTTTTAATGATTTATTTTTTCTTTTTGTTTATGTTTATATTTTTCAGGACCCCAGGAAGAATAGCTGTAGCATGGCTGTAGCTAATGGAGATCCTTTCAATAAAAACAAAAACAAAACTGCTATAGTTAATAACTAAAAATAGAAAAGGAGGAATGCAGAGGCAAAAAGAGAACAAAGATAGAGATAACAGAGAAGCAGAGATAAGAAAAATTACATATGTACTTCATCCAAATGTCTCCCATGGAACCTCCTAAATGGTCCTCGCTTAAGGGCGCCGCCATACGGCAAAAAACAGCGATATATCGCCGATTTTTCATTATTACGTCCGTTTATGCTATCTGAAAACTATTGTTTTACTATGGAGTAAAAGTCGAAAAGCCGGATGTGGCCATTTTATTGCCCTTCGTAATGACAATATCGGTGAATAGGTGACCAATGAGCGGATAACATCCATGTTTTTACAATCTGTGACTTCATAACACTAGAACACTAATCAAATGTATCCTTTTATAAATGTTTCCTGGGAGCCTCTAGGTCTCGGCCTCCCTCCGCTCTGCCTCCGGACAACAGAGGACAGTGCTCTCAAACCTTCCACTCTGCCCTGCATCACCCTCCGCCTGCTCCCCTTCCCACCTGCCCACATACAGCAGCAACACAGAAGACAAAACAATTTGTATAGACATAAATGTAAACAGAGCGGGTAATAGCCCGTATGCTAATAAGTTTAAAAAAAATGTGTTTCTTAATAGTGTGAAGCCTGAAATTAATATGAATCTAATGTATTTCTTTCAGGTAAAATGTACAATTGCCATGGAAACTGGAGCGAGGGCGGAGGTGGACGTGGCAGAAATGACAACACGTGATTGAGACGTAGCACGAGAGGGCACTGGGCCAGAGAGAGCAGAAGGAGGAGAGGGAGAGAGCAGGGAAAGAAGGAGGCCGAAGCTGGGGGTCCTGACGACAGGAGGACCACTCGTGACTGACCGTGGTTATGATAATTTAAACCAAACACTATTAAAATAATGAGGCCTGGTTAACATAATGCTATTATAACAATGGTTTAATACAGTTGAAGATGAGTTTAAACTAAATAATAAACTAAATAAAAGTGACATAACCTTTATGGAGAAGCACTATTTAGTCTGACCTTTCAGAATAAAAGTAGATTTCCAGCAGCGGTCCAGCAGATCAGTTTCTGTGGAAACAGGTTATGCATCTGCTGGCCCATTTTTTGGCCACAAACAAGCTGAAAATAATTCTGTTAGTAAATAAATTAAGTAGCATTTATTATTTGATAAAAAAAAATGACTGCAAAACATGAGATACAGTAAATGTTTGAAGGCTCTTTATTTAAAACTAAATCAAGTATATGAAAATATGTATGGGTGTCAGTAGTATGGCTGTGAAAGTGAGTGTGTGTATGTGTGGATATGGAATGTTGTGCAGTGTTGAATGTGTTAAACAAAACAAAGAGTCCGGTGCAGGCAGTGGGCGGACAAGAGCGAGAACTAGAGAGCTGGCAGAAGCAGAAGCTTTATAGGTGGCACAGAAATAAAAATGCATAATAATCAGTGTTAATATTAATCAATAAATATCCTTGACTTTACTATTTCTAATACCAGAAGAAACAGTGGGACTAAAAATATATTGTTTTGAGGATGTTTTTATCAGGTTTAGTGTGTTAACATTTGAAGGGCAGCAGTAGGTCAGTCGGGTGGGCAGTTCGATCAAACATCCCAAAACATCATAACATCCCGCTCTCCCCCACATACTGTCGTTGTGTCCTTGGGCAAGACACTTAACCTACATTGTCTCCAGTGAGTGTTCTGTAACACCGGTAATAGCTTGGTGGGAAAGCGCTATATAAAAATAAAGATTATTATATAATTATTATAAGGGTTAAAAAATAAAAATGTTTATATTATAGACAAGAACTGATAATAGTTAAAAACTTTATGCAGTAAAAGTAGGAAAAGAACATCACTGACTGAGAGGGTTGTGTGTTAAACAACAAATAAATGGATCAGTGGACCATGTGCTGTATTTATTGGTCACACATTTATTTTTGCTGAGCTTCAAGTTGACCTGAATGACCTAGAATCTTCACAGACACAAACCTTTAAAACATCATTAACCTCACATCCTCTGTCTATTTCAAATGACGGGCGCCAATTTGTAAATATAGTCTAGGACACCTAAACAAACAACCGGCAAAAATAAAGACAAAAGTCTTTAGAGTCTCAGATTTTTAAAGACACTCTTCAAGGCGCTGCGGAAGATGGAGCTGGAAAATGATTTATGACGGGGTCCAGAGCACTGTTGAGGTACGTTATTCCAATTCCCACCATGAAACTCAGAACCAGGCGTTTGTAGGATGTGCAGTCTTTGGTTCTGTCTTTTTAAATAAAAGATGATCCGAGCAGACCAGAAGAGTAAAATTATCCACGGGAGGATGAACTCAGTGACGTAGTCAATGAAATGCAACACTGTCTGAGACACATGACTGATAATAAAATCTAACACGTCAATAAAGGCATCTCAAAACTATTCAACACAAAAAGTAAAGAGAACTATTATGGGCCAAATTGTTTCATTGCAGCTAAACTCACATTTCCTGAGGCACACTGTCGGCAGAAAAGATCTCCAATCTATTAGATGCAGACAGTGTCAGTGACTGCAATGATGTGTTCAGGCGCAAAGAGAAAGTGGGATATCTGAAAAAGTTGTGAACACTCAACTCAAAATGTATTTCTTTTGGCCTGCAAGTTGTTAGCTGAATAGGTGTCACATTGGTGTTCAAAAATAGCAATATATTGCCAGTGACTAAATCATTTTTAGCACAGTTAGGTCAAATTGCATAATTTCCCAAAACACAACTGACTCTCAACGCACACTTGGAATAAGTTGCCTTTTTCTATGAAAAAAATCAGAAAATAATACATGTTTTAAAAATCACCTTAAGAAAAGGTTCAGTAAGCGAGAGTCCTTTTACTCATGTAAACTCTATTTTATTGTTCTGATGCATGTTAGTGCTAAATTGATTTTGTATTAGTCTATTTGTATTTTTTATTTGTAAAATTACTGTTTTTATGTATCTGTATTGTTACATTTTTATATGCGTAGGGGATCCATTTAAACAATTAAAGAATTAAACCTGTACACTTATTGTACTGGAACACTAGGTGTATGAGCAGATTTTAGGTTTAGTCTCAGTGTGTGTCTCCCAGATTGCCCTCTGAAGGGGTCCCCAGGATCCATCCAAACTTACCTTCTGAAGAGTTGTGCTGGTTGATGTAGAATTCTGCTGGTGTCTGAAGAATTATCACTTCTACAGTTTATACACTTTAAGATAAATGGTTCTCTCACGGAGGCTTTTCAGTGGCTTGAAACAAGGAAGCCACAAAGCCCCAGACGCAGCTGGGTGCACATATTGCCCAAAAGGAGCTCATCGACTTAAAATTGCGCCCCCTTCTCTGTTCTCTTCTTTGTTACTTAACAAAGACAACCTGCTCCTAAATATGTCCAAATATGTTTTTTTTCTGTGTGCTTAAAGTTGCTGTTTAAACTTGTTGTTTATGTTTTTTTTATTTAGTTTTTAACATTTAGCTTGTATTCTTCACATTTAAGTAAGTAAAAGTTTAACTTATTGTGGGGGACTTTAATATACATGTGGACCGAAGTGACTCTGCGGCTGCCAAGGAATTTTTATCGCTTCTTGACTGTCTTGACTTCTCACAGTTGGTAACAGGCCCAACTCATTGTAAAGGCCATACCCTGGATCTTGTGATATCAAATGGTTCATTTGTATCACAGTTATCATCTGTTGACATTGGATTGTCTGATCACTCAGCTGTTTTTTTTTAATCTGGAGATGCATCTTTCAAGTGTGCCTACAAAACGAACTGCAACATTCCGGAAGTGGAAGTCTATTGATCAAACAGTTTTTTCTAATTCTCTTGTATCCACTTTACGTGACCAACATTCAACATCTTTGGAGGAGGAACTTTCACAGTTTAACAATGCATTTGTTACTAATCTTGACTCTTATGCTCCTCTAAGGTCACGTCAGATTACTTCAGCCCGCACTGCTCCTTGGTATAATGATAATTTGCGTATTAGGAAGGCTGCATGTCGTAAAATGGAGCGTAAATGGCGTCTTACTGGCTTGAATGTTCATTATTTGGCTTGGAAGGACCTTCTGGGTGACTACAGAGCATTAATTGAGACTGAAAGATCTTCTTATTTTTCTCTGGCTATTGAAAACAACCAAGGAAACCCCAGACATTTGTTTCAAACTATAAATAGACTGCTTAAAGTTGATGCTGCCACCACCTTGCCTGTCTCTCAACTGCTATGTGATTCTTTTCTTAAATTTTTTAACTCTAAAATTGATAGTGTTTGCAAACAAATTTCTGCTGCATCTACTCCCACTGTCTCACTTCTCTGTTCACCTGGGTTTACTGGTTTTCCTTTTACTAATTTTCCACATCTTGATTCTGAGGGTCTGAAAGGGAGGTATCAAGCATGAAATCTACCACTTGCTTGCTTGATCTTATTCCCTCAAGCTTGTTTAAATCTTGCTTCGATGTTTTGAGCCCTACTGTCCTTAGTATTATGAATCATTCATTGCAGACGGGAGAGGTTCCTGCAGCATTAAAGATTGCTGCTGTAACCCCAGTACCAAAAAAAGAAAATACTACTCTGGAGGATTTTAATAATTTCTGACCCATCTCCAACCTTCCGTTCATGGCAAAAATACTTGAGCTGTGTTGTGTTGTTGCCTTCCATCTACGTAACCATCTCGCAATTAATAACCTGTTTGATCCTCTTCAGTCAGGTTTTTGTGAATTCCACAGTACTGAAACGGCTCTGGTCAGAGTTACCAATGATTTGTTGATGGCTTCTGACTCTGGTGTAATTTCCATTCTCATCCTTCTTGATTTAAGAGCAGCTTTTGATACTGTTGATCATAGTCTATTACTCGCCCGTCTTGAACAAGATTTTGGTGTGTCTGGGACAGCTTTGAAGTGGTTTAAATCCTATTTTACTGACCGTTCTCAGTTCATTTCTATGGGCGGTTTCAGGTCTGAGATTAGCTCTGTTTCCACTGGGGTTCCTCAGGGCTCAGTCTTGGGCCCTCTGCTTTTTAACATTTATCTGGCACCTCTTGGACAGTTGTTGCGATTGCTTGGCCTCCATTATCACTTTTATGCTGATGATACGCAGATTTATATACACTCAAAGTCTGGTGAACATCTTGATGTTGATTTTCTGTCTGGCTGTGTTTCTGAGATAAAGAAATGAATGAGTACAAATTTTTTGTGTCTGAACAGTGGTAAAACTGAAGTTATGCTTATTGGTTCCCGTCATCAAATTTCAAAAGCTGGTTCATTATCTTTGACTATTGATGGCTCTGTCTTGGCTACTCAAGCTAAAGTGAGGAATCTTGGAGTTATTTTTGATACCAGGCTTTCATTTGATTCTTTTGTCCAGAGTACAGTTAAATCATCTTTTTTTCACCTCAGAAATATAGCTAGACTACGTCCTATGCTAAATTTCTCAGTAGCTGAAAAGCTGATGAATTCCTTTGTCATCTCTAGGATAGATTACTGTAACGCCCTTCTAGCCGGAGTCTCTAAATCCACACTTAACAAACTACAATATGTTCAAAACTCGGCCGCCAGGATACTGACTGGGACCAGGGTTTGTAATCACATCACTCCAGTTTTGGAGTCTTTACACTGGCTCCCACTCCGATTCAGAGTAGATTTTAAAATTATGATGCTGACATATAAAGCGTTGCATGGCTTGGCCCCTTATTATCTGTCTGAGTTGTTAACTTCCTATACCCCAACTCGGAGACTGCGTTTATCACAATCCAACTTGTTGGCTGTTCCTCAAACACGCCTATGATCTATGGGTGACAGGGCCTTTTCTTCCTATGCTCCTGTCCTTTGGAATTCTCTGCCTCCTGATCTTAGGGAAGCACAGGGCTACGACATTTTTAAAGGTAGACTTAAGACTTATTTTTTAAATTAGCATTTGATAGTTGATGTTACTTTTAATTGTTTGAACTTTGTATTGCTTGTTTTTGTATTGCTTGTTTTTGTATTGCTTGTTTTTTTACAGCGCTTTGAGAAGTTGCCTTTAAAGGCGCTTTATAAAATAAAGTTTATTATTATTATTATTATTATTAACTATTATTAATAATGTTAAATGAAAACCTAAATGTTCAACCTAAATGTAAATGTTAAATCTAAATCTAAATCCATCTCATTCCGCTTTTCCAGGGCCGGGTCGCGGGGGCAGCAGATACGCCCAGACTTCCCCAAACACTTCCTCCAGCTCTTGTGAGGGGATTCTGAGGCATTCCCAGATCAGCCGAGAGACATTGTCCCTCCAGCGTGTCCTAGGTCTTTCCCAGGGTCTCCTCCCGGTGGGACATGCCTGGAACACCTCCCCAGGGAGGCGTCCAGGAGGCGTCCGAAACAGATGCCCGAGCCACCTCAGCTGGCTGCTCTCGATGTGGAGGAGCAGAGCAGTTGTTTTAGACAAACCTCTTCTTCAATAAAGCTATAATTTACAAAACTCTGATTTGTTTTATTCATATGACTGTATGTTTAAGGAGTATAACTACTTTTACTAGAATTATATTTCAAAACCATGCTCTAAAGCATATTATGATAATAACAGATGTTTAGTTAAATAACTTTATGCAAACATAAAATATATACATGAACAGACTTTTTTGTATGGAAGATACACCTCCCTCTGACAGCCCCCACTGCATTGATATAAAATCCCATGTTTAGTTTACTTCTTTAAGCAAACCTCACTTTTGTACCTTTGATATATGTGTGTCTGCTTTGCTTCTTCTTGCAAGAATTAAACCTGGCCATTGGCTTTTTATATATACTCTGTCTCCGTGTCTCTCTGGATAATATAAGGATAGCGAATTTCTATAACAAGATCTTATCACATTTAATGCTTAATTATGTAAATAAACATGTAAATATTTAAAGAAAAAAGATTTGTTTGTATATCTTTGTAAAACTTTGTAAATCCGGTTGTTGTACTCGTTTGGTTTCCAGTCTATTACGATCCGATCTGTGCAGATTGATGCGCTGTTGCAGAGACCCTTCTGGGTAAGGTTTTATTAGTAATTCAAGAAAAGGCCTACTCCAGATCAGCTCCTCCGATCAAAAACCCCACAAGAGGAAAAGGAAAGTGAGTTCAGCACAGAGATACCACACTGAGTGCACTGAGTGAGAACTCTCTGGGCTGTGCATCACCAAGTTTTTTAGAAAAAGGAAGCCACAAAGCCCCAAAAGCAACTGGGTGCACATACAGCCCAACAAGAGCGTGTGCCTTGTGCTGTGTGCTGCACGTATGTGTGAGTGTGTATGTGCTGTGGAAAGTATCTAATCATCTTATATGCTAGGCTGTTTTCTTAAAGTAATGCAGAGTTATTTGAATAATTTTGCTCAGGTATTTACAATTTCAGTATTTATGTTCCTTTGTCTGTAGACGCACTATTCCGACTGGTTTTATTAGAGTTATAGTGATAACTAATAGTGTTTAAGTGAAGGCTCAGAAGTGACGCAGCAGGTATATTTCCTAAACATCGCTGTGCCACATTAAAACTTAATATTATCACTAAAATAAGTGTTAATAACTAGTTTAAACAGTTGTTGACTCCAGACAGGTTTTTTTCCCAGATGACCACACAGGAGAAAACATTGCAAACGGCCTGAAGCAGTTTCTGCAAGAATGGTGTTTAGAAGAGAAGCAACAGGTTTCCCTGACAACAGACAGTTGACGAGGAAGAGGAAAAAGGTTCTGTGTACTTCAGATGACGAGCAGTGGAGCAAGATGCTGGAGCCGTTGGACATTTTGAGGAGATTTGTGAAGAAATGGCAACTTGAATTCACAGAAGAGTTCAACCACTGCAAGAGAAAAAGGTAAAAAAGCTAATTTTAAGTAAAAGTAAGTGATTTATTTGATGGGTTTGGGGTTAAATAGCTGCATTTTCAAACAGATGTTATTGTTATAGAGTGCTGAGTGTATTTATTTATCTGGCAACTTTTTACTTTTACTATGTTTGAACATATCTGTACTTTCTACTTCTTACATTGTTAAAACAGCCTTGTTACTTTTACAACTTCTGCAAATAACGTCATGACGTAAAAGACGTAACTAATCCATCCAAGATCCTGCATCACCTCCAAGATCATCTGAGACCATCCACCTGGACAACAATCAGTTTGCATAACCAAAGAATTTCTGCTCACACTGTCAGAAACCATCTCAAAGAAGCTCATCTGCTCGTCGTCCTCATCGGGGTCTTGACCTGACTGCAGTTTGTTGTTGTAACCAACTTGAGTTGAAAAATGCTTGCATTCAATGGCGTCTGAAGGAATCACTTCACAGATGATTCCGTGTTTATGGAATCATGTGGGTGAGCGGTTTTGCTGATGTCAACGTTGTGGATCAAGTGGCCCATGGTGGTGGTGAGGTTATGGTATGAACAGGCTTATGGACAACATATATATATATATATATATATATAATATATTATATTATTTATTTATTGATAGCATTTTGAATGTACAGAGACACCGTTACAAGACCCATTGGTGTCCCATTCATCCACGACCATCATCTCATTCCTAGAAGCTGAAAACATCTCAGTTCTTGCAAGGGCAGCACGCTCACCATGTTTGGGATGCTCCTGATCAGTGTATACAACAGCGTGTATACACACACATATATATATATATATTTAAATTCAGACAAGAAACAAACTGTTTTTATTGATGATTTATGAACAAATAAGAGCTGAACAAAAGCCAAACAGAAACACATCATATTTAAATGCAGCCAATCATTTTATAAGTGAATAAAAAGTAATATACAGAATATAAGAAGGAGGAACAGGGCCAGTGATGTTGAGTGTTCACTTTTATGGAAGACTCAAAAGACAGACACTGTAATGCTGAGTGACAGACACTGAGTGGTGCCAGTGTTACAGCTGAGACACTCGAGGAAGCACAATTATAGACACTATGTGTAAATATGTTGCAATACTTAATATGTAATTTTGACTGACTTTGGAGACTAGAGCCTATTCCACCTTTTGTTTAAACTCCCAGAGAATTTAAACAAAATAAACAAAGCTGTATAAGTACAATCTTGTAGAAAAGAGGTAAGAATAGGGCACATTAAGCAATATGGTTAATTTTAACTGTATTGTTTAAAACACTGTAACCTTAAGTTTAACTTATTGTATATCTGATGGGGCTCAAGCTCAGCATGCAGCTTCTATCTATGCTTCTATCTACACCGGTTCCTTGGCACACTGGGTCTGGTGGCCTCAAGTTCTCACCTGCTCACTGCAATAGTACTTACCAATCTATCGTCAATATTTCAGATGCGTTCTACAACCTGCTGTATCAACATTGACATGGTTAACATCGCCATTGAGGCCGCACTTGCATCATCATCTTGAGTAACAAATGTAAACAGGGCTTCTGCACAGTACCTACGCATCATCACAAGCCCTTTGTGGGTCTTGCCCACAACTCCGTCCCGGCAGAGTCACAAATTAGCTAAAAAAAAGCTAATTTATGTTAGGGAGACTAGATTTTCAAACCTCAATAATAGGACACTTTAATGTTATAAATGCAAATCAAAGGACATCACCTTAACAGAAATTCATTTTTAAAATTATATAAACCGTCATGTGCTTTTCTTAAAGAAAACAGTGGTATTGTTCCTTCAGCTCATTAGTAAATCACTCGTTAGAAAATCAGTAAATGGCTGATGACAGACTACAACGGTGAAAGCTGCAGAAGAGACACTTAGCAATAGCCTCACGCTTAAGAACGTAAATGGACCAATCAGTGTTGAGTTAGAAATGTGGAACACTGATGAACGTTTCCAATTGGACAATATTGCCGTAACTATGGCAACTTATCATAACATCCCGCTCTCCCCACAGTTCATACTGTCGTTGTGTCCTTGGGCAAGAAACTTAACCCACCTTGCCTCCAGTGATCAGCTGTAACACTGGTAAAGAGCTTTGAGTGCCTACTAGGTGGAAAAGTGCTGCTTTGACTTTATGATTGGCATTGACAGTAAAAAACGGGACAATCAGGACAAGAAGAGGGAAAACTGGGACATTTTTGTGTTTTTGCAGATATTCCCAGGGACACAGGGCTTTAAGTCCAATGACTTTCTCGGCTAAAACGAGACGTATTATCACCCTAATTTATGTAGCCTATGATTTAGTCTCACAAACTCTTCCCTCTGAGTATTATCATTGAGACCCACTGATCTAAAAGTGTTTGGTGTACTTTGATAATGAGCTGCTGTTTTGTAGAGTTTCATTCATTCAAATTAAACACATAGTAGGCCTCTACCTAAAACCTGGTTTGTAAAATGAAGGAAGAGCTGTGAAGGTAACATCACAAACACATCATGATATGAACAGAGGAAACTAAATTATGCATCTCCTCTGTAGATGTTTTAAGTCCACAGTTCAGCTTAATAAAATGTGACTTCACTGGGAGAATAAGAAAGAGTTTAAACTATTTTGGCCCTCCTTTTTCATCAAGCACTGACCATCTTGACTAACATTTAATATAGACTATATGAAACAATATAGTTTACATAAAAATGTGATAAATGAACCTTATTTTAAAATGTAAAGACGTTTTATTCTTTGACTTTGTCAATTCTTAGTTCAACTGATATGAGAGCTGAGTTTCAGAATGACTTGGATGGTTGTTTTGTTTATTGTCTATTGACACAAACCTTTAAAAGATCATTAAGCCCACATCTTTTGTCCATTTCAAATGAGGGGTGGCAATTTGTATTCTTGCCCAGGGCGCCAAAACAAAACAGCCAACACTGATAATATAAATCAAATATGTACAAAGCCAAAAGTGTTCATTGTCTCAGATTTTTAAAGATATTCTTCAAGGCGCTGCGGAACATGGAGCTGGAGAAAATGTATATGACCGGGTCCAGAGCACTGTTGAGGAACGGTAATGCAATTGCCATTATGAAACTCAGACCCATGAGAATCAAGGATGTACAGTCTTCAGGTTTGTATTTTGTTATGATCAGTCCTCCCAATCCTATGACGAATGCCGGCAAGAAGCAGACGGTAAACACCAAACTGATCACCACCACAGATCTAATCGCCTTCTTGAACTTTCTCTGTTTGATGATTTGCTCTTGTCTTTTTAAATGACAGATGATCCGAGCTGAACAGAAGAGTAGAATTATCCACGAGATAATGAACTCAAGGTTGTAGATGATGGCACTCAAGACAAACTGCACACTCTCGCTTTCGCTGAAACCTAGACACATGGACTGGTTTCCATATTGAACCATGCGTTCTGTCGTCAACAGTGGGATATGTAGGACAATAACGATGGCCCAAATGAAGCCCACGAGCCAGGTGGAGTGTCGTGTGGACATCAAACTCACACAATGCAAAGGATGGAGCACTTTAAAGTAACGATTCAAAACCACAGTGGTCATGAAGCCGATACTCGCCGATCTGTTCAGCGCCAGCATGTAGAAGTTGAGTCGACAGTAAATATGGCCGTAAACCCAGTCGTCGCTTCGGATGCGAAAGGGGAGATTGACCAGGAGCAGGAAGTCGGCCAGCATCAGGTTAAAAAGGAAAATGGTGTGAGGTTTCCAACATTTCATCCGAAAACAGAAAATCCATAAGGCCAAGAGGTTGCCGAGTAAACCGAGGACAACCACCAGGATCAAGAAGCCGTGGAGGAAGAGGAAAAAGGTTGTGATTTCTGCAAGTGACGGCCAATAACAGGTGCTGGAGTTGTTTGACATTTTGATGAGATTTTGTGAAGAAATGGCAACTTGAAATCACAGAAGAGTTCAACCACTGCAAGAGAAAAAGGTAAAAAAAAGAAATAATTAAAGGAGAAGTAAGTAATATTTTTTAAAGGTTTAGGGTTAAATAGCTGCATATTCAAACAGACGTTGTCATAATAGAATGCTGAGTGTTGAGCGAGTGTATTTATTTATCAACTTTTTACTTTTATTTTCTACTTTTGAACACAAATATCAGTACGTTCCACTTTTAGAGAATCAATACATGTCCTATAGTTATTAATTACCATTTGCTCCTAGTCCTGTTCAGGTCCTTTATGCACATCTAAACATAGACATACCTTGCCATAGGCTAAATCCAACACCATTGTCTACATGTGTGTGATTTACTTCATTCTTGGGAACTAAGATGACGATACACCTCCTACCACTGTATGTACATTGTCAATGCTGTCTGCATTGTCTTTTGTTGATCTAAACCAAAAATGATTTTAACATCTACTCCTTACATTGTCAACAAAGCCTTGTTATATATATTCATCTGTTTCTATGTATCCTAATACCAGGAGTATGGGAAACTTGCAGTGAGACTAAAATGTAAGATACTATCTGATGGATGAGGATAAACAGTATGTGTTTTAGATAAGATCTGTTTGTATCAACGAGTTGAGACTAAAACAGGAAATTAAGTTACAGATCGGTGTTAGAGATTGTTGTCTTGCTAAAACCAAGCTGATAGATGGAACCTGTGTCTTGTGACTGCTGTGAGTATAGCCTTGGTGTAATAAAGGTAATTGATGGCACAGATGAAGATTGGGTCAGAAAGTAAAGAAAGTACTACTTTAACAGGAGATGCAAATAATGTTAAAAAACAACAAATGAGATTGAATGATATTTACACAGAACACAAGTTTAATGGTAAATTGTGTGTAGAAAACTGTGAAGATTTAGTTGGAAAAATAGTGGCAGTGAAAACAAAGACAATCTGGACCTTCTCAGGCTCAACAATTGAAGCCCAAAAATAGAAAAGAAGTATGGAGAGGCAAAAAGAGAAAAAAGATAGAGAGAACAGAGAAGCCGAGAAGAGACTTAGAAAAAAGTATTCATATGTACTTCATAACACTATAACACTAATCAGATGTATCCTTTTATAAATGTTTCCTGGGAGCCTCTAGGTCTCGGCCTCCCTCCGCTCTGCCTCCGGACAACAGAGGACAGTGCTCTCAAACCTTCCACTCTGCCCTGCATCACCCTCCGCCTGCTCCCCTTCCCACCTGCCCACATACAGCAGCAGTAGGACAAACTTTTTAAACATTCTCTTTAGATAGACCAAAATTTAAACATTTCTAGGCGCAGCCAGCGGCCGGAGGGAGTCTGGTTTGGGGACCACAGGATCTTAGCTCTGCTTTTTGCAGATGATCTTGTCCTGTTGGCTCCATCAAGCCAGGACCTCCAGTGTGCACTGGGACAGTTTGCAGCCGAGTCTGAAGCGGCTGGGATGAGGATCAGTACCTCCAAGTCTGAGACCATGGTTCTCAGTCGGAAAAGGGTGGCTTGCCCCCTTCAGGTTGGTGGAAAGCTCCTGCCTCAGGTGGAGGAGTTTAGGTATCTTGGGGTCTTGTTCACGAGTGAGGGAAGGAAGGAACAAGGAGATTGACAAACAGGTTGATGCAGCTTCTGTGGTGAGGCGGTCAATGAACCGGTCTGTTGTGGTAAAGAAGGAGCTGAGCTGCAGGCAAAGCTCTCGATTTACCGGTCAATCTACGTTCCTACTCTCAATGGCATGAAGCCTGAAATTAATATTGAATGTAATGTATTTCTCTAAGGTAAAATGCACAATTACCATGGTAACCGGAGCGATGACGTGTCAGAAATGACAACACGTGATTGAGACGTAGCACGAGAGGGCACTGGGCCAGAGAGAGCAGAAGGAGGAGAGGGAGAGAGCAGGGAAAGGAGGAGGCCAAGCTGGGGTCCTGACGAGAGGAGGAGGACCACTCGTGACTGACCATGGTTATGATCATTTAAACCAAACAGTATTAAAATAATGAGGCAGGTTATGTCTGGTTAACACAATGCTATTATAACAATGGTTTAATACAGTTGAAGATGAGTTTAAACTAAATAATAGTGACATGACTTTTCTGGAGAAGCACTATTTAGTCTGACCTTTCAGAATAAAAGTAGATTTCCAGCAGCAGACCATTTCTGTGGAAACAGGTTATGCATCTGCTGGCCCATTTTTATGTTTTGATTATTTTAATGGCTTTTATGATTTGATATGATGAGAACCTTTTGAGGCACTTTTATAACTTTATCATGTTTCATATGATGATGATTTTATTTGTTTGTTCTTTTTAATGGATGGAAACCAACTGCAACTGTATACCAGTTCAGAACAGAAGACAATCAATATATCCACCAGTAAGAGCTAATATTAACAAAGTTCTTTAAATTATTATTAAATCTTCTTGGTTTACGTCTCTGAAGAGAAGTACACCTGTGAGCTGGACGTGAGTCACATGACTTCCTGTGACATCACTCTGAACTTGACAAACGGTGAGGTCAGAGACATTTAGTGCTTTTGCGGAGGTAAGACAATTAGACCAGCGTTGCCTGCTGACTGGACACATGCATACCTTATTTAATTGATCCTCCTGTTATATGTGTTCACATACAATGTGACAAAGAACACTGTGAGCAGAAGAATTGATATACATGTACTTATTGTTTTATGCACTTTTATGTCAGATAACTTTTGCTTGTGTTGCATTCTATGTATCCAGAGCTTGATAATGAGATTGATGAATCCTTAAAAAGTTATGTGAACTTTATATTAATAACAAGAACTGAGTTAAAAACTTTATGCAACTTTAAAAGTAGGAAAAGAACATCACCAACTGACTGAGAGGGTTGTGTGTTAAACAACAGATAAATGGATCAGTGGACCATGTGCTGTATTTATTGGTCACACATTTATTTTTGCTGAGCTTCAAGTCCAGAATCTTCACAGACACAAACTTTTAAAAGTCTATTTCAAATGACGGGCGACAATTCTTAATCTCATCTAGGACACCTAAACAAACAACCGGCAATGATAATATAAATCAAATATGTAAAGATTTTTAAAGACACTCTTCAAGGCGCTGCAAAACATAGAGCTGGAAAATGGTATATGACTGGGTCCAGAGCACTGTTGAGGTACGTTATTTATATTCCCACCATGAAACTCAGAACCAGGCGTTTGTAGGATGTGCAGTCTTTGGTCTTATCTTTTTAAATAAAAGATGATCTGAGCAGACCAGAAGAGTAAAATTATCCACGGAAGAATGAACTCAGTGACGTAGGCAATAACATGAAGGGGATGACTAATGACTGACTCTCCTTTGCGTTTAAACTTCAACAAAAAGAGAGGTTCTCCTTTTGAAGCATGAGGTTTGTGGTCAACAGTGCAATTATGACATAAGACATTGCAATATCTTGAACAGATTACAAGAAATTGCAATATAACACAAGACTTGCTCACACAACCCTCTCCATCCTAACAACCATCTCAATTACAAAAACAATAACCTAAACATCAAGAAATCAATATATTTAGAAAAATAGACATTTAATAGGCATATTTCATGTATCTAAATATAGATGTTTTAAAGACCCCAATGCAAAGCAGAAAACCATGTTGTAAAGGGAAGCTAGTGAGTGGAATAGGTCAGTAGTTCTCAACCTTTTTGTCTTGTGCACCCCCTGCGCTATTTTCTCATAAGCCTACCATGTGTTCATATACAATTTATGAAATCTGCTTAATGTATTTGGCCCATGATGTATGCCGGAATATTATAAAAAAGAAATTACTTACATTAAATATGTTAGTAACATAACTGACTTCCATAAAACTGCAAAATCAAAGGTGAAGTCTGAACCATCTTAATTCAAAAGACTCTAATGACAACAAGAATAATATAATTATTGTGCTACCAACTGAAACTACTGAGTATTTTTTTCATGGGACAGTCAGTACATGACACAGGCCAGAGCTGTTCAACTTCAGTGGAATTATTGGACAGAAATAACTAACAACAATAATGTCTCTAAGAACAAGTAATCACTAGAAACTTAGAAAATCTACAATTTGTTTGAATGGTTAATGTCTTTGCTCTCCAACGTTTGTTTAAATATTATAATTTTTCATTTTTTACTTATAACACTGTCTCAGACACATGACTGAAAATAAAATCTAACATGTCAATAAAGGCATCTCAAAACTATTCAACACAAAAATTAAAGAGAACTATTATGGGCCAAATTGTTTAATTGCAGCTAAACTCACATTTCCTGAGGCACACTGTCGGCAGAAAAGATCTCCAATCTATTAGATGCAGACAGCGTCAGTGACTGCAATGATGTGTTCAGGCGCAAAGAGAAAGTGGGAAATCTGAGAAACTTGTGAAAACTAAACTCAAAACTAAATTCTTTTGGCCTGCAAGTTGTTAGCTGAATAGGTGTCACATTGGTGTTCAACAATAGCAATATATTTCCAGTGACTAAATAATTTTTAGCACAGTTAGGTCAAATTGCATAATTTCCCACAACACAACTGACTCTCAACGCACACTTGGAATAAGTTGCCTTTTTCTATAAAAAAAAATCAGAAAATATTACATGTTTTGAAAATCACCTTAAGAAAAGGTTCAGTAAGCGAGAGTCCTTTTACTCATGTAAACTCTATTTTTTTGTTCTGATGCATGTTAGTGCTAAATTGATTTTGTATTAGTCTATTTGTATTTTTTATTTGTACAATTACTGTTTTTATGTATCTGTATTGTTACATTTTTATATGCGTAGGGCATTTAAACAATTAAAGAATTAAACCCGTACACTTATTGTACTGGAACTTTAGGTGTATGAGCAGATTTTAAGTTTAGGTCTCAGTGTGTGTCTCCCAGGTTGCCCTCTGAAGGGGTCCCCAGGATCCATCCAAACTTACCTTCTGAAGAGTTGTGCTGGTTGATGTAGAATTCTGCTGGTGTCTGAAGAATTATCACCTCTACAGTTTATACACTTAAATGAATTCTCTCACAGAGGCTTTTCAGTGGCTTGAAACAGAAATGCACAAAACCCCAGACTGCTGGGTGCACATACTGCCCAAAAGCTCTCACCCCCCATATTTAAGCAACAAAGAAGAGAATAGTTCTGTTCCCTTTTTTGTCACTTAAATATGTCCAAATATGGTATCTCTCTGTTTGTGTGTGGGGGTGTGTGTTGTGTTCTTCACTTTTTACATTTGACACCCCATACAAACAGAAAAATGCAAAAACATGCAGAAATGCTGTAATTTCTGCTGTCTTAGTCGTGCCATCCACCTGCCCTTTCTCCTGGTAGACCGTTGGTGTTTTTGGCTACGAAGGCCCTTACTTCCTGTTTATTTTTGTTTCTTTTGCATTTGCAAGATAAAGTCTGGCTCTTCTTCCCTATTTTGTTGTTAATTCACAGTCTTCCTCTCAAACTTGAACTGTGTTCCAACATCTTTTTCTTTTTTCCCCCAAAAGACCAAAAGGCTAAGGTTTGACTCTGTCACGTTCTTCCGTGTGCTTGGACGTTTCTCTTAAAGCCAGACCCAAGGTGACAATCTCTATCTACAATGGTTCTCTGAGTTCTCACAGGGTTTGATACCTCGTGAATCGCTGGTTTATATATATATATATATATATATAAGGGTACAGTCCCATCCAACTATCGGGCAGTAACCTGTCTCTCAACATGGAAGCTCATGTCAGGCATCATTGCGGCTAAGATAAGTGGGCACATGGATGAATACATGAGCAAAGCACAGAAGGGCATCGGCAAAGAAACCAGAGGAGCTAAACACCAACTCCTGGTTGACAGAACAGTCACCCAAGACTGCAGAACCCGACACACCAACCTGTGCACTGCCTGGATAGATTACAAGAAAGCATATGACTCAATGCCACACACATGGATCACTGAATGCTTGGAGATGTACAACATCAACAGGACTCTAAGAGACTTCATTTCAAACTCAATGAGGCTGTGGAAAACCACCCTTGAGGCCAATGGCAAGCCACTTGCACAAGTATCCATCAAATGTGGAATATACCAAGGAGATGCTCTATCCCCACTGCTGTTCTGCATAGGCCTGAACCCCCTCAGCCAAATAATCAACAAGACTGGTTTAAGCTCCATCTATCTGTGTCTGTGTGTGAAGCCATTTATATAAACGCAGACAAAGACAGTTTAAATAGAATAATTATAGCTCAACTTAAAGCAATACTGTTTGACATTGGACACCAAAATATGGAGCTACAAATGAATAAAAAGAAAAATGATGACTGTTGTTGGTGCAGTCTATTAAGCCCTTTGAGGCAGCCGTTGTTGTGGTATTGGGCTATACAAAAATATCTTGTCTTGTCTTTTCTTGAAACAGTTAGATGACTGATGATGAATAACGTGCAACTGGTCTGACAGATATTCCACTGTGAGCTGTGGGCCGCTGCCAACTCAGAACGTGTCTCAACAACACAAATCTATATGACAACATTTCCAAAAACTTTATAGTCCCAGATTTGTTGCATCATTTCTCCCATTTCCCATAAGTCTCTCTTTGGTCCCACCCCAGTGTTTGGGAGCCATAGGTTTAGTGAGTACACCGCCTGAAAAGTAAACCTAACAATACTTTAAAGGTCTATAATGTAGGATTTAAATGAAAAATAATGACCTGGCTCATTTTAGACGCAGCCTGTAATCTAGTATTATTCTATTATTTTATTGTGTTTATGGTTTGTTTCTGGCTATTGTTTAATTTTCTCTTTTATTGTGATCTATGTAAGTGCTTTAATTTTATTTATTATTCTTGTAGTGCTTTATTTTAATCTTAGAACGTTATGTTGTAACATGCTATATTAATAAATGTTACTGCAAATTTCAGACTAAAATGACACTTAATAGACCAGCAGCTGTCCTTTTAGCCTCATTAAAATACAGCTTAATATAAACAAGAATATGCTCAAAACATTCTTTTACTGAGCAAAGTCTGTTTTTAAATTAGGCATTTGTTAATATGCTGCAGATCAATCTATAAAACAGGATACTTTTTCCAACATAAATGCAACTAAGATAATTTAAAAGGCAAATAGTCAAAATATTAAATTATAATTTGTGGCACTTACCCACCTCTCCTGTAACAGCTCCTCTCTGATCCCTTCACCAGACTGTCTTTTATTGGACCAAAGGAAGAGAAACACTGAATTATCTGCTCTGATCATAACGAGACATCTGTGTGTTTCCTCGTTCAGGACTTTTTTCTCCTGGGGCTTTTTCCGGGGCTTGTTCCAACACAAGCTTTGTTTCAGAGAAAACTCTAAAACTTCTGGTATATGGCAGCACGTACATTCCTTAGAACTGATTAGTGGTTATAGTTCTAAATGTGACAGACGAACGGGAAATGTGGTTTGGAAGAGACTCGAAGAGATGTAAGTGAAAGATTTAATGAATAAAAAGGTTAAAGAGAATAATATGAAAGAAAACAAGATGCTTTAAAAAAATAAAAACATAAATGAGTGAAAGCTTTTTCTCAGTCCATCCTCACAGAAGGTCATGGGTTCAATTCCCGAGCCGCTCGGCAATTGTCTGCCTGTGTTGAGTCTGCAAGTCAAAGTTCCAAGTTTTATTTGCCATTTGCGCAATGCTCACAATCAAAAAGTTTAAAAAAATACCCCAATAAATATATAAATTACAATAAATATGAAGTATGAGCAAAACAAAAGGGAAAGGCAGAGTCATCCCTAATGTGTCTGGTTTATCCGAAAAACTTAAAGGGATTTTCTACCAATGCAACTTTCCAGTTCACTTCAAACCTGCCAACACTCTGCATCAACCTAAAGACAAGATCTCCACAAACAGAGTATTGTGGTCTATACTCTTCGTACAGTCATAGTTATATCATAGAGACACTACAGCTACATAAGAGAATGCATCAGCACAGAAAGGCCAATACATATCTATTTTCTCTAACTGTTAGCTAAAGTCCTGACTCCACAAACTCTCAAATAACTCTAGCAAGTGAAAAATGTTCTTTACTGAAGTTTAGCATTTGTACAGTGAGAGAACAGTATAGGCCATAGCCTTTGACTACACAATGAACGATACTAATACAGCATTCATTAATGTTAGTTCATGTTTATTTGAGCATTTACTAAAATCAAACGATGTCACTGTTAACATTAGTTAATGCATTGAATAACTATATTGACATAAACTAACATTGACAAGAATAAATAATATTGTTAGCAAATGTTAACTAATGCACTTAATGCACCTTATTGTAAAGTGTTATCCATGTGACATTTCTGTTTATAAAATCTTGAAAAGAATCCTGTAGCTAAGAGGAAGCCAGTGCATAGAGGCCAGCACAGGAGTTATATGGTGAAAACGCCTTGTACCAGTGAGAAGACGGGCAGCTGTGATTAACTGCAGACAACGTATAGAAGACTGGTCCAACCCACAATACAAAGAGTTACAGTAATCCAATCAAGAGGTTATGAATGCATGGATTACACGCTCAAAGTCGTTTGGTGGCAAATTAGCCTTTTTGACCACAGAGTTTATTTGTTGGTCTAGTTTTAAAGGCACCATTCAAGATCACGCCAAGATTTCTGATTTTGGGTACAGTTGGAGTTTGGTTTTAATGGCAGAATATTGTGCTTGTTAAAAATATACCCAAGAGTCAGCAGTAAAACAATACAGGGCCTAAAATGGACCCTTGGAGAAAACCACAGCGGAGTGGAGCTGAGCCTGAGCCAAGATGAACCTATCCGTAAGGTACAACCTAAACCAATTTATGTAGTGGCTCAGTGGTAAAGCGGTTACAACTACAATCTGACTCTGTTTCATGTATGTTCATTAAAATGCACTGTCCCAATCAAAAAAATAAATAAAAAAAATTCAGGCTGTACCTTTAATACCTGCAAAATATTTGAGGTGTGATTGCAGTATCTGGTAATCCACTGTATTGAATACTGCAGTAAAATCTTAAAAAACATAACCTTGATCCTGTTGTCCTTTTCAACTACAGGACAATATCAAAGCTTACTTTCTCTTTAAGGTCCTCCACAAATTAGTCTACATCAAATTTCATTCTCTTCTAGATGCAAAGTAAAAATTTTGTTTCAGTCTTGTTTTAAACCATTTCATAGATCGGAAACAGCCCTTTTAAGAGTTTTTAATTATCTAATTTTAACTCCTGACTCTGCTTTAAGAAGGGACTGTACTACAGCTTAAATAGTTTAAATAGTCTAATTATAGCTCAACTTAAAGCAATACTGTTTGACATTGCACATCAAAATATGGAGCTACAATTGAATAAAAAGAAAAATGATGACTGTTGTTGGTACAGTCTATTAAGCCCTTTGAGGCAGCCGTTGTTGTGGTATTGGGCTATACAAAAATATCTTGTCTTTTCTTGAAACAGTTAGATGACTGATGATGAATAACGTGCAACTGGTCTGACAGACATTCCACTGTGAGCTGTGGGCCGCTGCCAACTCAGAACGTGTCTCAACACAAATCTATATGACAACATTTCCAAAAACTTTATATTCCCAGATTTGTTGCATCATTTCTCCCATTTCCCATAAGTCTCTCTTTGGTCCCACCCCAGTGTTTGGGAGCCATAGGTTTAGTGAGTACACCGCCTGAAAAGGAAACCTAACAATACTTTAAAGGTCTATAATGTAGGATTTAAATGAAAAATAATGACCTGGCTCATTTTAGACGCAGCCTGTAATCTAGTATTATTCTATTATTTTATTGTGTTTATGGTTTGTTTCTGGCTATTGTTTAATTTTCTCTTTTATTGTGATCTATGTAAGTGCTTTTATATTATTTATTATTCTTGTAAGGCTTTATTTTAATCTTAGAACGTTATGTTGTAACATGCTATATTAATAAATGTTACTGCAAATTTCAGACTAAAATGACACTTAATAGACCAGCAGCTGTCCTTTTAGCCTCATTAAAATACAGCTTAATATAAACAATAATATGCTCAAAACATTCTTTTACTGAGCAAAGTCTGTTTTTAAATTAGGCATTTGTTAATATGCTGCAGATCAATCTATAAAACAGGATACTTTTTCCAACATAAATGCAACTAAGATAATTCAAAAGGCAAATAGTCAAAATATTAAATGATATTTTGTGGCACTTACCCACTTCTCCTGTAACAGCTCCTCTCTGATCCCTTCACCAGACTGTCTTTTATTGGACCAAAGGAAGAGAAACACTGAATTATCTGCTCTGATCATAACGAGACATCTGTGTGTTTCCTCGTTCAGAACTTTTTTCTCCTGGGGCTTTTTCTGGGGCTTGTTCCAACACAATCTTTGTTTCAGAGAAAACTCTAAAACTTCTGGTATATGGCAGCACGTACATTCCTTAGAACTGATTAGTGGTTAGTTCTAAATGTGACAGACGAACGGGAAATGTGGTTCGGAAGAGACTCGAAGAGATGTAAGTGAAAGATTTAATGAATAAAAAGGTTAAAGAGAATAATATGAAAGAAAACAAGATGCTTTAAAAAAAAATAAAAACATAAATGAGTGAAAGCTTTTTCTCAGTCCATCCTCACAGAAGGTCATGGGTTCAATTCCCGAGCCGCTCGGCAATTGTCTGCCTGTGTTGAGTCTGCAAGTCAAAGTTCCAAGTTTTATTTGCCATTTGCGCAATGCTCACAATCAAAAAGTTAAAAACAATACCCCAATAAATATGTAAATTACAATAAATATGAAGCACCAGCAAAACAAAAGGGAAAGGCAGAGTCATCCCTAATGTGTCTGGTTTATCCGAAAAACTTAAAGGGATTTTCTACCAATGCAACTTTCCAGTTCACTTCAAACCTGCCAACACTCTGCATCAACCTAAAGACAAGATCTCCACAAACAGAGTATTGTGGTCTATACTCTTCGTACAGTCATAGTTATATCATAGAGACACTACAGCTACATAAGAGAATGCATCAGCACAGAAAGGCCAATACATATCTATTTTCTCTAACTGTTAGCTAAAGTCCTGACTCCACAAACTCTCAAATAACTCTAGCAAGTGAAAAATGTTCTTTACTGAAGTTTAGCATTTGTACAGTGAGAACAGTATAGGCCATAGCCTTTGACTACACAATGAACGATACTAATACAGCATTCATTAATGTTAGTTTATGTTTATTTGAGCATTTACTAAAATCAAACGATGTCACTGTTAACATTAGTTAATGCATTGAATAACTATATTGACATAAACTAACATTGACAAGAATAAATAATATTGTTAGCAAATGTTAACTAATGCACTTAATGCACCTTATTGTAAAGTGTTATCCATGTGACATTTCTGTTTATAAAATCTTGAAAAGAATCCTGTAGCTAAGAGGAAGCCAGTGCATAGAGGCCAGCACAGGAGTTATATGGTGAAAACGATGTAGACAATGTATAGAAGACTGGTCCAACCCACAATACAAAGAGTTACAGTAATCCAATCAAGAGGTTATGAATGCATGGATTACACGCAAGATTTCTGATTTTGGGTACAGTTGGAGTTTGGTTTTAATGGCAGAATATTGTGCTTGTTAAAAATATACCCAAGAGTCAGCAGTAAAACAATACAGGGCCTAAAATGGACCATTGGAGAAAACCACAGCTAAGTGGAGCTGAGCCTGAGCCAAGATGAACCTATCCGTAAGGTACAACCTAAACCAATTTATGTAGTGGCTCAGTGGTAAAGCAGTTACAACTACAATCTGACTCTGTTTCATGTATGTTCATTAAAATGCACTGTCCCAATCAAAAAAAAAAAAAAATTCAGGCTGTACCTTTAATGCCTGCAAAATATTTGAGGTGTGATTGCAGTATCTGGTAATCCACTGTATTGAATACTGCAGTAAAATCTTAAAAAACATAACCTTGATCCTGTTGTCCTTTTCAACTACAGGACAATATCAAAGCTTACTTTCTCTTTAAGGTCCTCCACAAATTAGTCTACATCAAATTTCATTCTATTCTAGATGCAAAGTAAAAATTTATTTTCAGTCTTGTTTTAAACCATTTCATAGATCGGAAACAGCCCTTTTAAGCCCAGAAACAGAGTAATGTGGTCTATGCTGTGTGTGCTGTGATAGTTATATCATTGAGACACTACAGCTTCACAAGAGGATGTACAGTGGCAAGAAAAAGTATTCCAACCTTTTGGAATTTTATGTTTTTCTGAATAAATTAGTCTTAAAATGTCAATGGTATTGACAAACATATTGTGTCTAAAAATAATTACACAAAAAAATTCTGATCTTTTATGTCTTTATTGAACTTACTCATTCAACATTCAATGGCAGGGGAAAAATAATTAATAACTGGTTGAAGTCAAGATGGGCAGAGGATCACCAATTCCCCCAATGCGGCAAAAAATAGTGGAGCAAGAGAAAAATTGCAAAGAGTTTGACGTTATCATCATCTACAGTGCATAATATCATCCAACGATTCAGAGAATCTGGAACAATCTCTGTGCGTAAGGGTCAAGGCCGGAAAACCAGGCTGGAGGCCCGTGATCTTTGGGAAAACTGTTTTGTGGTTAAACAAATCAATATTTGAAGTCCTTTTATAAAAAACTGTGACGTCATGTCATCCGGACTAAAGAGGACAAGTTGTTCTGAGCGCTCAGTTCAGAAGCCTGCATCTCTGATGGTATGGGGTTGCATGAGTGCGTGTGGCATAGGCGGCTTACACATCTGGAAAGGCACCATCAATGCTGTAAGATACGTAAATCCAAGTTTTTGAACAACATATGCTCCCATCCATCTCTTTCAGGGAAGACTTTGCATTTTCTAACATGACAATGCCAGACCTCATACATGCATCAATTACAACATCATGGCTGCGTAGAAGAAGGATCCGGTTCTGACATGGACAGATCTTTCATCCATAGAAAACATTTGGCGCATCATTAAGAGGAAGATGCAACAAAGAAGACCTAAGACAGTTGAGCAACTAGAAGCCTGTATTAGACAAGAATGGGACAATATTCCTAAATATTCCTTGAGCAACTTGTCTCCTCAGTCCCAGACGTTTGCAGACTGTTATAAAAAGAAGAGGGAATGCCACACACTGGTAAACATAGCCTTGTCCCAACTTTTTTGAGAAGTGTTGATGCCATTAAATTTTAAATCAATTTATTTTTCCCTCAAAATTATAATTTTTTTCAGTTTAAACATTTGATATGTCATCCAATTTGTATTCTGAATAAAATACTGAAACTGAATTGAAACTTCCACATCATTGCATTCTGTTTTTATTCACAATTTGTACAGTGTTCCAACGTTTTTGAAATCGGGTTTGTACATACGGAAGTACTGTTTAGTCAAAAACTGCTTAAAATTTTCATTGGGTTACACGTTATCTACATATATTGATGTGTTTCTATGTATCTTAATACCAGGAGTTTTAGAAACTTGCAGTGAGACTAAAATGTAAGATACCATCCGATGGATGAGGATAAATTAGTATGTGTTTTAGATAAGATCTGTTTCCATCGACGAGTTGAGACTAAAACAGGAAATTGAGTTACAGATCGGTGTTAGAGATTGTTGTCTTGCTAAAACCAAGCTGATAGATGGAACCTATGTCTTGTGACTGCTGTGAGTATAGCCTTGGTGATATGGCACGTTGATAACGTGACTCACAAGGACTTCCCAGGATATTGCAGAATTAGAATTCTTGATACAGCTGGTCTGGGCAGTAAAGTATTTACTTACAAACTTCCTAATACTCAACATTCAAAAGTCTGAGAAAGCTAAAAATATTAAATGCTGCGTGAGACCCAAAGGTAAATTGAAATAACAACAACAATATTAAGAACTGCACAAACAACATAAAGTGAGATTGAATGAGTCCAAAGTCGGTGAGGCTTTACTGGCGAATCCTGAGCAGACTCTGAAGAAAAAGTGAAGGATATTTTTAGGCAAAAACTACAACTACAAAGAGATTTGGAGATGGAGCGTGCACACCGAATAGAAAAACCTGAAGCTGCTAGAAATAGACCAAGATCCATTGTTGTTAAATCTCTGAACTCCAAGGACAAAGCTGTTGTTATGCAAAGAACAAAGAACCTCAAGGGCACAAAAATTTTCATTAATGACGATTACACTGATGCTGTGCGTTTAAAAAGAAAGGAATTGATGCCAAAGTTGAAAGAAGCACGTGACAAAGGAGACATTGCCTTCCTCAGATACGATAAACTCATCATCCATTCTCGCACTAGCACCCCTGAGTAATCTCTGTGCAACTCTGAAGGTATGACAGCACATAAAATTCATGTACTCATTACCAAGAAAAGATTTAAGACTAGCACATATTAATATAAACAGTCTCAGGAATAAAATCAAGGAAGTTGCTGAACTGTTAAATGAGTATAAAATACACATTCTTGCTATCTCAGAGACTCACTTGGACTCTTACTTTGATGACACAGAACTGTTTATTGAAGGTTACAACATATACAGAAATGACAGAAATGGTTTTGGTGGTGGAGTAGCTTTTTATATTCAGAATCATTTGCCAGTAAAAATAAGAACTGATTTAATGAGTTTTAACATCGAAATATTATGGTTGCAAATGCATCTACCTCACCGAAAGTCGATACTTCTGTGTTGCTGTTACCGGTCACCAAGTGCCAATTGTGTATATCTTGATACTATCTGTAAAATGTTGGATATAAATACTAATGTAAATCAGGAAATATATTTCATGGGTGACTTAAACATTGACTGGTTTTCTAAAGATTGTTCCTTGAAAAAAAAAACTGTTAACTACTGCAAATGCATGTGGACTTACTCAACTTATAAATAAGCCTACAAGAACATGTTTTAGGAGCGACGGCTCCAGAACATTTACCTGTATAGATCATATTTTCACAAACCGACCTGAACTGTGTAAAAAGGTATTGTCTTTTCCCATTGGTAGCAGTGATCATAATCTGATCATTTCTGTGTTAACAACCAAGCTGAGTGGATCTGGAACTGTAGTCTTATTTAAAAGATTTTATAAATTGTTTAAAAATGACAAGTTTATTGAAGATGTTCAAGCTATATGCTGGTCTGATGTGTTGGCAGCTAGTAATCCAGAAATTGCTCTCTTTAAATTTAACAATCTATTCTTGTCATTGATTGAGAAACATGCGCCTTTAAAGAAGTTTACTGTCAGGAACAGAGTATGTGAGCGGTGCGGAGCGAGGAGCGCAGTTGTGTGACTTTGCCAGGTGCGAGGAGCGGATTTTTTAAATGTTGGAGCGTTGTGATTTTTCTTTATTATCATTTCTCTACTATCGCTCAATTACCAATCACGACTCTTAGTACTGCGTATTCGTTTTACACTACATGCATCTTCTGATCAGACACTGGTGTTATTAAAAAAAAAAAAATAAAAATACCCTGGAGCGAAACGGAGCGACGTATAAGGACGGAGTGGGGAGGAGCGAGAAAATTGTACACCCAGAGCGGAGCTTGAGCGGAGTGATTATGAAATACTTTGAGCGTGGAGCGCAAATTCTTCTCAGCTCCGCTCACATACTCTGGTCAGGAATAACGTCACACCTTGGTTGGATGATGAACTGAAAAATTCTATGAAAATAAGAGGTCAAATGAAAAGAACAGCAGTTACTACAGGAAATAAATGTGATTGGGACCTATATCAGAAATGAGAAATTCTGTTACTACACTTAATAAAAAGAAGAAGAAAATCTATTTTGATAATCAGGTTAAAAATATAGGTAATGATAGTAGGAAGTTATGGAATGTTTAAATCAATTGACTGGTAAAAAAATAAAAATAATTCCATCTTTTTGGAAACAGGTGATAAATTTATAACTAAGTCAATAGATATTGCAAATTATCTTAATGATTATTTTATAAGAAAATTAGATAAGCTAAGAGAAAATATGCCTAATCTAAGTACCGTATTTTTCGGACCATAAGACGCACCCGACCATAAGACGCACCTGGTTTTTAGAGGAGAAAAATAGGAAAAAAAATATTCTGAACCAAATAGTGTAATAAAATATTTAATAAAGTATAACAGAATAATATTTGAATTATATGACTGGAGTGAAGGGCATGCGCACTGCTGTGTACTGTAACACCGCCTACTACATGCTATCCTCCAATAGCATACGGCGGTGACACAGTACAGCAGCATCGCGCCTTCGTCGGCTTCCATAAGGAAGGTCCCGGGGGACCCGCTGCCGCTCTGCAACTCGGACCATAAGACGAGTTGCAGAGCGCAGCGGTCCTCCTCACCCGCTGCCGCTCTGCAACTCGTCTTATGTTGCAGACGAGTTGCAACATAAGATCCGCATGGTCCGCAGAAAAAGTGCCTGCGGACCACTATTTGGTGAAGAAAAAGTGCGTCTTATGGTCCGAAAAATACGGTAATGATATATCTCACCTATTAATAAGAAATGAACTGATGAAAAATAAAAACTTAAGGTTTAAATTAGAAAGTGTAAATATAGATCAAGTAAAGAATCTTTTAAAAGCCTGTAAAAACAAACCACCAGGTGTTGACGGTTTTGACAGCAGGCTTCTTAAACTAGCTGCTGACTCTATTGCCCCAGTTCTAACCCACATCATTAACCTCAGTTTTATCTGTTGTACCTGCCCACATGCATGGAAGCAGGCTAAAATAGTTCCTCTGCCCAAAGATAAGAAATTGCCTTTCTCTGGTCCCAATAGTCGCCAGATAAGTACATTACCTGTATTATCTAAAATAATGGAATCTATAGTATATGATCAAATTAACAACTATTTTTATACAAATGATTTATTAACAGATTTTCAGCTTGCATACAGAAAAAGTCACTCCACTGCCACTGCACTCATGTCTGACGATTGGCTTAGAGAGACTGAAAAGAGAAATATTATTGGTGCTGTGTTTTTAGATTTTTCTGCTGGCTTTGACATTTTAGATCATGAACTGTTATTAACAAAATTATCTTGTTATGGTTTTGAGCAGTCATGTGTAGGTATATATATATATATATATATATATAGGCGTATGTGTATGAATGTGTTTTTATATGTGTGTATATTTCATGCCCGTATGAGGGTACATACTGTATGTACTTTGATATGTGTATATGTATGTGTATGTGTATGTGTATTTATCTTTTCCATTTATTTGTTGTATTTTTAATGATTTATTTTTTCTTTTTGTTTATGTTTATATTTTTCAGGACCCCAGGAAGAATAGCTGTAGCATGGCTGTAGCTAATGGAGATCCTTTCAATAAAAACAAAAACAAAACTGCTATAGTTAATAACTAAAAATAGAAAAGGAGGAATGCAGAGGCAAAAAGAGAACAAAGATAGAGATAACAGAGAAGCAGAGATAAGAAAAATTACATATGTACTTCATCCAAATGTCTCCCATGGAACCTCCTAAATGGTCCTCGCTTAAGGGCGCCGCCATACGGCAAAAAACAGCGATATATCGCCGATTTTTCATTATTACGTCCGTTTATGCTATCTGAAAACTATTGTTTTACTATGGAGTAAAAGTCGAAAAGCCCGGATGTAACGGCCATTTTATTGCCCTTTCGTAATGACAATATCGGTGAATAGGTGACCAATGAGCGGATAACATCCATGTTTTTACAATCTGTGACTTCATAACACTAGAACACTAATCAAATGTATCCTTTTATAAATGTTTCCTGGGAGCCTCTAGGTCTCGGCCTCCCTCCGCTCTGCCTCCGGACAACAGAGGACAGTGCTCTCAAACCTTCCACTCTGCCCTGCATCACCCTCCGCCTGCTCCCCTTCCCACCTGCCCACATACAGCAGCAACACAGAAGACAAAACAATTTGTATAGACATAAATGTAAACAGAGCGGGTAATAGCCCGTATGCTAATAAGTTTAAAAAAAATGTGTTTCTTAATAGTGTGAAGCCTGAAATTAATATGAATCTAATGTATTTCTTTCAGGTAAAATGTACAATTGCCATGGAAACTGGAGCGAGGGCGGAGGTGGACGTGGCAGAAATGACAACACGTGATTGAGACGTAGCACGAGAGGGCACTGGGCCAGAGAGAGCAGAAGGAGGAGAGGGAGAGAGCAGGGAAAGGAGGAGGCCGAAGCTGGGGGTCCTGACGACAGGAGGACCACTCGTGACTGACCGTGGTTATGATAATTTAAACCAAACACTATTAAAATAATGAGGCAGGTTATGTCTGGTTAACATAATGCTATTATAACAATGGTTTAATACAGCTGAGGATGAGTTTAAACTAAAAAATAAACTAAATAAAAGTGACATAATCTTGAGAGGCACTATTTAGTTTGACCTTTCAGAATAAAAGTAGATTTCAGCAGCGTCCAGCAGACCAGTTTCTGTGGAAACAGGTTATGCATCTGCTGGCCCATTCTTTGGCCACAAACAAGCTGAAAATATTTCTGTTAGTAAATAAATTATAAGCATTTATTATTTGATTTAAAAAAAATGACTGCAAAACATGAGCAACAGTAAATGTTTGAAGGCTCTTTATTCAAAACTAAATCAAGTATATGAAAATATGTATGGGTGTCAGTAGTATGGCTGTGAAAGTGAGTGTGTGTATGTGTGGATATGGAATGTTGTGCAGTGTTGAATGTGTTAAACAAAACAAAGAGTCCGGTGCAGGCAGTGGGCGGACAAGCCGAGCGAGAACTAGAGAGCTGGCAGAAGCAGAAGCTTTATAGGTGGCACAGAAATAAAAATGCTTAACAATCAGTGTTAATATTAATCAATAAATATCCTTGACTTTACTATTTCTAATACCAGAAGAAACAGTGGGACTAAAAATATATTGTTTTGAGGATGTTTTTTATCAGGTTTAGTGTGTTAACATTTGAAGGACAGCAGTAGGTCAGTGGGTAGAGCGGCCGTCCTTCGACCGGCGGGTGGGCAGTTCGATCCCCGCTCGAAACATCCCAAAACATCATAACATCCTGCTCTCCCCCACATACTGCCGTTGTGTCCTTGGGCAAGACACTTAACCTACATTGTCTCCAGTGAGTGTTCTGTAACACCGGTAATAGCTTGGTGGGAAAGCGCTATATAAAAATAAAGATTATTATATAATTATTATAAGGGTTAAAAAATAAAAATATTTATATTATAGACAAGAACTGATAATAGTTAAAAACTTTATGCAGTAAAAGTAGGAAAAGAACATCACTGACTGAGAGGGTTGTGTGTTAAACAACAGATAAATGGATCAGTGGACCATGTGCTGTATTTATTGGTCAAACATTTATTTTTGCTGAGCTTCAAGTTGACCTGAATGACCTAGAATCTTCACAGACACAAACCTATAAAAGATCATTAAGCCCACATCCTCTGTCTATTTCAAATGACGGGCGACAATTTGTAAATATAGTCTAGGACACCTAAACAAACAACTGCAATAATAAAGACAAAAGTCTTTAGAGTCTCAGATTTTTAAAGACACTCTTCAAGGCGCTGCAGAAGATGGAGCTGGAAAATGATTTATGACTGGGTCCAGAGCACTGTTGAGGAACGTTATTCCAATTCCCACCATGAAACTCAGAACCAGGCGTTTGTAGGATGTGCAGTCTTTGGTTCTGTCTTTTTAAATAAAAGATGATCCGAGCAGACCAGAAGAGTAAAATTATCCACGGGAGGATAAACTCAGTGACGTAGTCAATGAAATGCAACACTGTCTCAGACACATGACTGATAATAAAATCTAACACGTCAATAAAGGCATCTCAAAACTATTCAACACAAAAAGTAAAGAGAACTATTATGGGCCAAATTGTTTCATTGCAGCTAAACTCACATTTCCTGAGGCACACTGTCGGCAGAAAAGATCTCCAATCTATTAGATGCAGACAGTGTCAGTGACTGCAATGATGTGTTCAGGCGCAAAGAGAAAATGGAAATCTGAGAAACTTGTGAACACTCAACTCAAAATGTAATTCTTTTGGCCTGCAAGTTGTTAGCTGAATAGGTCTCACATTGGTGTTCAAAAATAGCAATATATTTCCAGTGACTAAATCATTTTTAGCACAGTGAGGTCAAATTTGCATAATTTCCCAAAACACAACTGACTCTCAACGCACACTTGGAATAAGTTGCCTTTTTCTATGAAAAAAATCTGAAAATAGTACATGTTTTAAAAATCACCTTAAAAAAAGGTTTAGTAAGCGAGAGTCCTTTTACTCATGTAAACTCTATTTTATTGTTCTGATGCATGTTAGTGCTAAATTGATTGTATTAGTCTATTTGTATTTTTTATTTGTACAATTACTGTTTTTATGTATCTGTATTTTAAAATTTTTATATGCATAGGGCATTTAAACAATTAAAGAATTAAACCTGTACACTTATTGTACTGGAACACTAGGTGTATGAGCAGATTTTAAGTTTAGGTCTCAGTGTGTGTCTCCCAGATTGCCCTCTGAAGGGGTCCCCAGGATCCATCCAAACTTACCTTCTGAAGAGTTGTGCTTGTTGATGTAGAATTCTGCTGGTGTCTGAAGAATTATCACTTATACAGTTTATACACTTTAAGATAAATGGTTCTCTCACGGAGGCTTTTCAGTGGCTTGAAACAGGAAGCCACAAAGCCCCAGACGCAGCTGGGTGCACATACTGCCCAAAAGGAGCTCATCGACTTTAAATTGCGCCCCAACCCCCTTCTCTGTTCTCTTCTTTGCTGCTTAAATATGTCCAAATATGTTATTTTTCTGTGTGCTTAAAGTTGCTGTTTTCTTCACATTTAAGTAAGTAAAAGTTTACCTATTATAAATAATGTTAAATGTAAATCTAAATGTTCAACCTAAATGTAAATGTTAAATCTAAATCTAAATCCATTATCCATCTCATTCCGCTTTTCCAGGGCCGGGTCGCGGGGGCAGCAGATACGCCCAGACTTTCCCAGACATTTCCAGACATTGTCCCTCCAGCGTGTCCTAGGCCTTTCCCAGGGTCTCCTCCGGGTGGGACATGCCCGGAACACCTCCCAGGAGGCGTCAGGAGGCGTCCATGAGTCATCCAGGAGTCATCCAGGAGGCGTCCAGGAGGCGTCAAACAGATGCCCGAGCCACCTCAGCTGGCTCCTCGATGTGGAGGAGCAGAGCAGTTGTTTTAGACAAACCTCTTCTTCAATAAAGCTATAATTTACAAAACTCTGATTTGTTTTATTCATATGACTGTATGTTTAAGGAGTATAACTACTTTTACTAGAATTATATTTCAAAACCATGCTCTAAAGCATATTATGATAATGACAGATGTTTAGTTAAATAACTTTATGCAAACATAAAATATATACATGAACAGACTTTTTTGTATGGAAGATACACCTCCCTCTGACAGCCCCCACTGCATTGATATAAAATCCCATGTTTAGTTTACTTCTTTAAGCAAACCTCACTTTTGTACCTTTGATATATGCGTTTCTGCTTTGCTTCTTCTTGCAAGAATTAAACCTGGCCATTGGCTTTTTATATATACTCTGTCTCCGTGTCTCTCTGGATAATATAAGGATAGCGAATTTCTATAACAAGATCTTATTACATTTAATGCTTAATTATGTAAATAAACATGTAATTATTCAAAGAAAAAAGATTTGTTTGTATATCTTTGTAAAACTTTGAAAATCCGGTTGTTGTACTTGTTTGGTTTCCAGTCTATTACGATCCGATCTGTGCAGATTGATGCGCTGTTGCAGAGACCCTTCTGGGTAAGGTTTTATTAGAAATTCAATTAAAGGCCTACTCCAGATCAGCTCCTCCGATCAAAAACCCCACAAGAGGAAAAGGAAAGTGAGTTCAGCACAGAGATACCACACTGAGTGCACTGAGTGAGAACTCTCTGGGCTGTGCATCACCAAGTTTTTTTGAAAAAGGAAGCCACAAAGCCCCAAACACAACTGGGTGCACATACAGCCCAACAAGAGCGTGTGCCTTGTGCTGTGTGCTGCACGTATGTGTGAGTGTGTATGTGCTGTGGAAAGTATCTAATCATCTTATATGCTAGGCTGTTTTCTTAAAGTAATGCAGAGTTATTTGAATTATTTTGCTCAGGTATTTACAATTTCAGTATTTATGTTCCTTTGTCTGTAGACGCACTATTCCGACTGGTTTTATTAGAGTTATAGTGATAACTAATAATGTTTAAGTGAAGGCTCAGAAGTGATGCAGCAGGTATATTTCCTAAACATCGCTGTGCCACATTAAAACTTAATATTATCACTAAAATAAGTGTTAATAACTAGTTTAAACAGTTGTTGCCTCCAGACAGGTTTTTTTCCCAAATGACCACACAGGAGAAAACATTGCAAACGGCCTGAAGCAGTTTCTGCAAGAATGGTGTTTAGAAGAGAAGCAACAGGTTTCCCTGACAACAGACAGTTGACGAGGAAGAGGAAAAAGGTTCTGTGTACTTCAGATGACGAGCAGTGGAGCAAGATGCTGGAGCCGTTGGACATTTTGAGGAGATTTGTGAAGAAATGGCAACTTGAATTCACAGAAGAGTTCAACCACTGCAAGAGAAAAAGGTAAAAAGCTAATTTTAAGTAAAAGTAAGTGATATATTTGATGGGTTTGGGGTTAAATAGCCTCATTTTCAAACAGATGTTATTGTTATAGAGTGCTGAGTGTATTTATTTATCTGGCAACTTTTTACTTTTACTATGTTTGAACATATCTGTACTTTCTACTTCTTACATTGTTAAAACAGCCTTGTTACTTTTACAACTTCTGCAAATAACGTCATGACGTAAAAGACGAACTAATCCATCCAAGATCCTGCATCACCTCCAAGATCATCTGAGACCATCCACCTGGACAACAATCAGTTTGCATAACCAAAGGATTTCTGCTCATACTGTCAGAAACCGTCTCAAAGAAGCTCATCTGCTCGTCGTCCTCATCGGGGTCTTGACCTGACTGCAGTTTGTTGTTGTAACCAACTTGAGTTGAAAAATGCTTGCATTCAATGGCGTCTGAAGGAATCACTTCACAGATGATTCTGTGTTTATGACATCATGTGGGTGAGCCGTTTTGCTGATGTCAACGTTGTGGATCAAGTGGCCCATGGTGGTGGTGAGGTTATGGTATGAACAGGCTTATGGACAACATGTATATATAATATATTATATTATTTATTTATTGATAGCATTTGCAATGTACAGAGACACCGTTACGAGACCCATTGGTGTCCCATTCATCCACGACCATCATCTCATTCCTAAAAGCTGAAAACATCTCAGTTCTTGCATGGCCAGCACGCTCACCATGTTTGGGATGCTCCTGATCAGTGTATACAACAGCGTGTATACACACATATATATATATATATATTTAAATTCAGACAAGAAACAAACTGTTTTTATTGATGATTTATGAACAAAAGCCAAACAGAAACACATCATATTTAAATGCACCCAATCATTTTATAAGTGAATAAAAAGTAATATACAGAATATAAGAAGAAGGAACAGGGGCCAGTGACGTTGAGTGTTCACTTTTTATGGAAGACTCAAAAGACAGACACTGTAATGCTGAGTGACAGACACTGAGCGGTGCCAGTGTTACAGCTGAGACACTCGAGGGAAGCACAGTTATAGACACACAGTTATGTGTAAATATGTTGCAATACTTAATATGTAATTTTGACTGACTTTGGAGACTAGAGCCTATTCCACCTTTTGTTTAAACTCCCAGAGAATTTAAACAAAATAAACAAAGCTGTATAAGTACAATCTTGTAGAAAGAGGTAAGAATAGGCACGTTTTAGCAATATGGTTAATTTTAACTGTAATGTTTAAAACACTGTAACCTTAAGTTTAACTTATTGTATATCTGATGGGGCTCAAGCTCAGCATGCAGCTTCTATCTATGCTTCTATCTACGCCGGTTCCTAGACACACTGGGTCTGGTGGTCTCAAGTTCTCACCTGCTCACTGCAATAGTACTTACCAATCTATCGTCAATATTTCAGATGCGTTCTACAACCTGCTGTATCAACATTGACATGGTTAACATCGCCATTGAGGCCGCACTTGCATCATCTTCTTGAGTAACAAATGTAAAAAGGGCTTCTGCACAGTACCTACGCATCATCACAAGCCCTTTGTAGGTCTTACCCACAACTCCGTCCCCGGCAGAGTCACAAATTAACTGAAAAAAAGCTAATTTATGTTAGGGAGACTAGATTTTCAAACCTCAATAATAGGACACTTTAATGTTATAAATGCAAATCAAAGGACATCACCTTAACAGAAATTCATTTTTAAAATGATATAAACCGTCATGTGCTTTTCTTAAAGAAAACAGTGGTATTGTTCCTTCAGCTCATTAGTAAATCACTCGTTAGAAAATCAGTAAATGGCTGATGACAGACTACAACGGTGAAAGCTGCAGAAGAGACACTTAGCAATAGCCTCACGCTTAAGAACGTAAATGGACCAATCAGTGTTGAGTTAGAAATGTGGAACACTGATGAACGTTTCCAATTGGACAATATTGCCGTAACTATGGCAACTTATCATAACATCCCGCTCTCCCCACAGTTCATACTGTCGTTGTGTCCTTGGGCAAGAAACTTAACCCACCTTGCCTCCAGTGATCAGCTGTAACACCGGTTAAGAGCTTTGAGGTGGAAAAGTGCTGCTTTGACTTTATGATTGGCATTGACAGTAAAAAACGGGACAATCAGGACAAGAAGAGGGAAAACTGGGACATTTTTGTGTTTTTGCAGATATTCCCAGGGACACAGGGCTTTAAGTCCAATGACTTTCTCAGCTAAAACGAGACGTATGATCACCCTAATTTATGTAGCCTATGATTTAGTGTCACAAACTCCTGCCTCTGAGTATTATCATTGAGACCCACTGATCTAAAAGTGTTTGGTGTACTTTGATAATGAGCTGCTGTTGTTTTGCTACTGTAGAGTTTTATTCTTTAAAATTAAACACATATAGTAGGCCTCTACCTAAAACCTGGTTTGTAAAATGAAGGAAGAGCTGTGAAGGTAACAACAGAAACACATCATGATATGAACAGAGGAAACTAAATTATGCATCTCCTCTGTAGATGTTTTAGGTCCACAGTTCAGCTTAATAAAATGTGACTTCACTGGGAGAATAAGAAAAAGTTTAAACTATTTTGGCCCTCCTTTTCATCAAGCACTGACCATCTTGACTAACATTTAATATAGACTATATGAAACAATATAGTTTACATAAAAATGTGATAAATGAACCTTAATTTTAAAGGTAAAGACGTTTCATTCTTTGACTTTGTCAATTCTGAGTTCAACTGATATGAGAGCTGAGTTTCAGAATGACTTGGATGGTTGTTTTGTTTATTGTCTATTGACACTAACCTTTAAAAGATCATTAAGCCCACATCTTTTGTTCATTTCAAATGAGGGGTGACAATTTGTATTCTTGCCCAGGGCGCCAAAACAAAACAGCCAACACTGATAATATAAATCAAATATGTACAAAGGCAAAAGTGTTCAGTGTCTTAGATTTTTGAAGATATTCTTCAAGGCGCTGCGGAACATGGAGCTGGAGAAAATGTATATGACCGGGTCCAGAGCACTGTTGAGGTACGTTAAGGCAATTGCCACTGTGAAACTCAGACCCATGCGATTGAAGGATGTACAGTCTTCGGGTTTGTATTTTTGTATGATCTGGACTCCAAATCCTGTGACAATTGCCGGCAAGAAGCAGACGGTAAACACCAAACTGATCACCACCACAGATCTAATCGCCTTCTTGAACTTTCTCTGTTTGATGATTTGCTCTTGTCTTTTTAAATAAACGATGATCCGAGCTGAACAGAAGAGTAGAATTATCCACGAGATAATGAACACAGTGACGTTGGTGATGGCATACAAGAAAAACTGCACATTGCTTTCGTTGAAACCTAGACACATGGACAGGTTTCCATTTTGAACCATGAGATCTGTCGTCAACAGTGGGATTTGTAGGACGATAACGATGGACCAAATGAAGCCCACGAGCCAGGTGGAGTGTCGTGTGGACATCAAACTCACACAATGCAAAGGATGGAGCACTTTAAAGTAACGATTCAAAACCACAGCGGTCATGAAGCCGATACTCGCCGCTCTGTTCACCGCCAGCATGTAGAGGTTGAGTCGACAGAAGGTCTCGCCGTAAACCCAGTCATCGCCTCGGAGGCTGGCGTCAATGTGAAAAGGGACACTGACCAGGAGCAGGAAGTCGGCCAGCATTAGGTTAAAAAGGAAAATAGTGTGAGGTTTCCAACATTTCATCCGAAAACAGAAAATCCACAAGGCCAAGAGGTTGCCGAGTAAACCAAGGACAACCACCACAATCATGTAGCCGGCGAGGAAGAGTAAAAAGGTTATGATTTCTGCAGATGGGTGCTCATAACAGGTAATGTAGTTGTTTGACATTTTGATGAGATTTTGTGAAGAAATGGCAACTTGAAATCACAGAAGAGTTCAACCACTGCAAGAGAAGGAGAAGTAAGTAATATTTTTAAAAAGTCTAGGGTAAAATAGCTGCATATTCAAACAGATGTTGTTATAATAGAATGCTGAGTGTTGAGCAAGTGTATTATCAACTTTTTACTTATATTTTCTACTTTTGAACACAAATCATACCAGGCTGTAAACATGAGTTGTTAGCCTGCCTCTGGTGGACGGAGGTATATCGCTGTATTTTGCTGTAAAATCACCGTATGGCGGCGCCCTTACACGAGGACCATTTTAGAGGTTCCATGGGAGAGGTTTGATAAAATCTCATGTATTGTTGACCTTTGCAAGTAAATATTATCTTGTACCATTGTCTACATGTGTGTGATTTACTTCATTCTTGCAAGAATTAAAACCTGACCAATCATTCTAAATAGTACTGCTGTCTGCATTGTCTTTCGTTGATCTGAACCAAAAATTATTTTAACATCTACTCATCTTACATTGTCAAAAAAGCCTTGTTATATATATTCATTTATTTCTATGTATCTTAATACCAGGAGTATGGGAAAGATACAATAATACAATAAGATACAATCTGATGGATGAGGATAAACAGTATGTGTTTTAGATAAGATCTGTTTGTATCAACGAGTTGAGACTAAAACAGAAAATTGAGTTACAGATCGGTGTTAGAGATTGTTGTCTTGCTAAAACCAAGCTGATAGATGGAACCTATGTCTTGTGACTGCTGTGAGTATAGCCTTGGTGATATGGCACGTTGCTAACGTGACTCACAGGGACTATCCAGAATATTGCAAAATTAGAATTCTTGATACAGCTGGTCTGGGCAGTAAAGTATTTACTTACAAACTTCCTAATACTCAACATTCAAAAGTCTAAGAAGGGTAAAAATAATAAATGCTGCGTGAGACCCAAAGGTAAATTGAAATAACAGGAATAATATTAAAAACTGCACAAACAACATAAAGTGAGATTAAATGAGTCCAAAGTCAGTGAGGTTATAGTTAATAACGTAGGCCAATGTAAAAAAGATAACTGTGTGAGACTTGGTGAAACAGAGAGAAAAAGGCCTCAACCTCAAGAGGCTAAAAATAAAGATAAAGACAAAATGTGTAAATGCTGAGTGTGACTGTGTTGTGGATTGGCCATTGATGGATGAAGATTGGGTCTAATCATAGTAAACCCGAAAGTACTACTTTAACAGGAGATGCAAAGTTAATGTTAAAAAAGAGCCAAATAATGTTAAATTAAAATTTTTACACAAATAGAAGACAGAACAAAAGTTTAATGGTAAATTGTGTGTAGAAAACTGTGAAGATTTAGTTGGAAAAATAGTGGCAGTGAAAACAAAGACAATCTGGACCTTCTCAGGCTCAACAATTGAAGCCCAAAAATAGAAAAGGAGGTATGAGGCAAAAAGAGAAAAAAGATAGAGAGAACAGAGAAGCCCAGAAGAGACTTAGAAAGAAGTATTCATATGTTCTTCATAACACTAGAACACTAATCAGATGTATCCTTTTATAAATGTTTCCTGGGAGCTTCTAGGTCTCGGCCTCCCTCCGCTCTGCCTCCGGACAACAGAGGACAGTGCTCTCAAACCTTCCACTCTGCCCTGCATCACCCTCCGCCTGCTCCCCTTCCCAACTGCACACATACAGCAGCAGTAAGACAAACTTTTTAAACATTCTCTTTAGATAGACCAAAATTTAAACATTTCTAGGCGCAGCCAGCGGCCGGAGGGAGTCTGGTTTGGGGACCACAGGATCTTAGCTCTGCTTTTTGCAGACTATGTTGTCCTGTTGGCTCCATCAAGCCAGGACCTCCAGTGTGCACTGGGACAGTTTGCAGCCGAGTCTGAAGCGGCTGGGATGAGGATCAGCACCTCCAAGTCTGAGACCATGGTTCTCAGTCGGAAAAGGGTGGCTTGCCCCCTTCAGGTTGGTGGAAAGCTCCTGCCTCAGGTGGAGGAGGGTAGGTATCTTGGGGTCTTGTTCACGAGTGAGGGAAGGAAGAAACAAGGAGATTGACAAACAGGTTGATGCAGCTTCTGTGGTGAGGCGGTCAATGTACCGGTCTGTTGTGGTAAAGAAGGAGCTGAGCTGCAAGGCAAAGCTCTCGATTTACCGGTCAATCTACGTTCCTACTCTCAATGGCATGAAGCCTGAAATTAATATTGAATGTAATGTATTTCTTTCAGGTAAAATGCACAATTGCCATGGTAACCGGAGCGAGGGCGGAAGAGGACGTGGCAGAAATGACAACACGTGATTGAGACGTAGCACGAGAGAGCACTGGGCCAGAGAGAGCAGAAGGAGGAGAGGGAGAGAACAGGGAAAGAAGGAGGCCGAAGCTGGGGGTCCTGACGAGAGGAGGAGGACCACTCGTGACTGACCATGGTTATGATAATTTAAACCAAACAGTATTAAAATAATGAGGCAGGTTATGTCTGGTTAACATAATGCTATTATAACAATGGTTTAATACAGCTGAGGATGAGTTTAAATTAAAAAATAAACTAAATAAAAGTGACATAATCTTGAGAGGCACTATTTAGTTTGACCTTTCAGAATAAAAGTAGATTTCCAGCAGCGGTCCAGCAGACCAGTTTCTGTGGAAACAGGTTATGCATCTGCTGGCCCATTCTTTGGCCACAAACAAGCTGAAAATATTTCTGTTAGTAAATAAATTATAAGCATTTATTATTTGATTTAAAAAAAATGACTGCAAAACATGAGCAACAGTAAATGTTTGAAGGCTCTGTATTTAAAACTAAATCAAGTATATGAAAATATGTATGGGTGTCAGTAGTATGTCTGTGAAAGTGAGTGTGTGTATGTGTGGATATGGAATGTTGTGCAGTGTTGAATGTGTTAAACAAAACAAAGAGTCCGGTGCAGGCAGTGGGCGGACAAGCCGAGCGAGAACTAGAGAGCTGGCAGAAGCAGAAGCTTTATAGGTGGCACAGAAATAAAAATGCTTAACAATCAGTGTTAATATTAATCAATAAATATCCTTGACTTTACTATTTCTAATACCAGAAGAAACAGTGGGACTAAAAATATATTGTTTTGAGGATGTTTTTTATCAGGTTTAGTGTGTTAACATTTGAAGGGCAGCAGTAGGTCAGTGGTAGAGCGGCCGTCCTTCGACCGGCGGGTGGGCAGTTCGATCCTAAACATCCCAAAACATCATAACATCCTGCTCTCCCACATACTGCCGTTGTGTCCTTGGGCAAGACACTTAACCTACATTGTCTCCAGTGAGTGTTCTGTAACACCGGTAATAGCTTGGTGGGAAAGCGCTATATAAAAATAAAGATTATTATATAATTATTATAAGGGTTAAAAAATAAAAATATTTATATTATAGACAAGAACTGATAATAGTTAAAAACTTTATGCAGTAAAAGTAGGAAAAGAACATCACTGACTGAGAGGGTTGTGTGTTAAACAACAGATAAATGGATCAGTGGACCATGTGCTGTATTTATTGGTCAAACATTTATTTTTGCTGAGCTTCAAGTTGACCTGAATGACCTAGAATCTTCACAGACACAAACCTTTAAAACATCATTAACCTCACATCCTCTGTCTATTTCAAATGACGGGCGACAATTTGTAAATATAGTCTAGGACACCTAAACAAACAACCGGCAATAATAAAGACAAAAGTCTTTAGAGTCTCAGATTTTTAAAGACACTCTTCAAGGCGCTGCAGAAGATGGAGCTGGAAAATGATTTATGACTGGGTCCAGAGCACTGTTGAGGAACGTTATTCCAATTCCCACCATGAAACTCAGAACCAGGCGTTTGTAGGATGTGCAGTCTTTGGTTCTGTCTTTTTAAATAAAAGATGATCCGAGCAGACCAGAAGAGTAAAATTATCCACGGGAGGATGAACTCAGTGACGTAGTCAATGAAATGCAACACTGTCTCAGACACATGACTGATAATAAAATCTAACACGTCAATAAAGGCATCTCAAAACTATTCAACACAAAAAGTAAAGAGAACTATTATGGGCCAAATTGTTTCATTGCAGCTAAACTCACATTTCCTGAGGCACACTGTCGGCAGAAAAGATCTCCAATCTATTAGATGCAGACAGTGTCAGTGACTGCAATGATGTGTTCAGGCGCAAAGAGAAAATGGAAATCTGAGAAACTTGTGAACACTCAACTCAAAATGTAATTCTTTTGGCCTGCAAGTTGTTAGCTGAATAGGTCTCACATTGGTGTTCAAAAATAGCAATATATTTCCAGTGACTAAATCATTTTTAGCACAGTGAGGTCAAATTTGCATAATTTCCCAAAACACAACTGACTCTCAACGCACACTTGGAATAAGTTGCCTTTTTCTATGAAAAAAATCTGAAAATAGTACATGTTTTAAAAATCACCTTAAAAAAAGGTTCAGTAAGCGAGAGTCCTTTTACTCATGTAAACTCTATTTTATTGTTCTGATGCATGTTAGTGCTAAATTGATTGTATTAGTCTATTTGTATTTTTTATTTGTACAATTACTGTTTTTATGTATCTGTATTTTAAAATTTTTATATGCATAGGGCATTTAAACAATTAAAGAATTAAACCCGTACACTTATTGTACTGGAACACTAGGTGTATGAGCAGATTTTAAGTTTAGGTCTCAGTGTGTGTCTCCCAGATTGCCCTCTGAAGGGGTCCCCAGGATCCATCCAAACTTACCTTCTGAAGAGTTGTGCTGGTTGATGTAGAATTCTGCTGGTGTCTGAAGAATTATCACTTCTACAGTTTATACACTTTAAGATAAATGGTTCTCTCACGGAGGCTTTTCAGTGGCTTGAAACAGGAAGCCACAAAGCCCCAGACGCAGCTGGGTGCACATACTGCCCAAAAGGAGCTCATCGACTTTAAATTGCGCCCAACCCCTTCTCTGTTCTCTTCTTTGCTGCTTAAATATGTCCAAATATGTTATTTTTCTGTGTGCTTAAAGTTGCTGTTTTCTTCACATTTAAGTAAGTAAAAGTTTACCTATTATAAATAATGTTAAATGTAAATCTAAATGTTCAACCTAAATGTAAATGTTAAATCTAAATCTAAATCCATTATCCATCTCATTCCGCTTTTCCAGGGCCGGGTGGGGCAGCAGATACGCCCAGACTTTCCCAGACATTTCCAGACATTGTCCCTCCAGCGTGTCCTAGGCCTTTCCCAGGGTCTCTCCGGGTGGGACATGCCCGAACACCTCCCCAGGAGGCGTCCAGGAGGCGTCCCATGAGTCATCCAGGAGTCATCCAGGAGGCGTCCAGGAGGCGTCGAAACAGATGCCCGAGCCACCTCAGCTGGCTGCTCTCGATGTGGAGGAGCAGAGCAGTTGTTTTAGACAAACCTCTTCTTCAATAAAGCTATAATTTACAAAACTCTGATTTGTTTTATTCATATGACTGTATGTTTAAGGAGTATAACTACTTTTACTAGAATTATATTTCAAAACCATGCTCTAAAGCATATTATGATAATGACAGATGTTTAGTTAAATAACTTTATGCAAACATAAAATATATACATGAACAGACTTTTTTGTATGGAAGATACACCTCCCTCTGACAGCCCCCACTGCATTGATATAAAATCCCATGTTTAGTTTACTTCTTTAAGCAAACCTCACTTTTGTACCTTTGATATATGCGTGTCTGCTTTGCTTCTTCTTGCAAGAATTAAACCTGGCCATTGGCTTTTTATATATACTCTGTCTCCGTGTCTCTCTGGATAATATAAGGATAGCGAATTTCTATAACAAGATCTTATTACATTTAATGCTTAATTATGTAAATAAACATGTAATTATTCAAAGAAAAAAGATTTGTTTGTATATCTTTGTAAAACTTTGAAAATCCGGTTGTTGTACTTGTTTGGTTTCCAGTCTATTACGATCCGATCTGTGCAGATTGACGCGCTGTTGCAGAGACCCTTCTGGGTAAGGTTTTATTAGAAATTCAATTAAAGGCCTACTCCAGATCAGCTCCTCCGATCAAAAACCCCACAAGAGGAAAAGGAAAGTGAGTTCAGCACAGAGATACCACACTGAGTGCACTGAGTGAGAACTCTCTGGGCTGTGCATCACCAAGTTTTTGAAAAGGAAGCCACAAAGCCCCAAACACAACTGGTGCACATACAGCCCAACAAGAGCGTGTGCCTTGTGCTGTGTGCTGCACGTATGTGTGAGTGTGTATGTGCTGTGGAAAGTATCTAATCATCTTATATGCTAGGCTGTTTTCTTAAAGTAATGCAGAGTTATTTGAATTATTTTGCTCAGGTATTTACAATTTCAGTATTTATGTTCCTTTTCCGACTGGTTTTATTAGAGTTATAGTGATAACTAATAATGTTTAAGTGAAGGCTCAGAAGTGATGCAGCAGGTGTATTTCCTAAACATCGCTGTGCCACATTAAAACTTAATATTATCACTAAAATAAGTGTTAATAACTAGTTTAAACAGTTGTTGCCTCCAGACAGGTTTTTTTCCCAAATGACCACACAGGAGAAAACATTGCAAACGGCCTGAAGCAGTTTCTGCAAGAATGGTGTTTAGAAGAGAAGCAACAGGTTTCCCTGACAACAGACAGTTGACGAGGAAGAGGAAAAAGGTTCTGTGTACTTCAGATGACGAGCAGTGGAGCAAGATGCTGGAGCCGTTGGACATTTTGAGGAGATTTGTGAAGAAATGGCAACTTGAATTCACAGAAGAGTTCAACCACTGCAAGAGAAAAAGGTAAAAAAGCTAATTTTAAGTAAAAGTAAGTGATATATTTGATGGGTTTGGGGTTAAATAGCCTCATTTTCAAACAGATGTTATTGTTATAGAGTGCTGAGTGTATTTATTTATCTGGCAACTTTTTACTTTTACTATGTTTGAACATATCTGTACTTTCTACTTCTTACATTGTTAAAACAGCCTTGTTACTTTTACAACTTCTGCAAATAACGTCATGACGTAAAAGACGTAACTAATCCATCCAAGATCCTGCATCACCTCCAAGATCATCTGAGACCATCCACCTGGACAACAATCAGTTTGCATAACCAAAGGATTTCTGCTCATACTGTCAGAAACTGTCTCAAAGAAGCTCATCTGCTCGTCGTCCTCATCGGGGTCTTGACCTGACTGCAGTTTGTTGTTGTAACCAACTTGAGTTGAAAAATGCTTGCATTCAATGGCGTCTGAAGGAATCACTTCACAGATGATTCCGTGTTTATGGAATCATGTGGGTGAGCGGTTTTGCTGATGTCAACGTTGTGGATCAAGTGGCCCATGGTGGTGGTGAGGTTATGGTATGAACAGGCTTATGGACAACATATATATATATATATATAATATATTATATTATTTATTTATTGATAGCATTTTGAATGTACAGAGACACCGTTACAAGACCCATTGGTGTCCCATTCATCCACGACCATCATCTCATTCCTAGAAGCTGAAAACATCTCAGTTCTTGCAAGGGCAGCACGCTCACCATGTTTGGGATGCTCCTGATCAGTGTATACAACAGCGTGTATACACACACATATATATATATATATTTAAATTCAGACAAGAAACAAACTGTTTTTATTGATGATTTATGAACAAATAAGAGCTGAACAAAAGCCAAACAGAAACACATCATATTTAAATGCAGCCAATCATTTTATAAGTGAATAAAAAGTAATATACAGAATATAAGAAGGAGGAACAGGGGCCAGTGATGTTGAGTGTTCACTTTTTATGGAAGACTCAAAAGACAGACACTGTAATGCTGAGTGACAGACACTGAGTGGTGCCAGTGTTACAGCTGAGACACTCGAGGGAAGCACAATTATAGACACTATGTGTAAATATGTTGCAATATTTAATATGTAATTTTGACTGACTTTGGAGACTAGAGCCTATCCCAGCTTTTGTTTAAACTCCCAGAGAATTTAAACAAAATAAACAAAGCTGTATAAGTACAATCTTGTAGAAAAGAGGTAAGAATAGGGCACGTTTAGCAATATGGTTAATTTTAACTGTATTGTTTAAAACACTGTAACCTTAAGTTTAACTTATTGTATATCTGATGGGGCTCAAGCTCAGCATGCAGCTTCTATCTATGCTTCTATCTACGCCGGTTCCTAGACACACTGGGTCTGGTGGTCTCAAGTTCTCACCTGCTCACTGCAATAGTACTTACCAATCTATCGTCAATATTTCAGATGCGTTCTACAACCTGCTGTATCAACATTGACATGGTTAACATCGCCATTGAGGCCGCACTTGCATCATCTTCTTGAGTAACAAATGTAAAAAGGGCTTCTGCACAGTACCTACGCATCATCACAAGCCCTTTGTAGGTCTTACCCACAACTCCGTCCCCGGCAGAGTCACAAATTAACTGAAAAAAAGCTAATTTATGTTAGGGAGACTAGATTTTCAAACCTCAATAATAGGACACTTTAATGTTATAAATGCAAATCAAAGGACATCACCTTAACAGAAATTCATTTTTAAAATGATATAAACCGTCATGTGCTTTTCTTAAAGAAAACAGTGGTATTGTTCCTTCAGCTCATTAGTAAATCACTCAAGAAAATCAGTAAATGGCTGATGACAGACTACAACGATGAAAGCTGCAGAAGAGACACTTAGCAATAGCCTCACGCTTAAGAACGTAAATGGACCAATCAGTGTTGAGTTAGAAATGTGGAACACTGATGAACGTTTCCAATTGGACAATATTGCCGTAACTATGGCAACTTATCATAACATCCCGCTCTCCCCACAGTTCATACTGTCGTTGTGTCCTTGGGCAAGAAACTTAACCCACCTTGCCTCCAGTGATCAGCTGTAACACCGGTTAAGAGCTTTGAGTGCCTACTAGGTGGAAAAGTGCTGCTTTGACTTTATGATTGGCATTGACAGTAAAAAACAGGACAATCAGGACAAGAAGAGGGAAAACTGGGACATTTTTGTGTTTTTGCAGATATTCCCAGGGACACAGGGCTTTAAGTCCAATGACTTTCTCAGCTAAAACGAGACGTATGATCACCCTAATTTATGTAGCCTATGATTTAGTGTCACAAACTCCTGCCTCTGAGTATTATCATTGAGACCCACTGATCTAAAAGTGTTTGGTGTACTTTGATAATGAGCTGCTGTTGTTTTGCTACTGTAGAGTTTTATTCTTTAAAATTAAACACATATAGTAGGCCTCTACCTAAAACCTGGTTTGTAAAATGAAGGAAGAGCTGTGAAGGTAACAACAGAAACACATCATGATATGAACAGAGGAAACTAAATTATGCATCTCCTCTGTAGATGTTTTAAGTCCACAGTTCAGCTTAATAAAATGTGACTTCACTGGGAGAATAAGAAAAAGTTTAAACTATTTTGGCCCTCCTTTTTCATCAAGCACTGACCATCTTGACTAACATTTAATATAGACTATATGAAACAATATAGTTTACATAAAAATGTGATAAATGAACCTTAATTTTAAAGGTAAAGACGTTTCATTCTTTGACTTTGTCAATTCTGAGTTCAACTGATATGAGAGCTGAGTTTCAGAATGACTTGGATGGTTGTTTTGTTTATTGTCTATTGACACTAACCTTTAAAAGATCATTAAGCCCACATCTTTTGTTCATTTCAAATGAGGGGTGACAATTTGTATTCTTGCCCAGGGCGCCAAAACAAAACAGCCAACACTGATAATATAAATCAAATATGTACAAAGGCAAAAGTGTTCAGTGTCTTAGATTTTTGAAGATATTCTTCAAGGCGCTGCGGAACATGGAGCTGGAGAAAATGTATATGACCGGGTCCAGAGCACTGTTGAGGTACGTTAAGGCAATTGCCACTGTGAAACTCAGACCCATGCGATTGAAGGATGTACAGTCTGGGTTTGTATTTTTGTATGATCTGGACTCCAAATCCTGTGACAATTGCCGGCAAGAAGCAGACGGTAAACACCAAACTGATCACCACCACAGATCTAATCGCCTTCTTGAACTTTTTCTGTTTGATGATTTGCTCTTGTCTTTTTAAATAAACGATGATCCGAGCTGAACAGAAGAGTAGAATTATCCACGAGATAATGAACACAGTGACGTTGGTGATGGCATACAAGACAAACTGCACATTGCTTTCGTTGAAACCTAGACACATGGACAGGTTTCCATTTTGAACCATGAGATCTGTCGTCAACAGTGGGATTTGTAGGACGATAACGATGGCCCAAATGAAGCCCACGAGCCAGGTGGAGTGTCGTGGACATCAAACTCACACAATGCAAAGGATGGAGCACTTTAAAGTAACGATTCAAAACCACAGCGTTCATGAAGCCGATACTCGCCGCTCTGTTCACCGCCAGCATGTAGAGGTTGAGTCGACAGAAGGTCTCGCCGTAAACCCAGTCATCGCCTCGGAGGCTGGCGTCAATGTGAAAAGGGACACTGACCAGGAGCAGGAAGTCGGCCAGCATTAGGTTAAAAAGGAAAATAGTGTGAGGTTTCCAACATTTCATCCGAAAACAGAAAATCCACAAGGCCAAGAGGTTGCCGAGTAAACCAAGGACAACCTCCACAATCATGAAGACGACGAGGAAGAGTAAAAAGGTTATGATTTCTGCAGATGGGTGCTCATAACAGGTAATGTAGTTGTTTGACATTTTGATGAGATTTTGTGAAGAAATGGCAACTTGAAATCACAGAAGAGTTCAACCACTGCAAGAGAAAAATGTAAAAAAGCCAAAATTAAAGGAGAAGTAAGTAATATTTTTAAAAAGTCTAGGGTAAAATAGCTGCATATTCAAACAGATGTTGTTATAATAGAATGCTGAGTGTTGTGCAAGTGTATTATCAACTTTTTACTTATATTTTCTACTTTTGAACACAAAAATGTAGTAAAAACTTAGCGACCGGAGCCATCTTTTGTACCAGGCTGTAAACATGAGTTTTACACTTGTTTCTCCTTATATTTCCGCTTTTGGAGCCTGCCCTCTGGTGGACGGAGGTATATCGCTGTATTTTGCTGTAAAATCACCGTATGGCGGCGCCCTTACACGAGGACCATTTTAGAGGTTCCATGGGAGATTTGATAAAATCTCATGTATTGTTGACCTTTGCAAGTAAATATTATCTTGTACCATTGTCTACATGTGTGTGATTTACTTCATTCTTGCAAGAATTAAAACCTGACCAATCATTCTAAATAGTACTGCTGTCTGCATTGTCTTTCGTTGATCTGAACCAAAAATTATTTTAACATCTACTCATCTTACATTGTCAAAAAAGCCTTGTTATATATATTCATTTATTTCTATGTATCTTAATACCAGGAGTATGGGAAAGATACAATAATACAATAAGATACAATCTGATGGATGAGGATAAACAGTATGTGTTTTAGATAAGATCTGTTTGTATCAACGAGTTGAGACTAAAACAGAAAATTGAGTTACAGATCGGTGTTAGAGATTGTTGTCTTGCTAAAACCAAGCTGATAGATGGAACCTATGTCTTGTGACTGCTGTGAGTATAGCCTTGGTGATATGGCACGTTGCTAACGTGACTCACAGGGACTATCCAGGATATTGCAAAATTAGAATTCTTGATACAGCTGGTCTGGGCAGTAAAGTATTTACTTACAAACTTCCTAATACTCAACATTCAAAAGTCTAAGAAGGCTAAAAATAATAAATGCTGTGTGAGACCCAAAGGTAAATTGAAATAACAGGAATAATATTAAAAACTGCACAAACAACATAAAGTGAGATTAAATGAGTCCAAAGTCAGTGAGGTTATAGTTAATAACGTAGGCCAATGTAAAAAAGATAACTGTGTGAGACTTGTTGAAACAGAGATAAAAGGCCTCAACCTCAAGAGGCTAAAAATAAAGATAAAGACAAAATGTGTAAATGCTGAGTGTGACTGTGTTGTGGATTGGCCATTGATGGATGAAGATTGGGTCTAATCATAGTAAACCCGAAAGTACTACTTTAACAGGAGATGCAAAGTTAATGTTAAAAAAGAGCCAAATAATGTTAAATTAAAATTTTTACACAAATAGAAGACAGAACAAAAGTTTAATGGTAAATTGTGTGTAGAAAACTGTGAAGATTTAGTTGGAAAAATAGTGGCAGTGAAAACAAAGACAATCTGGACCTTCTCAGGCTCAACAATTGAAGCCCAAAAATAGAAAAGGAGGTATGAGGCAAAAAGAGAAAAAAGATAGAGAGAACAGAGAAGCCCAGAAGAGACTTAGAAAGAAGTATTCATATGTACTTCATAACACTATAACACTAATCAGATGTATCCTTTTATAAATGTTTCCTGGGAGCTTCTAGGTCTTGGCCTCCCTCCGCTCTGCCTCCGGACAACAGAGGACAGTGCTCTCAAACCTTCCACTCTGCCCTGCATCACCCTCCGCCTGCTCCCCTTCCCAACTGCACACATACAGCAGCAGTAAGACAAACTTTTTAAACATTCTCTTTAGATAGACCAAAATTTAAACATTTCTAGGCGCAGCCAGCGGCCGGAGGGAGTCTGGTTTGGGGACCACAGGATCTTAGCTCTGCTTTTTGCAGATGATGTTGTCCTGTTGGCTCCATCAAGCCAGGACCTCCAGTGTGCACTGGGACAGTTTGCAGCCGAGTCTGAAGCGGCTGGGATGAGGATCAGTACCTCCAAGTCTGAGACCATGGTTCTCAGTCGGAAAAGGGTGGCTTGCCCCTTCAGGTTGGTGGAAAGCTCCTGCCTCAGGTGGAGGAGGGTAGGTATCTTGGGGTCTTGTTCACGAGTGAGGGAAGGAAGGAACAAGGAGATTGACAAACAGGTTGATGCAGCTTCTGTGGTGAGGCGGTCAATGAACCGGTCTGTTGTGGTAAAGAAGGAGCTGAGCTGCAAGGCAAAGCTCTCGATTTACCGGTCAATCTACGTTCCTACTCTCAATGGCATGAAGCCTGAAATTAATATTGAATGTAATGTATTTCTTTCAGGTAAAATGCACAATTGCCATGGTAACCGGAGCGAGGGCGGAAGAGGACGTGGCAGAAATGACAACACGTGATTGAGACGTAGCACGAGAGGGCACTGGGCCAGAGAGAGCAGAAGGAGGAGAGGGAGAGAGCAGGGAAAGGAGGAGGCCGGGCTGGGGTCCTGACGAGAGGAGGAGGACCACTCGTGACTGACCATGGTTATGATAATTTAAACCAAACAGTATTAAAATAATGAGGCAGGTTATGTCTGGTTAACATAATGCTATTATAACAATGGTTTAATACAGCTGAGGATGAGTTTAAACTAAAAAATAAACTAAATAAAAGTGACATAACCTTTATGGAGAAGCACTATTTAGTTTGACCTTTCAGAATAAAAGTAGATTTCCAGCAGCGGTCCAGCAGACCAGTTTCTGTGGAAACAGGTTATGCATCTGCTGGCCCATTCTTTGGCCACAAACAAGCTGAAAATATTTCTGTTAGTAAATAAATTATAAGCATTTATTATTTGATTTAAAAAAAATGACTGCAAAACATGAGCAACAGTAAATGTTTGAAGGCTCTTATTTAAAACTAAATCAAGTATATGAAAATATGTATGGGTGTCAGTAGTATGTCTGTGAAAGTGAGTGTGTGTATGTGTGGATATGGAATGTTGTGCAGTGTTGAATGTGTTAAACAAAACAAAGAGTCCGGTGCAGGCAGTGGGCGGACAAGCCGAGCGAGAACTAGAGAGCTGGCAGAAGCAGAAGCTTTATAGGTGGCACAGAAATAAAAATGCTTAACAATCAGTGTTAATATTAATCAATAAATATCCTTGACTTTACTATTTCTAATACCAGAAGAAACAGTGGGACTAAAAATATATTGTTTTGAGGATGTTTTTTATCAGGTTTAGTGTGTTAACATTTGAAGGACAGCAGTAGGTCAGTGGTAGAGCGGCCGTCCTTCGACCGGGCGGGTGGGCAGTTCGATCCCGCCAAACATCCCAAAACATCATAACATCCTGCTCTCCCCACATACTGCCGTTGTGTCCTTGGGCAAGACACTTAACCTACATTGCCTCCAGTGAGTGTTCTGTAACACTGGTAATAGCTTGGTGGAAAGCGCTATATAAAAATAAAGATTATTATATAATTATTATAAGGGTTAAAAATAAAAATGTTTATATTATAGACAAGAACTGATAATAGTTAAAAACTTTATGCAGTAAAAGTAGGAAAAGAACATCACTGACTGAGAGGGTTGTGTGTTAAACAACAGATAAATGGATCAGTGGACCATGTGCTGTATTTATTGGTCACACATTTATTTTTGCTGAGCTTCAAGTTGACCTGAATGACCTAGAATCTTCACAGACACAAACCTATAAAAGATCATTAAGCCCACATCCTCTGTCTATTTCAAATGACGGGCGACAATTTGTAAATATAGTCTAGGACACCTAAACAAACAACCGGCAATAATAAAGACAAAAGTCTTTAGAGTCTCAGATTTTTAAAGACACTCTTCAAGGCGCTGCAGAAGATGGAGCTGGAAAATGATTTATGACTGGGTCCAGAGCACTGTTGAGGAACGTTATTCCAATTCCCACCATGAAACTCAGAACCAGGCGTTTGTAGGATGTGCAGTCTTTGGTTCTGTCTTTTAAATAAAAGATGATCCGAGCAGACCAGAAGAGTAAAATTATCCACGGAGGATGAACTCAGTGACGTAGGCAATGAAATGCAACACTGTCTCAGACACATGACTGATAATAAAATCTAACACGTCAATAAAGGCATCTCAAAACTATTCAACACAAAAAGTAAAGAGAACTATTATGGGCCAAATTGTTTCATTGCAGCTAAACTCACATTTCCTGAGGCACACTGTCGGCAGAAAAGATCTCCAATCTATTAGATGCAGACAGTGTCAGTGACTGCAATGATGTGTTCAGGCGCAAAGAGAAAGTGGAAATCTGAGAAACTTGTGAACACTCAACTCAAAATGTAATTCTTTTGGCCTGCAAGTTGTTAGCTGAATAGGTCTCACATTGGTGTTCAAAAATAGCAATATATTTCCAGTGACTAAATCATTTTTAGCACAGTGAGGTCAAATTGCATAATTTCCCAAAACACAACTGACTCTCAACGCACACTTGGAATAAGTTGCCTTTTTCTATAAAAAAAATCTGAAAATAGTACATGTTTTAAAAATCACCTTAAAAAAAGGTTCAGTAGAGTCCTTTTACTCATGTAAACTGTATTTTATTGTTCTGATGCATGTTAGTGCTAAATTGATTGTATTAGTCTATTTGTATTTTTTATTTGTACAATTACTGTTTTTATGTATCTGTATTTTTAAAATTTTTATATGCATAGGGCATTTAAACAATTAAAGAATTAAACCCGTACACTTATTGTACTGGAACACTAGGTGTATGAGCAGATTTTAAGTTTAGGTCTCAGTGTGTGTCTCCCAGATTGCCCTCTGAAGGGGTCCCCAGGATCCATCCAAACTTACCTTCTGAAGAGTTGTGCTGGTTGATGTAGAATTCTGCTGGTGTCTGAAGAATTATCACTTATACAGTTTATACACTTTAAGATAAATGGTTCTCTCACGGAGGCTTTTCAGTGGCTTGAAACAGGAAGCCACAAAGCCCCAGACGCAGCTGGGTGCACATACTGCCCAAAGGAGCTCATCGACTTTAAATTGCGCCCCCTCTCTCTGTTCTCTTCTTTGCTGCTTAAATATGTCCAAATATGTTATTTTTCTGTGTGCTTAAAGTTGCTGTTTTCTTCACATTTAAGTAAGTAAAAGTTTACCTATTATAAATAATGTTAAATGTAAATCTAAATGTTCAACCTAAATGTAAATGTTAAATCTAAATCTAAATCCATTATCCATCTCATTCCGCTTTTCCAGGGCCGGGTCGCGGGGGCAGCAGATACGCCCAGACTTTCCCAGACATTTCCAGACATTGTCCCTCCAGCGTGTCCTAGGCCTTTCCCAGGGTCTCCTCCGGGTGGGACATGCCCGGAACACCTCCCCAGGGAGGCGTCCAGGAGGCGTCCATGAGTCATCCAGGAGGCATCCAGGAGGCGTCCAGGAGGCGTCCGAAACAGATGCCCGAGCCACCTCAGCTGGCTCCTCTCGATGTGGAGGAGCAGAGCAGTTGTTTTAGACAAACCTCTTCTTCAATAAAGCTATAATTTACAAAACTCTGATTTGTTTTATTCATATGACTGTATGTTTAAGGAGTATAACTACTTTTACTAGAATTATATTTCAAAACCATGCTCTAAAGCATATTATGATAATGACAGATGTTTAGTTAAATAACTTTATGCAAACATAAAATATATACATGAACAGACTTTTTTGTATGGAAGATACACCTCCTCTGACAGCCCCACTGCATTGATATAAAATCCCATGTTTTGTTTACTTCTTTAAGCAAACCTCACTTTTGTACCTTTGATATATGCGTTTCTGCTTTGCTTCTTCTTGCAAGAATTAAACCTGGCCATTGGCTTTTATATATACTCTGTCTCCGTGTCTCTCTGGATAATATAAGGATAGCGAATTTCTATAACAGATCTTATTACATTTAATGCTTAATTATGTAAATAAACATGTAAATATTCAAAGAAAAAGATTTGTTTGTATATCTTTGTAAAACTTTGAAAATCCGGTTGTTGTACTTGTTTGGTTTCCAGTCTATTACGATCCGATCTGTGCAGATTGATGCGCTGTTGCAGAGACCCTTCTGGGTAAGGTTTTATTAGAAATTCAATTAAAGGCCTACTCCAGATCAGCTCCTCCGATCAAAAACCCCACAAGAGGAAAAGGAAAGTGAGTTCAGCACAGAGATACCACACTGAGTGCATTGAGTGAGAACTCTCTGGGCTGTGCATCACCAAGTTTTTTGAAAAAGGAAGCCACAAAGCCCCAAACACAACTGGTGCACATACAGCCCAACAAGAGTGTGCC